>OX384036.1:31695125-32394732 GCA_947534325.1 Agonum fuliginosum
AAGTCTAAATTCGGTCTAAATTCGGTCTAAATTCGGTCTAAATTCAGTCTAAATTCGGTCTAAATTCGGTCTAAATTCGGTCTAAATTCGGTCTAAATTCGGTCTAAATTCAGTCTAAATTCGGTCTAAATTCAGTCTAAATTCGGTCTAAATTCGGTCTAAATTCGGTCTAAATTCAGTCTAAATTCGGTCTAAATTCGGTCTAAATTCAGTCTAAATTCGGTCTAAATTCGGTCTAAATTCGGTCTAAATTCAGTCTAAATTCGGTCTAAATTCGGTCTAAATTCGGTCTAAATTCGGTCTAAATTCGGTCTAAATTCAGTCTAAATTCGGTCTAAATTCGGTCTAAATTCGGTCTAAATTCGGTCTAAATTCGGTCTAAATTCGGTCTAAATTCAGTCTAAATTCGGTCTAAATTCGGTCTAAATTCGGTCTAAATTCAGTCTAAATTCGGTCTAAATTCAGTCTAAATTCGGTCTAAATTCGGTCTAAATTCAGTCTAAATTCGGTCTAAATTCGGTCTAAATTCGGTCTAAATTAGGTCTAAATTCAGTCTAAATTCGGTCTAAATTCAGTCTAAATTCGGTCTAAATTCGGTCTAAATTCGGTCTAAATTCAGTCTAAATTCGGTCTAAATTCGGTCTAAATTCGGTCTAAATTCGGTCTAAATTCGGTCTAAATTCGGTCTAAATTCGGTCTAAATTCAGTCTAAATTCAGTCTAAATTCGGTCTAAATTCGGTCTAAATTCGGTCTAAATTCAGTCTAAATTCGGTCTAAATTCAGTCTAAATTCGGTCTAAATTCGGTCTAAATTCAGTCTAAATTCGGTCTAAATTCGGTCTAAATTCGGTCTAAATTAGGTCTAAATTCTGTCTAAATTCGGTCTAAATTCAGTCTAAATTCGGTCTAAATTCGGTCTAAATTCAGTCTAAATTCGGTCTAAATTCAGTCTAAATTCGGTCTAAATTCGGTCTAAATTCAGTCTAAATTCGGTCTAAATTCGGTCTAAATTCGGTCTAAATTCAGTCTAAATTCGGTCTAAATTCGGTCTAAATTCGGTCTAAATTCGGTCTAAATTCGGTCTAAATTCGGTCTAAATTCAGTCTAAATTCGGTCTAAATTCGGTCTAAATTCGGTCTAAATTCAGTCTTAATTCGGTCTAAATTCGGTCTAAATTCAGTTTAAATTCGGTCTAAATTCAGTCTTAATTCGGTCTAAATTCGGTCTAAATTCAGTCTAAATTCGGTCTAAATTCGGTCTAAATTCGGTCTAAATTCAGTCTAAATTCGGTCTAAATTCGGTCTAAATTCGGTCTAAATTCGGTCTAAATTCGGTCTAAATTCGGTCTAAATTCGGTCTAAATTCAGTCTAAATTCGGTCTAAATTCGGTCTAAATTCGGTCTAAATTAGGTCTAAATTCGGTCTAAATTCGGTCTAAATTCAGTCTAAATTCGGTCTAAATTCGGTCTAAATTCAGTCTAAATTCGGTCTAAATTCGGTCTAAATTCGGTCTAAATTCGGTCTAAATTCGGTCTAAATTCAGTCTAAATTCGGTCTAAATTCGGTCTAAATTCGGTCTAAATTCGGTCTAAATTCGGTCTAAATTCGGTCTAAATTCGGTCTAAATTCGGTCTAAATTCGGTCTAAATTCGGTCTAAATTCGGTCTAAATTCAGTCTAAATTCGGTCTAAATTCAGTCTAAATTCGGTCTAAATTCGGTCTAAATTCAGTCTAAATTCGGTTTAAATTCGGTCTAAATTCGGTCTAAATTAGGTCTAAATTCAGTCTAAATTCGGTCTAAATTCAGTCTAAATTCGGTCTAAATTCGGTCTAAATTCAGTCTAAATTCGGTCTAAATTCAGTCTAAATTCGGTCTAAATTCGGTCTAAATTCAGTCTAAATTCGGTCTAAATTCGGTCTAAATTCGGTCTAAATTCAGTCTAAATTCGGTCTAAATTCGGTCTAAATTCGGTCTAAATTCGGTCTAAATTCAGTCTAAATTCGGTCTAAATTCGGTCTAATTTCGGTCTAAATTCAGTCTAAATTCGGTCTAAATTCGGTCTAAATTCAGTCTAAATTCGGTCTAAATTCAGTCTAAATTCGGTCTAAATTCGGTCTAAATTCAGTCTAAATTCGGTCTAAATTCAGTCTAAATTCGGTCTAAATTCGGTCTAAATTCAGTCTAAATTCGGTCTAAATTCGGTCTAAATTCGGTCTAAATTCAGTCTAAATTCGGTCTAAATTCAGTCTAAATTCGGTCTAAATTCGGTCTAAATTCGGTCTAAATTCAGTCTAAATTCGGTCTAAATTCGGTCTAAATTCAGTCTAAATTCGGTCTAAATTCGGTCTAAATTCGGTCTAAATTCAGTCTAAAGTCGGTCTAAATTTGGTCTAAATTCAGTCTAAATTCGGTCTAATTTCGGTCTAAATTCGGTCTAAATTCGGTCTAAATTCGGTCTAAATTAGGTCTAAATTCGGTCTAAATTCGGTCTAAATTCAGTCTAAATTCGGTCTAAATTCGGTCTAAATTCAGTCTAAATTCGGTCTAAATTCAGTCTAAATTCGGTCTAAATTCGGTCTAAATTCAGTCTAAATTCGGTCTAAATTCGGTCTAAATTCGGTCTAAATTCAGTCTAAATTCGGTCTAAATTCGGTTTAAATTCGGTCTAAATTCGGTCTAAATTCGGTCTAAATTCGGTCTAAATTCAGTCTAAATTCGGTCTAAATTCGGTCTAAATTCGGTCTAAATTCAGTCTAAATTCGGTCTAAATTCGGTCTAAATTCAGTCTAAATTCGGTCTTAATGCAGTCTTAATTCGGTCTAAATTCGGTCTAAATTCAGTCTAAATTCGGTCTAAATTCGGTCTAAATTCGGTCTAAATTCAGTCTAAATTCGGTCTAAATTCAGTCTAAATTCGGTCTAAATTCGGTCTAAATTCAATCTAAATTCGGTCTAAATTCGGTCTAAATTCGGTCTAAATTCGGTCTAAATTCAGTCTAAATTCGGTCTAAATTCGGTCTAAATTCAGTCTAAATTCGGTCTAAATTCGGTCTAAATTCAGTCTAAATTCAGTCTAAATTCGGTCTAAATTCAGTCTAAATTCGGTCTAAATTCGGTCTAAATTCGGTCTAAATTCAGTCTAAAGTCGGTCTAAATTTGGTCTAAATTCAGTCTAAATTCGGTCTAATTTCGGTCTAAATTCGGTCTAAATTCGGTCTAAATTCGGTCTAAATTCGGTCTAAATTCAGTCTAAATTCGGTCTAAATTCGGTCTAAATTCGGTCTAAATTCGGTCTAAATTCGGTCTAAATTCGGTCTAAATTCGGTCTAAATTCGGTCTAAATTCAGTCTAAATTCGGTCTAAATTCGGTCTAAATTCGGTCTAAATTCGGTCTAAATTCGGTCTAAATTCAGTCTAAATTCGGTCTAAATTCGGTTTAAAATCGGATAACATTTTTTTCAAACGGCTATAACTTCTAAACGCTGCGTTTTTAGGCAAAATGCCTAAGCACAAAAGTTGCTCAGAATCTTAAGATCTACCCATATACCAAATTTGAGACAAATCGGATAACATTTTTTTCAAACGGCTATAACTTCTAAACGCTGCGTTTTTAGGCAAAATGCCTAAGCACAAAAGTTGCTCAGAATCTTAAGATCTACCCATATACCAAATTTGAGACAAATCGGATAACATTTTTTTCAAACGGCTATAACTTCTAAACGCTGCGTTTTTAGGCAAAATGCCTAAGCACAAAAGTTGCTCAGAATCTTAAGATCTACCCATATACCAAATTTGAGACAAATCGGATAACATTTTTTTCAAACGGCTATAACTTCTAAACGCTGCGTTTTTAGGCAAAATGCCTAAGCACAAAAGTTGCTCAGAATCTTAAGATCTACCCATATACCAAATTTGAGACAAATCGGATAACATTTTTTTCAAACGGCTATAACTTCTAAACGCTGCGTTTTTAGGCAAAATGCCTAAGCACAAAAGTTGCTCAGAATCTTAAGATCTACCCATATACCAAATTTGAGACAAATCGGATAACATTTTTTTCAAACGGCTATAACTTCTAAACGCTGCGTTTTTAGGCAAAATGCCTAAGCACAAAAGTTGCTCAGAATCTTAAGATCTACCCATATACCAAATTTGAGACAAATCGGATAACATTTTTTTCAAACGGCTATAACTTCTAAACGCTGCGTTTTTAGGCAAAATGCCTAAGCACAAAAGTTGCTCAGAATCTTAAGATCTACCCATATACCAAATTTGAGACAAATCGGATAACATTTTTTTCAAACGGCTATAACTTCTAAACGCTGCGTTTTTAGGCAAAATGCCTAAGCACAAAAGTTGCTCAGAATCTTAAGATCTACCCATATACCAAATTTGAGACAAATCGGATAACATTTTTTTCAAACGGCTATAACTTCTAAACGCTGCGTTTTTAGGCAAAATGCCTAAGCACAAAAGTTGCTCAGAATCTTAAGATCTACCCATATACCAAATTTGAGACAAATCGGATAACATTTTTTTCAAACGGCTATAACTTCTAAACGCTGCGTTTTTAGGCAAAATGCCTAAGCACAAAAGTTGCTCAGAATCTTAAGATCTACCCATATACCAAATTTGAGACAAATCGGATAACATTTTTTTCAAACGGCTATAACTTCTAAACGCTGCGTTTTTAGGCAAAATGCCTAAGCACAAAAGTTGCTCAGAATCTTAAGATCTACCCATATACCAAATTTGAGACAAATCGGATAACATTTTTTTCAAACGGCTATAACTTCTAAACGCTGCGTTTTTAGGCAAAATGCCTAAGCACAAAAGTTGCTCAGAATCTTAAGATCTACCCATATACCAAATTTGAGACAAATCGGATAACATTTTTTTCAAACGGCTATAACTTCTAAACGCTGCGTTTTTAGGCAAAATGCCTAAGCACAAAAGTTGCTCAGAATCTTAAGATCTACCCATATACCAAATTTGAGACAAATCGGATAACATTTTTTTCAAACGGCTATAACTTCTAAACGCTGCGTTTTTAGGCAAAATGCCTAAGCACAAAAGTTGCTCAGAATCTTAAGATCTACCCATATACCAAATTTGAGACAAATCGGATAACATTTTTTTCAAACGGCTATAACTTCTAAACGCTGCGTTTTTAGGCAAAATGCCTAAGCACAAAAGTTGCTCAGAATCTTAAGATCTACCCATATACCAAATTTGAGACAAATCGGATAACATTTTTTTCAAACGGCTATAACTTCTAAACGCTGCGTTTTTAGGCAAAATGCCTAAGCACAAAAGTTGCTCAGAATCTTAAGATCTACCCATATACCAAATTTGAGACAAATCGGATAACATTTTTTTCAAACGGCTATAACTTCTAAACGCTGCGTTTTTAGGCAAAATGCCTAAGCACAAAAGTTGCTCAGAATCTTAAGATCTACCCATATACCAAATTTGAGACAAATCGGATAACATTTTTTTCAAACGGCTATAACTTCTAAACGCTGCGTTTTTAGGCAAAATGCCTAAGCACAAAAGTTGCTCAGAATCTTAAGATCTACCCATATACCAAATTTGAGACAAATCGGATAACATTTTTTTCAAACGGCTATAACTTCTAAACGCTGCGTTTTTAGGCAAAATGCCTAAGCACAAAAGTTGCTCAGAATCTTAAGATCTACCCATATACCAAATTTGAGACAAATCGGATAACATTTTTTTCAAACGGCTATAACTTCTAAACGCTGCGTTTTTAGGCAAAATGCCTAAGCACAAAAGTTGCTCAGAATCTTAAGATCTACCCATATACCAAATTTGAGACAAATCGGATAACATTTTTTTCAAACGGCTATAACTTCTAAACGCTGCGTTTTTAGGCAAAATGCCTAAGCACAAAAGTTGCTCAGAATCTTAAGATCTACCCATATACCAAATTTGAGACAAATCGGATAACATTTTTTTCAAACGGCTATAACTTCTAAACGCTGCGTTTTTAGGCAAAATGCCTAAGCACAAAAGTTGCTCAGAATCTTAAGATCTACCCATATACCAAATTTGAGACAAATCGGATAACATTTTTTTCAAACGGCTATAACTTCTAAACGCTGCGTTTTTAGGCAAAATGCCTAAGCACAAAAGTTGCTCAGAATCTTAAGATCTACCCATATACCAAATTTGAGACAAATCGGATAACATTTTTTTCAAACGGCTATAACTTCTAAACGCTGCGTTTTTAGGCAAAATGCCTAAGCACAAAAGTTGCTCAGAATCTTAAGATCTACCCATATACCAAATTTGAGACAAATCGGATAACATTTTTTTCAAACGGCTATAACTTCTAAACGCTGCGTTTTTAGGCAAAATGCCTAAGCACAAAAGTTGCTCAGAATCTTAAGATCTACCCATATACCAAATTTGAGACAAATCGGATAACATTTTTTTCAAACGGCTATAACTTCTAAACGCTGCGTTTTTAGGCAAAATGCCTAAGCACAAAAGTTGCTCAGAATCTTAAGATCTACCCATATACCAAATTTGAGACAAATCGGATAACATTTTTTTCAAACGGCTATAACTTCTAAACGCTGCGTTTTTAGGCAAAATGCCTAAGCACAAAAGTTGCTCAGAATCTTAAGATCTACCCATATACCAAATTTGAGACAAATCGGATAACATTTTTTTCAAACGGCTATAACTTCTAAACGCTGCGTTTTTAGGCAAAATGCCTAAGCACAAAAGTTGCTCAGAATCTTAAGATCTACCCATATACCAAATTTGAGACAAATCGGATAACATTTTTTTCAAACGGCTATAACTTCTAAACGCTGCGTTTTTAGGCAAAATGCCTAAGCACAAAAGTTGCTCAGAATCTTAAGATCTACCCATATACCAAATTTGAGACAAATCGGATAACATTTTTTTCAAACGGCTATAACTTCTAAACGCTGCGTTTTTAGGCAAAATGCCTAAGCACAAAAGTTGCTCAGAATCTTAAGATCTACCCATATACCAAATTTGAGACAAATCGGATAACATTTTTTTCAAACGGCTATAACTTCTAAACGCTGCGTTTTTAGGCAAAATGCCTAAGCACAAAAGTTGCTCAGAATCTTAAGATCTACCCATATACCAAATTTGAGACAAATCGGATAACATTTTTTTCAAACGGCTATAACTTCTAAACGCTGCGTTTTTAGGCAAAATGCCTAAGCACAAAAGTTGCTCAGAATCTTAAGATCTACCCATATACCAAATTTGAGACAAATCGGATAACATTTTTTTCAAACGGCTATAACTTCTAAACGCTGCGTTTTTAGGCAAAATGCCTAAGCACAAAAGTTGCTCAGAATCTTAAGATCTACCCATATACCAAATTTGAGACAAATCGGATAACATTTTTTTCAAACGGCTATAACTTCTAAACGCTGCGTTTTTAGGCAAAATGCCTAAGCACAAAAGTTGCTCAGAATCTTAAGATCTACCCATATACCAAATTTGAGACAAATCGGATAACATTTTTTTCAAACGGCTATAACTTCTAAACGCTGCGTTTTTAGGCAAAATGCCTAAGCACAAAAGTTGCTCAGAATCTTAAGATCTACCCATATACCAAATTTGAGACAAATCGGATAACATTTTTTTCAAACGGCTATAACTTCTAAACGCTGCGTTTTTAGGCAAAATGCCTAAGCACAAAAGTTGCTCAGAATCTTAAGATCTACCCATATACCAAATTTGAGACAAATCGGATAACATTTTTTTCAAACGGCTATAACTTCTAAACGCTGCGTTTTTAGGCAAAATGCCTAAGCACAAAAGTTGCTCAGAATCTTAAGATCTACCCATATACCAAATTTGAGACAAATCGGATAACATTTTTTTCAAACGGCTATAACTTCTAAACGCTGCGTTTTTAGGCAAAATGCCTAAGCACAAAAGTTGCTCAGAATCTTAAGATCTACCCATATACCAAATTTGAGACAAATCGGATAACATTTTTTTCAAACGGCTATAACTTCTAAACGCTGCGTTTTTAGGCAAAATGCCTAAGCACAAAAGTTGCTCAGAATCTTAAGATCTACCCATATACCAAATTTGAGACAAATCGGATAACATTTTTTTCAAACGGCTATAACTTCTAAACGCTGCGTTTTTAGGCAAAATGCCTAAGCACAAAAGTTGCTCAGAATCTTAAGATCTACCCATATACCAAATTTGAGACAAATCGGATAACATTTTTTTCAAACGGCTATAACTTCTAAACGCTGCGTTTTTAGGCAAAATGCCTAAGCACAAAAGTTGCTCAGAATCTTAAGATCTACCCATATACCAAATTTGAGACAAATCGGATAACATTTTTTTCAAACGGCTATAACTTCTAAACGCTGCGTTTTTAGGCAAAATGCCTAAGCACAAAAGTTGCTCAGAATCTTAAGATCTACCCATATACCAAATTTGAGACAAATCGGATAACATTTTTTTCAAACGGCTATAACTTCTAAACGCTGCGTTTTTAGGCAAAATGCCTAAGCACAAAAGTTGCTCAGAATCTTAAGATCTACCCATATACCAAATTTGAGACAAATCGGATAACATTTTTTTCAAACGGCTATAACTTCTAAACGCTGCGTTTTTAGGCAAAATGCCTAAGCACAAAAGTTGCTCAGAATCTTAAGATCTACCCATATACCAAATTTGAGACAAATCGGATAACATTTTTTTCAAACGGCTATAACTTCTAAACGCTGCGTTTTTAGGCAAAATGCCTAAGCACAAAAGTTGCTCAGAATCTTAAGATCTACCCATATACCAAATTTGAGACAAATCGGATAACATTTTTTTCAAACGGCTATAACTTCTAAACGCTGCGTTTTTAGGCAAAATGCCTAAGCACAAAAGTTGCTCAGAATCTTAAGATCTACCCATATACCAAATTTGAGACAAATCGGATAACATTTTTTTCAAACGGCTATAACTTCTAAACGCTGCGTTTCTAGGCAAAATGCCTAAGCACAAAAGTTGCTCAGAATCTTAAGATCTACCCATATACCAAATTTGAGACAAATCGGATAACATTTTTTTCAAACGGCTATAACTTCTAAACGCTGCGTTTTTAGGCAAAATGCCTAAGCACAAAAGTTGCTCAGAATCTTAAGATCTACCCATATACCAAATTTGAGACAAATCGGATAACATTTTTTTCAAACGGCTATAACTTCTAAACGCTGCGTTTTTAGGCAAAATGCCTAAGCACAAAAGTTGCTCAGAATCTTAAGATCTACCCATATACCAAATTTGAGACAAATCGGATAACATTTTTTTCAAACGGCTATAACTTCTAAACGCTGCGTTTTTAGGCAAAATGCCTAAGCACAAAAGTTGCTCAGAATCTTAAGATCTACCCATATACCAAATTTGAGACAAATCGGATAACATTTTTTTCAAACGGCTATAACTTCTAAACGCTGCGTTTTTAGGCAAAATGCCTAAGCACAAAAGTTGCTCAGAATCTTAAGATCTACCCATATACCAAATTTGAGACAAATCGGATAACATTTTTTTCAAACGGCTATAACTTCTAAACGCTGCGTTTTTAGGCAAAATGCCTAAGCACAAAAGTTGCTCAGAATCTTAAGATCTACCCATATACCAAATTTGAGACAAATCGGATAACATTTTTTTCAAACGGCTATAACTTCTAAACGCTGCGTTTTTAGGCAAAATGCCTAAGCACAAAAGTTGCTCAGAATCTTAAGATCTACCCATATACCAAATTTGAGACAAATCGGATAACATTTTTTTCAAACGGCTATAACTTCTAAACGCTGCGTTTTTAGGCAAAATGCCTAAGCACAAAAGTTGCTCAGAATCTTAAGATCTACCCATATACCAAATTTGAGACAAATCGGATAACATTTTTTTCAAACGGCTATAACTTCTAAACGCTGCGTTTTTAGACAAAATGCCTAAGCACAAAAGTTGCTCAGAATCTTAAGATCTACCCATATACCCAATTTGAGACAAATCGGATAACATTTATTTCAAACGGCTATAACTTCTAAACGCTGCGTTTTTAGGCAAAATGCCTAAGCACAAGAGTTGCTCAGAATCTTAAGATCTACCCATATACCAAATTTGAGACAAATCGGATAACATTTTTTTCAAACGGCTATAACTTCTAAACGCTGCGTTTTTAGGCAAAATGCCTAAGCACAAAAGTTGCTCAGAATCTTAAGATCTACCCATATACCAAATTTGAGACAAATCGGATAACATTTTTTTCAAACGGCTATAACTTCTAAACGCTGCGTTTTTAGGCAAAATGCCTAAGCACAAAAGTTGCTCAGAATCTTAAGATCTACCCATATACCAAATTTGAGACAAATCGGATAACATTTTTTTCAAACGGCTATAACTTCTAAACGCTGCGTTTTTAGGCAAAATGCCTAAGCACAAAAGTTGCTCAGAATCTTAAGATCTACCCATATACCAAATTTGAGACAAATCGGATAACATTTTTTTCAAACGGCTATAACTTCTAAACGCTGCGTTTTTAGGCAAAATGCCTAAGCACAAAAGTTGCTCAGAATCTTAAGATCTACCCATATACCAAATTTGAGACAAATCGGATAACATTTTTTTCAAACGGCTATAACTTCTAAACGCTGCGTTTTTAGGCAAAATGCCTAAGCACAAAAGTTGCTCAGAATCTTAAGATCTACCCATATACCCAATTTGAGACAAATCGGATAACATTTTTTTCAAACGGCTATAACTTCTAAACGCTGCGTTTTTAGGCAAAATGCCTAAGCACAAGAGTTGCTCAGAATCTTAAGATCTACCCATATACCAAATTTGAGACAAATCGGATAACATTTTTTTCAAACGGCTATAACTTCTAAACGCTGCGTTTTTAGGCAAAATGCCTAAGCACAAAAGTTGCTCAGAATCTTAAGATCTACCCATATACCAAATTTGAGACAAATCGGATAACATTTTTTTCAAACGGCTATAACTTCTAAACGCTGCGTTTTTAGGCAAAATGTCTAAGCACAAAAGTTGCTCAGAATCTTAAGATCTACCCATATTCCAAATTTGAGACAAATCGGATAACATTTTTTTCAAACGGCTATAACTTCTAAACGCTGCGTTTTTAGGCAAAATGCCTAAGCACAAAAGTTGCTCAGAATCTTAAGATCTACCCATATACCAAATTTGAGACAAATCGGATAACATTTTTTTCAAACGGCTATAACTTCTAAACGCTGCGTTTTTTGGCAAAATGCCTAAGCACAAAAGTTGCTCAGAATCTTAAGATCTACCCATATACCAAATTTGAGACAAATCGGATAACATTTTTTTCAAACGGCTATAACTTCTAAACGCTGCGTTTTTAGGCAAAATGCCTAAGCACAAAAGAGCAACTTTTGTGCTTCACGGGTAAGTTTCACGGGTGACGTTTCACGGGTCTAGGTTTCACTGGTAAATTTCACGGGTCAAGGTTTCACGGGTAAGTTTTACGGGTAAGTTTCACGGGTAAGTTTCACGGGTGACGTTTTACGGGTCTAGGTTTCCCTGGTAAGTTTCACGGGTCAAGGTTTCACGGGTAAGTTTCACAGGTAAGTTTCACGGGTAAGTTTCACGGGTCAAGGTTTCACGGGTAAGTTTCACGGGTAAGTTTCACGGGTAAGTTTCACGGGTGACGTTTCACGGGTCTAGGTTTCACTGGTAAGTTTCACAGATCAAGGTTTCACGGGTAAGTTTCACGGGTAAGTTTCTCACGGGTATGTTTCACGGGTGACGTTTCACGGGTCTAGGTTTCACTGGTAAGTTTCACGGGTCAAGGTTTCACGGGTAAGTTTCACGGGTAAGTTTCACGGGTATGTTTCACGGATGACGTTTCACGGGTCTTGGTTTCACTGGTAAGTTTCACGGGTCAAGGTTTCACGGGTAAGTTTCACGGGTAAGTTTTACGGGTATGTTTTACAGGTGACGTTTCACGGGTAAGTTTCACGGGTAAGTTTCACGGGTGACGTTTCACGGGTCTAGGTTTCACTGGTAAGTTTCACGGGTCAAGGTTTTACGGGTAAGTTTCACGGGTAAGTTTCACGGGTATGTTTCACGGGTGACGTTTCACGGGTCTAGGTTTCACTGGTAAGTTTCACGGGTCAAGGTTTCACGGGTAAGTTTCACGGGTAAGTTTTACGGGTAAGTTTCACGGGTGACGTTTCACGGGTCTAGTTTTCACTGGTAAGTTTCACGGGTCAAGGTTTCACGGGTAAGTTTCACGGGTAAGTTTCACGGGTAAGTTTCACGGGTAAGTTTCACGGGTGACGTTTCACGGGTCTAGGTTTCACTGGTAAGTTTCACGGGTCAAGGTTTCACGGGTAAGTTTCACGGGTAAGTTTCACGGGTATGTTTCACGGGTGACGTTTCACAAGTCTAGGTTTCACTGGTAAGTTTCACGGGTCAAGGTTTCACGGGTAAGTTTCACGGGTATGTTTCACGGGTGACGTTTCACGGGTCTAGGTTTCACTGGTAAGTTTCACGGGTCAAGGTTTCACGGGTAAGTTTCACGGGTAAGTTTCACGGGTATGTTTCACGGGTGACGTTTCACAAGTCTAGGTTTCACTGGTAAGTTTTACGGGTCAAGGTTTCACGGGTAAGTTTCACGGGTAAGTTTCACGGGTATGTTTCACGGGAGACGTTTCACGGGTCTAGGTTTCACTGGTAAGTTTCACGGGTCAAGGTTTCACGGGTAAGTTTCACGGGTAAGTTTCACGGGTGACCTTTCACGGGTCTTGGTTTCACTGGTAAGTTTCACGGGTCAAGGTTTCACGGGTAAGTTTCACGGGTAAGTTTCACGGGTATGTTTCACGGGTGACGTTTCACGGGTCTAGGTTTCACTGGTAAGTTTCACGGGTCAAGGTTTCACGGGTAAGTTTCACGGGTAAGTTTCACGGGTATGTTTTACGGGTGACGTTTCACGGGTCTAGGTTTCACTGGTAAGTTTCACGGGTCAAGGTTTCACGGGTAAGTTTCACGGGTAAGTTTCACGGGTATGTTTCACGGGTGACGTTTCACGGGTCTAGGTTTCACTGGTAAGTTTCACGGATCAAGGTTTCACGGGTAAGTTTCACGGGTAAGTTTCACGGGTATGTTTCACGGGTGACGTTTCACGGGTCTAGGTTTCACTGGTAAGTTTCACGGGTCAAGGTTTCACGGGTAAGTTTCACGGGTAAGTTTTACGGGTAAGTTTCACGGGTGACGTTTCACGGGTCTAGGTTTCACTGGTAAGTTTCACTGGTAAGTTTCACGGGTAAGTTTCACGGGTAAGTTTCACGGGTAAATTTTACTGGTAAGTTTTATGGGTGACGTTTCACGGGTCTAGGTTTCACTGGTAAGTTTCACGGGTCAAGGTTTCACGGGTAAGTTTCACGGGTAAGTTTCACGGGTGACGTTTCACGGGTCTAGGTTTCACTCGTAAGTTTCACGGGTCAAGGTTTCACGAGTAAGTTTCACGGGTAAGTTTTACGGGTATGTTTCACGGGTGACGTTTCACGGGTCTAGGTTTCACTGGTAAGTTTCACGGGTCAAGGTTTCACGGATAAGTTTCACGGGTAAGTTTTACGGGTGACCTTTCACGGGTCTTGGTTTCACTGGTAAGTTTCACGGGTCAAGGTTTCACCGGTAAGTTTCACGGGTAAGTTTCACGGGTGACCTTTCACGGGTCTTGGTTTCACTGGTAAGTTTCACGGGTCAAGGTTTCACGGGTAAGTTTCACGGGTAAGTTTCACGGGTAAGTTTCACGGGTATGTTTCACGGTTGACGTTTCACGGGTCTAGGTTTCACTGGTAAGTTTCAAGGGTCAAGGTTTCACGAGTAAGTTTCACGGGTAAGTTTCACGGGTATGTTTCACGGGTGACGTTTCACGGGTCTAGGATTCACTGGTAAGTTTCACGGGTCAAGGTTTCACGGGTAAGTTTCACGGGTTAGTTTCACGGGTATGTTTCACGGGTGACGTTTCACGGGTCTAGGTTTCACTGGTAAGTTTCACGGATCAAGGTTTCACGGGTAAGTTTCACGGGTAAGTTTCACGGGTATGTTTCACGGATGACGTTTCACGGGTCTAGGTTTCCTGGTAAGTTTCACGGGTCAAGGTTTCACGGGTAAGTTTCACGGGTAAGTTTTACGGGTAAGTTTCACGGGTGACGTTTCACGGGTCTAGGTTTCACTGGTAAGTTTCACGGGTCAAGGTTTCACGGGTAAGTTTCACGGGTAAGTTTCACGGGTAAGTTTCACGGGTAAGTTTTACGGGTAAGTTTCACGGGTGACGTTTCACGGGTCTAGGTTTCACTGGTAAGTTTCACGGGTCAAGGTTTCACGGGTAAGTTTCACGGGTAAGTTTCACGGGTGACGTTTCACGGGTCTAGGTTTCACTCGTAAGTTTCACGGGTCAAGGTTTCACGAGTAAGTTTGACGTGTAAGTTTCACGGGTAAGTTTCACGGGTGACGTTTCACGGGTCTAGGTTTCACTGGTAAGTTTTACGGGTCAAGGTTTCACGGGTAAGTTTCACGGGTAAGTTTCACGGGTAAGTTTCACGGGTAAGTTTCACGGGTAAGTTTCACGGGTAAGTTTCACGGGTAAGTTTCACGGGTCTAGGTTTCACGGGTAAGTTTCACGGGTAAGTTTCACAAGTAAGTTTCACGGGTAAGTTTCACGGGTGACGTTTCACGGGTCTAGGTTTCACTGGTAAGTTTCACGGATCAAGGTTTCTCGGGTAAGTTTCACGGGTAAGTTTCACGGGTAAGTTTCACGGGTGACGTTTCACGGGTCTAGGTTTCACGGGTAAGTTTCACGGGTATGTTTCACGGGTGACGTTTCACGGGTCTAGGTTTCACTGGTAAGTTTCACGGGTCAAGGTTTCACGGGTAAGTTTCACGGGTAAGTTTTACGGGTAAGTTTCACGGGTGACGTTTCACGGGCGATGTTTCACGGGTCTAGGTTTCACTGGAAAGTTTCACGGGTCAAGGTTTCACGGGTAAGTTTCACGGGTAAGTTTCACGGGTAAGTTTTACGGGTATGTTTTACAGGTGACGTTTCACGGGTCTAGGTTTCACTGGTAAGTTTCACGGGTCAAGGTTTCACAGGTAAGTTTCACGGGTAAGTTTCACGGGTATGTTTCACGGGTATGTTTGACGGGTGACGTTTCACGGGTCTAGGTTTCACTGGTAAGTTTCACGGGTCAAGGTTTCACGGGTAAGTTTCACGGGTAAGTTTCACGGGTATGTTTCACGGGTGACGTTTCACGGGTCTAGGTTTCACTGGTAAGTTTTACGGATCAAGGTTTCACGGGTAAGTTTCACGGGTAAGTTTCACTGGTATGTTTCACGGGTGACGTTTCACGGGTCTAGGTTTCACTGGTAAGTTTCACGGGTCAAGGTTTCACGGGTAAGTTTCACGGGTAAGTTTTACGGGTAAGTTTCACGGGTGACGTTTCACGGGTCTAGGTTTCACTGGTAAGTTTCACGGGTCAAGGTTTCACGGGTAAGTTTCACGGGTAAGTTTCACGGGTAAGTTTTACGGGTAAGTTTCACGGGTGACGTTTCACGGGTCTAGGTTTCACTGGTAAGTTTCACGGGTCAAGGTTTCACGGGTAAGTTTCACGGGTAAGTTTCACGGGTAACGTTTCACGGGTCTAGGTTTCACTCGTAAGTTTCACGGGTCAAGGTTTCACGAGTAAGTTTCACGTGTAAGTTTCACGGGTAAGTTTCACGGGTGACGTTTCACGGGTCTAGGTTTCACTGGTAAGTTTCACGGGTCAAGGTTTTACGGGTAAGTTTCACGGGTAAGTTTCACGGGTAAGTTTCACGGGTAAGTTTCACGGGTGACGTTTCACGGATCTAGGTTTCACTGGTAAGTTTCACGGGTCTAGGTTTCACGGGTAAGTTTCACGGGTAAGTTTCACGGGTGACGTTTCACAGGTCTAGGTTTCACTGGTAAGTTTCACGGGTCAAGGTTTCACGGGTAAGTTTCACGGGTAAGTTTCACGGGTAAGTTTCACGGGTGACGTTTCACGGGTCTAGGTTTCACTGGTAAGTTTCACGGGTAAAGGTTTCACGGGTAAGTTTCACGGGTAAGTTTCACGGGTATGTTTCACGGGTGACGTTTCACGGGTCTAGGTTTCACTGGTAAGTTTCACGGGTCAAGGTTTCACGGGTAAGTTTCACGGGTAAGTTTTACGGGTAAGTTTCACGGGTAAGTTTTACGGGTATGTTTTACAGGTGACGTTTCACGGGTCTAGGTTTCACTGGTAAGTTTCACGGGTCAAGGTTTCACGGGTAAGTTTCACGGGTAAGTTTCACGGGTATGTTTAATGGGTGATGTTTCACGGGTCTAGGTTTCACTGGTAAGTTTCACGGGTCAAGGTTTCACGGGTAAGTTTCACGGGTAAGTTTCACGGGTATGTTTCACGGATGACGTTTCACGGGTCTAGGTTTCACTGGAAAGTTTCACGGTTCAAGGTTTCACGGGTAAGTTTCACGGGTAAGTTTTACGGGTATGTTTTACAGGTGACGTTTCACGGGTCTAGGTTTCACTGGTAAGTTTCACGGGTCAAGGTTTCACGGGTAAGTTTCACGGGTAACGTTTCACGGGTCTAGGTTTCACTCGTAAGTTTCACGGGTCAAGGTTTCACGAGTAAGTTTCACGTGTAAGTTTCACGGGTAAGTTTCACGGGTGACGTTTCACGGGTCTAGGTTTCACTGGTAAGTTTCACGGGTCAAGGTTTTACGGGTAAGTTTCACGGGTAAGTTTCACGGGTATGTTTCACGGGTGACGTTTTACGGGTCTAGGTTTCACTGGTAAGTTTCACGGGTCTAGGTTTCACGGGTCTAGGTTTCACGGGTAAGTTTCACGGGTAAGTTTTACGGGTAAGTTTCACGGGTGACGTTTCACGGGTCTAGGTTTCACTGGTAAGTTTCACGGGTCAAGGTTTCACGGGTAAGTTTCACGGGTAAGTTTCACGGGTAAGTTTTACGGGTAAGTTTCACGGGTGACGTTTCACGGGTCTAGGTTTCACTGGTAAGTTTCACGGGTCAAGGTTTCACGGGTAAGTTTCACGGGTAAGTTTCACGGGTAAGTTTCACGGGTAAGTTTCACGGGTAAGTTTCACGGGTATGTTTCATGGGTGATGTTTCACGGGTCTAGGTTTCACTGGTAAGTTTCACGGGTTAAGGTTTTACGGGTAAGTTTCACGGGTAAGTTTCACGGGTATGTTTTACGGGTGACGTTTCACGGGTCTAGGTTTCACTGGTAAGTTTCACGGGTCAAGGTTTCACGGGTAAGTTTCACGGGTAAGTTTCACGGGTATGTTTCACGGGTGACGTTTCACGGGTCTAGGTTTCATTGGTAAGTTTCACGGGTCAAGGTTTCACGGGTAAGTTTCACGGGTAAGTTTCACGGGTATGTTTCACGGGTGACGTTTCACGGGTCTAGGTTCCACTGGTAAGTTTCACGGGTCAAGGTTTCACGGGTAAGTTTCACGGGTAAGTTTCACGGGTATGTTTCACGGGTGACGTTTTACGGGTGACGTTTTACGGGTCTAGGTTTCACTGGTAAGTTTCACGGGTCAAGGTTTCACGGGTAAGTTTCACGGGTAAGTTTCACGGGTATGTTTAATGGGTGATGTTTCACGGGTCTAGGTTTCACTGGTAAGTTTCACGGGTCAAGGTTTCACGGGTAAGTTTCACGGGTAAGTTTCACGGGTATGTTTCACGGATGACGTTTCACGGGTCTAGGTTTCACTGGAAAGTTTCACGGTTCAAGGTTTCACGGGTAAGTTTCACGGGTAAGTTTTACGGGTATGTTTTACAGGTGACGTTTCACGGGTCTAGGTTTCACTGGTAAGTTTCACGGGTCAAGGTTTCACGGGTAAGTTTCACGGGTAACGTTTCACGGGTCTAGGTTTCACTCGTAAGTTTCACGGGTCAAGGTTTCACGAGTAAGTTTCACGTGTAAGTTTCACGGGTAAGTTTCACGGGTAAGTTTCACGGGTGACGTTTCACGGGTCTAGGTTTCACTGGTAAGTTTCACGGGTCAAGGTTTTACGGGTAAGTTTCACGGGTAAGTTTCACGGGTATGTTTCACGGGTGACGTTTTACGGGTCTAGGTTTCACTGGTAAGTTTCACGGGTCTAGGTTTCACGGGTCTAGGTTTCACGGGTAAGTTTCACGGGTAAGTTTTACGGGTAAGTTTCACGGGTGACGTTTCACGGGTCTAGGTTTCACTGGTAAGTTTCACGGGTCAAGGTTTCACGGGTAAGTTTCACGGGTAAGTTTCACGGGTAAGTTTTACGGGTAAGTTTCACGGGTGACGTTTCACGGGTCTAGGTTTCACTGGTAAGTTTCACGGGTCAAGGTTTCACGGGTAAGTTTCACGGGTAAGTTTCACGGGTAAGTTTCACGGGTAAGTTTCACGGGTAAGTTTCACGGGTATGTTTCATGGGTGATGTTTCACGGGTCTAGGTTTCACTGGTAAGTTTCACGGGTTAAGGTTTTACGGGTAAGTTTCACGGGTAAGTTTCACGGGTATGTTTTACGGGTGACGTTTCACGGGTCTAGGTTTCACTGGTAAGTTTCACGGGTCAAGGTTTCACGGGTAAGTTTCACGGGTAAGTTTCACGGGTATGTTTCACGGGTGACGTTTCACGGGTCTAGGTTTCATTGGTAAGTTTCACGGGTCAAGGTTTCACGGGTAAGTTTCACGGGTAAGTTTCACGGGTATGTTTCACGGGTGACGTTTCACGGGTCTAGGTTCCACTGGTAAGTTTCACGGGTCAAGGTTTCACGGGTAAGTTTCACGGGTAAGTTTCACGGGTATGTTTCACGGGTGACGTTTTACGGGTGACGTTTTACGGGTCTAGGTTTCACTGGTAAGTTTCACGGGTCAAGGTTTCACGGGTAAGTTTCACGGGTAAGTTTTACGGGTAAGTTTCACGGGTGACGTTTCACGGGTCTAGGTTTTACTGGTAAGTTTCACGGGTCAAGGTTTCACGGGTAAGTTTCACGGGTATCTTTCACGGGTGACGTTTCACGGGTCTAGGTTTCACTGGTAAGTTTCACGGATCAAGGTTTCACGGGTAAGTTTCACGGGTATGTTTCACGGATGACGTTTCACGGGTCTAGGTTTCCTGGTAAGTTTCACGGGTCAAGGTTTCACGGGTAAGTTTCACGGGTAAGTTTTACGGGTAAGTTTCACGGGTGACGTTTCACGGGTCTAGGTTTCACTGGTAAGTTTCACGGGTCAAGGTTTCACGGGTAAGTTTCACGGGTAAGTTTCACGGGTAAGTTTTACGGGTAAGTTTCACGGGTGACGTTTCACGGGTCTAGGTTTCACTGGTAAGTTTCACGGGTCAAGGTTTCACGGGTAAGTTCCACGGGTAAGTTTCACGGGTGACGTTTCACGGGTGACGTTTCACGGGTCTAGGTTTCACTCGTAAGTTTCACGTGTAAGTTTCACGGGTAAGTTTCACGTGTGACATTTCACGGGTCTAGGTTTCACTGGTAAGTTTCACGGGTCAAGGTTTCACGGGTAAGTTTCACGGGTAAGTTTCACGGGTAAGTTTCACGGGTAAGTTTCACGGGTAAGTTTCACGGGTGACGTTTCACGGGTCTAGGTTTCACTGGTAAGTTTCACGGGTCTAGGTTTCACGGGTAAGTTTCACGGGTAAGTTTCACAAGTAAGTTTCACGGGTAAGTTTCACGGGTATGTTTCACGGGTGACGTTTCACGGGTCTAGGTTTCACTGGTAAGTTTCACGGGTCAAGGTTTCACGGGTAAGTTTCACGGGTAAGTTTCACGGGTAAGTTTCACGGGTGACGTTTCACGGGTCTAGGTTTCACGGGTAAGTTTCACGGGTATGTTTCACGGGTGACGTTTCACGGGTCTAGGTTTCACTGGTAAGTTTCACGGGTCAAGGTTTCACGGGTAAGTTTCACGGGTAAGTTTTACGGGTAAGTTTCACGGGTGACATTTCACGGGCGATGTTTCACGGGTCTAGGTTTCACTGGAAAGTTTCACGGGTCAAGGTTTCACGGGTAAGTTTCACGGGTAAGTTTCACGGGTAAGTTTCACGGGTAAGTTTTACGGGTATGTTTTACAGGTGACGTTTCACGGGTCTAGGTTTCACTGGTAAGTTTCACGGGTCAAGGTTTCACGGGTAAGTTTCACGGGTATGTTTCACGGGTATGTTTCACGGGTGACGTTTCACGGGTCTAGGTTTCACTGGTAAGTTTCACGGGTCAAGGTTTCACGGGTAAGTTTCACGGGTAAGTTTCACGGGTATGTTTCACGGGTGACGTTTCACGGGTCTAGGTTTCACTGGTAAGTTTCACGGATCAAGGTTTCACGGGTAAGTTTCACGGGTAAGTTTCACTGGTATGTTTCACGGGTGACGTTTCATTGGTCTAGGTTTCACTGGTAAGTTTCACGGGTCAAGGTTTCACGGGTAAGTTTCACGGGTAAGTTTTACGGGTAAGTTTCACGGGTGACGTTTCACGGGTCTAGGTTTCACTGGTAAGTTTCACGGGTCAAGGTTTCACGGGTAAGTTTCACGGGTAAGTTTCACGGGTAAGTTTTACGGGTAAGTTTCACGGGTGACGTTTCACGGGTCTAGGTTTCACTGGTAAGTTTCACGGGTCAAGGTTTCACGGGTAAGTTTCACGGGTAACGTTTCACGGGTCTAGGTTTCACTCGTAAGTTTCACGGGTCAAGGTTTCACGAGTAAGTTTCACGTGTAAGTTTCACGGGTAAGTTTCACGGGTGACGTTTCACGGGTCTAGGTTTCACTGGTAAGTTTCACGGGTCAAGGTTTTACGGGTAAGTTTCACGGGTAAGTTTCACGGGTATGTTTCACGGGTGACGTTTTACGGGTCTAGGTTTCACTGGTAAGTTTCACGGGTCTAGGTTTCACGGGTCTAGGTTTCACGGGTAAGTTTCACGGGTAAGTTTTACGGGTAAGTTTCACGGGTGACGTTTCACGGGTCTAGGTTTCACTGGTAAGTTTCACGGGTCAAGGTTTCACGGGTAAGTTTCACGGGTAAGTTTCACGGGTAAGTTTTACGGGTAAGTTTCACGGGTGACGTTTCACGGGTCTAGGTTTCACTGGTAAGTTTCACGGGTCAAGGTTTCACGGGTAAGTTCCACGGGTAAGTTTCACGGGTGACGTTTTACGGGTCTAGGTTTCACTCGTAAGTTTCACGGGTCAAGGTTTCACGAGTAAGTTTCACGTGTAAGTTTCACGGGTAAGTTTCACGTGTGACGTTTCACGGGTCTAGGTTTCACTGGTAAGTTTCACGGGTCAAGGTTTCACGGGTAAGTTTCACGGGTAAGTTTCACGGGTAAGTTTCACGGGTAAGTTTCACGGGTGACGTTTCACGGGTCTAGGTTTCACTGGTAAGTTTCACGGGTCTAGGTTTCACGGGTAAGTTTCACGGGTAAGTTTCACAAGTAAGTTTTACGGGTAAGTTTCACGGGTGACGTTTCACGGGTCTAGGTTTCACTGGTAAGTTTCACGGGTCAAGGTTTCACGGGTAAGTTTCACGGGTAAGTTTCACGGGTAAGTTTCACGGGTGACGTTTCACGGGTCTAGGTTTCACGGGAAAGTTTCACGGGTATGTTTCACGGGTGACGTTTCACGGGTCTAGGTTTCACTGGTAAGTTTCACGGGTCAAGGTTTCACGGGTAAGTTTCACGGGTAAATTTTACGGGTAAGTTTCACGGGTGACGTTTCACGGGCGATGTTTCACGGGTCTAGGTTTCACTGGAAAGTTTCACGGGTCAAGGTTTCACGGGTAAGTTTCACGGGTAAGTTTTACGGGTAAGTTTCACGGGTGACGTTTCACGGGTCTAGGTTTCACTGGTAAGTTTCACGGGTCAAGGTTTCACGGGTAAGTTTCACGGGTAAGTTTCACGGGTAAGTTTTACGGGTAAGTTTCACGGGTGACGTTTCACGGGTCTAGGTTTCACTGGTAAGTTTCACGGGTCAAGGTTTCACGGGTAAGTTTCACGGGTAAGTTTCACGGGTAACGTTTCACGGGTCTAGGTTTCACTCGTAAGTTTCACGGGTCAAGGTTTCACGAGTAAGTTTCACGTGTAAGTTTCACGGGTAAGTTTCACGGGTGACGTTTCACGGGTCTAGGTTTCACTGGTAAGTTTCACGGGTCAAGGTTTTACGGGTAAGTTTCACGGGTAAGTTTCACGGGTAAGTTTCACGGGTAAGTTTCACGGGTGACGTTTCACGGATCTAGGTTTCACTGGTAAGTTTCACGGGTCTAGGTTTCACGGGTAAGTTTCACGGGTAAGTTTCACGGGTGACGTTTCACAGGTCTAGGTTTCACTGGTAAGTTTCACGGGTCAAGGTTTCACGGGTAAGTTTCACGGGTAAGTTTCACGGGTAAGTTTCACGGGTGACGTTTCACGGGTCTAGGTTTCACTGGTAAGTTTCACGGGTAAAGGTTTCACGGGTAAGTTTCACGGGTAAGTTTCACGGGTATGTTTCACGGGTGACGTTTTACGGGTCTAGGTTTCACTGGTAAGTTTCACGGGTCAAGGTTTCACGGGTCAAGGTTTCACGGGTAAGTTTCACGGGTAAGTTTTACGGGTAAGTTTCACGGGTAAGTTTTACGGGTATGTTTTACAGGTGACGTTTCACGGGTTTAGGTTTCACTGGTAAGTTTCACGGGTCAAGGTTTCACGGGTAAGTTTCACGGGTAAGTTTCACGGGTATGTTTAATGGGTGATGTTTCACGGGTCTAGGTTTCACTGGTAAGTTTCACGGGTCAAGGTTTCACGGGTAAGTTTCACGGGTAAGTTTCACGGGTATGTTTCACGGATGACGTTTCACGGGTCTAGGTTTCACTGGAAAGTTTCACGGTTCAAGGTTTCACGGGTAAGTTTCACGGGTAAGTTTTACGGGTATGTTTTACAGGTGACGTTTCACGGGTCTAGGTTTCACTGGTAAGTTTCACGGGTCAAGGTTTCACGGGTAAGTTTCACGGGTAAGTTTCACGGGTATGTTTCATGGGTGATGTTTCACGGGTCTAGGTTTCACTGGTAAGTTTCACGGGTTAAGGTTTTACGGGTAAGTTTCACGGGTAAGTTTCACGGGTATGTTTTACGGGTGACGTTTCACCGGTCTAGGTTTCACTGGTAAGTTTCACGGGTCAAGGTTTCACGGGTAAGTTTCACGGGTAAGTTTCACGGGTATGTTTCACGGGTGACGTTTCACGGGTCTAGGTTTCATTGGTAAGTTTCACGGGTCAAGGTTTCACGGGTAAGTTTCACGGGTAAGTTTCACGGGTATGTTTCACGGGTGACGTTTCACGGGTCTAGGTTCCACTGGTAAGTTTCACGGGTCAAGGTTTCACGGGTAAGTTTCACGGGTAAGTTTCACGGGTATGTTTCACGGGTGACGTTTTACGGGTCTAGGTTTCACTGGTAAGTTTCACGGGTCAAGGTTTCACGGGTAAGTTTCACGGGTAAGTTTTACGGGTAAGTTTCACGGGTGACGTTTCACGGGTCTAGGTTTTACTGGTAAGTTTCACGGGTCAAGGTTTCACGGGTAAGTTTCACGGGTATGTTTCACGGGTGACGTTTCACGGGTCTAGGTTTCACTGGTAAGTTTCACGGATCAAGGTTTCACGGGTAAGTTTCACGGGTATGTTTCACGGATGACGTTTCACGGGTCTAGGTTTCCTGGTAAGTTTCACGGGTCAAGGTTTCACGGGTAAGTTTCACGGGTAAGTTTTACGGGTAAGTTTCACGGGTGACGTTTCACGGGTCTAGGTTTCACTGGTAAGTTTCACGGGTCAAGGTTTCACGGGTAAGTTTCACGGGTAAGTTTTACGGGTAAGTTTCACGGGTGACGTTTCACGGGTCTAGGTTTCACTGGTAAGTTTCACGGGTCAAGGTTTCACGGGTAAGTTCCACGGGTAAGTTTCACGGGTGACGTTTCACGGGTCTAGGTTTCACTCGTAAGTTTCACGTGTAAGTTTCACGGGTAAGTTTCACGTGTGACGTTTCACGGGTCTAGGTTTCACTGGTAAGTTTCACGGGTCAAGGTTTCACGGGTAAGTTTCACGGGTAAGTTTCACGGGTAAGTTTCACGGGTAAGTTTCACGGGTAAGTTTCACGGGTGACGTTTCACGGGTCTAGGTTTCACTGGAAAGTTTCACGGGTCAAGGTTTCACGGGTAAGTTTCACGGGTAAGTTTCACGGGTAAGTTTTACGGGTATGTTTTACAGGTGACGTTTCACGGGTCTAGGTTTCACTGGTAAGTTTCACGGGTCAAGGTTTCACGGGTAAGTTTCACGGGTATGTTTCACGGGTATGTTTCACGGGTGACGTTTCACGGGTCTAGGTTTCACTGGTAAGTTTCACGGGTCAAGGTTTCACGGGTAAGTTTCACGGGTAAGTTTCACGGGTATGTTTCACGGGTGACGTTTCACGGGTCTAGGTTTCACTGGTAAGTTTCACGGATCAAGGTTTCACGGGTAAGTTTCACGGGTAAGTTTCACTGGTATGTTTCACGGGTGACGTTTCACGGGTCTAGGTTTCACTGGTAAGTTTCACGGGTCAAGGTTTCACGGGTAAGTTTCACGGGTAAGTTTTACGGGTAAGTTTCACGGGTGACGTTTCACGGGTCTAGGTTTCACTGGTAAGTTTCACGGGTCAAGGTTTCACGGGTAAGTTTCACGGGTAAGTTTCACGGGTAAGTTTTACGGGTAAGTTTCACGGGTGACGTTTCACGGGTCTAGGTTTCACTGGTAAGTTTCACGGGTCAAGGTTTCACGGGTAAGTTTCACGGGTAAGTTTCACGGGTAACGTTTCACGGGTCTAGGTTTCACTCGTAAGTTTCACGGGTCAAGGTTTCACGAGTAAGTTTCACGTGTAAGTTTCACGGGTAAGTTTCACGGGTGACGTTTCACGGGTCTAGGTTTCACTGGTAAGTTTCACGGGTCAAGGTTTTACGGGTAAGTTTCACGGGTAAGTTTCACGGGTAAGTTTCACGGGTAAGTTTCACGGGTAAGTTTCACGGGTAAGTTTCACGGGTGACGTTTCACGGATCTAGGTTTCACTGGTAAGTTTCACGGGTCTAGGTTTCACGGGTAAGTTTCACGGGTAAGTTTCACGGGTAAGTTTCACGGGTTACGTTTCACAGGTCTAGGTTTCACTGGTAAGTTTCACGGGTCAAGGTTTCACGGGTAAGTTTCACGGGTAAGTTTCACGGGTAAGTTTCACGGGTGACGTTTCACGGGTCTAGGTTTCACTGGTAAGTTTCACGGGTAAAGGTTTCACGGGTAAGTTTCACGGGTAAGTTTCACGGGTATGTTTCACGGGTGACGTTTCACGGGTCTAGGTTTCACTGGTAAGTTTCACGGGTCAAGGTTTCACGGGTAAGTTTCACGGGTAAGTTTTACGGGTAAGTTTCACGGGTGACGTTTCACGGGTGACGTTTCACGGGTCTATGTTTCACGGGTCTAGGTTTCACTGGTAAGTTTCACGGGTCAAGGTTTCACGAGTAAGTTTCACGGGTATGTTTCACGGGTATGTTTCACGGGTGACGTTTCACGGGTCTAGGATTCACTGGTAAGTTTCACGGGTCAAGGTTTCACGGGTAAGTTTCACGGGTAAGTTTCACGGGTATGTTTCACGGGTGACGTTTCACGGGTCTAGGTTTCACTGGTAAGTTTCACGGATCAAGGTTTCACGGGTAAGTTTCACGGGTAAGTTTCACGGGTATGTTTCACGGATGACGTTTCACGGGTCTAGGTTTCCTGGTAAGTTTCACGGGTCAAGGTTTCACGGGTAAGTTTCACGGGTAAGTTTTACGGGTAAGTTTCACGGGTGACGTTTCACAGGTCTAGGTTTCACTGGTAAGTTTCACGGGTCAAGGTTTCACGGGTAAGTTTACGGGTAAGTTTCACGGGTAAGTTTTACGGGTAAGTTTCACGGGTGACGTTTCACGGGTCTAGGTTTCACTGGTAAGTTTCACGGGTCAAGGTTTCACGGGTAAGTTTCACGGGTAAGTTTCACGGGTGACGTTTCACGGGTCTAGGTTTCACTCGTAAGTTTCACGGGTCAAGGTTTCACGAGTAAGTTTCACGTGTAAGTTTCACGGGTAAGTTTCACGGGTGACGTTTCACGGGTCTAGGTTTCACTGGTAAGTTTCACGGGTCAAGGTTTCACGGGTAAGTTTCACGGGTAAGTTTCACGGGTAAGTTTCACGGGTAAGTTTCACGGGTAAGTTTCACGGGTAAGTTTCACGGGTAAGTTTCACGGGTGACGTTTCACGGGTCTAGGTTTCACTGGTAAGTTTCACGGGTCTAGGTTTCACGGGTAAGTTTCACGGGTAAGTTTCACAAGTAAGTTTCACGGGTAAGTTTCACGGGTGACGTTTCACGGGTCTAGGTTTCACTGGTAAGTTTCACGGGTCAAGGTTTCACGGGTAAGTTTCACGGGTAAGTTTCACGGGTAAGTTTCACGGGTAAGTTTCACGGGTGACGTTTCACGGGTCTAGGTTTCACGGGTAAGTTTCATGGGTATGTTTCACGGGTGACGTTTCACGGGTCTAGGTTTCACTGGTAAGTTTCACGGGTCAAGGTTTCACGGGTAAGTTTCACGGGTAAGTTTTACGGGTAAGTTTCACGGGTGACGTTTCACGGGCGATGTTTCACGGGTCTAGGTTTCACTGGAAAGTTTCACGGGTCAAGGTTTCACGGGTAAGTTTCACGGGTAAGTTTCACGGGTAAGTTTTACGGGTATGTTTTACAGGTGACGTTTCACGGGTCTAGGTTTCACTGGTAAGTTTCACGGGTAAAGGTTTCACGGGTAAGTTTCACGGGTAAGTTTCACGGGTATGTTTCACGGGTATGTTTCACGGGTGACGTTTCACGGGTCTAGGTTTCACTGGTAAGTTTCACGGGTCAAGGTTTCACGGGTAAGTTTCACGGGTAAGTTTCACGGGTAAGTTTCACGGGTAAGTTTCACGGGGAATGTTTCACGGGTGACGTTTCACGGATCTAGGTTTCACTGGTAAGTTTCACGGGTCTAGGTTTCACGGGTAAGTTTCACAGGTAAGTTTCACGGGTAAGTTTCACGGGTGACGTTTCACAGGTCTAGGTTTCACTGGTAAGTTTCACGGGTCAAGGTTTCACGGGTCAAGGTTTCACGGGTAAGTTTCACGGGTAAGTTTCACGGGTAAGTTTCACGGGTAAGTTTCACGGGTGACGTTTCACGGGTCTAGGTTTCACTGGTAAGTTTCACGGGTAAAGGTTTCACGGGTAAGTTTCACGGGTAAGTTTCACGGGTATGTTTCACGGGTGACGTTTCACGGGTCTAGGTTTCACTGGTAAGTTTCACGGGTCAAGGTTTCACGGGTAAGTTTCACGGGTAAGTTTCACGGGTATGTTTCACGGGTATGTTTCACGGGTGACGTTTCACGGGTCTAGGTTTCACTGGTAAGTTTCACGGGTCAAGGTTTCACGGGTAAGTTTCACGGGTAAGTTTCACGCGTATGTTTCACGGGTGACGTTTCACGGGTCTAGGTTTCACTGGTAAGTTTCACGGATCAAGGTTTCACGGGTAAGTTTCACGGGTGACGTTTCACGGGTCTAGGTTTCACTGGTAAGATTCACGGGTCAAGGTTTCACGGGTAAGTTTCACGGGTAAGTTTCACGGGTAAGTTTTACGGGTAAGTTTCACGGGTGACGTTTCACGGGTCTAGGTTTCACTGGTAAGTTTCACGGGTCAAGGTTTCACGGGTAAGTTTCACGGGTAAGTTTCACGGGTAACGTTTCACGGGTCTAGGTTTCACTCGTAAGTTTCACGGGTCAAGGTTTCACGAGTAAGTTTCACGTGTAAGTTTCACGGGTAAGTTTCACGGGTGACGTTTCACGGGTCTAGGTTTCACTGGTAAGTTTCACGGGTCAAGGTTTTACGGGTAAGTTTCACGGGTAAGTTTCACGGGTAAGTTTCACGGGTAAGTTTCACGGGTGACGTTTCACGGATCTAGGTTTCACTGGTAAGTTTCACGGGTCTAGGTTTCACGGGTAAGTTTCACGGGTAAGTTTCACAGGTAAGTTTCACGGGTAAGTTTCACGGGTGACGTTTCACAGGTCTAGGTTTCACTGGTAAGTTTCACGGGTCAAGGTTTCACGGGTAAGTTTCACGGGTAAGTTTCACGGGTAAGTTTCACGGGTGACGTTTCACGGGTCTAGGTTTCACTGGTAAGTTTCACGGGTAAAGGTTTCACGGGTAAGTTTCACGGGTAAGTTTCACGGGTATGTTTCACGGGTGACGTTTCACGGGTCTAGGTTTCACTGGTAAGTTTCACGGGTCAAGGTTTCACGGGTAAGTTTCACGGGTAAGTTTCACGGGTATGTTTCACGAGTGACGTTTTACGGGTCTAGGTTTCACTGGTAAGTTTCACGGGTCAAGGTTTCACGGGTAAGTTTCACGGGTAAGTTTTACGGGTAAGTTTCACGGGTGACGTTTCACGGGTCTAGGTTTTACTGGTAAGTTTCACGGGTCAAGGTTTCACGGGTAAGTTTCACGGGTAAGTTTCACGGGTAAGTTTCACGGGTGACCTTTCACGGGTCAAGGTTTCACTGGTAAGTTTCACGGGTCAAGGTTTCACGGGTAAGTTTCACGTGTAAGTTTCACGGGTGACGTTTCACGGGTCTAGGTTTCACTGGTAAGTTTCACGGGTCAAGGTTTCACGGGTAAGTTTTACGGGTAAGTTTCACGGGTTAGTTTCACGGGTGACGTTTTACGGGTCTAGGTTTCCCTGGTAAGTTTCACGGGTCAAGGTTTCACGGGTAAGTTTCACAGGTAAGTTTCACGGGTAAGTTTCTCGGGTGACGTTTCACGGGTCTAGGTTTCACTGGAAAGTTTCACGGGTCAAGGTTTCACGGGTAAGTTTCACGGGTAAGTTTCACGGGTGACGTTTCACGGGTGACGTTTCACGGGTCTTGGTTTCACTGGTAAATTTCACGTGTCAAGGTTTCACGGGCAAGTTTCACGGGTAAGTTTTACGGGTATGTTTTACAGGTGACGTTTCACGGGTAAGTTTCACGGGTAAGTTTCACGGGTGACGTTTTACGGGTCTAGGTTTCACTGGTAAGTTTCACGGGTATGTTTCACGGGTGACGTTTCACGGGTCTAGGTTTCACTGGTAAGTTTCACGGGTCAAGGTTTCACGGGTAAGTTTCACGGGTAAGTTTCACGGGTATGTTTCACGGATGACGTTTCACGGGTCTTGGTTTCACTGGTAAGTTTCACGGGTCAAGGTTTCACGGGTAAGTTTCACGGGTAAGTTTTACGGGTATGTTTTACAGGTGACGTTTCACGGGTTAGTTTCACGGGTAAGTTTCACGGGTGACGTTTCACGGGTCTAGGTTTCACTGGTAAGTTTCACGGGTCAAGATTTTACGGGTAAGTTTCACGGGTAAGTTTCACGGGTATGTTTCACGGGTGACGTTTCACGGGTCTAGGTTTCACTGGTAAGTTTCACGGGTCAAGGTTTTACGGGTAAGTTTCACGGGTAAGTTTTACGGGTAAGTTTCACGGGTGACGTTTCACGGGTCTAGGTTTCACTGGTAAGTTTCACGGGTCAAGGTTTCACGGGTAAGTTTCACGGGTAAGTTTCACGGGTATGTTTCACGGGTGACGTTTCACGGGTCTAGGTTTCACTGGTAAGTTTCACGGGTCAAGGTTTCACGGGTAAGTTTCACGGGTAAGTTTCACGGGTATGTTTCACGGGTGACGTTTCACGGGTCTAGGTTTCACTGGTAAGTTTCACGGGTCAAGGATTCACGGGTAAGTTTCACGGGTAAGTTTCACGGGTATGTTTCACGGGTGACGTTTCACGGGTCTTGGTTTCACTGGTAAGTTTCACGGGTCAAGGTATCACGGGTCAAGGTTTTACGGGTAAGTTTCACGTGTAAGTTTCACGGGTAAGTTTCACGTGTGACGTTTCACGGGTCTAGGTTTCACTGGTAAGTTTCACGGGTCAAGGTTTCACGGGTAAGTTTCACGGGTAAGTTTCACGGGTAAGTTTCACGGGTAAGTTTCACGGGTAAGTTTCACGGGTGACGTTTCACGGGTCTAGGTTTCACTGGAAAGTTTCACGGGTCAAGGTTTCACGGGTAAGTTTCACGGGTAAGTTTCACGGGTAAGTTTTACGGGTATGTTTTACAGGTGACGTTTCACGGGTCTAGGTTTCACTGGTAAGTTTCACGGGTCAAGGTTTCACGGGTAAGTTTCACGGGTATGTTTCACGGGTATGTTTCACGGGTGACGTTTCACGGGTCTAGGTTTCACTGGTAAGTTTCACGGGTCAAGGTTTCACGGGTAAGTTTCACGGGTAAGTTTCACGGGTATGTTTCACGGGTGACGTTTCACGGGTCTAGGTTTCACTGGTAAGTTTCACGGATCAAGGTTTCACGGGTAAGTTTCACGGGTAAGTTTCACTGGTATGTTTCACGGGTGACGTTTCACGGGTCTAGGTTTCACTGGTAAGTTTCACGGGTCAAGGTTTCACGGGTAAGTTTCACGGGTAAGTTTTACGGGTAAGTTTCACGGGTGACGTTTCACGGGTCTAGGTTTCACTGGTAAGTTTCACGGGTCAAGGTTTCACGGGTAAGTTTCACGGGTAAGTTTCACGGGTAAGTTTTACGGGTAAGTTTCACGGGTGACGTTTCACGGGTCTAGGTTTCACTGGTAAGTTTCACGGGTCAAGGTTTCACGGGTAAGTTTCACGGGTAAGTTTCACGGGTAACGTTTCACGGGTCTAGGTTTCACTCGTAAGTTTCACGGGTCAAGGTTTCACGAGTAAGTTTCACGTGTAAGTTTCACGGGTAAGTTTCACGGGTGACGTTTCACGGGTCTAGGTTTCACTGGTAAGTTTCACGGGTCAAGGTTTTACGGGTAAGTTTCACGGGTAAGTTTCACGGGTAAGTTTCACGGGTAAGTTTCACGGGTAAGTTTCACGGGTGACGTTTCACGGATCTAGGTTTCACTGGTAAGTTTCACGGGTCTAGGTTTCACGGGTAAGTTTCACGGGTAAGTTTCACGGGTAAGTTTCACGGGTGACGTTTCACAGGTCTAGGTTTCACTGGTAAGTTTCACGGGTCAAGGTTTCACGGGTAAGTTTCACGGGTAAGTTTCACGGGTAAGTTTCACGGGTGACGTTTCACGGGTCTAGGTTTCACTGGTAAGTTTCACGGGTAAAGGTTTCACGGGTAAGTTTCACGGGTAAGTTTCACGGGTATGTTTCACGGGTGACGTTTCACGGGTCTAGGTTTCACTGGTAAGTTTCACGGGTCAAGGTTTCACGGGTAAGTTTCACGGGTAAGTTTTACGGGTAAGTTTCACGGGTGACGTTTCACGGGTGACGTTTCACGGGTCTAGGTTTCACTGGTAAGTTTCACGGGTCAAGGTTTCACGAGTAAGTTTCACGGGTATGTTTCACGGGTATGTTTCACGGGTGACGTTTCACGGGTCTAGGATTCACTGGTAAGTTTCACGGGTCAAGGTTTCACGGGTAAGTTTCACGGGTAAGTTTCACGGGTATGTTTCACGGGTGACGTTTCACGGGTCTAGGTTTCACTGGTAAGTTTCACGGATCAAGGTTTCACGGGTAAGTTTCACGGGTAAGTTTCACGGGTATGTTTCACGGATGACGTTTCACGGGTCTAGGTTTCCTGGTAAGTTTCACGGGTCAAGGTTTCACGGGTAAGTTTCACGGGTAAGTTTTACGGGTAAGTTTCACGGGTGACGTTTCACAGGTCTAGGTTTCACTGGTAAGTTTCACGGGTCAAGGTTTCACGGGTAAGTTTACGGGTAAGTTTCACGGGTAAGTTTTACGGGTAAGTTTCACGGGTGACGTTTCACGGGTCTAGGTTTCACTGGTAAGTTTCACGGGTCAAGGTTTCACGGGTAAGTTTCACGGGTAAGTTTCACGGGTGACGTTTCACGGGTCTAGGTTTCACTCGTAAGTTTCACGGGTCAAGGTTTCACGAGTAAGTTTCACGTGTAAGTTTCACGGGTAAGTTTCACGGGTGACGTTTCACGGGTCTAGGTTTCACTGGTAAGTTTCACGGGTCAAGGTTTCACGGGTAAGTTTCACGGGTAAGTTTCACGGGTAAGTTTCACGGGTAAGTTTCACGGGTAAGTTTCACGGGTAAGTTTCACGGGTAAGTTTCACGGGTGACGTTTCACGGGTCTAGGTTTCACTGGTAAGTTTCACGGGTCTAGGTTTCACGGGTAAGATTCACGGGTAAGTTTCACAAGTAAGTTTCACGGGTAAGTTTCACGGGTGACGTTTCACGGGTCTAGGTTTCACTGGTAAGTTTCACGGGTCAAGGTTTCACGGGTAAGTTTCACGGGTAAGTTTCACGGGTAAGTTTCACGGGTAAGTTTCACGGGTGACGTTTCACGGGTCTAGGTTTCACGGGTAAGTTTCATGGGTATGTTTCACGGGTGACGTTTCACGGGTCTAGGTTTCACTGGTAAGTTTCACGGGTCAAGGTTTCACGGGTAAGTTTCACGGGTAAGTTTTACGGGTAAGTTTCACGGGTGACGTTTCACGGGCGATGTTTCACGGGTCTAGGTTTCACTGGAAAGTTTCACGGGTCAAGGTTTCACGGGTAAGTTTCACGGGTAAGTTTCACGGGTAAGTTTTACGGGTATGTTTTACAGGTGACGTTTCACGGGTCTAGGTTTCACTGGTAAGTTTCACGGGTAAAGGTTTCACGGGTAAGTTTCACGGGTAAGTTTCACGGGTATGTTTCACGGGTATGTTTCACGGGTGACGTTTCACGGGTCTAGGTTTCACTGGTAAGTTTCACGGGTCAAGGTTTCACGGGTAAGTTTCACGGGTAAGTTTCACGGGTAAGTTTCACGGGGAATGTTTCACGGGTGACGTTTCACGGGTCTAGGTTTCACTGGTAAGTTTCACGGATCAAGGTTTCACGGGTAAGTTTCACGGGTGACGTTTCACGGGTCTAGGTTTCACTGGTAAGTTTCACGGGTCAAGGTTTCACGGGTAAGTTTCACGGGTAAGTTTTACGGGTAAGTTTCACGGGTGACGTTTCACGGGTCTAGGTTTCACTGGTAAGTTTCACGGGTCAAGGTTTCACGGCTAAGTTTCACGGGTAAGTTTCACGGGTAACGTTTCACGGGTGACGTTCCACGGGTCTAGGTTTCACTGGTAAGTTTCACGGGTCAAGGTTTTACGGGTAAGTTTCACGGGTAAGTTTCACGGGTAAGTTTCACGGGTAAGTTTCACGGGTGATGTTTCACGGATCTAGGTTTCACTGGTAAGTTTCACGGGTCTAGGTTTCACGGGTAAGTTTCACGGGTAAGTTTCACAGGTAAGTTTCACGGGTAAGTTTCACGGGTGACGTTTCACAGGTCTAGGTTTCACTGGTAAGTTTCACGGGTCAAGGTTTCACGGGTCAAGGTTTCACGGGTAAGTTTCACGGGTAAGTTTCACGGGTAAGTTTCACGGGTAAGTTTCACGGGTGACGTTTCACGGGTCTAGGTTTCACTGGTAAGTTTCACGGGTAAAGGTTTCACGGGTAAGTTTCACGGGTAAGTTTCACGGGTATGTTTCACGGGTGACGTTTCACGGGTCTAGGTTTCACTGGTAAGTTTCACGGGTCAAGGTTTCACGGGTAAGTTTCACGGGTAAGTTTCACGGGTATGTTTCACGGGTATGTTTCACGGGTGACGTTTCACGGGTCTAGGTTTCACTGGTAAGTTTCACGGGTCAAGGTTTCACGGGTAAGTTTCACGGGTAAGTTTCACGCGTATGTTTCACGGGTGACGTTTCACGGGTCTAGGTTTCACTGGTAAGTTTCACGGATCAAGGTTTCACGGGTAAGTTTCACGGGTGACGTTTCACGGGTCTAGGTTTCACTGGTAAGATTCACGGGTCAAGGTTTCACGGGTAAGTTTCACGGGTAAGTTTCACGGGTAAGTTTTACGGGTAAGTTTCACGGGTGACGTTTCACGGGTCTAGGTTTCACTGGTAAGTTTCACGGGTCAAGGTTTCACGGGTAAGTTTCACGGGTAAGTTTCACGGGTAACGTTTCACGGGTCTAGGTTTCACTCGTAAGTTTCACGGGTCAAGGTTTCACGAGTAAGTTTCACGTGTAAGTTTCACGGGTAAGTTTCACGGGTGACGTTTCACGGGTCTAGGTTTCACTGGTAAGTTTCACGGGTCAAGGTTTTACGGGTAAGTTTCACGGGTAAGTTTCACGGGTAAGTTTCACGGGTAAGTTTCACGGGTGACGTTTCACGGATCTAGGTTTCACTGGTAAGTTTCACGGGTCTAGGTTTCACGGGTAAGTTTCACGGGTAAGTTTCACAGGTAAGTTTCACGGGTAAGTTTCACGGGTGACGTTTCACAGGTCTAGGTTTCACTGGTAAGTTTCACGGGTCAAGGTTTCACGGGTAAGTTTCACGGGTAAGTTTCACGGGTAAGTTTCACGGGTGACGTTTCACGGGTCTAGGTTTCACTGGTAAGTTTCACGGGTAAAGGTTTCACGGGTAAGTTTCACGGGTAAGTTTCACGGGTATGTTTCACGGGTGACGTTTCACGGGTCTAGGTTTCACTGGTAAGTTTCACGGGTCAAGGTTTCACGGGTAAGTTTCACGGGTAAGTTTCACGGGTATGTTTCACGAGTGACGTTTTACGGGTCTAGGTTTCACTGGTAAGTTTCACGGGTCAAGGTTTCACGGGTAAGTTTCACGGGTAAGTTTTACGGGTAAGTTTCACGGGTGACGTTTCACGGGTCTAGGTTTTACTGGTAAGTTTCACGGGTCAAGGTTTCACGGGTAAGTTTCACGGGTAAGTTTCACGGGTAAGTTTCACGGGTGACCTTTCACGGGTCTAGGTTTCACTGGTAAGTTTCACGGGTCAAGGTTTCACGGGTAAGTTTCACGTGTAAGTTTCACGGGTGACGTTTCACGGGTCTAGGTTTCACTGGTAAGTTTCACGGGTCAAGGTTTCACGGGTAAGTTTTACGGGTAAGTTTCACGGGTTAGTTTCACGGGTGACGTTTTACGGGTCTAGGTTTCCCTGGTAAGTTTCACGGGTCAAGGTTTCACGGGTAAGTTTCACAGGTAAGTTTCACGGGTAAGTTTCTCGGGTGACGTTTCACGGGTCTAGGTTTCACTGGAAAGTTTCACGGGTCAAGGTTTCACGGGTAAGTTTCACGGGTAAGTTTCACGGGTGACGTTTCACGGGTGACGTTTCACGGGTCTTGGTTTCACTGGTAAATTTCACGTGTCAAGGTTTCACGGGTAAGTTTCACGGGTAAGTTTTACGGGTATGTTTTACAGGTGACGTTTCACGGGTAAGTTTCACGGGTAAGTTTCACGGGTGACGTTTTACGGGTCTAGGTTTCACTGGTAAGTTTCACGGGTATGTTTCACGGGTGACGTTTCACGGGTCTAGGTTTCACTGGTAAGTTTCACGGGTCAAGGTTTCACGGGTAAGTTTCACGGGTAAGTTTCACGGGTATGTTTCACGGATGACGTTTCACGGGTCTTGGTTTCACTGGTAAGTTTCACGGGTCAAGGTTTCACGGGTAAGTTTCACGGGTAAGTTTTACGGGTATGTTTTACAGGTGACGTTTCACGGGTTAGTTTCACGGGTAAGTTTCACGGGTGACGTTTCACGGGTCTAGGTTTCACTGGTAAGTTTCACGGGTCAAGATTTTACGGGTAAGTTTCACGGGTAAGTTTCACGGGTATGTTTCACGGGTGACGTTTCACGGGTCTAGGTTTCACTGGTAAGTTTCACGGGTCAAGGTTTTACGGGTAAGTTTCACGGGTAAGTTTTACGGGTAAGTTTCACGGGTGACGTTTCACGGGTCTAGGTTTCACTGGTAAGTTTCACGGGTCAAGGTTTCACGGGTAAGTTTCACGGGTAAGTTTCACGGGTATGTTTCACGGGTGACGTTTCACGGGTCTAGGTTTCACTGGTAAGTTTCACGGGTCAAGGTTTCACGGGTAAGTTTCACGGGTAAGTTTCACGGGTATGTTTCACGGGTGACGTTTCACGGGTCTAGGTTTCACTGGTAAGTTTCACGGGTCAAGGATTCACGGGTAAGTTTCACGGGTAAGTTTCACGGGTATGTTTCACGGGTGACGTTTCACGGGTCTTGGTTTCACTGGTAAGTTTCACGGGTCAAGGTATCACGGGTCAAGGTTTTACGGGTAAGTTTCACGGGTATGTTTCACGGGTGACGTTTCACGGGTCTAGGTTTCACTGGTAAGTTTCACGGGTCAAGGTTTCACGGGTAAGTTTCACGGGTAAGTTTCACGGGTATGTTTCATGGGTGATGTTTTACGGGTCTAGGTTTCACTGGTAAGTTTCACGGGTCAAGGTTTCACGGGTAAGTTTCACGGGTAAGTTTCACGGGTATGTTTCACGGGTGACGTTTCACGGGTCTAGGTTTCACTAGAAAGTTTCACGGGTCAAGGTTTCACAGATAAGTTTCACGGGTAAGTTTTACGGGTATGTTTTACAGGTGACGTTTCACGGGTCTAGGTTTCACTGGTAAGTTTCACGGGTCAAGGTTTCACGGGTAAGTTTCACGGGTAAGTTTCACGGGTATGTTTCATGGGTGATGTTTCACGGGTCTAGGTTTCACTGGTAAGTTTCACGGGTCAAGGTTTTACGGGTAAGTTTCACGGGTAAGTTTCACGGGTATGTTTTACGGGTGACGTTTCACGGGTCTAGGTTTCACTGGTAAGTTTCACGGGTCAAGGTTTCACGGGTAAGTTTCACGGGTAAGTTTCACGTGTATGTTTCACGGGTGACGTTTCACGGGTCTAGGTTTCACTGGTAAGTTTCACGGGTCAAGGTTTCACGGGTAAGTTTCACGGGTAAGTTTCACGGGTATGTTTCACGGGTGACGTTTCACGGGTCTAGGTTCCACTGGTAAGTTTCACGGGTCAAGGTTTCACGGGTAAGTTTCACGGGTAAGTTTCACGGGTATGTTTCACGGGTGACGTTTTACGGGTCTAGGTTTCACTGGTAAGTTTCACGGGTCAAGGTTTCACGGGTAAGTTTCACGGGTAAGTTTTACGGGTAAGTTTCACGGGTGACGTTTCACGGGTCTAGGTTTTACTGGTAAGTTTCACGGGTCAAGGTTTCACGGGTAAGTTTCACGGGTAAGTTTCACGGGTAAGTTTCACGGGTGACCTTTCACGGGTCTAGGTTTCACTGGTAAGTTTCACGGGTCAAGGTTTCACGGGTAAGTTTCACGTGTAAGTTTCACGGGTGACTTTTCACGGGTCTAGGTTTCACTGGTAAGTTTCACTGGTCAAGGTTTCACGGGTAAGTTTTACGGGTAAGTTTCAAGGGTAAGTTTCACGGGTGACGTTTTACGGGTCTAGGTTTCCCTGGTAAGTTTCACGGGTCAAGGTTTCACGGGTAAGTTTCACAGGTAAGTTTCACGGGTAAGTTTCTCGGGTGACGTTTCACGGGTCTAGGTTTCACTGGTAAGTTTCAAGGTCAAGGTTTCACGGGTAAGTTTCACGGGTAAGTTTCACGGGTATGTTTCACGGGTGACGTTTCACGGGTCTAGGTTTCATTGGTAAGTTTCACGGGTCAAGGTTTCACGGGTAAGTTTCACGGGTAAGTTTCACGGGTATGTTTCACGGGTGACGTTTCACGGGTCTAGGTTCCACTGGTAAGTTTCACGGGTCAAGGTTTCACGGGTAAGTTTCACGGGTAAGTTTCACGGGTATGTTTCACGGGTGACGTTTTACGGTTCTAGGTTTCACTGGTAAGTTTCACGGGTCAAGGTTTCACGGGTAAGTTTCACGGGTAAGTTTTACGGGTAAGTTTCACGGGTGACGTTTCACGGGTCTAGGTTTTACTGGTATGTTTCACGGGTCAAGGTTTCACGGGTAAGTTTCACGGGTATGTTTCACGGGTGACGTTTCACGGGTCTAGGTTTCACTGGTAAGTTTCACGGATCAAGGTTTCACGGGTAAGTTTCACGGGTAAGTTTCACGGGTATGTTTCACGGATGACGTTTCACGGGTCTAGGTTTCCTGGTAAGTTTCACGGGTTAAGGTTTCACGGGTAAGTTTCACGGGTAAGTTTTACGGGTAAGTTTAACGGGTGACGTTTCACGGGTCTAGGTTTCACTGGTAAGTTTCACGGGTCAAGGTTTCACGGGTAAGTTTCACGGGTAAGTTTCACGGGTAAGTTTTACGGGTAAGTTTCACGGGTGACGTTTCACGGGTCTAGGTTTCACTGGTAAGTTTCACGGGTCAAGGTTTCACGGGTAAGTTTCACGGGTAAGTTTCACGGGTGACGTTTCACGGGTCTAGGTTTCACTCGTAAGTTTCACGGGTCAAGGTTTCACGAGTAAGTTTCACGTGTAAGTTTCACGGGTAAGTTTCACGGGTGACGTTTCACGGGTCTAGGTTTCACTGGTAAGTTTCACGGGTCAAGGTTTCACGGGTAAGTTTCACGGGTAAGTTTCACGGGTAAGTTTCACGGGTAAGTTTCACGGGTAAGTTTCACGGGTAAGTTTCACGGGTGACGTTTCACGGGTCTAGGTTTCACTGGTAAGTTTCACGGGTCTAGGTTTCACGGGTAAGTTTCACGGGTAAGTTTCACGGGTATGTTTCACGGGTGACGTTTCACGGGTCTAGGTTTCACTGGTAAGTTTCACGGGTCAAGGTTTCACGGGTCAAGGTTTCACGGGTAAGTTTCACGGGTAAGTTTCACGGGTATGTTTCACGGGTGACGTTTTACGGGTCTAGGTTTCACTGGTAAGTTTCACGGGTCAAGGTTTCACGGGTAAGTTTAACGGGTAAGTTTTACGGGTAAGTTTCACGGGTGACGTTTCACGGGTCTAGGTTTTACTGGTAAGTTTCACGGGTCAAGGTTTCACAGGTAAGTTTCACGGGTAAGTTTCACGGGTAAGTTTCACGGGTGACCTTTCACGGGTCTAGGTTTCACTGGTAAGTTTCACGGGTCAAGGTTTCACGGGTAAGTTTCACGTGTAAGTTTCACGGGTGACGTTTCACGGGTCTAGGTTTCACTGGTAAGTTTCACGGGTCAAGGTTTCACGGGTAAGTTTTACGGGTAAGTTTCACGGGTTAGTTTCACGGGTGACGTTTTACGGGTCTAGGTTTCCCTGGTAAGTTTCACGGGTCAAGGTTTCACGGGTAAGTTTCACAGGTAAGTTTCACGGGTAAGTTTCTCGGGTGACGTTTCACGGGTCTAGGTTTCACTGGAAAGTTTCACGGGTCAAGGTTTCACGGGTAAGTTTCACGGGTAAGTTTCACGGGTGACGTTTCACGGGTGACGTTTCACGGGTCTTGGTTTCACTGGTAAATTTCACGTGTCAAGGTTTCACGGGTAAGTTTCACGGGTAAGTTTTACGGGTATGTTTTACAGGTGACGTTTCACGGGTAAGTTTCACGGGTAAGTTTCACGGGTGACGTTTCACGGGTCTAGGTTTCACTGGTAAGTTTCACGGGTATGTTTCACGGGTGACGTTTCACGGGTCTAGGTTTCACTGGTAAGTTTCACGGGTCAAGGTTTCACAGGTAAGTTTCACGGGTAAGTTTCACGGGTATGTTTCACGGATGACGTTTCACGGGTCTTGGTTTCACTGGTAAGTTTCACGGGTCAAGGTTTCACGGGTAAGTTTCACGGGTAAGTTTTACGGGTATGTTTTACAGGTGACGTTTCACGGGTTAGTTTCACGGGTAAGTTTCACGGGTGACGTTTCACGGGTCTAGGTTTCACTGGTAAGTTTCACGGGTCAAGATTTTACGGGTAAGTTTCACAGGTAAGTTTCACGGGTAAGTTTCACGGGTGACGTTTCACAGGTCTAGGTTTCACTGGTAAGTTTCACGGGTCAAGGTTTCACGGGTCAAGGTTTCACGGGTAAGTTTCACGGGTAAGTTTCACGGGTAAGTTTCACGGGTAAGTTTCACGGGTGACGTTTCACGGGTCTAGGTTTCACTGGTAAGTTTCACGGGTAAAGGTTTCACGGGTAAGTTTCACGGGTAAGTTTCACGGGTATGTTTCACGGGTGACGTTTCACGGGTCTAGGTTTCACTGGTAAGTTTCACGGGTCAAGGTTTCACGGGTAAGTTTCACGGGTAAGTTTCACGGGTATGTTTCACGGGTATGTTTCACGGGTGACGTTTCACGGGTCTAGGTTTCACTGGTAAGTTTCACGGGTCAAGGTTTCACGGGTAAGTTTCACGGGTAAGTTTCACGCGTATGTTTCACGGGTGACGTTTCACGGGTCTAGGTTTCACTGGTAAGTTTCACGGATCAAGGTTTCACGGGTAAGTTTCACGGGTGACGTTTCACGGGTCTAGGTTTCACTGGTAAGATTCACGGGTCAAGGTTTCACGGGTAAGTTTCACGGGTAAGTTTCACGGGTAAGTTTTACGGGTAAGTTTCACGGGTGACGTTTCACGGGTCTAGGTTTCACTGGTAAGTTTCACGGGTCAAGGTTTCACGGGTAAGTTTCACGGGTAAGTTTCACGGGTAACGTTTCACGGGTCTAGGTTTCACTCGTAAGTTTCACGGGTCAAGGTTTCACGAGTAAGTTTCACGGGTAAGTTTCACGGGTGACGTTTCACGGGTCTAGGTTTCACTGGTAAGTTTCACGGGTCAAGGTTTTACGGGTAAGTTTCACGGGTAAGTTTCACGGGTAAGTTTCACGGGTAAGTTTCACGGGTGACGTTTCACGGATCTAGGTTTCACTGGTAAGTTTCACGGGTCTAGGTTTCACGGGTAAGTTTCACGGGTAAGTTTCACAGGTAAGTTTCACGGGTAAGTTTCACGGGTGACGTTTCACAGGTCTAGGTTTCACTGTTAAGTTTCACGGGTCAAGGTTTCACGGGTAAGTTTCACGGGTAAGTTTCACGGGTGACGTTTCACGGGTCTAGGTTTCACTGGTAAGTTTCACGGGTAAAGGTTTCACGGGTAAATTTCACGGGTAAGTTTCACGGGTATGTTTCACGGGTGACGTTTCACGGGTCTAGGTTTCACTGGTAAGTTTCACGGGTCAAGGTTTCACGGGTAAGTTTCACGGGTAAGTTTCACGGGTATGTTTCACGGGTGACGTTTTACGGGTCTAGGTTTCACTGGTAAGTTTCACGGGTCAAGGTTTCACGGGTAAGTTTCACGGGTAAGTTTTACGGGTAAGTTTCACGGGTGACGTTTCACGGGTCTAGGTTTTACTGGTAAGTTTCACGGGTCAAGGTTTCACGGGTAAGTTTCACGGGTAAGTTTCACGGGTAAGTTTCACGGGTAAGTTTCACGGGTGACCTTTCACGGGTCTAGGTTTCACTGGTAAGTTTCACGGGTCAAGGTTTCACGGGTAAGTTTTACGGGTAAGTTTCACGGGTTAGTTTCACGGGTGACGTTTTACGGGTCTAGGTTTCCCTGGTAAGTTTCACGGGTCAAGGTTTCACGGGTAAGTTTCACAGGTAAGTTTCACGGGTAAGTTTCTCGGGTGACGTTTCACGGGTCTAGGTTTCACTGGAAAGTTTCACGGGTCAAGGTTTCACGGGTAAGTTTCACGGGTAAGTTTCACGGGTGACGTTTCACGGGTGACGTTTCACGGGTCTTGGTTTCACTGGTAAATTTCACGTGTCAAGGTTTCACGGGTAAGTTTCACGGGTAAGTTTTACGGGTATGTTTTACAGGTGACGTTTCACGGGTAAGTTTCACGGGTAAGTTTCACGGGTGACATTTCACGGGTCTAGGTTTCACTGGTAAGTTTCACGGGTATGTTTCACGGGTGACGTTTCACGGGTCTAGGTTTCACTGGTAAGTTTCACGGGTCAAGGTTTCACGGGTAAGTTTCACGGGTAAGTTTCACGGGTATGTTTCACGGATGACGTTTCACGGGTCTTGGTTTCACTGGTAAGTTTCACGGGTCAAGGTTTCACGGGTAAGTTTCACGGGTAAGTTTTACGGGTATGTTTTACAGGTGACGTTTCACGGGTTAGTTTCACGGGTAAGTTTCACGGGTGACGTTTCACGGGTCTAGGTTTCACTGGTAAGTTTCACGGGTCAAGATTTTACGGGTAAGTTTCACGGGTAAGTTTCACGGGTATGTTTCACGGGTGACGTTTCACGGGTCTAGGTTTCACTGGTAAGTTTCACGGGTCAAGGTTTTACGGGTAAGTTTCACGGGTAAGTTTTACGGGTAAGTTTCACGGGTGACGTTTCACGGGTCTAGGTTTCACTGGTAAGTTTCACGGGTCAAGGTTTCACGGGTAAGTTTCACGGGTAAGTTTCACGGGTATGTTTCACGGGTGACGTTTCACGGGTCTAGGTTTCACTGGTAAGTTTCACGGGTCAAGGTTTCACGGGTCAAGGTTTTACGGGTAAGTTTCACGGGTATGTTTCACGGGTGACGTTTCACGGGTCTAGGTTTCACTGGTAAGTTTCACGGGTCAAGGTTTCACAGATAAGTTTCACGGGTAAGTTTTACGGGTATGTTTTACAGGTGACGTTTCACGGGTCTAGGTTTCACTGGTAAGTTTCACGGGTCAAGGTTTCACGGGTAAGTTTCACGGGTAAGTTTCACGGGTATGTTTCATGGGTGATGTTTCACGGGTCTAGGTTTCACTGGTAAGTTTCACGGGTCAAGGTTTCACGGGTCAAGGTTTTACGGGTAAGTTTCACGGGTATGTTTCACGGGTGACGTTTCACGGGTCTAGGTTTCACTGGTAAGTTTCACGGGTCAAGGTTTCACGGGTAAGTTTCACGGGTAAGTTTCACGGGTATGTTTCATGGGTGATGTTTTACGGGTCTAGGTTTCACTGGTAAGTTTCACGGGTCAAGGTTTCACGGGTAAGTTTCACGGGTAAGTTTCACGGGTATGTTTCACGGGTGACGTTTCACGGGTCTAGGTTTCACTGGAAAGTTTCACGGGTCAAGGTTTCACAGATAAGTTTCACGGGTAAGTTTTACGGGTATGTTTTACAGGTGACGTTTCACGGGTCTAGGTTTCACTGGTAAGTTTCACGGGTCAAGGTTTCACGGGTAAGTTTCACGGGTAAGTTTCACGGGTATGTTTCATGGGTGATGTTTCACGGGTCTAGGTTTCACTGGTAAGTTTCACGGGTCAAGGTTTTACGGGTAAGTTTCACGGGTAAGTTTCACGGGTATGTTTTACGGGTGACGTTTCACGGGTCTAGGTTTCACTGGTAAGTTTCACGGGTCAAGGTTTCACGGGTAAGTTTCACGGGTAAGTTTCACGGGTATGTTTCACGGGTGACGTTTCACGGGTCTAGGTTTCACTGGTAAGTTTCACGGGTCAAGGTTTCACGGGTAAGTTTCACGGGTAAGTTTCACGGGTATGTTTCACGGGTGACGTTTCACGGGTCTAGGTTCCACTGGTAAGTTTCACGGGTCAAGGTTTCACGGGTAAGTTTCACGGGTAAGTTTCACGGGTATGTTTCACGGGTGACGTTTTACGGGTCTAGGTTTCACTGGTAAGTTTCACGGGTCAAGGTTTCACGGGTAAGTTTCACGGGTAAGTTTCACGGGTATGTTTCACGGGTGACGTTTCACGGGTCTAGGTTTCACTGGTAAGTTTCACGGGTCAAGGTTTCACGGGTCAAGGTTTTACGGGTAAGTTTCACGGGTATGTTTCACGGGTGACGTTTCACGGGTCTAGGTTTCACTGGTAAGTTTCACGGGTCAAGGTTTCACGGGTAAGTTTCACGGGTAAGTTTCACGGGTATGTTTCATGGGTGATGTTTTACGGGTCTAGGTTTCACTGGTAAGTTTCACGGGTCAAGGTTTCACGGGTAAGTTTCACGGGTAAGTTTCACGGGTATGTTTCACGGGTGACGTTTCACGGGTCTAGGTTTCACTGGAAAGTTTCACGGGTCAAGGTTTCACAGATAAGTTTCACGGGTAAGTTTTACGGGTATGTTTTACAGGTGACGTTTCACGGGTCTAGGTTTCACTGGTAAGTTTCACGGGTCAAGGTTTCACGGGTAAGTTTCACGGGTAAGTTTCACGGGTATGTTTCATGGGTGATGTTTCACGGGTCTAGGTTTCACTGGTAAGTTTCACGGGTCAAGGTTTTACGGGTAAGTTTCACGGGTAAGTTTCACGGGTATGTTTTACGGGTGACGTTTCACGGGTCTAGGTTTCACTGGTAAGTTTCACGGGTCAAGGTTTCACGGGTAAGTTTCACGGGTAAGTTTCACGGGTATGTTTCACGGGTGACGTTTCACGGGTCTAGGTTTCACTGGTAAGTTTCACGGGTCAAGGTTTCACGGGTAAGTTTCACGGGTAAGTTTCACGGGTATGTTTCACGGGTGACGTTTCACGGGTCTAGGTTCCACTGGTAAGTTTCACGGGTCAAGGTTTCACGGGTAAGTTTCACGGGTAAGTTTCACGGGTATGTTTCACGGGTGACGTTTTACGGGTCTAGGTTTCACTGGTAAGTTTCACGGGTCAAGGTTTCACGGGTAAGTTTCACGGGTAAGTTTTACGGGTAAGTTTCACGGGTGACGTTTCACGGGTCTAGGTTTTACTGGTAAGTTTCACGGGTCAAGGTTTCACGGGTAAGTTTCACGGGTAAGTTTCACGGGTAAGTTTCACGGGTGACCTTTCACGGGTCTAGGTTTCACTGGTAAGTTTCACGGGTCAAGGTTTCACGGGTAAGTTTCACGTGTAAGTTTCACGGGTGACTTTTCACGGGTCTAGGTTTCACTGGTAAGTTTCACTGGTCAAGGTTTCACGGGTAAGTTTTACGGGTAAGTTTCACGGGTAAGTTTCACGGGTGACGTTTTACGGGTCTAGGTTTCCCTGGTAAGTTTCACGGGTCAAGGTTTCACGGGTAAGTTTCACAGGTAAGTTTCACGGGTAAGTTTCTCGGGTGACGTTTCACGGGTCTAGGTTTCACTGGTAAGTTTCACGGGTCAAGGTTTCACGGGTAAGTTTCACGGGTAAGTTTCACGGGTATGTTTCACGGGTGACGTTTCACGGGTCTAGGTTCCACTGGTAAGTTTCACGGGTCAAGGTTTCACGGGTAAGTTTCACGGGTAAGTTTCACGGGTATGTTTCACGGGTGACGTTTTACGGTTCTAGGTTTCACTGGTAAGTTTCACGGGTCAAGGTTTCACGGGTAAGTTTCACGGGTAAGTTTTACGGGTAAGTTTCACGGGTGACGTTTCACGGGTCTAGGTTTTACTGGTATGTTTCACGGGTCAAGGTTTCACAGGTAAGTTTCACGGGTATGTTTCACGGGTGACGTTTCACGGGTCTAGGTTTCACTGGTAAGTTTCACGGATCAAGGTTTCACGGGTAAGTTTCACGGGTAAGTTTCACGGGTATGTTTCACGGATGACGTTTCACGGGTCTAGGTTTCCTGGTAAGTTTCACGGGTTAAGGTTTCACGGGTAAGTTTCACGGGTAAGTTTTACGGGTAAGTTTAACGGGTGACGTTTCACGGGTCTAGGTTTCACTGGTAAGTTTCACGGGTCAAGGTTTCACGGGTAAGTTTCACGGGTAAGTTTCACGGGTAAGTTTTACGGGTAAGTTTCACGGGTGACGTTTCTCGGGTCTAGGTTTCACTGGTAAGTTTCACGGGTCAAGGTTTCACGGGTAAGTTTCACGGGTAAGTTTCACGGGTGACGTTTCACGGGTCTAGGTTTCACTCGTAAGTTTCACGGGTCAAGGTTTCACGAGTAAGTTTCACGTGTAAGTTTCACGGGTAAGTTTCACGGGTGACGTTTCACGGGTCTAGGTTTCACTGGTAAGTTTCACGGGTCAAGGTTTCACGGGTAAGTTTCACGGGTAAGTTTCACGGGTAAGTTTCACGGGTAAGTTTCACGGGTAAGTTTCACGGGTAAGTTTCACGGGTGACGTTTCACGGGTCTAGGTTTCACTGGTAAGTTTCACGGGTCTAGGTTTCACGGGTAAGTTTCACGGGTAAGTTTCACGGGTATGTTTCACGGGTGACGTTTCACGGGTCTAGGTTTCACTGGTAAGTTTCACGGGTCAAGGTTTCACGGGTAAGTTTCACGGGTAAGTTTCACGGGTATGTTTCACGGGTGACGTTTTACGGGTCTAGGTTTCACTGGTAAGTTTCACGGGTCAAGGTTTCACGGGTAAGTTTCACGGGTAAGTTTTACGGGTAAGTTTCACGGGTGACGTTTCACGGGTCTAGGTTTTACTGGTAAGTTTCACGGGTCAAGGTTTCACGGGTAAGTTTCACGGGTAAGTTTCACGGGTAAGTTTCACGGGTGACCTTTCACGGGTCTAGGTTTCACTGGTAAGTTTCACGGGTCAAGGTTTCACGGGTAAGTTTCACGTGTAAGTTTCACGGGTGACGTTTCACGGGTCTAGGTTTCACTGGTAAGTTTCACGGGTCAAGGTTTCACGGGTAAGTTTTACGGGTAAGTTTCACGGGTTAGTTTCACGGGTGACGTTTTACGGGTCTAGGTTTCCCTGGTAAGTTTCACGGGTCAAGGTTTCACGGGTTAGTTTCACAGGTAAGTTTCACGGGTAAGTTTCTCGGGTGACGTTTCACGGGTCTAGGTTTCACTGGAAAGTTTCACGGGTCAAGGTTTCACGGGTAAGTTTCACGGGTAAGTTTCACGGGTGACGTTTCACGGGTGACGTTTCACGGGTCTTGGTTTCACTGGTAAATTTCACGTGTCAAGGTTTCACGGGTAAGTTTCACGGGTAAGTTTTACGGGTATGTTTTACAGGTGACGTTTCACGGGTAAGTTTCACGGGTAAGTTTCACGGGTGACGTTTCACGGGTCTAGGTTTCACTGGTAAGTTTCACGGGTATGTTTCACGGGTGACGTTTCACGGGTCTAGGTTTCACTGGTAAGTTTCACGGGTCAAGGTTTCACGGGTAAGTTTCACGGGTAAGTTTCACGGGTATGTTTCACGGATGACGTTTCACGGGTCTTGGTTTCACTGGTAAGTTTCACGGGTCAAGGTTTCACGGGTAAGTTTCACGGGTAAGTTTTACGGGTATGTTTTACAGGTGACGTTTCACGGGTTAGTTTCACGGGTAAGTTTCACGGGTGACGTTTCACGGGTCTAGGTTTCACTGGTAAGTTTCACGGGTCAAGATTTTACGGGTAAGTTTCACGGGTAAGTTTCACGGGTATGTTTCACGGGTGACGTTTCACGGGTCTAGGTTTCACTGGTAAGTTTCACGGGTCAAGGTTTTACGGGTAAGTTTCACGGGTAAGTTTTACGGGTAAGTTTCACGGGTGACGTTTCACGGGTCTAGGTTTCACTGGTAAGTTTCACGGGTCAAGGTTTCACGGGTAAGTTTCACGGGTAAGTTTCACGGGTATGTTTCACGGGTGACGTTTCACGGGTCTAGGTTTCACTGGTAAGTTTCACGGGTCAAGGTTTCACGGGTAAGTTTCACGGGTAAGTTTCACGGGTATGTTTCACGGGTGACGTTTCACGGGTCTAGGTTTCACTGGTAAGTTTCACGGGTCAAGGATTCACGGGTAAGTTTCACGGGTAAGTTTTACGGGTATGTTTCACGGGTGACGTTTCACGGGTCTTGGTTTCACTGGTAAGTTTCACGGGTCAAGGTATCACGGGTCAAGGTTTTACGGGTAAGTTTCACGGGTATGTTTCACGGGTGACGTTTCACGGGTCTAGGTTTCACTGGTAAGTTTCACGGGTCAAGATTTTACGGGTAAGTTTCACGGGTAAGTTTCACGGGTATGTTTCATGGGTGATGTTTTACGGGTCTAGGTTTCACTGGTAAGTTTCACGGGTCAAGGTTTCACGGGTAAGTTTCACGGGTAAGTTTCACGGGTATGTTTCACGGGTGACGTTTCACGGGTCTAGGTTTCACTGGAAAGTTTCACGGGTCAAGGTTTCACAGATAAGTTTCACGGGTAAGTTTTACGGGTATGTTTTACAGGTGACGTTTCACGGGTCTAGGTTTCACTGGTAAGTTTCACGGGTCAAGGTTTCACGGGTAAGTTTCACGGGTAAGTTTCACGGGTATGTTTCATGGGTGATGTTTCACGGGTCTAGGTTTCACTGGTAAGTTTCACGGGTCAAGGTTTTACGGGTAAGTTTCACGGGTAAGTTTCACGGGTATGTTTTACGGGTGACGTTTCACGGGTCTAGGTTTCACTGGTAAGTTTCACGGGTCAAGGTTTCACGGGTAAGTTTCACGGGTAAGTTTCACGGGTATGTTTCACGGGTGACGTTTCACGGGTCTAGGTTTCACTGGTAAGTTTCACGGGTCAAGGTTTCACGGGTAAGTTTCACGGGTAAGTTTCACGGGTATGTTTCACGGGTGACGTTTCACGGGTCTAGGTTCCACTGGTAAGTTTCACGGGTCAAGGTTTCACGGGTAAGTTTCACGGGTAAGTTTCACGGGTATGTTTCACGGGTGACCTTTCACGGGTCTAGGTTTCACTGGTAAGTTTCACGGGTCAAGGTTTCACGGGTAAGTTTCACGTGTAAGTTTCACGGGTGACGTTTCACGGGTCTAGGTTTCACTGGTAAGTTTCACGGGTCAAGGTTTCACGGGTAAGTTTTACGGGTAAGTTTCACGGGTTAGTTTCACGGGTGACGTTTTACGGGTCTAGGTTTCCCTGGTAAGTTTCACGGGTCAAGGTTTCACGGGTAAGTTTCACAGGTAAGTTTCACGGGTAAGTTTCTCGGGTGACGTTTCACGGGTCTAGGTTTCACTGGAAAGTTTCACGGGTCAAGGTTTCACGGGTAAGTTTCACGGGTAAGTTTCACGGGTGACGTTTCACGGGTGACGTTTCACGGGTCTTGGTTTCACTGGTAAATTTCACGTGTCAAGGTTTCACGGGTAAGTTTCACGGGTAAGTTTTACGGGTATGATTTACAGGTGACGTTTCACGGGTAAGTTTCACGGGTAAGTTTCACGGGTGACGTTTCACGGGTCTAGGTTTCACTGGTAAGTTTCACGGGTATGTTTCACGGGTGACGTTTCACGGGTCTAGGTTTCACTGGTAAGTTTCACGGGTCAAGGTTTCACAGGTAAGTTTCACGGGTAAGTTTCACGGGTATGTTTCACGGATGACGTTTCACGGGTCTTGGTTTCACTGGTAAGTTTCACGGGTCAAGGTTTCACGGGTAAGTTTCACGGGTAAGTTTTACGGGTATGTTTTACAGGTGACGTTTCACGGGTTAGTTTCACGGGTAAGTTTCACGGGTGACGTTTCACGGGTCTAGGTTTCACTGGTAAGTTTCACGGGTCAAGATTTTACGGGTAAGTTTCACAGGTAAGTTTCACGGGTAAGTTTCACGGGTGACGTTTCACAGGTCTAGGTTTCACTGGTAAGTTTCACGGGTCAAGGTTTCACGGGTCAAGGTTTCACGGGTAAGTTTCACGGGTAAGTTTCACGGGTAAGTTTCACGGGTAAGTTTCACGGGTGACGTTTCACGGGTCTAGGTTTCACTGGTAAGTTTCACGGGTATGTTTCACGGGTGACGTTTCACGGGTCTAGGTTTCACTGGTAAGTTTCACGGATCAAGGTTTCACGGGTAAGTTTCACGGGTAAGTTTCACGGGTATGTTTCACGGATGACGTTTCACGGGTCTAGGTTTCCTGGTAAGTTTCACGGGTTAAGGTTTCACGGGTAAGTTTCACGGGTAAGTTTTACGGGTAAGTTTAACGGGTGACGTTTCACGGGTCTAGGTTTCACTGGTAAGTTTCACGGGTCAAGGTTTCACGGGTAAGTTTCACGGGTAAGTTTCACGGGTAAGTTTTACGGGTAAGTTTCACGGGTGACGTTTCTCGGGTCTAGGTTTCACTGGTAAGTTTCACGGGTCAAGGTTTCACGGGTAAGTTTCACGGGTAAGTTTCACGGGTGACGTTTCACGGGTCTAGGTTTCACTCGTAAGTTTCACGGGTCAAGGTTTCACGAGTAAGTTTCACGTGTAAGTTTCACGGGTAAGTTTCACGGGTGACGTTTCACGGGTCTAGGTTTCACTGGTAAGTTTCACGGGTCAAGGTTTCACGGGTAAGTTTCACGGGTAAGTTTCACGGGTAAGTTTCACGGGTAAGTTTCACGGGTAAGTTTCACGGGTAAGTTTCACGGGTGACGTTTCACGGGTCTAGGTTTCACTGGTAAGTTTCACGGGTCTAGGTTTCACGGGTAAGTTTCACGGGTAAGTTTCACGGGTATGTTTCACGGGTGACGTTTCACGGGTCTAGGTTTCACTGGTAAGTTTCACGGGTCAAGGTTTCACGGGTAAGTTTCACGGGTAAGTTTCACGGGTATGTTTCACGGGTGACGTTTTACGGGTCTAGGTTTCACTGGTAAGTTTCACGGGTCAAGGTTTCACGGGTAAGTTTCACGGGTAAGTTTTACGGGTAAGTTTCACGGGTGACGTTTCACGGGTCTAGGTTTTACTGGTAAGTTTCACGGGTCAAGGTTTCACGGGTAAGTTTCACGGGTAAGTTTCACGGGTAAGTTTCACGGGTGACCTTTCACGGGTCTAGGTTTCACTGGTAAGTTTCACGGGTCAAGGTTTCACGGGTAAGTTTCACGTGTAAGTTTCACGGGTGACGTTTCACGGGTCTAGGTTTCACTGGTAAGTTTCACGGGTCAAGGTTTCACGGGTAAGTTTTACGGGTAAGTTTCACGGGTTAGTTTCACGGGTGACGTTTTACGGGTCTAGGTTTCCCTGGTAAGTTTCACGGGTCAAGGTTTCACGGGTTAGTTTCACAGGTAAGTTTCACGGGTAAGTTTCTCGGGTGACGTTTCACGGGTCTAGGTTTCACTGGAAAGTTTCACGGGTCAAGGTTTCACGGGTAAGTTTCACGGGTAAGTTTCACGGGTGACGTTTCACGGGTGACGTTTCACGGGTCTTGGTTTCACTGGTAAATTTCACGTGTCAAGGTTTCACGGGTAAGTTTCACGGGTAAGTTTTACGGGTATGTTTTACAGGTGACGTTTCACGGGTAAGTTTCACGGGTAAGTTTCACGGGTGACGTTTCACGGGTCTAGGTTTCACTGGTAAGTTTCACGGGTATGTTTCACGGGTGACGTTTCACGGGTCTAGGTTTCACTGGTAAGTTTCACGGGTCAAGGTTTCACGGGTAAGTTTCACGGGTAAGTTTCACGGGTATGTTTCACGGATGACGTTTCACGGGTCTTGGTTTCACTGGTAAGTTTCACGGGTCAAGGTTTCACGGGTAAGTTTCACGGGTAAGTTTTACGGGTATGTTTTACAGGTGACGTTTCACGGGTTAGTTTCACGGGTAAGTTTCACGGGTGACGTTTCACGGGTCTAGGTTTCACTGGTAAGTTTCACGGGTCAAGATTTTACGGGTAAGTTTCACGGGTAAGTTTCACGGGTATGTTTCACGGGTGACGTTTCACGGGTCTAGGTTTCACTGGTAAGTTTCACGGGTCAAGGTTTTACGGGTAAGTTTCACGGGTAAGTTTTACGGGTAAGTTTCACGGGTGACGTTTCACGGGTCTAGGTTTCACTGGTAAGTTTCACGGGTCAAGGTTTCACGGGTAAGTTTCACGGGTAAGTTTCACGGGTATGTTTCACGGGTGACGTTTCACGGGTCTAGGTTTCACTGGTAAGTTTCACGGGTCAAGGTTTCACGGGTAAGTTTCACGGGTAAGTTTCACGGGTATGTTTCACGGGTGACGTTTCACGGGTCTAGGTTTCACTGGTAAGTTTCACGGGTCAAGGATTCACGGGTAAGTTTCACGGGTAAGTTTTACGGGTATGTTTCACGGGTGACGTTTCACGGGTCTTGGTTTCACTGGTAAGTTTCACGGGTCAAGGTATCACGGGTCAAGGTTTTACGGGTAAGTTTCACGGGTATGTTTCACGGGTGACGTTTCACGGGTCTAGGTTTCACTGGTAAGTTTCACGGGTCAAGATTTTACGGGTAAGTTTCACGGGTAAGTTTCACGGGTATGTTTCATGGGTGATGTTTTACGGGTCTAGGTTTCACTGGTAAGTTTCACGGGTCAAGGTTTCACGGGTAAGTTTCACGGGTAAGTTTCACGGGTATGTTTCACGGGTGACGTTTCACGGGTCTAGGTTTCACTGGAAAGTTTCACGGGTCAAGGTTTCACAGATAAGTTTCACGGGTAAGTTTTACGGGTATGTTTTACAGGTGACGTTTCACGGGTCTAGGTTTCACTGGTAAGTTTCACGGGTCAAGGTTTCACGGGTAAGTTTCACGGGTAAGTTTCACGGGTATGTTTCATGGGTGATGTTTCACGGGTCTAGGTTTCACTGGTAAGTTTCACGGGTCAAGGTTTTACGGGTAAGTTTCACGGGTAAGTTTCACGGGTATGTTTTACGGGTGACGTTTCACGGGTCTAGGTTTCACTGGTAAGTTTCACGGGTCAAGGTTTCACGGGTAAGTTTCACGGGTAAGTTTCACGGGTATGTTTCACGGGTGACGTTTCACGGGTCTAGGTTTCACTGGTAAGTTTCACGGGTCAAGGTTTCACGGGTAAGTTTCACGGGTAAGTTTCACGGGTATGTTTCACGGGTGACGTTTCACGGGTCTAGGTTCCACTGGTAAGTTTCACGGGTCAAGGTTTCACGGGTAAGTTTCACGGGTAAGTTTCACGGGTATGTTTCACGGGTGACCTTTCACGGGTCTAGGTTTCACTGGTAAGTTTCACGGGTCAAGGTTTCACGGGTAAGTTTCACGTGTAAGTTTCACGGGTGACGTTTCACGGGTCTAGGTTTCACTGGTAAGTTTCACGGGTCAAGGTTTCACGGGTAAGTTTTACGGGTAAGTTTCACGGGTTAGTTTCACGGGTGACGTTTTACGGGTCTAGGTTTCCCTGGTAAGTTTCACGGGTCAAGGTTTCACGGGTAAGTTTCACAGGTAAGTTTCACGGGTAAGTTTCTCGGGTGACGTTTCACGGGTCTAGGTTTCACTGGAAAGTTTCACGGGTCAAGGTTTCACGGGTAAGTTTCACGGGTAAGTTTCACGGGTGACGTTTCACGGGTGACGTTTCACGGGTCTTGGTTTCACTGGTAAATTTCACGTGTCAAGGTTTCACGGGTAAGTTTCACGGGTAAGTTTTACGGGTATGATTTACAGGTGACGTTTCACGGGTAAGTTTCACGGGTAAGTTTCACGGGTGACGTTTCACGGGTCTAGGTTTCACTGGTAAGTTTCACGGGTATGTTTCACGGGTGACGTTTCACGGGTCTAGGTTTCACTGGTAAGTTTCACGGGTCAAGGTTTCACAGGTAAGTTTCACGGGTAAGTTTCACGGGTATGTTTCACGGATGACGTTTCACGGGTCTTGGTTTCACTGGTAAGTTTCACGGGTCAAGGTTTCACGGGTAAGTTTCACGGGTAAGTTTTACGGGTATGTTTTACAGGTGACGTTTCACGGGTTAGTTTCACGGGTAAGTTTCACGGGTGACGTTTCACGGGTCTAGGTTTCACTGGTAAGTTTCACGGGTCAAGATTTTACGGGTAAGTTTCACAGGTAAGTTTCACGGGTAAGTTTCACGGGTGACGTTTCACAGGTCTAGGTTTCACTGGTAAGTTTCACGGGTCAAGGTTTCACGGGTCAAGGTTTCACGGGTAAGTTTCACGGGTAAGTTTCACGGGTAAGTTTCACGGGTAAGTTTCACGGGTGACGTTTCACGGGTCTAGGTTTCACTGGTAAGTTTCACGGGTAAAGGTTTCACGGGTAAGTTTCACGGGTAAGTTTCACGGGTATGTTTCACGGGTGACGTTTCACGGGTCTAGGTTTCACTGGTAAGTTTCACGGGTCAAGGTTTCACGGGTAAGTTTCACGGGTAAGTTTCACGGGTATGTTTCACGGGTATGTTTCACGGGTGACGTTTCACGGGTCTAGGTTTCACTGGTAAGTTTCACGGGTCAAGGTTTCACGGGTAAGTTTCACGGGTAAGTTTCACGCGTATGTTTCACGGGTGACGTTTCACGGGTCTAGGTTTCACTGGTAAGTTTCACGGATCAAGGTTTCACGGGTAAGTTTCACGGGTGACGTTTCACGGGTCTAGGTTTCACTGGTAAGATTCACGGGTCAAGGTTTCACGGGTAAGTTTCACGGGTAAGTTTCACGGGTAAGTTTTACGGGTAAGTTTCACGGGTGACGTTTCACGGGTCTAGGTTTCACTGGTAAGTTTCACGGGTCAAGGTTTCACGGGTAAGTTTCACGGGTAAGTTTCACGGGTAACGTTTCACGGGTCTAGGTTTCACTCGTAAGTTTCACGGGTCAAGGTTTCACGAGTAAGTTTCACGGGTAAGTTTCACGGGTGACGTTTCACGGGTCTAGGTTTCACTGGTAAGTTTCACGGGTCAAGGTTTTACGGGTAAGTTTCACGGGTAAGTTTCACGGGTAAGTTTCACGGGTAAGTTTCACGGGTGACGTTTCACGGATCTAGGTTTCACTGGTAAGTTTCACGGGTCTAGGTTTCACGGGTAAGTTTCACGGGTAAGTTTCACAGGTAAGTTTCACGGGTAAGTTTCACGGGTGACGTTTCACAGGTCTAGGTTTCACTGGTAAGTTTCACGGGTCAAGGTTTCACGGGTAAGTTTCACGGGTAAGTTTCACGGGTGACGTTTCACGGGTCTAGGTTTCACTGGTAAGTTTCACGGGTAAAGGTTTCACGGGTAAATTTCACGGGTAAGTTTCACGGGTATGTTTCACGGGTGACGTTTCACGGGTCTAGGTTTCACTGGTAAGTTTCACGGGTCAAGGTTTCACGGGTAAGTTTCACGGGTAAGTTTCACGGGTATGTTTCACGGGTGACGTTTTACGGGTCTAGGTTTCACTGGTAAGTTTCACGGGTCAAGGTTTCACGGGTAAGTTTCACGGGTAAGTTTTACGGGTAAGTTTCACGGGTGACGTTTCACGGGTCTAGGTTTTACTGGTAAGTTTCACGGGTCAAGGTTTCACGGGTAAGTTTCACGGGTAAGTTTCACGGGTAAGTTTCACGGGTAAGTTTCACGGGTGACCTTTCACGGGTCTAGGTTTCACTGGTAAGTTTCACGGGTCAAGGTTTCACGGGTAAGTTTTACGGGTAAGTTTCACGGGTTAGTTTCACGGGTGACGTTTTACGGGTCTAGGTTTCCCTGGTAAGTTTCACGGGTCAAGGTTTCACGAGTAAGTTTCACAGGTAAGTTTCACGGGTAAGTTTCTCGGGTGACGTTTCACGGGTCTAGGTTTCACTGGAAAGTTTCACGGGTCAAGGTTTCACGGGTAAGTTTCACGGGTAAGTTTCACGGGTAAGTTTCACGGGTGACGTTTCACGGGTGACGTTTCACGGGTCTTGGTTTCACTGGTAAATTTCACGTGTCAAGGTTTCACGGGTAAGTTTCACGGGTAAGTTTTACGGGTATGTTTTACAGGTGACGTTTCACGGGTAAGTTTCACGGGTAAGTTTCACGGGTGACGTTTCACGGGTCTAGGTTTCACTGGTAAGTTTCACGGGTATGTTTCACGGGTGACGTTTCACGGGTCTAGGTTTCACTGGTAAGTTTCACGGGTCAAGGTTTCACGGGTAAGTTTCACGGGTAAGTTTCACGGGTATGTTTCACGGATGACGTTTCACGGGTCTTGGTTTCACTGGTAAGTTTCACGGGTCAAGGTTTCACGGGTAAGTTTCACGGGTAAGTTTTACGGGTATGTTTTACAGGTGACGTTTCACGGGTTAGTTTCACGGGTAAGTTTCACGGGTGACGTTTCACGGGTCTAGGTTTCACTGGTAAGTTTCACGGGTCAAGATTTTACGGGTAAGTTTCACGGGTAAGTTTCACGGGTATGTTTCACGGGTGACGTTTCACGGGTCTAGGTTTCACTGGTAAGTTTCACGGGTCAAGGTTTTACGGGTAAGTTTCACGGGTAAGTTTTACGGGTAAGTTTCACGGGTGACGTTTCACGGGTCTAGGTTTCACTGGTAAGTTTCACGGGTCAAGGTTTCACGGGTAAGTTTCACGGGTAAGTTTCACGGGTATGTTTCACGGGTGACGTTTCACGGGTCTAGGTTTCACTGGTAAGTTTCACGGGTCAAGGTTTCACGGGTCAAGGTTTTACGGGTAAGTTTCACGGGTATGTTTCACGGGTGACGTTTCACGGGTCTAGGTTTCACTGGTAAGTTTCACGGGTCAAGGTTTCACAGATAAGTTTCACGGGTAAGTTTTACGGGTATGTTTTACAGGTGACGTTTCACGGGTCTAGGTTTCACTGGTAAGTTTCACGGGTCAAGGTTTCACGGGTAAGTTTCACGGGTAAGTTTCACGGGTATGTTTCATGGGTGATGTTTCACGGGTCTAGGTTTCACTGGTAAGTTTCACGGGTCAAGGTTTCACGGGTCAAGGTTTTACGGGTAAGTTTCACGGGTATGTTTCACGGGTGACGTTTCACGGGTCTAGGTTTCACTGGTAAGTTTCACGGGTCAAGGTTTCACGGGTAAGTTTCACGGGTAAGTTTCACGGGTATGTTTCATGGGTGATGTTTTACGGGTCTAGGTTTCACTGGTAAGTTTCACGGGTCAAGGTTTCACGGGTAAGTTTCACGGGTAAGTTTCACGGGTATGTTTCACGGGTGACGTTTCACGGGTCTAGGTTTCACTGGAAAGTTTCACGGGTCAAGGTTTCACAGATAAGTTTCACGGGTAAGTTTTACGGGTATGTTTTACAGGTGACGTTTCACGGGTCTAGGTTTCACTGGTAAGTTTCACGGGTCAAGGTTTCACGGGTAAGTTTCACGGGTAAGTTTCACGGGTATGTTTCATGGGTGATGTTTCACGGGTCTAGGTTTCACTGGTAAGTTTCACGGGTCAAGGTTTTACGGGTAAGTTTCACGGGTAAGTTTCACGGGTATGTTTTACGGGTGACGTTTCACGGGTCTAGGTTTCACTGGTAAGTTTCACGGGTCAAGGTTTCACGGGTAAGTTTCACGGGTAAGTTTCACGGGTATGTTTCACGGGTGACGTTTCACGGGTCTAGGTTTCACTGGTAAGTTTCACGGGTCAAGGTTTCACGGGTAAGTTTCACGGGTAAGTTTCACGGGTATGTTTCACGGGTGACGTTTCACGGGTCTAGGTTCCACTGGTAAGTTTCACGGGTCAAGGTTTCACGGGTAAGTTTCACGGGTAAGTTTCACGGGTATGTTTCACGGGTGACGTTTTACGGGTCTAGGTTTCACTGGTAAGTTTCACGGGTCAAGGTTTCACGGGTAAGTTTCACGGGTAAGTTTCACGGGTATGTTTCACGGGTGACGTTTCACGGGTCTAGGTTTCACTGGTAAGTTTCACGGGTCAAGGTTTCACGGGTCAAGGTTTTACGGGTAAGTTTCACGGGTATGTTTCACGGGTGACGTTTCACGGGTCTAGGTTTCACTGGTAAGTTTCACGGGTCAAGGTTTCACGGGTAAGTTTCACGGGTAAGTTTCACGGGTATGTTTCATGGGTGATGTTTTACGGGTCTAGGTTTCACTGGTAAGTTTCACGGGTCAAGGTTTCACGGGTAAGTTTCACGGGTAAGTTTCACGGGTATGTTTCACGGGTGACGTTTCACGGGTCTAGGTTTCACTGGAAAGTTTCACGGGTCAAGGTTTCACAGATAAGTTTCACGGGTAAGTTTTACGGGTATGTTTTACAGGTGACGTTTCACGGGTCTAGGTTTCACTGGTAAGTTTCACGGGTCAAGGTTTCACGGGTAAGTTTCACGGGTAAGTTTCACGGGTATGTTTCATGGGTGATGTTTCACGGGTCTAGGTTTCACTGGTAAGTTTCACGGGTCAAGGTTTTACGGGTAAGTTTCACGGGTAAGTTTCACGGGTATGTTTTACGGGTGACGTTTCACGGGTCTAGGTTTCACTGGTAAGTTTCACGGGTCAAGGTTTCACGGGTAAGTTTCACGGGTAAGTTTCACGGGTATGTTTCACGGGTGACGTTTCACGGGTCTAGGTTTCACTGGTAAGTTTCACGGGTCAAGGTTTCACGGGTAAGTTTCACGGGTAAGTTTCACGGGTATGTTTCACGGGTGACGTTTCACGGGTCTAGGTTCCACTGGTAAGTTTCACGGGTCAAGGTTTCACGGGTAAGTTTCACGGGTAAGTTTCACGGGTATGTTTCACGGGTGACGTTTTACGGGTCTAGGTTTCACTGGTAAGTTTCACGGGTCAAGGTTTCACGGGTAAGTTTCACGGGTAAGTTTTACGGGTAAGTTTCACGGGTGACGTTTCACGGGTCTAGGTTTTACTGGTAAGTTTCACGGGTCAAGGTTTCACGGGTAAGTTTCACGGGTAAGTTTCACGGGTAAGTTTCACGGGTGACCTTTCACGGGTCTAGGTTTCACTGGTAAGTTTCACGGGTCAAGGTTTCACGGGTAAGTTTCACGTGTAAGTTTCACGGGTGACTTTTCACGGGTCTAGGTTTCACTGGTAAGTTTCACTGGTCAAGGTTTCACGGGTAAGTTTTACGGGTAAGTTTCACGGGTAAGTTTCACGGGTGACGTTTTACGGGTCTAGGTTTCCCTGGTAAGTTTCACGGGTCAAGGTTTCACGGGTAAGTTTCACAGGTAAGTTTCACGGGTAAGTTTCTCGGGTGACGTTTCACGGGTCTAGGTTTCACTGGTAAGTTTCACGGGTCAAGGTTTCACGGGTAAGTTTCACGGGTAAGTTTCACGGGTATGTTTCACGGGTGACGTTTCACGGGTCTAGGTTCCACTGGTAAGTTTCACGGGTCAAGGTTTCACGGGTAAGTTTCACGGGTAAGTTTCACGGGTATGTTTCACGGGTGACGTTTTACGGTTCTAGGTTTCACTGGTAAGTTTCACGGGTCAAGGTTTCACGGGTAAGTTTCACGGGTAAGTTTTACGGGTAAGTTTCACGGGTGACGTTTCACGGGTCTAGGTTTTACTGGTATGTTTCACGGGTCAAGGTTTCACGGGTAAGTTTCACGGGTATGTTTCACGGGTGACGTTTCACGGGTCTAGGTTTCACTGGTAAGTTTCACGGATCAAGGTTTCACGGGTAAGTTTCACGGGTAAGTTTCACGGGTATGTTTCACGGATGACGTTTCACGGGTCTAGGTTTCCTGGTAAGTTTCACGGGTTAAGGTTTCACGGGTAAGTTTCACGGGTAAGTTTTACGGGTAAGTTTAACGGGTGACGTTTCACGGGTCTAGGTTTCACTGGTAAGTTTCACGGGTCAAGGTTTCACGGGTAAGTTTCACGGGTAAGTTTCACGGGTAAGTTTTACGGGTAAGTTTCACGGGTGACGTTTCTCGGGTCTAGGTTTCACTGGTAAGTTTCACGGGTCAAGGTTTCACGGGTAAGTTTCACGGGTAAGTTTCACGGGTGACGTTTCACGGGTCTAGGTTTCACTCGTAAGTTTCACGGGTCAAGGTTTCACGAGTAAGTTTCACGTGTAAGTTTCACGGGTAAGTTTCACGGGTGACGTTTCACGGGTCTAGGTTTCACTGGTAAGTTTCACGGGTCAAGGTTTCACGGGTAAGTTTCACGGGTAAGTTTCACGGGTAAGTTTCACGGGTAAGTTTCACGGGTAAGTTTCACGGGTAAGTTTCACGGGTAAGTTTCACGGGTAAGTTTCACGGGTGACGTTTCACGGGTCTAGGTTTCACTGGTAAGTTTCACGGGTCTAGGTTTCACGGGTAAGTTTCACGGGTAAGTTTCACGGGTATGTTTCACGGGTGACGTTTCACGGGTCTAGGTTTCACTGGTAAGTTTCACGGGTCAAGGTTTCACGGGTAAGTTTCACGGGTAAGTTTCACGGGTATGTTTCACGGGTGACGTTTTACGGGTCTAGGTTTCACTGGTAAGTTTCACGGGTCAAGGTTTCACGGGTAAGTTTCACGGGTAAGTTTTACGGGTAAGTTTCACGGGTGACGTTTCACGGGTCTAGGTTTTACTGGTAAGTTTCACGGGTCAAGGTTTCACGGGTAAGTTTCACGGGTAAGTTTCACGGGTAAGTTTCACGGGTGACCTTTCACGGGTCTAGGTTTCACTGGTAAGTTTCACGGGTCAAGGTTTCACGGGTAAGTTTCACGTGTAAGTTTCACGGGTGACGTTTCACGGGTCTAGGTTTCACTGGTAAGTTTCACGGGTCAAGGTTTCACGGGTAAGTTTTACGGGTAAGTTTCACGGGTTAGTTTCACGGGTGACGTTTTACGGGTCTAGGTTTCCCTGGTAAGTTTCACGGGTCAAGGTTTCACGGGTAAGTTTCACAGGTAAGTTTCACGGGTAAGTTTCTCGGGTGACGTTTCACGGGTCTAGGTTTCACTGGAAAGTTTCACGGGTCAAGGTTTCACGGGTAAGTTTCACGGGTAAGTTTCACGGGTGACGTTTCACGGGTGACGTTTCACGGGTCTTGGTTTCACTGGTAAATTTCACGTGTCAAGGTTTCACGGGTAAGTTTCACGGGTAAGTTTTACGGGTATGTTTTACAGGTGACGTTTCACGGGTAAGTTTCACGGGTAAGTTTCACGGGTGACGTTTCACGGGTCTAGGTTTCACTGGTAAGTTTCACGGGTATGTTTCACGGGTGACGTTTCACGGGTCTAGGTTTCACTGGTAAGTTTCACGGGTCAAGGTTTCACGGGTAAGTTTCACGGGTAAGTTTCACGGGTATGTTTCACGGATGACGTTTCACGGGTCTTGGTTTCACTGGTAAGTTTCACGGGTCAAGGTTTCACGGGTAAGTTTCACGGGTAAGTTTTACGGGTATGTTTTACAGGTGACGTTTCACGGGTTAGTTTCACGGGTAAGTTTCACGGGTGACGTTTCACGGGTCTAGGTTTCACTGGTAAGTTTCACGGGTCAAGATTTTACGGGTAAGTTTCACGGGTAAGTTTCACGGGTATGTTTCACGGGTGACGTTTCACGGGTCTAGGTTTCACTGGTAAGTTTCACGGGTCAAGGTTTTACGGGTAAGTTTCACGGGTAAGTTTTACGGGTAAGTTTCACGGGTGACGTTTCACGGGTCTAGGTTTCACTGGTAAGTTTCACGGGTCAAGGTTTCACGGGTAAGTTTCACGGGTAAGTTTCACGGGTATGTTTCACGGGTGACGTTTCACGGGTCTAGGTTTCACTGGTAAGTTTCACGGGTCAAGGTTTCACGGGTAAGTTTCACGGGTAAGTTTCACGGGTATGTTTCACGGGTGACGTTTCACGGGTCTAGGTTTCACTGGTAAGTTTCACGGGTCAAGGATTCACGGGTAAGTTTCACGGGTAAGTTTTACGGGTATGTTTCACGGGTGACGTTTCACGGGTCTTGGTTTCACTGGTAAGTTTCACGGGTCAAGGTATCACGGGTCAAGGTTTTACGGGTAAGTTTCACGGGTATGTTTCACGGGTGACGTTTCACGGGTCTAGGTTTCACTGGTAAGTTTCACGGGTCAAGATTTTACGGGTAAGTTTCACGGGTAAGTTTCACGGGTATGTTTCATGGGTGATGTTTTACGGGTCTAGGTTTCACTGGTAAGTTTCACGGGTCAAGGTTTCACGGGTAAGTTTCACGGGTAAGTTTCACGGGTATGTTTCACGGGTGACGTTTCACGGGTCTAGGTTTCACTGGAAAGTTTCACGGGTCAAGGTTTCACAGATAAGTTTCACGGGTAAGTTTTACGGGTATGTTTTACAGGTGACGTTTCACGGGTCTAGGTTTCACTGGTAAGTTTCACGGGTCAAGGTTTCACGGGTAAGTTTCACGGGTAAGTTTCACGGGTATGTTTCATGGGTGATGTTTCACGGGTCTAGGTTTCACTGGTAAGTTTCACGGGTCAAGGTTTTACGGGTAAGTTTCACGGGTAAGTTTCACGGGTATGTTTTACGGGTGACGTTTCACGGGTCTAGGTTTCACTGGTAAGTTTCACGGGTCAAGGTTTCACGGGTAAGTTTCACGGGTAAGTTTCACGGGTATGTTTCACGGGTGACGTTTCACGGGTCTAGGTTTCACTGGTAAGTTTCACGGGTCAAGGTTTCACGGGTAAGTTTCACGGGTAAGTTTCACGGGTATGTTTCACGGGTGACGTTTCACGGGTCTAGGTTCCACTGGTAAGTTTCACGGGTCAAGGTTTCACGGGTAAGTTTCACGGGTAAGTTTCACGGGTATGTTTCACGGGTGACCTTTCACGGGTCTAGGTTTCACTGGTAAGTTTCACGGGTCAAGGTTTCACGGGTAAGTTTCACGTGTAAGTTTCACGGGTGACGTTTCACGGGTCTAGGTTTCACTGGTAAGTTTCACGGGTCAAGGTTTCACGGGTAAGTTTTACGGGTAAGTTTCACGGGTTAGTTTCACGGGTGACGTTTTACGGGTCTAGGTTTCCCTGGTAAGTTTCACGGGTCAAGGTTTCACGGGTAAGTTTCACAGGTAAGTTTCACGGGTAAGTTTCTCGGGTGACGTTTCACGGGTCTAGGTTTCACTGGAAAGTTTCACGGGTCAAGGTTTCACGGGTAAGTTTCACGGGTAAGTTTCACGGGTGACGTTTCACGGGTGACGTTTCACGGGTCTTGGTTTCACTGGTAAATTTCACGTGTCAAGGTTTCACGGGTAAGTTTCACGGGTAAGTTTTACGGGTATGATTTACAGGTGACGTTTCACGGGTAAGTTTCACGGGTAAGTTTCACGGGTGACGTTTCACGGGTCTAGGTTTCACTGGTAAGTTTCACGGGTATGTTTCACGGGTGACGTTTCACGGGTCTAGGTTTCACTGGTAAGTTTCACGGGTCAAGGTTTCACGGGTAAGTTTCACGGGTAAGTTTCACGGGTATGTTTCACGGATGACGTTTCACGGGTCTTGGTTTCACTGGTAAGTTTCACGGGTCAAGGTTTCACGGGTAAGTTTCACGGGTAAGTTTTACGGGTATGTTTTACAGGTGACGTTTCACGGGTTAGTTTCACGGGTAAGTTTCACGGGTGACGTTTCACGGGTCTAGGTTTCACTGGTAAGTTTCACGGGTCAAGATTTTACGGGTAAGTTTCACAGGTAAGTTTCACGGGTAAGTTTCACGGGTGACGTTTCACAGGTCTAGGTTTCACTGGTAAGTTTCACGGGTCAAGGTTTCACGGGTCAAGGTTTCACGGGTAAGTTTCACGGGTAAGTTTCACGGGTAAGTTTCACGGGTAAGTTTCACGGGTGACGTTTCACGGGTCTAGGTTTCACTGGTAAGTTTCACGGGTAAAGGTTTCACGGGTAAGTTTCACGGGTAAGTTTCACGGGTATGTTTCACGGGTGACGTTTCACGGGTCTAGGTTTCACTGGTAAGTTTCACGGGTCAAGGTTTCACGGGTAAGTTTCACGGGTAAGTTTCACGGGTATGTTTCACGGGTATGTTTCACGGGTGACGTTTCACGGGTCTAGGTTTCACTGGTAAGTTTCACGGGTCAAGGTTTCACGGGTAAGTTTCACGGGTAAGTTTCACGCGTATGTTTCACGGGTGACGTTTCACGGGTCTAGGTTTCACTGGTAAGTTTCACGGATCAAGGTTTCACGGGTAAGTTTCACGGGTGACGTTTCACGGGTCTAGGTTTCACTGGTAAGATTCACGGGTCAAGGTTTCACGGGTAAGTTTCACGGGTAAGTTTCACGGGTAAGTTTTACGGGTAAGTTTCACGGGTGACGTTTCACGGGTCTAGGTTTCACTGGTAAGTTTCACGGGTCAAGGTTTCACGGGTAAGTTTCACGGGTAAGTTTCACGGGTAACGTTTCACGGGTCTAGGTTTCACTCGTAAGTTTCACGGGTCAAGGTTTCACGAGTAAGTTTCACGGGTAAGTTTCACGGGTGACGTTTCACGGGTCTAGGTTTCACTGGTAAGTTTCACGGGTCAAGGTTTTACGGGTAAGTTTCACGGGTAAGTTTCACGGGTAAGTTTCACGGGTAAGTTTCACGGGTAAGTTTCACGGGTGACGTTTCACGGATCTAGGTTTCACTGGTAAGTTTCACGGGTCAAGGTTTCACGGGTAAGTTTCACGTGTAAGTTTCACGGGTGACGTTTCACGGGTCTAGGTTTCACTGGTAAGTTTCACGGGTCAAGGTTTCACGGGTAAGTTTTACGGGTAAGTTTCACGGGTTAGTTTCACGGGTGACGTTTCACGGGTCTAGGTTCCACTGGTAAGTTTCACGGGTCAAGGTTTCACGGGTAAGTTTCACGGGTAAGTTTCACGGGTAAGTTTCACGGGTGACGTTTCACGGGTCTAGGTTTCACTGGTAAGTTTCACGGGTAAAGGTTTCACGGGTAAGTTTCACGGGTAAGTTTCACGGGTATGTTTCACGGGTGACGTTTTACGGGTCTAGGTTTCACTGGTAAGTTTCACGGGTCAAGGTTTCACGGGTCAAGGTTTCACGGGTAAGTTTCACGGGTAAGTTTTACGGGTAAGTTTCACGGGTAAGTTTTACGGGTATGTTTTACAGGTGACGTTTCACGGGTTTAGGTTTCACTGGTAAGTTTCACGGGTCAAGGTTTCACGGGTAAGTTTCACGGGTAAGTTTCACGGGTATGTTTAATGGGTGATGTTTCACGGGTCTAGGTTTCACTGGTAAGTTTCACGGGTCAAGGTTTCACGGGTAAGTTTCACGGGTAAGTTTCACGGGTATGTTTCACGGATGACGTTTCACGGGTCTAGGTTTCACTGGAAAGTTTCACGGTTCAAGGTTTCACGGGTAAGTTTCACGGGTAAGTTTTACGGGTATGTTTTACAGGTGACGTTTCACGGGTCTAGGTTTCACTGGTAAGTTTCACGGGTCAAGGTTTCACGGGTAAGTTTCACGGGTAAGTTTCACGGGTATGTTTCATGGGTGATGTTTCACGGGTCTAGGTTTCACTGGTAAGTTTCACGGGTTAAGGTTTTACGGGTAAGTTTCACGGGTAAGTTTCACGGGTATGTTTTACGGGTGACGTTTCACCGGTCTAGGTTTCACTGGTAAGTTTCACGGGTCAAGGTTTCACGGGTAAGTATCACGGGTAAGTTTCACGGGTATGTTTCACGGGTGACGTTTCACGGGTCTAGGTTTCATTGGTAAGTTTCACGGGTCAAGGTTTCACGGGTAAGTTTCACGGGTAAGTTTCACGGGTATGTTTCACGGGTGACGTTTCACGGGTCTAGGTTCCACTGGTAAGTTTCACGGGTCAAGGTTTCACGGGTAAGTTTCACGGGTAAGTTTCACGGGTATGTTTCACGGGTGACGTTTTACGGGTCTAGGTTTCACTGGTAAGTTTCACGGGTCAAGGTTTCACGGGTAAGTTTCACGGGTAAGTTTTACGGGTAAGTTTCACGGGTGACGTTTCACGGGTCTAGGTTTTACTGGTAAGTTTCACGGGTCAAGGTTTCACGGGTAAGTTTCACGGGTATGTTTCACGGGTGACGTTTCACGGGTCTAGGTTTCACTGGTAAGTTTCACGGATCAAGGTTTCACGGGTAAGTTTCACGGGTATGTTTCACGGATGACGTTTCACGGGTCTAGGTTTCCTGGTAAGTTTCACGGGTCAAGGTTTCACGGGTAAGTTTCACGGGTAAGTTTTACGGGTAAGTTTCACGGGTGACGTTTCACGGGTCTAGGTTTCACTGGTAAGTTTCACGGGTCAAGGTTTCACGGGTAAGTTTCACGGGTAAGTTTCACGGGTAAGTTTTACGGGTAAGTTTCACGGGTGACGTTTCACGGGTCTAGGTTTCACTGGTAAGTTTCACGGGTCAAGGTTTCACGGGTAAGTTCCACGGGTAAGTTTCACGGGTGACGTTTCACGGGTCTAGGTTTCACTCGTAAGTTTCACGTGTAAGTTTCACGGGTAAGTTTCACGTGTGACGTTTCACGGGTCTAGGTTTCACTGGTAAGTTTCACGGGTCAAGGTTTCACGGGTAAGTTTCACGGGTAAGTTTCACGGGTAAGTTTCACGGGTAAGTTTCACGGGTAAGTTTCACGGGTGACGTTTCACGGGTCTAGGTTTCACTGGAAAGTTTCACGGGTCAAGGTTTCACGGGTAAGTTTCACGGGTAAGTTTCACGGGTAAGTTTTACGGGTATGTTTTACAGGTGACGTTTCACGGGTCTAGGTTTCACTGGTAAGTTTCACGGGTCAAGGTTTCACGGGTAAGTTTCACGGGTATGTTTCACGGGTATGTTTCACGGGTGACGTTTCACGGGTCTAGGTTTCACTGGTAAGTTTCACGGGTCAAGGTTTCACGGGTAAGTTTCACGGGTAAGTTTCACGGGTATGTTTCACGGGTGACGTTTCACGGGTCTAGGTTTCACTGGTAAGTTTCACGGATCAAGGTTTCACGGGTAAGTTTCACGGGTAAGTTTCACTGGTATGTTTCACGGGTGACGTTTCACGGGTCTAGGTTTCACTGGTAAGTTTCACGGGTCAAGGTTTCACGGGTAAGTTTCACGGGTAAGTTTTACGGGTAAGTTTCACGGGTGACGTTTCACGGGTCTAGGTTTCACTGGTAAGTTTCACGGGTCAAGGTTTCACGGGTAAGTTTCACGGGTAAGTTTCACGGGTAAGTTTTACGGGTAAGTTTCACGGGTGACGTTTCACGGGTCTAGGTTTCACTGGTAAGTTTCACGGGTCAAGGTTTCACGGGTAAGTTTCACGGGTAAGTTTCACGGGTAACGTTTCACGGGTCTAGGTTTCACTCGTAAGTTTCACGGGTCAAGGTTTCACGAGTAAGTTTCACGTGTAAGTTTCACGGGTAAGTTTCACGGGTGACGTTTCACGGGTCTAGGTTTCACTGGTAAGTTTCACGGGTCAAGGTTTTACGGGTAAGTTTCACGGGTAAGTTTCACGGGTAAGTTTCACGGGTAAGTTTCACGGGTGACGTTTCACGGATCTAGGTTTCACTGGTAAGTTTCACGGGTCTAGGTTTCACGGGTAAGTTTCACGGGTAAGTTTCACGGGTAAGTTTCACGGGTGACGTTTTACAGGTCTAGGTTTCACTGGTAAGTTTCACGGGTCAAGGTTTCACGGGTAAGTTTCACGGGTAAGTTTCACGGGTAAGTTTCACGGGTGACGTTTCACGGGTCTAGGTTTCACTGGTAAGTTTCACGGGTAAAGGTTTCACGGGTAAGTTTCACGAGTAAGTTTCACGGGTATGTTTCACGGGTGACGTTTCACGGGTCTAGGTTTCACTGGTAAGTTTCACGGGTCAAGGTTTCACGGGTAAGTTTCACGGGTAAGTTTTACGGGTAAGTTTCACGGGTGACGTTTCACGGGTGACGTTTCACGGGTCTATGTTTCACGGGTCTAGGTTTCACTGGTAAGTTTCACGGGTCAAGGTTTCACGAGTAAGTTTCACGGGTATGTTTCACGGGTATGTTTCACGGGTGACGTTTCACGGGTCTAGGATTCACTGGTAAGTTTCACGGGTCAAGGTTTCACGGGTAAGTTTCACGGGTAAGTTTCACGGGTATGTTTCACGGGTGACGTTTCACGGGTCTAGGTTTCACTGGTAAGTTTCACGGATCAAGGTTTCACGGGTAAGTTTCACGGGTAAGTTTCACGGGTATGTTTCACGGATGACGTTTCACGGGTCTAGGTTTCCTGGTAAGTTTCACGGGTCAAGGTTTCACGGGTAAGTTTCACGGGTAAGTTTTACGGGTAAGTTTCACGGGTGACGTTTCACAGGTCTAGGTTTCACTGGTAAGTTTCACGGGTCAAGGTTTCACGGGTAAGTTTACGGGTAAGTTTCACGGGTAAGTTTTACGGGTAAGTTTCACGGGTGACGTTTCACGGGTCTAGGTTTCACTGGTAAGTTTCACGGGTCAAGGTTTCACGGGTAAGTTTCACGGGTAAGTTTCACGGGTGACGTTTCACGGGTCTAGGTTTCACTCGTAAGTTTCACGGGTCAAGGTTTCACGAGTAAGTTTCACGTGTAAGTTTCACGGGTAAGTTTCACGGGTGACGTTTCACGGGTCTAGGTTTCACTGGTAAGTTTCACGGGTCAAGGTTTCACGGGTAAGTTTCACGGGTAAGTTTCACGGGTAAGTTTCACGGGTAAGTTTCACGAGTAAGTTTCACGGGTAAGTTTCACGGGTAAGTTTCACGGGTAAGTTTCACGGGTGACGTTTCACGGGTCTAGGTTTCACTGGTAAGTTTCACGGGTCTAGGTTTCACGGGTAAGTTTCACGGGTAAGTTTCACAAGTAAGTTTCACGGGTAAGTTTCACGGGTGACGTTTCACGGGTCTAGGTTTCACTGGTAAGTTTCACGGGTCAAGGTTTCACGGGTAAGTTTCACGGGTAAGTTTCACGGGTAAGTTTCACGGGTAAGTTTCACGGGTGACGTTTCACGGGTCTAGGTTTCACGGGTAAGTTTCATGGGTATGTTTCACGGGTGACGTTTCACGGGTCTAGGTTTCACTGGTAAGTTTCACGGGTCAAGGTTTCACGGGTAAGTTTCACGGGTAAGTTTTACGGGTAAGTTTCACGGGTGACGTTTCACGGGCGATGTTTCACGGGTCTAGGTTTCACTGGAAAGTTTCACGGGTCAAGGTTTCACGGGTAAGTTTCACGGGTAAGTTTCACGGGTAAGTTTTACGGGTATGTTTTACAGGTGACGTTTCACGGGTCTAGGTTTCACTGGTAAGTTTCACGGGTAAAGGTTTCACGGGTAAGTTTCACGGGTAAGTTTCACGGGTATGTTTCACGGGTATGTTTCACGGGTGACGTTTCACGGGTCTAGGTTTCACTGGTAAGTTTCACGGGTCAAGGTTTCACGGGTAAGTTTCACGGGTAAGTTTCACGGGTAAGTTTCACGGGTAAGTTTCACGGGGAATGTTTCACGGGTGACGTTTCACGGGTCTAGGTTTCACTGGTAAGTTTCACGGATCAAGGTTTCACGGGTAAGTTTCACGGGTGACGTTTCACGGGTCTAGGTTTCACTGGTAAGTTTCACGGGTCAAGGTTTCACGGCTAAGTTTCACGGGTAAGTTTCACGGGTAACGTTTCACGGGTGACGTTTCACGGGTCTAGGTTTCACTGGTAAGTTTCACGGGTCAAGGTTTTACGGGTAAGTTTCACGGGTAAGTTTCACGGGTAAGTTTCACGGGTAAGTTTCACGGGTAAGTTTCACGGGTGACGTTTCACGGATCTAGGTTTCACTGGTAAGTTTCACGGGTCTAGGTTTCACGGGTAAGTTTCACGGGTAAGTTTCACAGGTAAGTTTCACGGGTAAGTTTCACGGGTGACGTTTCACAGGTCTAGGTTTCACTGGTAAGTTTCACGGGTCAAGGTTTCACGGGTCAAGGTTTCACGGGTAAGTTTCACGGGTAAGTTTCACGGGTAAGTTTCACGGGTAAGTTTCACGGGTGACGTTTCACGGGTCTAGGTTTCACTGGTAAGTTTCACGGGTAAAGGTTTCACGGGTAAGTTTCACGGGTAAGTTTCACGGGTATGTTTCACGGGTGACGTTTCACGGGTCTAGGTTTCACTGGTAAGTTTCACGGGTCAAGGTTTCACGGGTAAGTTTCACGGGTAAGTTTCACGGGTATGTTTCACGGGTATGTTTCACGGGTGACGTTTCACGGGTCTAGGTTTCACTGGTAAGTTTCACGGGTCAAGGTTTCACGGGTAAGTTTCACGGGTAAGTTTCACGCGTATGTTTCACGGGTGACGTTTCACGGGTCTAGGTTTCACTGGTAAGTTTCACGGATCAAGGTTTCACGGGTAAGTTTCACGGGTGACGTTTCACGGGTCTAGGTTTCACTGGTAAGATTCACGGGTCAAGGTTTCACGGGTAAGTTTCACGGGTAAGTTTCACGGGTAAGTTTTACGGGTAAGTTTCACGGGTGACGTTTCACGGGTCTAGGTTTCACTGGTAAGTTTCACGGGTCAAGGTTTCACGGGTAAGTTTCACGGGTAAGTTTCACGGGTAACGTTTCACGGGTCTAGGTTTCACTCGTAAGTTTCACGGGTCAAGGTTTCACGAGTAAGTTTCACGTGTAAGTTTCACGGGTAAGTTTCACGGGTGACGTTTCACGGGTCTAGGTTTCACTGGTAAGTTTCACGGGTCAAGGTTTTACGGGTAAGTTTCACGGGTAAGTTTCACGGGTAAGTTTCACGGGTAAGTTTCACGGGTAAGTTTCACGGGTGACGTTTCACGGATCTAGGTTTCACTGGTAAGTTTCACGGGTCTAGGTTTCACGGGTAAGTTTCACGGGTAAGTTTCACAGGTAAGTTTCACGGGTAAGTTTCACGGGTGACGTTTCACAGGTCTAGGTTTCACTGGTAAGTTTCACGGGTCAAGGTTTCACGGGTAAGTTTCACGGGTAAGTTTCACGGGTAAGTTTCACGGGTGACGTTTCACGGGTCTAGGTTTCACTGGTAAGTTTCACGGGTAAAGGTTTCACGGGTAAGTTTCACGGGTAAGTTTCACGGGTATGTTTCACGGGTGACGTTTCACGGGTCTAGGTTTCACTGGTAAGTTTCACGGGTCAAGGTTTCACGGGTAAGTTTCACGGGTAAGTTTCACGGGTATGTTTCACGAGTGACGTTTTACGGGTCTAGGTTTCACTGGTAAGTTTCACGGGTCAAGGTTTCACGGGTAAGTTTCACGGGTAAGTTTTACGGGTAAGTTTCACGGGTGACGTTTCACGGGTCTAGGTTTTACTGGTAAGTTTCACGGGTCAAGGTTTCACGGGTAAGTTTCACGGGTAAGTTTCACGGGTAAGTTTCACGGGTGACCTTTCACGGGTCTAGGTTTCACTGGTAAGTTTCACGGGTCAAGGTTTCACGGGTAAGTTTCACGTGTAAGTTTCACGGGTGACGTTTCACGGGTCTAGGATTCACTGGTAAGTTTCACGGGTCAAGGTTTCACGGGTAAGTTTTACGGGTAAGTTTCACGGGTTAGTTTCACGGGTGACGTTTTACGGGTCTAGGTTTCCCTGGTAAGTTTCACGGGTCAAGGTTTCACGGGTAAGTTTCACAGGTAAGTTTCACGGGTAAGTTTCTCGGGTGACGTTTCACGGGTCTAGGTTTCACTGGAAAGTTTCACGGGTCAAGGTTTCACGGGTAAGTTTCACGGGTAAGTTTCACGGGTGACGTTTCACGGGTGACGTTTCACGGGTCTTGGTTTCACTGGTAAATTTCACGTGTCAAGGTTTCACGGGTAAGTTTCACGGGTAAGTTTTACGGGTATGTTTTACAGGTGACGTTTCACGGGTAAGTTTCACGGGTAAGTTTCACGGGTGACGTTTTACGGGTCTAGGTTTCACTGGTAAGTTTCACGGGTATGTTTCACGGGTGACGTTTCACGGGTCTAGGTTTCACTGGTAAGTTTCACGGGTCAAGGTTTCACGGGTAAGTTTCACGGGTAAGTTTCACGGGTATGTTTCACGGATGACGTTTCACGGGTCTTGGTTTCACTGGTAAGTTTCACGGGTCAAGGTTTCACGGGTAAGTTTCACGGGTAAGTTTTACGGGTATGTTTTACAGGTGACGTTTCACGGGTTAGTTTCACGGGTAAGTTTCACGGGTGACGTTTCACGGGTCTAGGTTTCACTGGTAAGTTTCACGGGTCAAGATTTTACGGGTAAGTTTCACGGGTAAGTTTCACGGGTATGTTTCACGGGTGACGTTTCACGGGTCTAGGTTTCACTGGTAAGTTTCACGGGTCAAGGTTTTACGGGTAAGTTTCACGGGTAAGTTTTACGGGTAAGTTTCACGGGTGACGTTTCACGGGTCTAGGTTTCACTGGTAAGTTTCACGGGTCAAGGTTTCACGGGTAAGTTTCACGGGTAAGTTTCACGGGTATGTTTCACGGGTGACGTTTCACGGGTCTAGGTTTCACTGGTAAGTTTCACGGGTCAAGGTTTCACGGGTAAGTTTCACGGGTAAGTTTCACGGGTATGTTTCACGGGTGACGTTTCACGGGTCTAGGTTTCACTGGTAAGTTTCACGGGTCAAGGATTCACGGGTAAGTTTCACGGGTAAGTTTCACGGGTATGTTTCACGGGTGACGTTTCACGGGTCTTGGTTTCACTGGTAAGTTTCACGGGTCAAGGTATCACGGGTCAAGGTTTTACGGGTAAGTTTCACGTGTAAGTTTCACGGGTAAGTTTCACGTGTGACGTTTCACGGGTCTAGGTTTCACTGGTAAGTTTCACGGGTCAAGGTTTCACGGGTAAGTTTCACGGGTAAGTTTCACGGGTAAGTTTCACGGGTAAGTTTCACGGGTAAGTTTCACGGGTGACGTTTCACGGGTCTAGGTTTCACTGGAAAGTTTCACGGGTCAAGGTTTCACGGGTAAGTTTCACGGGTAAGTTTCACGGGTAAGTTTTACGGGTATGTTTTACAGGTGACGTTTCACGGGTCTAGGTTTCACTGGTAAGTTTCACGGGTCAAGGTTTCACGGGTAAGTTTCACGGGTATGTTTCACGGGTGACGTTTCACGGGTCTAGGTTTCACTGGTAAGTTTCACGGGTCAAGGTTTCACGGGTAAGTTTCACGGGTAAGTTTCACGGGTATGTTTCACGGGTGACGTTTCACGGGTCTAGGTTTCACTGGTAAGTTTCACGGATCAAGGTTTCACGGGTAAGTTTCACGGGTAAGTTTCACTGGTATGTTTCACGGGTGACGTTTCACGGGTGACGTTTCACGGGTCTAGGTTTCACTGGTAAGTTTCACGGGTCAAGGTTTTACGGGTAAGTTTCACGGGTAAGTTTCACGGGTAAGTTTCACGGGTAAGTTTCACGGGTAAGTTTCACGGGTGACGTTTCACGGATCTAGGTTTCACTGGTAAGTTTCACGGGTCTAGGTTTCACGGGTAAGTTTCACGGGTAAGTTTCACAGGTAAGTTTCACGGGTAAGTTTCACGGGTGACGTTTCACAGGTCTAGGTTTCACTGGTAAGTTTCACGGGTCAAGGTTTCACGGGTCAAGGTTTCACGGGTAAGTTTCACGGGTAAGTTTCACGGGTAAGTTTCACGGGTAAGTTTCACGGGTGACGTTTCACGGGTCTAGGTTTCACTGGTAAGTTTCACGGGTAAAGGTTTCACGGGTAAGTTTCACGGGTAAGTTTCACGGGTATGTTTCACGGGTGACGTTTCACGGGTCTAGGTTTCACTGGTAAGTTTCACGGGTCAAGGTTTCACGGGTAAGTTTCACGGGTAAGTTTCACGGGTATGTTTCACGGGTATGTTTCACGGGTGACGTTTCACGGGTCTAGGTTTCACTGGTAAGTTTCACGGGTCAAGGTTTCACGGGTAAGTTTCACGGGTAAGTTTCACGCGTATGTTTCACGGGTGACGTTTCACGGGTCTAGGTTTCACTGGTAAGTTTCACGGATCAAGGTTTCACGGGTAAGTTTCACGGGTGACGTTTCACGGGTCTAGGTTTCACTGGTAAGATTCACGGGTCAAGGTTTCACGGGTAAGTTTCACGGGTAAGTTTCACGGGTAAGTTTTACGGGTAAGTTTCACGGGTGACGTTTCACGGGTCTAGGTTTCACTGGTAAGTTTCACGGGTCAAGGTTTCACGGGTAAGTTTCACGGGTAAGTTTCACGGGTAACGTTTCACGGGTCTAGGTTTCACTCGTAAGTTTCACGGGTCAAGGTTTCACGAGTAAGTTTCACGTGTAAGTTTCACGGGTAAGTTTCACGGGTGACGTTTCACGGGTCTAGGTTTCACTGGTAAGTTTCACGGGTCAAGGTTTTACGGGTAAGTTTCACGGGTAAGTTTCACGGGTAAGTTTCACGGGTAAGTTTCACGGGTAAGTTTCACGGGTGACGTTTCACGGATCTAGGTTTCACTGGTAAGTTTCACGGGTCTAGGTTTCACGGGTAAGTTTCACGGGTAAGTTTCACAGGTAAGTTTCACGGGTAAGTTTCACGGGTGACGTTTCACAGGTCTAGGTTTCACTGGTAAGTTTCACGGGTCAAGGTTTCACGGGTAAGTTTCACGGGTAAGTTTCACGGGTAAGTTTCACGGGTGACGTTTCACGGGTCTAGGTTTCACTGGTAAGTTTCACGGGTAAAGGTTTCACGGGTAAGTTTCACGGGTAAGTTTCACGGGTATGTTTCACGGGTGACGTTTCACGGGTCTAGGTTTCACTGGTAAGTTTCACGGGTCAAGGTTTCACGGGTAAGTTTCACGGGTAAGTTTCACGGGTATGTTTCACGAGTGACGTTTTACGGGTCTAGGTTTCACTGGTAAGTTTCACGGGTCAAGGTTTCACGGGTAAGTTTCACGGGTAAGTTTTACGGGTAAGTTTCACGGGTGACGTTTCACGGGTCTAGGTTTTACTGGTAAGTTTCACGGGTCAAGGTTTCACGGGTAAGTTTCACGGGTAAGTTTCACGGGTAAGTTTCACGGGTGACCTTTCACGGGTCTAGGTTTCACTGGTAAGTTTCACGGGTCAAGGTTTCACGGGTAAGTTTCACGTGTAAGTTTCACGGGTGACGTTTCACGGGTCTAGGATTCACTGGTAAGTTTCACGGGTCAAGGTTTCACGGGTAAGTTTTACGGGTAAGTTTCACGGGTTAGTTTCACGGGTGACGTTTTACGGGTCTAGGTTTCCCTGGTAAGTTTCACGGGTCAAGGTTTCACGGGTAAGTTTCACAGGTAAGTTTCACGGGTAAGTTTCTCGGGTGACGTTTCACGGGTCTAGGTTTCACTGGAAAGTTTCACGGGTCAAGGTTTCACGGGTAAGTTTCACGGGTAAGTTTCACGGGTGACGTTTCACGGGTGACGTTTCACGGGTCTTGGTTTCACTGGTAAATTTCACGTGTCAAGGTTTCACGGGTAAGTTTCACGGGTAAGTTTTACGGGTATGTTTTACAGGTGACGTTTCACGGGTAAGTTTCACGGGTAAGTTTCACGGGTGACGTTTTACGGGTCTAGGTTTCACTGGTAAGTTTCACGGGTATGTTTCACGGGTGACGTTTCACGGGTCTAGGTTTCACTGGTAAGTTTCACGGGTCAAGGTTTCACGGGTAAGTTTCACGGGTAAGTTTCACGGGTATGTTTCACGGATGACGTTTCACGGGTCTTGGTTTCACTGGTAAGTTTCACGGGTCAAGGTTTCACGGGTAAGTTTCACGGGTAAGTTTTACGGGTATGTTTTACAGGTGACGTTTCACGGGTTAGTTTCACGGGTAAGTTTCACGGGTGACGTTTCACGGGTCTAGGTTTCACTGGTAAGTTTCACGGGTCAAGATTTTACGGGTAAGTTTCACGGGTAAGTTTCACGGGTATGTTTCACGGGTGACGTTTCACGGGTCTAGGTTTCACTGGTAAGTTTCACGGGTCAAGGTTTTACGGGTAAGTTTCACGGGTAAGTTTTACGGGTAAGTTTCACGGGTGACGTTTCACGGGTCTAGGTTTCACTGGTAAGTTTCACGGGTCAAGGTTTCACGGGTAAGTTTCACGGGTAATTTTCACGGGTATGTTTCACGGGTGACGTTTCACGGGTCTAGGTTTCACTGGTAAGTTTCACGGGTCAAGGTTTCACGGGTAAGTTTCACGGGTAAGTTTCACGGGTATGTTTCACGGGTGACGTTTCACGGGTCTAGGTTTCACTGGTAAGTTTCACGGGTCAAGGATTCACGGGTAAGTTTCACGGGTAAGTTTCACGGGTATGTTTCACGGGTGACGTTTCACGGGTCTTGGTTTCACTGGTAAGTTTCACGGGTCAAGGTATCACGGGTCAAGGTTTTACGGGTAAGTTTCACGTGTAAGTTTCACGGGTAAGTTTCACGTGTGACGTTTCACGGGTCTAGGTTTCACTGGTAAGTTTCACGGGTCAAGGTTTCACGGGTAAGTTTCACGGGTAAGTTTCACGGGTAAGTTTCACGGGTAAGTTTCACGGGTAAGTTTCACGGGTGACGTTTCACGGGTCTAGGTTTCACTGGAAAGTTTCACGGGTCAAGGTTTCACGGGTAAGTTTCACGGGTAAGTTTCACGGGTAAGTTTTACGGGTATGTTTTACAGGTGACGTTTCACGGGTCTAGGTTTCACTGGTAAGTTTCACGGGTCAAGGTTTCACGGGTAAGTTTCACGGGTATGTTTCACGGGTATGTTTCACGGGTGACGTTTCACGGGTCTAGGTTTCACTGGTAAGTTTCACGGGTCAAGGTTTCACGGGTAAGTTTCACGGGTAAGTTTCACGGGTATGTTTCACGGGTGACGTTTCACGGGTCTAGGTTTCACTGGTAAGTTTCACGGATCAAGGTTTCACGGGTAAGTTTCACGGGTAAGTTTCACTGGTATGTTTCACGGGTGACGTTTCACGGGTGACGTTTCACGGGTCTAGGTTTCACTGGTAAGTTTCACGGGTCAAGGTTTTACGGGTAAGATTCACGGGTAAGTTTCACGGGTAAGTTTCACGGGTAAGTTTCACGGGTAAGTTTCACGGGTGACGTTTCACGGATCTAGGTTTCACTGGTAAGTTTCACGGGTCTAGGTTTCACGGGTAAGTTTCACGGGTAAGTTTCACAGGTAAGTTTCACGGGTAAGTTTCACGGGTGACGTTTCACAGGTCTAGGTTTCACTGGTAAGTTTCACGGGTCAAGGTTTCACGGGTCAAGGTTTCACGGGTAAGTTTCACGGGTAAGTTTCACGGGTAAGTTTCACGGGTAAGTTTCACGGGTGACGTTTCACGGGTCTAGGTTTCACTGGTAAGTTTCACGGGTAAAGGTTTCACGGGTAAGTTTCACGGGTAAGTTTCACGGGTATGTTTCACGGGTGACGTTTCACGGGTCTAGGTTTCACTGGTAAGTTTCACGGGTCAAGGTTTCACGGGTAAGTTTCACGGGTAAGTTTCACGGGTATGTTTCACGGGTATGTTTCACGGGTGACGTTTCACGGGTCTAGGTTTCACTGGTAAGTTTCACGGGTCAAGGTTTCACGGGTAAGTTTCACGGGTAAGTTTCACGCGTATGTTTCACGGGTGACGTTTCACGGGTCTAGGTTTCACTGGTAAGTTTCACGGATCAAGGTTTCACGGGTAAGTTTCACGGGTGACGTTTCACGGGTCTAGGTTTCACTGGTAAGATTCACGGGTCAAGGTTTCACGGGTAAGTTTCACGGGTAAGTTTCACGGGTAAGTTTTACGGGTAAGTTTCACGGGTGACGTTTCACGGGTCTAGGTTTCACTGGTAAGTTTCACGGGTCAAGGTTTCACGGGTAAGTTTCACGGGTAAGTTTCACGGGTAACGTTTCACGGGTCTAGGTTTCACTCGTAAGTTTCACGGGTCAAGGTTTCACGAGTAAGTTTCACGTGTAAGTTTCACGGGTAAGTTTCACGGGTGACGTTTCACGGGTCTAGGTTTCACTGGTAAGTTTCACGGGTCAAGGTTTTACGGGTAAGTTTCACGGGTAAGTTTCACGGGTAAGTTTCACGGGTAAGTTTCACGGGTAAGTTTCACGGGTGACGTTTCACGGATCTAGGTTTCACTGGTAAGTTTCACGGGTCAAGGTTTCACGGGTAAGTTTCACAGGTAAGTTTCACGGGTAAGTTTCTCGGGTGACGTTTCACGGGTCTAGGTTTCACTGGAAAGTTTCACGGGTCAAGGTTTCACGGGTAAGTTTCACGAGTAAGTTTCACGGGTGACGTTTCACGGGTGACGTTTCACGGGTCTTGGTTTCACTGGTAAATTTCACGTGTCAAGGTTTCACGGGTAAGTTTCACGGGTAAGTTTTACGGGTATGTTTTACAGGTGACGTTTCACGGGTAAGTTTCACGGGTAAGTTTCACGGGTGACGTTTTACGGGTCTAGGTTTCACTGGTAAGTTTCACGGGTATGTTTCACGGGTGACGTTTCACGGGTCTAGGTTTCACTGGTAAGTTTCACGGGTCAAGGTTTCACGGGTAAGTTTCACGGGTAAGTTTCACGGGTATGTTTCACGGATGACGTTTCACGGGTCTTGGTTTCACTGGTAAGTTTCACGGGTCAAGGTTTCACGGGTAAGTTTCACGGGTAAATTTTACGGGTATGTTTTACAGGTGACGTTTCACGGGTTAGTTTCACGGGTAAGTTTCACGGGTGACGTTTCACGGGTCTAGGTTTCACTGGTAAGTTTCACGGGTCAAGATTTTACGGGTAAGTTTCACGGGTAAGTTTCACGGGTATGTTTCACGGGTGACGTTTCACGGGTCTAGGTTTCACTGGTAAGTTTCACGGGTCAAGGTTTTACGGGTAAGTTTCACGGGTAAGTTTTACGGGTAAGTTTCACGGGTGACGTTTCACGGGTCTAGGTTTCACTGGTAAGTTTCACGGGTCAAGGTTTCACGGGTAAGTTTCACGGGTAAGTTTCACGGGTATGTTTCACGGGTGACGTTTCACGGGTCTAGGTTTCACTGGTAAGTTTCACGGGTCAAGGTTTCACGGGTAAGTTTCACGGGTAAGTTTCACGGGTATGTTTCACGGGTGACGTTTCACGGGTCTAGGTTTCACTGGTAAGTTTCACGGGTCAAGGATTCACGGGTAAGTTTCACGGGTAAGTTTCACGGGTATGTTTCACGGGTGACGTTTCACGGGTCTTGGTTTCACTGGTAAGTTTCACGGGTCAAGGTATCACGGGTCAAGGTTTTACGGGTAAGTTTCACGTGTAAGTTTCACGGGTAAGTTTCACGTGTGACGTTTCACGGGTCTAGGTTTCACTGGTAAGTTTCACGGGTCAAGGTTTCACGGGTAAGTTTCACGGGTAAGTTTCACGGGTAAGTTTCACGGGTAAGTTTCACGGGTAAGTTTCACGGGTGACGTTTCACGGGTCTAGGTTTCACTGGAAAGTTTCACGGGTCAAGGTTTCACGGGTAAGTTTCACGGGTAAGTTTCACGGGTAAGTTTTACGGGTATGTTTTACAGGTGACGTTTCACGGGTCTAGGTTTCACTGGTAAGTTTCACGGGTCAAGGTTTCACGGGTAAGTTTCACGGGTATGTTTCACGGGTATGTTTCACGGGTGACGTTTCACGGGTCTAGGTTTCACTGGTAAGTTTCACGGGTCAAGGTTTCACGGGTAAGTTTCACGGGTAAGTTTCACGGGTATGTTTCACGGGTGACGTTTCACGGGTCTAGGTTTCACTGGTAAGTTTCACGGATCAAGGTTTCACGGGTAAGTTTCACGGGTAAGTTTCACTGGTATGTTTCACGGGTGACGTTTCACGGGTCTAGGTTTCACTGGTAAGTTTCACGGGTCAAGGTTTCACGGGTAAGTTTCACGGGTAAGTTTTACGGGTAAATTTCACGGGTGACGTTTCACGGGTCTAGGTTTCACTGGTAAGTTTCACGGGTCAAGGTTTCACGGGTAAGTTTCACGGGTAAGTTTCACGGGTAAGTTTTACGGGTAAGTTTCACGGGTGACGTTTCACGGGTCTAGGTTTCACTGGTAAGTTTCACGGGTCAAGGTTTCACGGGTAAGTTTCACGGGTAAGTTTCACGGGTAACGTTTCACGGGTCTTGGTTTCACTGGTAAGTTTCACGGGTCAAGGTTTCACGGGTAAGTTTCACGGGTAAGTTTTACGGGTATGTTTTACAGGTGACGTTTCACGGGTTAGTTTCACGGGTAAGTTTCACGGGTGACGTTTCACGGGTCTAGGTTTCACTGGTAAGTTTCACGGGTCAAGATTTTACGGGTAAGTTTCACAGGTAAGTTTCACGGGTAAGTTTCACGGGTGACGTTTCACAGGTCTAGGTTTCACTGGTAAGTTTCACGGGTCAAGGTTTCACGGGTCAAGGTTTCACGGGTAAGTTTCACGGGTAAGTTTCACGGGTAAGTTTCACGGGTAAGTTTCACGGGTGACGTTTCACGGGTCTAGGTTTCACTGGTAAGTTTCACGGGTAAAGGTTTCACGGGTAAGTTTCACGGGTAAGTTTCACGGGTATGTTTCACGGGTGACGTTTCACGGGTCTAGGTTTCACTGGTAAGTTTCACGGGTCAAGGTTTCACGGGTAAGTTTCACGGGTAAGTTTCACGGGTATGTTTCACGGGTATGTTTCACGGGTGACGTTTCACGGGTCTAGGTTTCACTGGTAAGTTTCACGGGTCAAGGTTTCACGGGTAAGTTTCACGGGTAAGTTTCACGCGTATGTTTCACGGGTGACGTTTCACGGGTCTAGGTTTCACTGGTAAGTTTCACGGATCAAGGTTTCACGGGTAAGTTTCACGGGTGACGTTTCACGGGTCTAGGTTTCACTGGTAAGATTCACGGGTCAAGGTTTCACGGGTAAGTTTCACGGGTAAGTTTCACGGGTAAGTTTTACGGGTAAGTTTCACGGGTGACGTTTCACGGGTCTAGGTTTCACTGGTAAGTTTCACGGGTCAAGGTTTCACGGGTAAGTTTCACGGGTAAGTTTCACGGGTAACGTTTCACGGGTCTAGGTTTCACTCGTAAGTTTCACGGGTCAAGGTTTCACGAGTAAGTTTCACGGGTAAGTTTCACGGGTGACGTTTCACGGGTCTAGGTTTCACTGGTAAGTTTCACGGGTCAAGGTTTTACGGGTAAGTTTCACGGGTAAGTTTCACGGGTAAGTTTCACGGGTAAGTTTCACGGGTAAGTTTCACGGGTGACGTTTCACGGATCTAGGTTTCACTGGTAAGTTTCACGGGTCAAGGTTTCACGGGTAAGTTTCACGTGTAAGTTTCACGGGTGACGTTTCACGGGTCTAGGTTTCACTGGTAAGTTTCACGGGTCAAGGTTTCACGGGTAAGTTTTACGGGTAAGTTTCACGGGTTAGTTTCACGGGTGACGTTTCACGGGTCTAGGTTCCACTGGTAAGTTTCACGGGTCAAGGTTTCACGGGTAAGTTTCACGGGTAAGTTTCACGGGTAAGTTTCACGGGTGACGTTTCACGGGTCTAGGTTTCACTGGTAAGTTTCACGGGTAAAGGTTTCACGGGTAAGTTTCACGGGTAAGTTTCACGGGTATGTTTCACGGGTGACGTTTTACGGGTCTAGGTTTCACTGGTAAGTTTCACGGGTCAAGGTTTCACGGGTCAAGGTTTCACGGGTAAGTTTCACGGGTAAGTTTTACGGGTAAGTTTCACGGGTAAGTTTTACGGGTATGTTTTACAGGTGACGTTTCACGGGTTTAGGTTTCACTGGTAAGTTTCACGGGTCAAGGTTTCACGGGTAAGTTTCACGGGTAAGTTTCACGGGTATGTTTAATGGGTGATGTTTCACGGGTCTAGGTTTCACTGGTAAGTTTCACGGGTCAAGGTTTCACGGGTAAGTTTCACGGGTAAGTTTCACGGGTATGTTTCACGGATGACGTTTCACGGGTCTAGGTTTCACTGGAAAGTTTCACGGTTCAAGGTTTCACGGGTAAGTTTCACGGGTAAGTTTTACGGGTATGTTTTACAGGTGACGTTTCACGGGTCTAGGTTTCACTGGTAAGTTTCACGGGTCAAGGTTTCACGGGTAAGTTTCACGGGTAAGTTTCACGGGTATGTTTCATGGGTGATGTTTCACGGGTCTAGGTTTCACTGGTAAGTTTCACGGGTTAAGGTTTTACGGGTAAGTTTCACGGGTAAGTTTCACGGGTATGTTTTACGGGTGACGTTTCACCGGTCTAGGTTTCACTGGTAAGTTTCACGGGTCAAGGTTTCACGGGTAAGTTTCACGGGTAAGTTTCACGGGTATGTTTCACGGGTGACGTTTCACGGGTCTAGGTTTCATTGGTAAGTTTCACGGGTCAAGGTTTCACGGGTAAGTTTCACGGGTAAGTTTCACGGGTATGTTTCACGGGTGACGTTTCACGGGTCTAGGTTCCACTGGTAAGTTTCACGGGTCAAGGTTTCACGGGTAAGTTTCACGGGTAAGTTTCACGGGTATGTTTCACGGGTGACGTTTTACGGGTCTAGGTTTCACTGGTAAGTTTCACGGGTCAAGGTTTCACGGGTAAGTTTCACGGGTAAGTTTTACGGGTAAGTTTCACGGGTGACGTTTCACGGGTCTAGGTTTTACTGGTAAGTTTCACGGGTCAAGGTTTCACGGGTAAGTTTCACGGGTATGTTTCACGGGTGACGTTTCACGGGTCTAGGTTTCACTGGTAAGTTTCACGGATCAAGGTTTCACGGGTAAGTTTCACGGGTATGTTTCACGGATGACGTTTCACGGGTCTAGGTTTCCTGGTAAGTTTCACGGGTCAAGGTTTCACGGGTAAGTTTCACGGGTAAGTTTTACGGGTAAGTTTCACGGGTGACGTTTCACGGGTCTAGGTTTCACTGGTAAGTTTCACGGGTCAAGGTTTCACGGGTAAGTTTCACGGGTAAGTTTCACGGGTAAGTTTTACGGGTAAGTTTCACGGGTGACGTTTCACGGGTCTAGGTTTCACTGGTAAGTTTCACGGGTCAAGGTTTCACGGGTAAGTTCCACGGGTAAGTTTCACGGGTGACGTTTCACGGGTCTAGGTTTCACTCGTAAGTTTCACGTGTAAGTTTCACGGGTAAGTTTCACGTGTGACGTTTCACGGGTCTAGGTTTCACTGGTAAGTTTCACGGGTCAAGGTTTCACGGGTAAGTTTCACGGGTAAGTTTCACGGGTAAGTTTCACGGGTAAGTTTCACGGGTAAGTTTCACGGGTGACGTTTCACGGGTCTAGGTTTCACTGGAAAGTTTCACGGGTCAAGGTTTCACGGGTAAGTTTCACGGGTAAGTTTCACGGGTGACGTTTCACGGGTCTAGGTTTCACTGGTAAGTTTCACGGGTCAAGGTTTCACGGGTAAGTTTCACGGGTAAGTTTCACGGGTAAGTTTTACGGGTAAGTTTCACGGGTGACGTTTCACGGGTCTAGGTTTCACTGGTAAGTTTCACGGGTCAAGGTTTCACGGGTAAGTTTCACGGGTAAGTTTCACGGGTAACGTTTCACGGGTCTTGGTTTCACTGGTAAGTTTCACGGGTCAAGGTTTCACGGGTAAGTTTCACGGGTAAGTTTTACGGGTATGTTTTACAGGTGACGTTTCACGGGTTAGTTTCACGGGTAAGTTTCACGGGTGACGTTTCACGGGTCTAGGTTTCACTGGTAAGTTTCACGGGTCAAGATTTTACGGGTAAGTTTCACAGGTAAGTTTCACGGGTAAGTTTCACGGGTGACGTTTCACAGGTCTAGGTTTCACTGGTAAGTTTCACGGGTCAAGGTTTCACGGGTCAAGGTTTCACGGGTAAGTTTCACGGGTAAGTTTCACGGGTAAGTTTCACGGGTAAGTTTCACGGGTGACGTTTCACGGGTCTAGGTTTCACTGGTAAGTTTCACGGGTAAAGGTTTCACGGGTAAGTTTCACGGGTAAGTTTCACGGGTATGTTTCACGGGTGACGTTTCACGGGTCTAGGTTTCACTGGTAAGTTTCACGGGTCAAGGTTTCACGGGTAAGTTTCACGGGTAAGTTTCACGGGTATGTTTCACGGGTATGTTTCACGGGTGACGTTTCACGGGTCTAGGTTTCACTGGTAAGTTTCACGGGTCAAGGTTTCACGGGTAAATTTCACGGGTAAGTTTCACGCGTATGTTTCACGGGTGACGTTTCACGGGTCTAGGTTTCACTGGTAAGTTTCACGGATCAAGGTTTCACGGGTAAGTTTCACGGGTGACGTTTCACGGGTCTAGGTTTCACTGGTAAGATTCACGGGTCAAGGTTTCACGGGTAAGTTTCACGGGTAAGTTTCACTTGTAAGTTTTACGGGTAAGTTTCACGGGTGACGTTTCACGGGTCTAGGTTTCACTGGTAAGTTTCACGGGTCAAGGTTTCACGGGTAAGTTTCACGGGTAAGTTTCACGGGTAACGTTTCACGGGTCTAGGTTTCACTCGTAAGTTTCACGGGTCAAGGTTTCACGAGTAAGTTTCACGGGTAAGTTTCACGGGTGACGTTTCACGGGTCTAGGTTTCACTGGTAAGTTTCACGGGTCAAGGTTTTACGGGTAAGTTTCACGGGTAAGTTTCACGGGTAAGTTTCACGGGTAAGTTTCACGGGTAAGTTTCACGGGTGACGTTTCACGGATCTAGGTTTCACTGGTAAGTTTCACGGGTCAAGGTTTCACGGGTAAGTTTCACGTGTAAGTTTCACGGGTGACGTTTCACGGGTCTAGGTTTCACTGGTAAGTTTCACGGGTCAAGGTTTCACGGGTAAGTTTTACGGGTAAGTTTCACGGGTTAGTTTCACGGGTGACGTTTCACGGGTCTAGGTTCCACTGGTAAGTTTCACGGGTCAAGGTTTCACGGGTAAGTTTCACGGGTAAGTTTCACGGGTAAGTTTCACGGGTGACGTTTCACGGGTCTAGGTTTCACTGGTAAGTTTCACGGGTAAAGGTTTCACGGGTAAGTTTCACGGGTAAGTTTCACGGGTATGTTTCACGGGTGACGTTTTACGGGTCTAGGTTTCACTGGTAAGTTTCACGGGTCAAGGTTTCACGGGTCAAGGTTTCACGGGTAAGTTTCACGGGTAAGTTTTACGGGTAAGTTTCACGGGTAAGTTTTACGGGTATGTTTTACAGGTGACGTTTCACGGGTTTAGGTTTCACTGGTAAGTTTCACGGGTCAAGGTTTCACGGGTAAGTTTCACGGGTAAGTTTCACGGGTATGTTTAATGGGTGATGTTTCACGGGTCTAGGTTTCACTGGTAAGTTTCACGGGTCAAGGTTTCACGGGTAAGTTTCACGGGTAAGTTTCACGGGTATGTTTCACGGATGACGTTTCACGGGTCTAGGTTTCACTGGAAAGTTTCACGGTTCAAGGTTTCACGGGTAAGTTTCACGGGTAAGTTTTACGGGTATGTTTTACAGGTGACGTTTCACGGGTCTAGGTTTCACTGGTAAGTTTCACGGGTCAAGGTTTCACGGGTAAGTTTCACGGGTAAGTTTCACGGGTATGTTTCATGGGTGATGTTTCACGGGTCTAGGTTTCACTGGTAAGTTTCACGGGTAAAGGTTTTACGGGTAAGTTTCACGGGTAAGTTTCACGGGTATGTTTTACGGGTGACGTTTCACCGGTCTAGGTTTCACTGGTAAGTTTCACGGGTCAAGGTTTCACGGGTAAGTTTCACGGGTAAGTTTCACGGGTATGTTTCACGGGTGACGTTTCACGGGTCTAGGTTTCATTGGTAAGTTTCACGGGTCAAGGTTTCACGGGTAAGTTTCACGGGTAAGTTTCACGGGTATGTTTCACGGGTGACGTTTCACGGGTCTAGGTTCCACTGGTAAGTTTCACGGGTCAAGGTTTCACGGGTAAGTTTCACGGGTAAGTTTCACGGGTATGTTTCACGGGTGACGTTTTACGGGTCTAGGTTTCACTGGTAAGTTTCACGGGTCAAGGTTTCACGGGTAAGTTTCACGGGTAAGTTTTACGGGTAAGTTTCACGGGTGACGTTTCACGGGTCTAGGTTTTACTGGTAAGTTTCACGGGTCAAGGTTTCACGGGTAAGTTTCACGGGTATGTTTCACGGGTGACGTTTCACGGGTCTAGGTTTCACTGGTAAGTTTCACGGATCAAGGTTTCACGGGTAAGTTTTACGGGTATGTTTCACGGATGACGTTTCACGGGTCTAGGTTTCCTGGTAAGTTTCACGGGTCAAGGTTTCACGGGTAAGTTTCACGGGTAAGTTTTACGGGTAAGTTTCACGGGTGACGTTTCACGGGTCTAGGTTTCACTGGTAAGTTTCACGGGTCAAGGTTTCACGGGTAAGTTTCACGGGTAAGTTTCACGGGTAAGTTTTACGGGTAAGTTTCACGGGTGACGTTTCACGGGTCTAGGTTTCACTGGTAAGTTTCACGGGTCAAGGTTTCACGGGTAAGTTCCACGGGTAAGTTTCACGGGTGACGTTTCACGGGTCTAGGTTTCACTCGTAAGTTTCACGTGTAAGTTTCACGGGTAAGTTTCACGTGTGACGTTTCACGGGTCTAGGTTTCACTGGTAAGTTTCACGGGTCAAGGTTTCACGGGTAAGTTTCACGGGTAAGTTTCACGGGTAAGTTTCACGGGTAAGTTTCACGGGTAAGTTTCACGGGTGACGTTTCACGGGTCTAGGTTTCACTGGAAAGTTTCACGGGTCAAGGTTTCACGGGTAAGTTTCACGGGTAAGTTTCACGGGTAAGTTTTACGGGTATGTTTTACAGGTGACGTTTCACGGGTCTAGGTTTCACTGGTAAGTTTCACGGGTCAAGGTTTCACGGGTAAGTTTCACGGGTATGTTTCACGGGTATGTTTCACGGGTGACGTTTCACGGGTCTAGGTTTCACTGGTAAGTTTCACGGGTCAAGGTTTCACGGGTAAGTTTCACGGGTAAGTTTCACGGGTATGTTTCACGGGTGACGTTTCACGGGTCTAGGTTTCACTGGTAAGTTTCACGGATCAAGGTTTCACGGGTAAGTTTCACGGGTAAGTTTCACTGGTATGTTTCACGGGTGACGTTTCACGGGTCTAGGTTTCACTGGTAAGTTTCACGGGTCAAGGTTTCACGGGTAAGTTTCACGGGTAAGTTTTACGGGTAAGTTTCACGGGTGACGTTTCACGGGTCTAGGTTTCACTGGTAAGTTTCACGGGTCAAGGTTTCACGGGTAAGTTTCACGGGTAAGTTTCACGGGTAAGTTTTACGGGTAAGTTTCACGGGTGACGTTTCACGGGTCTAGGTTTCACTGGTAAGTTTCACGGGTCAAGGTTTCACGGGTAAGTTTCACGGGTAAGTTTCACGGGTAAGGTTTCACGGGTCTAGGTTTCACTCGTAAGTTTCACGGGTCAAGGTTTCACGAGTAAGTTTCACGTGTAAGTTTCACGGGTAAGTTTCACGGGTGACGTTTCACGGGTCTAGGTTTCACTGGTAAGTTTCACGGGTCAAGGTTTTACGGGTAAGTTTCACGGGTAAGTTTCACGGGTAAGTTTCACGGGTAAGTTTCACGGGTAAGTTTCACGGGTGACGTTTCACGGATCTAGGTTTCACTGGTAAGTTTCACGGGTCTAGGTTTCACGGGTAAGTTTCACGGGTAAGTTTCACGGGTAAGTTTCACGGGTGACGTTTCACAGGTCTAGGTTTCACTGGTAAGTTTCACGGGTCAAGGTTTCACGGGTAAGTTTCACGGGTAAGTTTCACGGGTAAGTTTCACGGGTGACGTTTCACGGGTCTAGGTTTCACTGGTAAGTTTCACGGGTAAAGGTTTCACGGGTAAGTTTCACGGGTAAGTTTCACGGGTATGTTTCACGGGTGACGTTTCACGGGTCTAGGTTTCACTGGTAAGTTTCACGGGTCAAGGTTTCACGGGTAAGTTTCACGGGTAAGTTTTACGGGTAAGTTTCACGGGTGACGTTTCACGGGTGACGTTTCACGGGTCTATGTTTCACGGGTCTAGGTTTCACTGGTAAGTTTCACGGGTCAAGGTTTCACGAGTAAGTTTCACGGGTATGTTTCACGGGTATGTTTCACGGGTGACGTTTCACGGGTCTAGGATTCACTGGTAAGTTTCACGGGTCAAGGTTTCACGGGTAAGTTTCACGGGTAAGTTTCACGGGTATGTTTCACGGGTGACGTTTCACGGGTCTAGGTTTCACTGGTAAGTTTCACGGATCAAGGTTTCACGGGTAAGTTTCACGGGTAAGTTTCACGGGTATGTTTCACGGATGACGTTTCACGGGTCTAGGTTTCCTGGTAAGTTTCACGGGTCAAGGTTTCACGGGTAAGTTTCACGGGTAAGTTTTACGGGTAAGTTTCACGGGTGACGTTTCACAGGTCTAGGTTTCACTGGTAAGTTTCACGGGTCAAGGTTTCACGGGTAAGTTTACGGGTAAGTTTCACGGGTAAGTTTTACGGGTAAGTTTCACGGGTGACGTTTCACGGGTCTAGGTTTCACTGGTAAGTTTCACGGGTCAAGGTTTCACGGGTAAGTTTCACGGGTAAGTTTCACGGGTGACGTTTCACGGGTCTAGGTTTTACTCGTAAGTTTCACGGGTCAAGGTTTCACGAGTAAGTTTCACGTGTAAGTTTCACGGGTAAGTTTCACGGGTGACGTTTCACGGGTCTAGGTTTCACTGGTAAGTTTCACGGGTCAAGGTTTCACGGGTAAGTTTCACGGGTAAGTTTCACGGGTAAGTTTCACGGGTAAGTTTCACGGGTGACGTTTCACGGGTCTAGGTTTCACTGGTAAGTTTCACGGGTCAAGGTTTCACGGGTAAGTTTCACGGGTAAGTTTCACGGGTAAGTTTCACGGGTAAGTTTCACGGGTGACGTTTCACGGGTCTAGGTTTCACGGGTAAGTTTCATGGGTATGTTTCACGGGTGACGTTTCACGGGTCTAGGTTTCACTGGTAAGTTTCACGGGTCAAGGTTTCACGGGTAAGTTTCACGGGTAAGTTTTACGGGTAAGTTTCACGGGTGACGTTTCACGGGCGATGTTTCACGGGTCTAGGTTTCACTGGAAAGTTTCACGGGTCAAGGTTTCACGGGTAAGTTTCACGGGTAAGTTTCACGGGTAAGTTTTACGGGTATGTTTTACAGGTGACGTTTCACGGGTCTAGGTTTCACTGGTAAGTTTCACGGGTAAAGGTTTCACGGGTAAGTTTCACGGGTAAGTTTCACGGGTATGTTTCACGGGTATGTTTCACGGGTGACGTTTCACGGGTCTAGGTTTCACTGGTAAGTTTCACGGGTCAAGGTTTCACGGGTAAGTTTCACGGGTAAGTTTCACGGGTAAGTTTCACGGGTAAGTTTCACGGGGAATGTTTCACGGGTGACGTTTCACGGGTCTTGGTTTCACTGGTAAATTTCACGTGTCAAGGTTTCACGGGTAAGTTTCACGGGTAAGTTTTACGGGTATGTTTTACAGGTGACGTTTCACGGGTAAGTTTCACGGGTGACGTTTCACGGGTCTAGGTTTCACTGGTAAGTTTCACGGGTATGTTTCACGGGTGACGTTTCACGGGTCTAGGTTTCACTGGTAAGTTTCACGGGTCAAGGTTTCACGGGTAAGTTTCACGGGTAAGTTTCACGGGTATGTTTCACGGATGACGTTTCACGGGTCTTGGTTTCACTGGTAAGTTTCACGGGTCAAGGTTTCACGGGTAAGTTTCACGGGTAAGTTTTACGGGTATGTTTTACAGGTGACGTTTCACGGGTTAGTTTCACGGGTAAGTTTCACGGGTGACGTTTCACGGGTCTAGGTTTCACTGGTAAGTTTCACGGGTCAAGATTTTACGGGTAAGTTTCACAGGTAAGTTTCACGGGTAAGTTTCACGGGTGACGTTTCACAGGTCTAGGTTTCACTGGTAAGTTTCACGGGTCAAGGTTTCACGGGTCAAGGTTTCACGGGTAAGTTTCACGGGTAAGTTTCACGGGTAAGTTTCACGGGTAAGTTTCACGGGTGACGTTTCACGGGTCTAGGTTTCACTGGTAAGTTTCACGAGTAAAGGTTTCACGGGTAAGTTTCACGGGTAAGTTTCACGGGTATGTTTCACGGGTGACGTTTCACGGGTCTAGGTTTCACTGGTAAGTTTCACGGGTCAAGGTTTCACGGGTAAGTTTCACGGGTAAGTTTCACGGGTATGTTTCACGGGTATGTTTCACGGGTGACGTTTCACGGGTCTAGGTTTCACTGGTAAGTTTCACGGGTCAAGGTTTCACGGGTAAGTTTCACGGGTAAGTTTCACGGGTGACGTTTCACGGGTGACGTTTCACGGGTCTAGGTTTTACTGGTAAGTTTCACGGGTCAAGGTTTCACGGGTAAGTTTCACGGGTATGTTTCACGGGTGACGTTTCACGGGTCTAGGTTTCACTGGTAAGTTTCACGGATCAAGGTTTCACGGGTAAGTTTCACGGGTATGTTTCACGGATGACGTTTCACGGGTCTAGGTTTCCTGGTAAGTTTCACGGGTCAAGGTTTCACGGGTAAGTTTCACGGGTAAGTTTTACGGGTAAGTTTCACGGGTTAGTTTCACGGGTGACGTTTCACGGGTCTAGGTTCCACTGGTAAGTTTCACGGGTCAAGGTTTCACGGGTAAGTTTCACGGGTAAGTTTCACGGGTAAGTTTCACGGGTGACGTTTCACGGGTCTAGGTTTCACTGGTAAGTTTCACGGGTAAAGGTTTCACGGGTAAGTTTCACGGGTAAGTTTCACGGGTATGTTTCACGGGTGACGTTTTACGGGTCTAGGTTTCACTGGTAAGTTTCACGGGTCAAGGTTTCACGGGTCAAGGTTTCACGGGTAAGTTTCACGGGTAAGTTTTACGGGTAAGTTTCACGGGTAAGTTTTACGGGTATGTTTTACAGGTGACGTTTCACGGGTTTAGGTTTCACTGGTAAGTTTCACGGGTCAAGGTTTCACGGGTAAGTTTCACGGGTAAGTTTCACGGGTATGTTTAATGGGTGATGTTTCACGGGTCTAGGTTTCACTGGTAAGTTTCACGGGTCAAGGTTTCACGGGTAAGTTTCACGGGTAAGTTTCACGGGTATGTTTCACGGATGACGTTTCACGGGTCTAGGTTTCACTGGAAAGTTTCACGGTTCAAGGTTTTACGGGTAAGTTTCACGGGTAAGTTTTACGGGTATGTTTTACAGGTGACGTTTCACGGGTCTAGGTTTCACTGGTAAGTTTCACGGGTCAAGGTTTCACGGGTAAGTTTCACGGGTAAGTTTCACGGGTATGTTTCATGGGTGATGTTTCACGGGTCTAGGTTTCACTGGTAAGTTTCACGGGTTAAGGTTTTACGGGTAAGTTTCACGGGTAAGTTTCACGGGTATGTTTTACGGGTGACGTTTCACCGGTCTAGGTTTCACTGGTAAGTTTCACGGGTCAAGGTTTCACGGGTAAGTTTCACGGGTAAGTTTCACGGGTATGTTTCACGGGTGACGTTTCACGGGTCTAGGTTTCATTGGTAAGTTTCACGGGTCAAGGTTTCACGGGTAAGTTTCACGGGTAAGTTTCACGGGTATGTTTCACGGGTGACGTTTCACGGGTCTAGGTTCCACTGGTAAGTTTCACGGGTCAAGGTTTCACGGGTAAGTTTCACGGGTAAGTTTCACGGGTATGTTTCACGGGTGACGTTTTACGGGTCTAGGTTTCACTGGTAAGTTTCACGGGTCAAGGTTTCACGGGTAAGTTTCACGGGTAAGTTTTACGGGTAAGTTTCACGGGTGACGTTTCACGGGTCTAGGTTTTACTGGTAAGTTTCACGGGTCAAGGTTTCACGGGTAAGTTTCACGGGTATGTTTCACGGGTGACGTTTCACGGGTCTAGGTTTCACTGGTAAGTTTCACGGATCAAGGTTTCACGGGTAAGTTTCACGGGTATGTTTCACGGATGACGTTTCACGGGTCTAGGTTTCCTGGTAAGTTTCACGGGTCAAGGTTTCACGGGTAAGTTTCACGGGTAAGTTTTACGGGTAAGTTTCACGGGTGACGTTTCACGGGTCTAGGTTTCACTGGTAAGTTTCACGGGTCAAGGTTTCACGGGTAAGTTTCACGGGTAAGTTTCACGGGTAAGTTTTACGGGTAAGTTTCACGGGTGACGTTTCACGGGTCTAGGTTTCACTGGTAAGTTTCACGGGTCAAGGTTTCACGGGTAAGTTCCACGGGTAAGTTTCACGGGTGACGTTTCACGGGTCTAGGTTTCACTCGTAAGTATCACGTGTAAGTTTCACGGGTAAGTTTCACGTGTGACGTTTCACGGGTCTAGGTTTCACTGGTAAGTTTCACGGGTCAAGGTTTCACGGGTAAGTTTCACGGGTAAGTTTCACGGGTAAGTTTCACGGGTAAGTTTCACGGGTAAGTTTCACGGGTGACGTTTCACGGGTCTAGGTTTCACTGGAAAGTTTCACGGGTCAAGGTTTCACGGGTAAGTTTCACGGGTAAGTTTCACGGGTAAGTTTTACGGGTATGTTTTACAGGTGACGTTTCACGGGTCTAGGTTTCACTGGTAAGTTTCACGGGTCAAGGTTTCACGGGTAAGTTTCACGGGTATGTTTCACGGGTATGTTTCACGGGTGACGTTTCACGGGTCTAGGTTTCACTGGTAAGTTTCACGGGTCAAGGTTTCACGGGTAAGTTTCACGGGTAAGTTTCACGGGTATGTTTCACGGGTGACGTTTCACGGGTCTAGGTTTCACTGGTAAGTTTCACGGATCAAGGTTTCACGGGTAAGTTTCACGGGTAAGTTTCACTGGTATGTTTCACGGGTGACGTTTCACGGGTCTAGGTTTCACTGGTAAGTTTCACGGGTCAAGGTTTCACGGGTAAGTTTCACGGGTAAGTTTTACGGGTAAGTTTCACGGGTGACGTTTCACGGGTCTAGGTTTCACTAGTAAGTTTCACGGGTCAAGGTTTCACGGGTAAGTTTCACGGGTAAGTTTCACGGGTAAGTTTTACGGGTAAGTTTCACGGGTGACGTTTCACGGGTCTAGGTTTCACTGGTAAGTTTCACGGGTCAAGGTTTCACGGGTAAGTTTCACGGGTAAGTTTCACGGGTAACGTTTCACGGGTCTAGGTTTCACTCGTAAGTTTCACGGGTCAAGGTTTCACGAGTAAGTTTCACGTGTAAGTTTCACGGGTAAGTTTCACGGGTGACGTTTCACGGGTCTAGGTTTCACTGGTAAGTTTCACGGGTCAAGGTTTTACGGGTAAGTTTCACGGGTAAGTTTCACGGGTAAGTTTCACGGGTAAGTTTCACGGGTGACGTTTCACGGATCTAGGTTTCACTGGTAAGTTTCACGGGTCTAGGTTTCACGGGTAAGTTTCACGGGTAAGTTTCACGGGTAAGTTTCACGGGTGACGTTTCACAGGTCTAGGTTTCACTGGTAAGTTTCACGGGTCAAGGTTTCACGGGTAAGTTTCACGGGTAAGTTTCACGGGTAAGTTTCACGGGTGACGTTTCACGGGTCTAGGTTTCACTGGTAAGTTTCACGGGTAAAGGTTTCACGGGTAAGTTTCACGGGTAAGTTTCACGGGTATGTTTCACGGGTGACGTTTCACGGGTCTAGGTTTCACTGGTAAGTTTCACGGGTCAAGGTTTCACGGGTAAGTTTCACGGGTAAGTTTTACGGGTAAGTTTCACGGGTGACGTTTCACGGGTGACGTTTCACGGGTCTATGTTTCACGGGTCTAGGTTTCACTGGTAAGTTTCACGGGTCAAGGTTTCACGAGTAAGTTTCACGGGTATGTTTCACGGGTATGTTTCACGGGTGACGTTTCACGGGTCTAGGATTCACTGGTAAGTTTCACGGGTCAAGGTTTCACGGGTAAGTTTCACGGGTAAGTTTCACGGGTATGTTTCACGGGTGACGTTTCACGGGTCTAGGTTTCACTGGTAAGTTTCACGGATCAAGGTTTCACGGGTAAGTTTCACGGGTAAGTTTCACGGGTATGTTTCACGGATGACGTTTCACGGGTCTAGGTTTCCTGGTAAGTTTCACGGGTCAAGGTTTCACGGGTAAGTTTCACGGGTAAGTTTTACGGGTAAGTTTCACGGGTGACGTTTCACAGGTCTAGGTTTCACTGGTAAGTTTCACGGGTCAAGGTTTCACGGGTAAGTTTACGGGTAAGTTTCACGGGTAAGTTTTACGGGTAAGTTTCACGGGTGACGTTTCACGGGTCTAGGTTTCACTGGTAAGTTTCACGGGTCAAGGTTTCACGGGTAAGTTTCACGGGTAAGTTTCACGGGTGACGTTTCACGGGTCTAGGTTTCACTCGTAAGTTTCACGGGTCAAGGTTTCACGAGTAAGTTTCACGTGTAAGTTTCACGGGTAAGTTTCACGGGTGACGTTTCACGGGTCTAGGTTTCACTGGTAAGTTTCACGGGTCAAGGTTTCACGGGTAAGTTTCACGGGTAAGTTTCACGGGTAAGTTTCACGGGTAAGTTTCACGGGTAAGTTTCACGGGTAAGTTTCACGGGTAAGTTTCACGGGTGACGTTTCACGGGTCTAGGTTTCACTGGTAAGTTTCACGGGTCTAGGTTTCACGGGTAAGTTTCACGGGTAAGTTTCACAAGTAAGTTTCACGGGTAAGTTTCACGGGTGACGTTTCACGGGTCTAGGTTTCACTGGTAAGTTTCACGGGTCAAGGTTTCACGGGTAAGTTTCACGGGTAAGTTTCACGGGTAAGTTTCACGGGTAAGTTTCACGGGTGACGTTTCACGGGTCTAGGTTTCACGGGTAAGTTTCATGGGTATGTTTCACGGGTGACGTTTCACGGGTCTAGGTTTCACTGGTAAGTTTCACGGGTCAAGGTTTCACGGGTAAGTTTCACGGGTAAGTTTTACGGGTAAGTTTCACGGGTGACGTTTCACGGGCGATGTTTCACGGGTCTAGGTTTCACTGGAAAGTTTCACGGGTCAAGGTTTCACGGGTAAGTTTCACGGGTAAGTTTCACGGGTAAGTTTTACGGGTATGTTTTACAGGTGACGTTTCACGGGTCTAGGTTTCACTGGTAAGTTTCACGGGTAAAGGTTTCACGGGTAAGTTTCACGGGTAAGTTTCACGGGTATGTTTCACGGGTATGTTTCACGGGTGACGTTTCACGGGTCTAGGTTTCACTGGTAAGTTTCACGGGTCAAGGTTTCACGGGTAAGTTTCACGGGTAAGTTTCACGGGTAAGTTTCACGGGTAAGTTTCACGGGGAATGTTTCACGGGTGACGTTTCACGGGTCTTGGTTTCACTGGTAAATTTCACGTGTCAAGGTTTCACGGGTAAGTTTCACGGGTAAGTTTTACGGGTATGTTTTACAGGTGACGTTTCACGGGTAAGTTTCACGGGTAAGTTTCACGGGTGACGTTTCACGGGTCTTGGTTTCACTGGTAAGTTTCACGGGTCAAGGTATCACGGGTCAAGGTTTTACGGGTAAGTTTCACGGGTGACCTTTCACGGGTCTAGGTTTCACTGGTAAGTTTCACGGGTCAAGGTTTCACGGGTAAGTTTCACGTGTAAGTTTCACGGGTCTAGGTTTCACTGGTAAGTTTCACGGGTCAAGGTTTCACGGGTAAGTTTTACGGGTAAGTTTCACGGGTTAGTTTCACGGGTGACGTTTTACGGGTCTAGGTTTCCCTGGTAAGTTTCACGGGTCAAGGTTTCACGGGTAAGTTTCACAGGTAAGTTTCACGGGTAAGTTTCTCGGGTGACGTTTCACGGGTCTAGGTTTCACTGGAAAGTTTCACGGGTCAAGGTTTCACGGGTAAGTTTCACGGGTAAGTTTCACGGGTGACGTTTCACGGGTGACGTTTCACGGGTCTTGGTTTCACTGGTAAATTTCACGTGTCAAGGTTTCACGGGTAAGTTTCACGGGTAAGTTTTACGGGTATGTTTTACAGGTGACGTTTCACGGGTTTAGGTTTCACTGGTAAGTTTCACGGGTCAAGGTTTCACGGGTAAGTTTCACGGGTAAGTTTCACGGGTATGTTTAATGGGTGATGTTTCACGGGTCTAGGTTTCACTGGTAAGTTTCACGGGTCAAGGTTTCACGGGTAAGTTTCACGGGTAAGTTTCACGGGTATGTTTCACGGATGACGTTTCACGGGTCTAGGTTTCACTGGAAAGTTTCACGGTTCAAGGTTTCACGGGTAAGTTTCACGGGTAAGTTTTACGGGTATGTTTTACAGGTGACGTTTCACGGGTCTAGGTTTCACTGGTAAGTTTCACGGGTCAAGGTTTCACGGGTAAGTTTCACGGGTAAGTTTCACGGGTATGTTTCATGGGTGATGTTTCACGGGTCTAGGTTTCACTGGTAAGTTTCACGGGTTAAGGTTTTACGGGTAAGTTTCACGGGTAAGTTTCACGGGTATGTTTTACGGGTGACGTTTCACCGGTCTAGGTTTCACTGGTAAGTTTCACGGGTCAAGGTTTCACGGGTAAGTTTCACGGGTAAGTTTCACGGGTATGTTTCACGGGTGACGTTTCACGGGTCTAGGTTTCATTGGTAAGTTTCACGGGTCAAGGTTTCACGGGTAAGTTTCACGGGTAAGTTTCACGGGTATGTTTCACGGGTGACGTTTCACGGGTCTAGGTTCCACTGGTAAGTTTCACGGGTCAAGGTTTCACGGGTAAGTTTCACGGGTAAGTTTCACGGGTATGTTTCACGGGTGACGTTTTACGGGTCTAGGTTTCACTGGTAAGTTTCACGGGTCAAGGTTTCACGGGTAAGTTTCACGGGTAAGTTTCACGGGTAAGTTTTACGGGTAAGTTTCACGGGTGACGTTTCACGGGTCTAGGTTTTACTGGTAAGTTTCACGGGTCAAGGTTTCACGGGTAAGTTTCACGGGTATGTTTCACGGGTGACGTTTCACGGGTCTAGGTTTCACTGGTAAGTTTCACGGATCAAGGTTTCACGGGTAAGTTTCACGGGTAAGTTTCACGGGTATGTTTCACGGATGACGTTTCACGGGTCTAGGTTTCCTGGTAAGTTTCACGGGTTAAGGTTTCACGGGTAAGTTTCACGGGTAAGTTTTACGGGTAAGTTTAACGGGTGACGTTTCACGGGTCTAGGTTTCACTGGTAAGTTTCACGGGTCAAGGTTTCACGGGTAAGTTTCACGGGTAAGTTTCACGGGTAAGTTTTACGGGTAAGTTTCACGGGTGACGTTTCTCGGGTCTAGGTTTCACTGGTAAGTTTCACGGGTCAAGGTTTCACGGGTAAGTTTCACGGGTAAGTTTCACGGGTGACGTTTCACGGGTCTAGGTTTCACTCGTAAGTTTCACGGGTCAAGGTTTCACGAGTAAGTTTCACGTGTAAGTTTCACGGGTAAGTTTCACGGGTGACGTTTCACGGGTCTAGGTTTCACTGGTAAGTTTCACGGGTCAAGGTTTCACGGGTAAGTTTCACGGGTAAGTTTCACGGGTAAGTTTCACGGGTAAGTTTCACGGGTAAGTTTCACGGGTAAGTTTCACGGGTGACGTTTCACGGGTCTAGGTTTCACTGGTAAGTTTCACGGGTCTAGGTTTCACGGGTAAGTTTCACGGGTAAGTTTCACGGGTATGTTTCACGGGTGACGTTTCACGGGTCTAGGTTTCACTGGTAAGTTTCACGGGTCAAGGTTTCACGGGTAAGTTTCACGGGTAAGTTTCACGGGTATGTTTCACGGGTGACGTTTTACGGGTCTAGGTTTCACTGGTAAGTTTCACGGGTCAAGGTTTCACGGGTAAGTTTCACGGGTAAGTTTTACGGGTAAGTTTCACGGGTGACGTTTCACGGGTCTAGGTTTTACTGGTAAGTTTCACGGGTCAAGGTTTCACGGGTAAGTTTCACGGGTAAGTTTCACGGGTAAGTTTCACGGGTGACCTTTCACGGGTCTAGGTTTCACTGGTAAGTTTCACGGGTCAAGGTTTCACGGGTAAGTTTCACGTGTATGTTTCACGGGTGACGTTTCACGGGTCTAGGTTTCACTGGTAAGTTTCACGGGTCAAGGTTTCACGGGTAAGTTTTACGGGTAAGTTTCACGGGTTAGTTTCACGGGTGACGTTTTACGGGTCTAGGTTTCCCTGGTAAGTTTCACGGGTCAAGGTTTCACGGGTAAGTTTCACAGGTAAGTTTCACGGGTAAGTTTCTCGGGTGACGTTTCACGGGTCTAGGTTTCACTGGAAAGTTTCACGGGTCAAGGTTTCACGGGTAAGTTTCACGGGTAAGTTTCACGGGTGACGTTTCACGGGTGACGTTTCACGGGTCTTGGTTTCACTGGTAAATTTCACGTGTCAAGGTTTCACGGGTAAGTTTCACGGGTAAGTTTTACGGGTATGTTTTACAGGTGACGTTTCACGGGTAAGTTTCACGGGTAAGTTTCACGGGTGACGTTTCACGGGTCTAGGTTTCACTGGTAAGTTTCACGGGTATGTTTCACGGGTGACGTTTCACGGGTCTAGGTTTCACTGGTAAGTTTCACGGGTCAAGGTTTCACGGGTAAGTTTCACGGGTAAGTTTCACGGGTATGTTTCACGGATGACGTTTCACGGGTCTTGGTTTCACTGGTAAGTTTCACGGGTCAAGGTTTCACGGGTAAGTTTCACGGGTAAGTTTTACGGGTATGTTTTACAGGTGACGTTTCACGGGTTAGTTTCACGGGTAAGTTTCACGGGTGACGTTTCACGGGTCTAGGTTTCACTGGTAAGTTTCACGGGTCAAGATTTTACGGGTAAGTTTCACGGGTAAGTTTCACGGGTATGTTTCACGGGTGACGTTTCACGGGTCTAGGTTTCACTGGTAAGTTTCACGGGTCAAGGTTTTACGGGTAAGTTTCACGGGTAAGTTTTACGGGTAAGTTTCACGGGTGACGTTTCACGGGTCTAGGTTTCACTGGTAAGTTTCACGGGTCAAGGTTTCACGGGTAAGTTTCACGGGTAAGTTTCACGGGTATGTTTCACGGGTGACGTTTCACGGGTCTAGGTTTCACTGGTAAGTTTCACGGGTCAAGGTTTCACGGGTAAGTTTCACGGGTAAGTTTCACGGGTATGTTTCACGGGTGACGTTTCACGGGTCTAGGTTTCACTGGTAAGTTTCACGGGTCAAGGATTCACGGGTAAGTTTCACGGGTAAGTTTTACGGGTATGTTTCACGGGTGACGTTTCACGGGTCTTGGTTTCACTGGTAAGTTTCACGGGTCAAGGTATCACGGGTCAAGGTTTTACGGGTAAGTTTCACGGGTATGTTTCACGGGTGACGTTTCACGGGTCTAGGTTTCACTGGTAAGTTTCACGGGTCAAGATTTTACGGGTAAGTTTCACGGGTAAGTTTCACGGGTATGTTTCATGGGTGATGTTTTACGGGTCTAGGTTTCACTGGTAAGTTTCACGGGTCAAGGTTTCACGGGTAAGTTTCACGGGTAAGTTTCACGGGTATGTTTCACGGGTGACGTTTCACGGGTCTAGGTTTCACTGGAAAGTTTCACGGGTCAAGGTTTCACAGATAAGTTTCACGGGTAAGTTTTACGGGTATGTTTTACAGGTGACGTTTCACGGGTCTAGGTTTCACTGGTAAGTTTCACGGGTCAAGGTTTCACGGGTAAGTTTCACGGGTAAGTTTCACGGGTATGTTTCATGGGTGATGTTTCACGGGTCTAGGTTTCACTGGTAAGTTTCACGGGTCAAGGTTTTACGGGTAAGTTTCACGGGTAAGTTTCACGGGTATGTTTTACGGGTGACGTTTCACGGGTCTAGGTTTCACTGGTAAGTTTCACGGGTCAAGGTTTCACGGGTAAGTTTCACGGGTAAGTTTCACGGGTATGTTTCACGGGTGACGTTTCACGGGTCTAGGTTTCACTGGTAAGTTTCACGGGTCAAGGTTTCACGGGTAAGTTTCACGGGTAAGTTTCACGGGTATGTTTCACGGGTGACGTTTCACGGGTCTAGGTTCCACTGGTAAGTTTCACGGGTCAAGGTTTCACGGGTAAGTTTCACGGGTAAGTTTCACGGGTATGTTTCACGGGTGACCTTTCACGGGTCTAGGTTTCACTGGTAAGTTTCACGGGTCAAGGTTTCACGGGTAAGTTTCACGTGTAAGTTTCACGGGTGACGTTTCACGGGTCTAGGTTTCACTGGTAAGTTTCACGGGTCAAGGTTTCACGGGTAAGTTTTACGGGTAAGTTTCACGGGTTAGTTTCACGGGTGACGTTTTACGGGTCTAGGTTTCCCTGGTAAGTTTCACGGGTCAAGGTTTCACGGGTAAGTTTCACAGGTAAGTTTCACGGGTAAGTTTCTCGGGTGACGTTTCACGGGTCTAGGTTTCACTGGAAAGTTTCACGGGTCAAGGTTTCACGGGTAAGTTTCACGGGTAAGTTTCACGGGTGACGTTTCACGGGTGACGTTTCACGGGTCTTGGTTTCACTGGTAAATATCACGTGTCAAGGTTTCACGGGTAAGTTTCACGGGTAAGTTTTACGGGTATGTTTTACAGGTGACGTTTCACGGGTAAGTTTCACGGGTAAGTTTCACGGGTGACGTTTCACGGGTCTAGGTTTCACTGGTAAGTTTCACGGGTATGTTTCACGGGTGACGTTTCACGGGTCTAGGTTTCACTGGTAAGTTTCACGGGTCAAGGTTTCACGGGTAAGTTTCACGGGTAAGTTTCACGGGTATGTTTCACGGATGACGTTTCACGGGTCTTGGTTTCACTGGTAAGTTTCACGGGTCAAGGTTTCACGGGTAAGTTTCACGGGTAAGTTTTACGGGTATGTTTTACAGGTGACGTTTCACGGGTTAGTTTCACGGGTAAGTTTCACGGGTGACGTTTCACGGGTCTAGGTTTCACTGGTAAGTTTCACGGGTCAAGATTTTACGGGTAAGTTTCACAGGTAAGTTTCACGGGTAAGTTTCACGGGTGACGTTTCACAGGTCTAGGTTTCACTGGTAAGTTTCACGGGTCAAGGTTTCACGGGTCAAGGTTTCACGGGTAAGTTTCACGGGTAAGTTTCACGGGTAAGTTTCACGGGTAAGTTTCACGGGTGACGTTTCACGGGTCTAGGTTTCACTGGTAAGTTTCACGGGTAAAGGTTTCACGGGTAAGTTTCACGGGTAAGTTTCACGGGTATGTTTCACGGGTGACGTTTCACGGGTCTAGGTTTCACTGGTAAGTTTCACGGGTCAAGGTTTCACGGGTAAGTTTCACGGGTAAGTTTCACGGGTATGTTTCACGGGTATGTTTCACGGGTGACGTTTCACGGGTCTAGGTTTCACTGGTAAGTTTCACGGGTCAAGGTTTCACGGGTAAGTTTCACGGGTAAGTTTCACGCGTATGTTTCACGGGTGACGTTTCACGGGTCTAGGTTTCACTGGTAAGTTTCACGGATCAAGGTTTCACGGGTAAGTTTCACGGGTGACGTTTCACGGGTCTAGGTTTCACTGGTAAGATTCACGGGTCAAGGTTTCACGGGTAAGTTTCACGGGTAAGTTTCACGGGTAAGTTTTACGGGTAAGTTTCACGGGTGACGTTTCACGGGTCTAGGTTTCACTGGTAAGTTTCACGGGTCAAGGTTTCACGGGTAAGTTTCACGGGTAAGTTTCACGGGTAACGTTTCACGGGTCTAGGTTTCACTCGTAAGTTTCACGGGTCAAGGTTTCACGAGTAAGTTTCACGGGTAAGTTTCACGGGTGACGTTTCACGGGTCTAGGTTTCACTGGTAAGTTTCACGGGTCAAGGTTTTACGGGTAAGTTTCACGGGTAAGTTTCACGGGTAAGTTTCACGGGTAAGTTTCACGGGTAAGTTTCACGGGTGACGTTTCACGGATCTAGGTTTCACTGGTAAGTTTCACGGGTCTAGGTTTCACGGGTAAGTTTCACGGGTAAGTTTCACAGGTAAGTTTCACGGGTAAGTTTCACGGGTGACGTTTCACAGGTCTAGGTTTCACTGGTAAGTTTCACGGGTCAAGGTTTCACGGGTAAGTTTCACGGGTAAGTTTCACGGGTAAGTTTCACGGGTGACGTTTCACGGGTCTAGGTTTCACTGGTAAGTTTCACGGGTAAAGGTTTCACGGGTAAGTTTCACGGGTAAGTTTCACGGGTATGTTTCACGGGTGACGTTTCACGGGTCTAGGTTTCACTGGTAAGTTTCACGGGTCAAGGTTTAACGGGTAAGTTTCACGGGTAAGTTTCACGGGTATGTTTCACGGATGACGTTTCACGGGTCTTGGTTTCACTGGTAAGTTTCACGGGTCAAGGTTTCACGGGTAAGTTTCACGGGTAAGTTTTACGGGTATGTTTTACAGGTGACGTTTCACGGGTTAGTTTCACGGGTAAGTTTCACGGGTGACGTTTCACGGGTCTAGGTTTCACTGGTAAGTTTCACGGGTCAAGATTTTACGGGTAAGTTTCACGGGTAAGTTTCACGGGTATGTTTCACGGGTGACGTTTCACGGGTCTAGGTTTCACTGGTAAGTTTCACGGGTCAAGGTTTTACGGGTAAGTTTCACGGGTAAGTTTTACGGGTAAGTTTCACGGGTGACGTTTCACGGGTCTAGGTTTCACTGGTAAGTTTCACGGGTCAAGGTTTCACGGGTAAGTTTCACGGGTAAGTTTCACGGGTATGTTTCACGGGTGACGTTTCACGGGTCTAGGTTTCACTGGTAAGTTTCACGGGTCAAGGTTTCACGGGTAAGTTTCACGGGTAAGTTTCACGGGTATGTTTCACGGGTGACGTTTCACGGGTCTAGGTTTCACTGGTAAGTTTCACGGGTCAAGGATTCACGGGTAAGTTTCACGGGTAAGTTTTACGGGTATGTTTCACGGGTGACGTTTCACGGGTCTTGGTTTCACTGGTAAGTTTCACGGGTCAAGGTATCACGGGTCAAGGTTTTACGGGTAAGTTTCACGGGTATGTTTCACGGGTGACGTTTCACGGGTCTAGGTTTCACTGGTAAGTTTCACGGGTCAAGATTTTACGGGTAAGTTTCACGGGTAAGTTTCACGGGTATGTTTCATGGGTGATGTTTTACGGGTCTAGGTTTCACTGGTAAGTTTCACGGGTCAAGGTTTCACGGGTAAGTTTCACGGGTAAGTTTCACGGGTATGTTTCACGGGTGACGTTTCACGGGTCTAGGTTTCACTGGAAAGTTTCACGGGTCAAGGTTTCACAGATAAGTTTCACGGGTAAGTTTTACGGGTATGTTTTACAGGTGACGTTTCACGGGTCTAGGTTTCACTGGTAAGTTTCACGGGTCAAGGTTTCACGGGTAAGTTTCACGGGTAAGTTTCACGGGTATGTTTCATGGGTGATGTTTCACGGGTCTAGGTTTCACTGGTAAGTTTCACGGGTCAAGGTTTTACGGGTAAGTTTCACGGGTAAGTTTCACGGGTATGTTTTACGGGTGACGTTTCACGGGTCTAGGTTTCACTGGTAAGTTTCACGGGTCAAGGTTTCACGGGTAAGTTTCACGGGTAAGTTTCACGGGTATGTTTCACGGGTGACGTTTCACGGGTCTAGGTTTCACTGGTAAGTTTCACGGGTCAAGGTTTCACGGGTAAGTTTCACGTGTAAGTTTCACGGGTATGTTTCACGGGTGACCTTTCACGGGTCTAGGTTTCACTGGTAAGTTTCACGGGTCAAGGTTTCACGGGTAAGTTTCACGTGTAAGTTTCACGGGTGACGTTTCACGGGTCTAGGTTTCACTGGTAAGTTTCACGGGTCAAGGTTTCACGGGTAAGTTTTACGGGTAAGTTTCACGGGTTAGTTTCACGGGTGACGTTTTACGGGTCTAGGTTTCCCTGGTAAGTTTCACGGGTCAAGGTTTCACGGGTAAGTTTCACAGGTAAGTTTCACGGGTAAGTTTCTCGGGTGACGTTTCACGGGTCTAGGTTTCACTGGAAAGTTTCACGGGTCAAGGTTTCACGGGTAAGTTTCACGGGTAAGTTTCACGGGTGACGTTTCACGGGTGACGTTTCACGGGTCTTGGTTTCACTGGTAAATTTCACGTGTCAAGGTTTCACGGGTAAGTTTCACGGGTAAGTTTTACGGGTATGTTTTACAGGTGACGTTTCACGGGTAAGTTTCACGGGTAAGTTTCACGGGTGACGTTTCACGGGTCTAGGTTTCACTGGTAAGTTTCACGGGTATGTTTCACGGGTGACGTTTCACGGGTCTAGGTTTCACTGGTAAGTTTCACGGGTCAAGGTTTCACGGGTAAGTTTCACGGGTAAGTTTCACGGGTATGTTTCACGGATGACGTTTCACGGGTCTTGGTTTCACTGGTAAGTTTCACGGGTCAAGGTTTCACGTGTAAGTTTCACGGGTAAGTTTTACGGGTATGTTTTACAGGTGACGTTTCACGGGTTAGTTTCACGGGTAAGTTTCACGGGTGACGTTTCACGGGTCTAGGTTTCACTGGTAAGTTTCACGGGTCAAGATTTTACGGGTAAGTTTCACAGGTAAGTTTCACGGGTAAGTTTCACGGGTGACGTTTCACAGGTCTAGGTTTCACTGGTAAGTTTCACGGGTCAAGGTTTCACGGGTCAAGGTTTCACGGGTAAGTTTCACGGGTAAGTTTCACGGGTAAGTTTCACGGGTAAGTTTCACGGGTGACGTTTCACGGGTCTAGGTTTCACTGGTAAGTTTCACGGGTAAAGGTTTCACGGGTAAGTTTCACGGGTAAGTTTCACGGGTATGTTTCACGGGTGACGTTTCACGGGTCTAGGTTTCACTGGTAAGTTTCACGGGTCAAGGTTTCACGGGTAAGTTTCACGGGTAAGTTTCACGGGTATGTTTCACGGGTATGTTTCACGGGTGACGTTTCACGGGTCTAGGTTTCACTGGTAAGTTTCACGGGTCAAGGTTTCACGGGTAAGTTTCACGGGTAAGTTTCACGCGTATGTTTCACGGGTGACGTTTCACGGGTCTAGGTTTCACTGGTAAGTTTCACGGATCAAGGTTTCACGGGTAAGTTTCACGGGTGACGTTTCACGGGTCTAGGTTTCACTGGTAAGATTCACGGGTCAAGGTTTCACGGGTAAGTTTCACGGGTAAGTTTCACGGGTAAGTTTTACGGGTAAGTTTCACGGGTGACGTTTCACGGGTCTAGGTTTCACTGGTAAGTTTCACGGGTCAAGGTTTCACGGGTAAGTTTCACGGGTAAGTTTCACGGGTAACGTTTCACGGGTCTAGGTTTCACTCGTAAGTTTCACGGGTCAAGGTTTCACGAGTAAGTTTCACGGGTAAGTTTCACGGGTGACGTTTCACGGGTCTAGGTTTCACTGGTAAGTTTCACGGGTCAAGGTTTTACGGGTAAGTTTCACGGGTAAGTTTCACGGGTAAGTTTCACGGGTAAGTTTCACGGGTGACGTTTCACGGGTGACGTTTCACGGGTCTTGGTTTCACTGGTAAATTTCACGTGTCAAGGTTTCACGGGTAAGTTTCACGGGTAAGTTTTACGGGTATGTTTTACAGGTGACGTTTCACGGGTAAGTTTCACGGGTAAGTTTCACGGGTGACGTTTCACGGGTCTAGGTTTCACTGGTAAGTTTCACGGGTATGTTTCACGGGTGACGTTTCACGGGTCTAGGTTTCACTGGTAAGTTTCACGGGTCAAGGTTTCACGGGTAAGTTTCACGGGTAAGTTTCACGGGTATGTTTCACGGATGACGTTTCACGGGTCTTGGTTTCACTGGTAAGTTTCACGGGTCAAGGTTTCACGTGTAAGTTTCACGGGTAAGTTTTACGGGTATGTTTTACAGGTGACGTTTCACGGGTTAGTTTCACGGGTAAGTTTCACGGGTGACGTTTCACGGGTCTAGGTTTCACTGGTAAGTTTCACGGGTCAAGATTTTACGGGTAAGTTTCACAGGTAAGTTTCACGGGTAAGTTTCACGGGTGACGTTTCACAGGTCTAGGTTTCACTGGTAAGTTTCACGGGTCAAGGTTTCACGGGTCAAGGTTTCACGGGTAAGTTTCACGGGTAAGTTTCACGGGTAAGTTTCACGGGTAAGTTTCACGGGTGACGTTTCACGGGTCTAGGTTTCACTGGTAAGTTTCACGGGTAAAGGTTTCACGGGTAAGTTTCACGGGTAAGTTTCACGGGTATGTTTCACGGGTGACGTTTCACGGGTCTAGGTTTCACTGGTAAGTTTCACGGGTCAAGGTTTCACGGGTAAGTTTCACGGGTAAGTTTCACGGGTATGTTTCACGGGTATGTTTCACGGGTGACGTTTCACGGGTCTAGGTTTCACTGGTAAGTTTCACGGGTCAAGGTTTCACGGGTAAGTTTCACGGGTAAGTTTCACGCGTATGTTTCACGGGTGACGTTTCACGGGTCTAGGTTTCACTGGTAAGTTTCACGGATCAAGGTTTCACGGGTAAGTTTCACGGGTGACGTTTCACGGGTCTAGGTTTCACTGGTAAGATTCACGGGTCAAGGTTTCACGGGTAAGTTTCACGGGTAAGTTTCACGGGTAAGTTTTACGGGTAAGTTTCACGGGTGACGTTTCACGGGTCTAGGTTTCACTGGTAAGTTTCACGGGTCAAGGTTTCACGGGTAAGTTTCACGGGTAAGTTTCACGGGTAACGTTTCACGGGTCTAGGTTTCACTCGTAAGTTTCACGGGTCAAGGTTTCACGAGTAAGTTTCACGGGTAAGTTTCACGGGTGACGTTTCACGGGTCTAGGTTTCACTGGTAAGTTTCACGGGTCAAGGTTTTACGGGTAAGTTTCACGGGTAAGTTTCACGGGTAAGTTTCACGGGTAAGTTTCACGGGTAAGTTTCACGGGTGACGTTTCACGGATCTAGGTTTCACTGGTAAGTTTCACGGGTCTAGGTTTCACGGGTAAGTTTCACGGGTAAGTTTCACAGGTAAGTTTCACGGGTAAGTTTCACGGGTGACGTTTCACAGGTCTAGGTTTCACTGGTAAGTTTCACGGGTCAAGGTTTCACGGGTAAGTTTCACGGGTAAGTTTCACGGGTAAGTTTCACGGGTGACGTTTCACGGGTCTAGGTTTCACTGGTAAGTTTCACGGGTAAAGGTTTCACGGGTAAGTTTCACGGGTAAGTTTCACGGGTATGTTTCACGGGTGACGTTTCACGGGTCTAGGTTTCACTGGTAAGTTTCACGGGTCAAGGTTTCACGGGTAAGTTTCACGGGTAAGTTTCACGGGTATGTTTCACGGGTGACGTTTTACGGGTCTAGGTTTCACTGGTAAGTTTCACGGGTCAAGGTTTCACGGGTAAGTTTCACGGGTAAGTTTTACGGGTAAGTTTCACGGGTGACGTTTCACGGGTCTAGGTTTTACTGGTAAGTTTCACGGGTCAAGGTTTCACGGGTAAGTTTCACGGGTAAGTTTCACGGGTAAGTTTCACGGGTAAGTTTCACGGGTGACCTTTCACGGGTCTAGGTTTCACTGGTAAGTTTCACGGGTCAAGGTTTCACGGGTAAGTTTCACGTGTAAGTTTCACGGGTGACGTTTCACGGGTCTAGGTTTCACTGGTAAGTTTCACGGGTCAAGGTTTCACGGGTAAGTTTTACGGATAAGTTTCACGGGTTAGTTTCACGGGTGACGTTTTACGGGTCTAGGTTTCCCTGGTAAGTTTCACGGGTCAAGGTTTCACGGGTAAGTTTCACAGGTAAGTTTCACGGGTAAGTTTCTCGGGTGACGTTTCACGGGTCTAGGTTTCACTGGAAAGTTTCACGGGTCAAGGTTTCACGGGTAAGTTTCACGGGTAAGTTTCACGGGTGACGTTTCACGGGTGACGTTTCACGGGTCTTGGTTTCACTGGTAAATTTCACGTGTCAAGGTTTCACGGGTAAGTTTCACGGGTAAGTTTTACGGGTATGTTTTACAGGTGACGTTTCACGGGTAAGTTTCACGGGTAAGTTTCACGGGTGACGTTTCACGGGTCTAGGTTTCACTGGTAAGTTTCACGGGTATGTTTCACGGGTGACGTTTCACGGGTCTAGGTTTCACTGGTAAGTTTCACGGGTCAAGGTTTCACGGGTAAGTTTCACGGGTAAGTTTCAAGGGTATGTTTCACGGATGACGTTTCACGGGTCTTGGTTTCACTGGTAAGTTTCACGGGTCAAGGTTTCACGGGTAAGTTTCACGGGTAAGTTTTACGGGTATGTTTTACAGGTGACGTTTCACGGGTTAGTTTCACGGGTAAGTTTCACGGGTGACGTTTCACGGGTCTAGGTTTCACTGGTAAGTTTCACGGGTCAAGATTTTACGGGTAAGTTTCACGGGTAAGTTTCACGGGTATGTTTCACGGGTGACGTTTCACGGGTCTAGGTTTCACTGGTAAGTTTCACGGGTCAAGGTTTTACGGGTAAGTTTCACGGGTAAGTTTTACGGGTAAGTTTCACGGGTGACGTTTCACGGGTCTAGGTTTCACTGGTAAGTTTCACGGGTCAAGGTTTCACGGGTAAGTTTCACGGGTAAGTTTCACGGGTATGTTTCACGGGTGACGTTTCACGGGTCTAGGTTTCACTGGTAAGTTTCACGGGTCAAGGTTTCACGGGTCAAGGTTTTACGGGTAAGTTTCACGGGTATGTTTCACGGGTGACGTTTCACGGGTCTAGGTTTCACTGGTAAGTTTCACGGGTCAAGGTTTCACGGGTAAGTTTCACGGGTAAGTTTCACGGGTATGTTTCATGGGTGATGTTTTACGGGTCTAGGTTTCACTGGTAAGTTTCACGGGTCAAGGTTTCACGGGTAAGTTTCACGGGTAAGTTTCACGGGTATGTTTCACGGGTGACGTTTCACGGGTAAGTTTCACGGGTAAGTTTCACGGGTGACGTTTCACGGGTCTAGGTTTCACTGGTAAGTTTCACGGGTATGTTTCACGGGTGACGTTTCACGGGTCTAGGTTTCACTGGTAAGTTTCACGGGTCAAGGTTTCACGGGTAAGTTTCACGGGTAAGTTTCACGGGTATGTTTCACGGATGACGTTTCACGGGTCTTGGTTTCACTGGTAAGTTTCACGGGTCAAGGTTTCACGGGTAAGTTTCACGGGTAAGTTTTACGGGTATGTTTTACAGGTGACGTTTCACGGGTCTAGGTTTCACTGGTAAGTTTCACGGGTCAAGATTTTACGGGTAAGTTTCACGGGTAAGTTTCACGGGTATGTTTCACGGGTGACGTTTCACGGGTCTAGGTTTCACTGGTAAGTTTCACGGGTCAAGGTTTTACGGGTAAGTTTCACGGGTAAGTTTTACGGGTAAGTTTCACGGGTGACGTTTCACGGGTCTAGGTTTCACTGGTAAGTTTCACGGGTCAAGGTTTCACGGGTAAGTTTCACGGGTAAGTTTCACGGGTAAGTTTCACGGGTGACCTTTCACGGGTCTAGGTTTCACTGGTAAGTTTCACGGGTCAAGGTCTCACGGGTAAGTTTCACGTGTAAGTTTCACGGGTGACTTTTCACGGGTCTAGGTTTCACTGGTAAGTTTCACTGGTCAAGGTTTCACGGGTAAGTTTTACGGGTAAGTTTCACGGGTAAGTTTCACGGGTGACGTTTTACGGGTCTAGGTTTCCCTGGTAAGTTTCACGGGTCAAGGTTTCACGGGTAAGTTTCACAGGTAAGTTTCACGGGTAAGTTTCTCGGGTGACGTTTCACGGGTCTAGGTTTCACTGGTAAGTTTCACGGGTCAAGGTTTCACGGGTAAGTTTCACGGGTAAGTTTCACGGGTATGTTTCACGGGTGACGTTTCACGGGTCTAGGTTCCACTGGTAAGTTTCACGGGTCAAGGTTTCACGGGTAAGTTTCACGGGTAAGTTTCACGGGTATGTTTCACGGGTGACGTTTTACGGTTCTAGGTTTCACTGGTAAGTTTCACGGGTCAAGGTTTCACGGGTAAGTTTCACGGGTAAGTTTTACGGGTAAGTTTCACGGGTGACGTTTCACGGGTCTAGGTTTTACTGGTATGTTTCACGGGTCAAGGTTTCACGGGTAAGTTTCACGGGTATGTTTCACGGGTGACGTTTCACGGGTCTAGGTTTCACTGGTAAGTTTCACGGATCAAGGTTTCACGGGTAAGTTTCACGGGTATGTTTCACGGATGACGTTTCACGGGTCTAGGTTTCCTGGTAAGTTTCACGGGTTAAGGTTTCACGGGTAAGTTTCACGGGTAAGTTTTACGGGTAAGTTTAACGGGTGACGTTTCACGGGTCTAGGTTTCACTGGTAAGTTTCACGGGTCAAGGTTTCACGGGTAAGTTTCACGGGTAAGTTTCACGGGTAAGTTTTACGGGTAAGTTTCACGGGTGACGTTTCACGGGTCTAGGTTTCACTGGTAAGTTTCACGGGTCAAGGTTTCACGGGTAAGTTTCACGGGTAAGTTTCACGGGTGACGTTTCACGGGTCTAGGTTTCACTCGTAAGTTTCACGGGTCAAGGTTTCACGAGTAAGTTTCACGTGTAAGTTTCACGGGTAAGTTTCACGGGTGACGTTTCACGGGTCTAGGTTTCACTGGTAAGTTTCACGGGTCAAGGTTTCACGGGTAAGTTTCACGGGTAAGTTTCACGGGTAAGTTTCACGGGTAAGTTTCACGGGTAAGTTTCACGGGTAAGTTTCACGGGTCTAGGTTGCACTGGTAAGTTTCACGGGTCTAGGTTTCACGGGTAAGTTTCACGGGTAAGTTTCACGGGTATGTTTCACGGGTGACGTTTCACGGGTCTAGGTTTCACTGGTAAGTTTCACGGGTCAAGGTTTCACGGGTAAGTTTCACGGGTAAGTTTCACGGGTATGTTTCACGGGTGACGTTTTACGGGTCTAGGTTTCACTGGTAAGTTTCACGGGTCAAGGTTTCACGGGTAAGTTTCACGGGTAAGTTTTACGGGTAAGTTTCACGGGTCTAGGTTTCCTGGTAAGTTTCACGGGTTAAGGTTTCACGGGTAAGTTTCACGGGTAAGTTTTACGGGTAAGTTTAACGGGTGACGTTTCACGGGTCTAGGTTTCACTGGTAAGTTTCACGGGTCAAGGTTTCACGGGTAAGTTTCACGGGTAAGTTTCACGGGTAAGTTTTACGGGTAAGTTTCACGGGTGACGTTTCACGGGTCTAGGTTTCACTGGTAAGTTTCACGGGTCAAGGTTTCACGGGTAAGTTTCACGGGTAAGTTTCACGGGTATGTTTCACGGGTGACGTTTCACGGGTCTAGGTTTCACTGGTAAGTTTCACGGGTCAAGGATTCACGGGTAAGTTTCACGGGTAAGTTTTACGGGTATGTTTCACGGGTGACGTTTCACGGGTCTTGGTTTCACTGGTAAGTTTCACGGGTCAAGGTATCACGGGTCAAGGTTTTACGGGTAAGTTTCACGGGTATGTTTCACGGGTGACGTTTCACGGGTCTAGGTTTCACTGGTAAGTTTCACGGGTCAAGATTTTACGGGTAAGTTTCACGGGTAAGTTTCACGGGTATGTTTCATGGGTGATGTTTTACGGGTCTAGGTTTCACTGGTAAGTTTCACGGGTCAAGGTTTCACGGGTAAGTTTCACGGGTAAGTTTCACGGGTATGTTTCACGGGTGACGTTTCACGGGTCTAGGTTTCACTGGAAAGTTTCACGGGTCAAGGTTTCACAGATAAGTTTCACGGGTAAGTTTTACGGGTATGTTTTACAGGTGACGTTTCACGGGTCTAGGTTTCACTGGTAAGTTTCACGGGTCAAGGTTTCACGGGTAAGTTTCACGGGTAAGTTTCACGGGTATGTTTCATGGGTGATGTTTCACGGGTCTAGGTTTCACTGGTAAGTTTCACGGGTCAAGGTTTTACGGGTAAGTTTCACGGGTAAGTTTCACGGGTATGTTTTACGGGTGACGTTTCACGGGTCTAGGTTTCACTGGTAAGTTTCACGGGTCAAGGTTTCACGGGTAAGTTTCACGGGTAAGTTTCACGGGTATGTTTCACGGGTGACGTTTCACGGGTCTAGGTTTCACTGGTAAGTTTCACGGGTCAAGGTTTCACGGGTAAGTTTCACGGGTAAGTTTCACGGGTATGTTTCACGGGTGACGTTTCACGGGTCTAGGTTCCACTGGTAAGTTTCACGGGTCAAGGTTTCACGGGTAAGTTTCACGGGTAAGTTTCACGGGTATGTTTCACGGGTGACGTTTTACGGGTCTAGGTTTCACTGGTAAGTTTCACGGGTCAAGGTTTCACGGGTAAGTTTCACGGGTAAGTTTTACGGGTAAGTTTCACGGGTGACGTTTCACGGGTCTAGGTTTTACTGGTAAGTTTCACGGGTCAAGGTTTCACGGGTAAGTTTCACGGGTAAGTTTCACGGGTAAGTTTCACGGGTGACCTTTCACGGGTCTAGGTTTCACTGGTAAGTTTCACGGGTCAAGGTTTCACGGGTAAGTTTCACGTGTAAGTTTCACGGGTGACTTTTCACGGGTCTAGGTTTCACTGGTAAGTTTCACTGGTCAAGGTTTCACGGGTAAGTTTTACGGGTAAGTTTCACGGGTAAGTTTCACGGGTGACGTTTTACGGGTCTAGGTTTCCCTGGTAAGTTTCACGGGTCAAGGTTTCACGGGTAAGTTTCACAGGTAAGTTTCACGGGTAAGTTTCTCGGGTGACGTTTCACGGGTCTAGGTTTCACTGGTAAGTTTCACGGGTCAAGGTTTCACGGGTAAGTTTCACGGGTAAGTTTCACGGGTATGTTTCACGGGTGACGTTTCACGGGTCTAGGTTTCATTGGTAAGTTTCACGGGTCAAGGTTTCACGGGTAAGTTTCACGGGTAAGTTTCACGGGTATGTTTCACGGGTGACGTTTCACGGGTCTAGGTTCCACTGGTAAGTTTCACGGGTCAAGGTTTCACGGGTAAGTTTCACGGGTAAGTTTCACGGGTATGTTTCACGGGTGACGTTTTACGGTTCTAGGTTTCACTGGTAAGTTTCACGGGTCAAGGTTTCACGGGTAAGTTTCACGGGTAAGTTTTACGGGTAAGTTTCACGGGTGACGTTTCACGGGTCTAGGTTTTACTGGTATGTTTCACGGGTCAAGGTTTCACGGGTAAGTTTCACGGGTATGTTTCACGGGTGACGTTTCACGGGTCTAGGTTTCACTGGTAAGTTTCACGGATCAAGGTTTCACGGGTAAGTTTCACGGGTAAGTTTCACGGGTATGTTTCACGGATGACGTTTCACGGGTCTAGGTTTCCTGGTAAGTTTCACGGGTTAAGGTTTCACGGGTAAGTTTCACGGGTAAGTTTTACGGGTAAGTTTAACGGGTGACGTTTCACGGGTCTAGGTTTCACTGGTAAGTTTCACGGGTCAAGGTTTCACGGGTAAGTTTCACGGGTAAGTTTCACGGGTAAGTTTTACGGGTAAGTTTCACGGGTGACGTTTCACGGGTCTAGGTTTCACTGGTAAGTTTCACGGGTCAAGGTTTCACGGGTAAGTTTCACGGGTAAGTTTCACGGGTGACGTTTCACGGGTCTAGGTTTCACTCGTAAGTTTCACGGGTCAAGGTTTCACGAGTAAGTTTCACGTGTAAGTTTCACGGGTAAGTTTCACGGGTGACGTTTCACGGGTCTAGGTTTCACTGGTAAGTTTCACGGGTCAAGGTTTCACGGGTAAGTTTCACGGGTAAGTTTCACGGGTAAGTTTCACGGGTAAGTTTCACGGGTAAGTTTCACGGGTGACGTTTCACGGGTCTAGGTTTCACTGGTAAGTTTCACGGGTCTAGGTTTCACGGGTAAGTTTCACGGGTAAGTTTCACAAGTAAGTTTCACGGGTAAGTTTCACGGGTGACGTTTCACGGGTCTAGGTTTCACTGGTAAGTTTCACGGGTCAAGGTTTCACGGGTAAGTTTCACGGGTAAGTTTCACGGGTAAGTTTCACTGGTGACGTTTCACGGGTCTAGGTTTCACGGGTAAGTTTCACGGGTATGTTTCACGGGTGACGTTTCACGGGTCTAGGTTTCACTGGTAAGTTTCACGGGTCAAGGTTTCACGGGTAAGTTTCACGGGTAAGTTTTACGGGTAAGTTTCACGGGTGACGTTTCACGGGCGATGTTTCACGGGTCTAGTTTTCACTGGAAAGTTTCACGGGTCAAGGTTTCACGGGTAAGTTTCACGGGTAAGTTTCACGGGTAAGTTTTACGGGTATGTTTTACAGGTGACGTTTCACGGGTCTAGGTTTCACTGGTAAGTTTCACGGGTCAAGGTTTCACGGGTAAGTTTCACGGGTAAGTTTCACGGGTATGTTTCACGGGTATGTTTCACGGGTGACGTTTCACGGGTCTAGGTTTCACTGGTAAGTTTCACGGGTCAAGGTTTCACGGGTAAGTTTCACGGGTAAGTTTCACGGGTATGTTTCACGGGTGACGTTTCACGGGTCTAGGTTTCACTGGTAAGTTTCACGGATCAAGGTTTCACGGGTAAGTTTCACGGGTAAGTTTCACTGGTATGTTTCACGGGTCTAGGTTTCACTGGTAAGTTTCACGGGTCAAGGTTTCACGGGTAAGTTTCACGGGTAAGTTTTACGGGTAAGTTTCACGGGTGACGTTTCACGGGTCTAGGTTTCACTGGTAAGTTTCACGGGTCAAGGTTTCACGGGTAAGTTTCACGGGTAAGTTTCACGGGTAAGTTTTACGGGTAAGTTTCACGGGTGACGTTTCACGGGTCTAGGTTTCACTGGTAAGTTTCACGGGTCAAGGTTTTACGGGTAAGTTTCACGGGTAAGTTTCACGGGTAACGTTTCACGGGTCTAGGTTTCACTCGTAAGTTTCACGGGTCAAGGTTTCACGAGTAAGTTTCACGTGTAAGTTTCACGGGTAAGTTTCACGGGTGACGTTTCACGGGTCTAGGTTTCACTGGTAAGTTTCACGGGTCAAGGTTTTACGGGTAAGTTTCACGGGTAAGTTTCACGGGTAAGTTTCACGGGTAAGTTTCACGGGTAAGTTTCACGGGTGACGTTTCACGGATCTAGGTTTCACTGGTAAGTTTCACGGGTCTAGGTTTCACGGGTAAGTTTCACGGGTAAGTTTCACGGGTAAGTTTCACGGGTGACGTTTCACAGGCCTAGGTTTCACTGGTAAGTTTCACGGGTCAAGGTTTCACGGGTAAGTTTCACGGGTAAGTTTCACGGGTAAGTTTCACGGGTGACGTTTCACGGGTCTAGGTTTCACTGGTAAGTTTCACGGGTAAAGGTTTCACGGGTAAGTTTCACGGGTTAGTTTCACGGGTATGTTTCACGGGTCTAGGTTTCACTGGTAAGTTTCACGGGTCAAGGTTTCACGGGTAAGTTTCACGGGTAAGTTTTACGGGTAAGTTTCACGGGTGACGTTTCACGGGTGACGTTTCACGGGTCTATGTTTCACTGGAAAGTTTCACGGGTCAAGGTTTCACGGGTAAGTTTCACGGGTAAGTTTCACGGGTAAGTTTTACGGGTATGTTTTACAGGTGACGTTTCACGGGTCTAGGTTTCACTGGTAAGTTTCACGGGTCAAGGTTTCACGGGTAAGTTTCACGGGTAAGTTTCACGGGTATGTTTAATGGGTGATGTTTCACGGGTCTAGGTTTCACTGGTAAGTTTCACGGGTCAAGGTTTCACGGGTAAGTTTCACAGGTAAGTTTCACGGGTATGTTTCACGGGTGACGTTTCACGGGTCTAGGTTTCACTGGAAAGTTTCACGGTTCAAGGTTTCACGGGTAAGTTTCACGGGTAAGTTTTACGGGTATGTTTTACAGGTGACGTTTTACGGGTCTAGGTTTCACTGGTAAGTTTCACGGGTCAAGGTTTCACGGGTAAGTTTCACGGGTAAGTTTCACGGGTATGTTTCATGGGTGATGTTTCACGGGTCTAGGTTTCACTGGTAAGTTTCACGGGTCAAGGTTTTACGGGTAAGTTTCACGGGTAAGTTTCACGGGTATGTTTTACGGGTGACGTTTCACGGGTCTAGGTTTCACTGGTAAGTTTCACGGGTCAAGGTTTCACGGGTAAGTTTCACGGGTAAGTTTCACGGGTATGTTTCACGGGTGACGTTTCACGGGTCTAGGTTTCATTGGTAAGTTTCACGGGTCAAGGTTTCACGGGTAAGTTTCACGGGTAAGTTTCACGGGTGACGTTTCACGGGTGACGTTTCACGGGTCTTGGTTTCACTGGTAAATTTCACGTGTCAAGGTTTCACGGGTAAGTTTCACGGGTAAGTTTTACGGGTATGTTTTACAGAAGACGTTTCACGGGTAAGTTTCACGGGTAAGTTTCACGGGTGACGTTTCACGGGTCTAGGTTTCACTGGTAAGTTTCACGGGTCAAGGTTTCACGGGTAAGTTTCACGGGTAAGTTTCACGGGTAACGTTTCACGGGTCTAGGTTTCACTCGTAAGTTTCACGGGTCAAGGTTTCACGAGTAAGTTTCACGTGTAAGTTTCACGGGTAAGTTTCACGGGTGACGTTTCACGGGTCTAGGTTTCACTGGTAAGTTTCACGGGTCAAGGTTTTACGGGTAAGTTTCACGGGTAAGTTTCACGGGTAAGTTTCACGGGTAAGTTTCACGGGTGACGTTTCACGGATCTAGGTTTCACTGGTAAGTTTCACGGGTCTAGGTTTCACGGGTAAGTTTCACGGGTAAGTTTCACAGGTAAGTTTCACGGGTAAGTTTCACGGGTGACGTTTCACAGGTCTAGGTTTCACTGGTAAGTTTCACGGGTCAAGGTTTCACGGGTAAGTTTCACGGGTAAGTTTCACGGGTAAGTTTCACGGGTGACGTTTCACGGGTCTAGGTTTCACTGGTAAGTTTCACGGGTAAAGGTTTCACGGGTAAGTTTCACGGGTAAGTTTCACGGGTATGTTTCACGGGTGACGTTTCACGGGTCTAGGTTTCACTGGTAAGTTTCACGGGTCAAGGTTTCACGGTTAAGTTTCACGGGTAAGTTTCACGGGTATGTTTCACGGGTGACGTTTCACGGGTCTAGGTTTCACTGGTAAGTTTCACGGATCAAGGTTTCACGGGTGACGTTTCACGGGTCTAGGTTTCACTGGTAAGTTTCACGGGTCAAGGTTTCACGGGTAAGTTTCACGGGTAAGTTTTACGGGTAAGTTTCACGGGTGACGTTTCACGGGCGATGTTTCACGGGTCTAGTTTTCACTGGAAAGTTTCACGGGTCAAGGTTTCACGGGTAAGTTTCACGGGTAAGTTTCACGGGTAAGTTTTACGGGTATGTTTTACAGGTGACGTTTCACGGGTCTAGGTTTCACTGGTAAGTTTCACGGGTCAAGGTTTCACGGGTAAGTTTCACGGGTAAGTTTCACGGGTATGTTTCACGGGTATGTTTCACGGGTGACGTTTCACGGGTCTAGGTTTCACTGGTAAGTTTCACGGGTCAAGGTTTCACGGGTAAGTTTCACGGGTAAGTTTCACGGGTATGTTTCACGGGTGACGTTTCACGGGTCTAGGTTTCACTGGTAAGTTTCACGGATCAAGGTTTCACGGGTAAGTTTCACGGGTAAGTTTCACTGGTATGTTTCACGGGTCTAGGTTTCACTGGTAAGTTTCACGGGTCAAGGTTTCACGGGTAAGTTTCACGGGTAAGTTTTACGGGTAAGTTTCACGGGTGACGTTTCACGGGTCTAGGTTTCACTGGTAAGTTTCACGGGTCAAGGTTTCACGGGTAAGTTTCACGGGTAAGTTTCACGGGTAAGTTTTACGGGTAAGTTTCACGGGTGACGTTTCACGGGTCTAGGTTTCATTGGTAAGTTTCACGGGTCAAGGTTTTACGGGTAAGTTTCACGGGTAAGTTTCACGGGTAACGTTTCACGGGTCTAGGTTTCACTCGTAAGTTTCACGGGTCAAGGTTTCACGAGTAAGTTTCACGTGTAAGTTTCACGGGTAAGTTTCACGGGTGACGTTTCACGGGTCTAGGTTTCACTGGTAAGTTTCACGGGTCAAGGTTTTACGGGTAAGTTTCACGGGTAAGTTTCACGGGTAAGTTTCACGGGTAAGTTTCACGGGTAAGTTTCACGGGTGACGTTTCACGGATCTAGGTTTCACTGGTAAGTTTCACGGGTCTAGGTTTCACGGGTAAGTTTCACGGGTAAGTTTCACGGGTAAGTTTCACGGGTGACGTTTCACAGGCCTAGGTTTCACTGGTAAGTTTCACGGGTCAAGGTTTCACGGGTAAGTTTCACGGGTAAGTTTCACGGGTAAGTTTCACGGGTGACGTTTCACGGGTCTAGGTTTCACTGGTAAGTTTCACGGGTAAAGGTTTCACGGGTAAGTTTCACGGGTTAGTTTCACGGGTATGTTTCACGGGTGACGTTTCACGGGTCTAGGTTTCACTGGTAAGTTTCACGGGTCAAGGTTTCACGGGTAAGTTTCACGGGTAAGTTTTACGGGTAAGTTTCACGGGTGACGTTTCACGGGTGACGTTTCACGGGTCTATGTTTCACTGGAAAGTTTCACGGGTCAAGGTTTCACGGGTAAGTTTCACGGGTAAGTTTCACGGGTAAGTTTTACGGGTATGTTTTACAGGTGACGTTTCACGGGTCTAGGTTTCACTGGTAAGTTTCACGGGTCAAGGTTTCACGGGTAAGTTTCACGGGTAAGTTTCACGGGTATGTTTAATGGGTGATGTTTCACGGGTCTAGGTTTCACTGGTAAGTTTCACGGGTCAAGGTTTCACGGGTAAGTTTCACGGGTAAGTTTCACGGGTATGTTTCACGGGTGACGTTTCACGGGTCTAGGTTTCACTGGAAAGTTTCACGGTTCAAGGTTTCACGGGTAAGTTTCACGGGTAAGTTTTACGGGTATGTTTTACAGGTGACGTTTTACGGGTCTAGGTTTCACTGGTAAGTTTCACGGGTCAAGGTTTCACGGGTAAGTTTCACGGGTAAGTTTCACGGGTATGTTTCATGGGTGATGTTTCACGGGTCTAGGTTTCACTGGTAAGTTTCACGGGTCAAGGTTTTACGGGTAAGTTTCACGGGTAAGTTTCACGGGTGACGTTTCACGGGTGACGTTTCACGGGTCTAGGTTTCACTGGTAAGTTTCACGGGTCAAGGTTTCACGGGTAAGTTTCACGGGTAAGTTTCACGGGTATGTTTTACGGGTGACGTTTCACGGGTCTAGGTTTCACTGGTAAGTTTCACGGGTCAAGGTTTCACGGGTAAGTTTCACGGGTAAGTTTCACGGGTGACGTTTCACGGGTGACGTTTCACGGGTCTTGGTTTCACTGGTAAATTTCACGTGTCAAGGTTTCACGGGTAAGTTTCACGGGTAAGTTTTACGGGTATGTTTTACAGAAGACGTTTCACGGGTAAGTTTCACGGGTAAGTTTCACGGGTGACGTTTCACGGGTCTAGGTTTCACTGGTAAGTTTCACGGGTCAAGGTTTCACGGGTAAGTTTCACGGGTAAGTTTCACGGGTAACGTTTCACGGGTCTAGGTTTCACTCGTAAGTTTCACGGGTCAAGGTTTCACGAGTAAGTTTCACGTGTAAGTTTCACGGGTAAGTTTCACGGGTGACGTTTCACGGGTCTAGGTTTCACTGGTAAGTTTCACGGGTCAAGGTTTTACGGGTAAGTTTCACGGGTAAGTTTCACGGGTAAGTTTCACGGGTAAGTTTCACGGGTGACGTTTCACGGATCTAGGTTTCACTGGTAAGTTTCACGGGTCTAGGTTTCACGGGTAAGTTTCACGGGTAAGTTTCACAGGTAAGTTTCACGGGTAAGTTTCACGGGTGACGTTTCACAGGTCTAGGTTTCACTGGTAAGTTTCACGGGTCAAGGTTTCACGGGTAAGTTTCACGGGTAAGTTTCACGGGTAAGTTTCACGGGTGACGTTTCACGGGTCTAGGTTTCACTGGTAAGTTTCACGGGTAAAGGTTTCACGGGTAAGTTTCACGGGTAAGTTTCACGGGTATGTTTCACGGGTGACGTTTCACGGGTCTAGGTTTCACTGGTAAGTTTCACGGGTCAAGGTTTCACGGTTAAGTTTCACGGGTAAGTTTCACGGGTATGTTTCACGGGTGACGTTTTACGGGTCTAGGTTTCACTGGTAAGTTTCACGGGTCAAGGTTTCACGGGTAAGTTTCACGGGTAAGTTTTACGGGTAAGTTTCACGGGTGACGTTTCACGGGTCTAGGTTTTACTGGTAAGTTTCACGGGTCAAGGTTTCACGGGTAAGTTTCACGGGTAAGTTTCACGGGTAAGTTTCACGGGTAAGTTTCACGGGTGACCTTTCACGGGTCTAGGTTTCACTGGTAAGTTTCACGGGTCAAGGTTTCACGGGTAAGTTTTACGGGTAAGTTTCACGGGTTAGTTTCACGGGTGACGTTTTACGGGTCTAGGTTTCCCTGGTAAGTTTCACGGGTCAAGGTTTCACGGGTAAGTTTCACAGGTAAGTTTCACGGGTAAGTTTCTCGGGTGACGTTTCACGGGTCTAGGTTTCACTGGTAAGTTTCACGGGTCAAGGTTTCACGGGTAAGTTTCACGGGTAAGTTTCACGAGTGACGTTTCACGGGTGACGTTTCACGGGTCTTGGTTTCACTGGTAAATTTCACGTGTCAAGGTTTCACGGGTAAGTTTCACGGGTAAGTTTTACGGGTATGTTTTACAAGTGACGTTTCACGGGTAAGTTTCACGGGTAAGTTTCACGGGTGACGTTTCACGGGTCTAGGTTTCACTGGTAAGTTTCACGGGTATGTTTCACGGGTGACGTTTCACGGGTCTAGGTTTCACTGGTAAGTTTCACGGGTCAAGGTTTCACGGGTAAGTTTCACGGGTAAGTTTCACGGGTATGTTTCACGGATGACGTTTCACGGGTCTTGGTTTCACTGGTAAGTTTCACGGGTCAAGGTTTCACGGGTAAGTTTCACGGGTAAGTTTTACGGGTATGTTTTACAGGTGACGTTTCACGGGTTAGTTTCACGGGTAAGTTTCACGGGTGACGTTTCACGGGTCTAGGTTTCACTGGTAAGTTTCACGGGTCAAGATTTTACGGGTAAGTTTCACGGGTAAGTTTCACGGGTATGTTTCACGGGTGACGTTTCACGGGTCTAGGTTTCACTGGTAAGTTTCACGGGTCAAGGTTTTACGGGTAAGTTTCACGGGTAAGTTTTACGGGTAAGTTTCACGGGTGACGTTTCACGGGTCTAGGTTTCACTGGTAAGTTTCACGGGTCAAGGTTTCACGGGTAAGTTTCACGGGTAAGTTTCACGGGTATGTTTCACGGGTGACGTTTCACGGGTCTAGGTTTCACTGGTAAGTTTCACGGGTCAAGGTTTCACGGGTAAGTTTCACGGGTAAGTTTCACGGGTATGTTTCACGGGTGACGTTTCACGGGTCTAGGTTTCACTGGTAAGTTTCACGGGTCAAGGATTCACGGGTAAGTTTCACGGGTAAGTTTCACGGGTATGTTTCACGGGTATGTTTCACGGGTGACGTTTCACGGGTCTTGGTTTCACTGGTAAGTTTCACGGGTCAAGGTATCACGGGTCAAAGTTTTACGGGTAAGTTTCACGGGTATGTTTCACGGGTGACGTTTCACGGGTCTAGGTTTCACTGGTAAGTTTCACGGGTCAAGGTTTCACGGGTAAGTTTCACGGGTATGTTTCATGGGTGATGTTTTACGGGTCTAGGTTTCACTGGTAAGTTTCACGGGTCAAGGTTTCACGGGTAAGTTTCACGGGTAAGTTTCACGGGTATGTTTCACGGGTGACGTTTCACGGGTCTAGGTTTCACTGGAAAGTTTCACGGGTCAAGGTTTCACAGATAAGTTTCACGGGTAAGTTTTACGGGTATGTTTTACAGGTGACGTTTCACGGGTCTAGGTTTCACTGGTAAGTTTCACGGGTCAAGGTTTCACGGGTAAGTTTCACGGGTAAGTTTCACGGGTATGTTTCATGGGTGATGTTTCACGGGTCTAGGTTTCACTGGTAAGTTTCACGGGTCAAGGTTTTACGGGTATGTTTCACGGGTAAGTTTCACGGGTATGTTTTACGGGTGACGTTTCACGGGTCTAGGTTTCACTGGTAAGTTTCACGGGTCAAGGTTTCACGGGTAAGTTTCACGGGTAAGTTTCACGGGTATGTTTCACGGGTGACGTTTCACGGGTCTAGGTTTCACTGGTAAGTTTCACGGGTCAAGGTTTCACGGGTAAGTTTCACGGGTAAGTTTCACGGGTATGTTTCACGGGTGACGTTTCACGGGTCTAGGTTCCACTGGTAAGTTTCACGGGTCAAGGTTTCACGGGTAAGTTTCACGGGTAAGTTTCACGGGTATGTTTCACGGGTGACGTTTTACGGGTCTAGGTTTCACTGGTAAGTTTCACGGGTCAAGGTTTCACGGGTAAGTTTCACGGGTAAGTTTTACGGGTAAGTTTCACGGGTGACGTTTCACGGGTCTAGGTTTTACTGGTAAGTTTCACGGGTCAAGGTTTCAAGGGTAAGTTTCACGGGTAAGTTTCACGGGTAAGTTTCACGGGTGACCTTTCACGGGTCTAGGTTTCACTGGTAAGTTTCACGGGTCAAGGTTTCACGGGTAAGTTTCACGTGTAAGTTTCACGGGTGACTTTTCACGGGTCTAGGTTTCACTGGTAAGTTTCACTGGTCAAGGTTTCACGGGTAAGTTTTACGGGTAAGTTTCACGGGTAAGTTTCACGGGTGACGTTTTACGGGTCTAGGTTTCCCTGGTAAGTTTCACGGGTCAAGGTTTCACGGGTAAGTTTCACAGGTAAGTTTCACGGGTAAGTTTCTCGGGTGACGTTTCACGGGTCTAGGTTTCACTGGTAAGTTTCACGGGTCAAGGTTTCACGGGTAAGTTTCACGGGTAAGTTTCACGGGTATGTTTCACGGGTGACGTTTCACGGGTCTAGGTTTCATTGGTAAGTTTCACGGGTCAAGGTTTCACGGGTAAGTTTCACGGGTAAGTTTCACGGGTATGTTTCACGGGTGACGTTTCACGGGTCTAGGTTCCACTGGTAAGTTTCACGGGTCAAGGTTTCACGGGTAAGTTTCACGGGTAAGTTTCACGGGTATGTTTCACGGGTGACGTTTTACGGGTCTAGGTTTCACTGGTAAGTTTCACGGGTCAAGGTTTCACGGGTAAGTTTCACGGGTAAGTTTTACGGGTAAGTTTCACGGGTGACGTTTCACGGGTCTAGGTTTTACTGGTATGTTTCACGGGTCAAGGTTTCACGGGTAAGTTTCACGGGTATGTTTCACGGGTGACGTTTCACGGGTCTAGGTTTCACTGGTAAGTTTCACGGATCAAGGTTTCACGGGTAAGTTTCACGGGTAAGTTTCACGGGTATGTTTCACGGATGACGTTTCACGGGTCTAGGTTTCCTGGTAAGTTTCACGGGTTAAGGTTTCACGGGTAAGTTTCACGGGTAAGTTTTACGGGTAAGTTTAACGGGTGACGTTTCACGGGTCTAGGTTTCACTGGTAAGTTTCACGGGTCAAGGTTTCACGGGTAAGTTTCACGGGTAAGTTTCACGGGTAAGTTTCACGGGTAAGTTTTACGGGTAAGTTTCACGGGTGACGTTTCACGGGTCTAGGTTTCACTGGTAAGTTTCACGGGTCAAGGTTTCACGGGTAAGTTTCACGGGTAAGTTTCACGGGTGACGTTTCACGGGTCTAGGTTTCACTCGTAAGATTCACGGGTCAAGGTTTCACGAGTAAGTTTCACGTGTAAGTTTCACGGGTAAATTTCACGGGTGACGTTTCACGGGTCTAGGTTTCACTGGTAAGTTTCACGGGTCAAGGTTTCACGGGTAAGTTTCACGGGTAAGTTTCACGGGTAAGTTTCACGGGTAAGTTTCACGGGTAAGTTTCACGGGTGACGTTTCACGGGTCTAGGTTTCACTGGTAAGTTTCACGGGTCTAGGTTTCACGGGTAAGTTTCACGGGTAAGTTTCACAGGTAAGTTTCACGGGTAAGTTTCACGGGTGACGTTTCACAGGTCTAGGTTTCACTGGTAAGTTTCACGGGTCAAGGTTTCACGGGTAAGTTTCACGGGTAAGTTTCACGGGTAAGTTTCACGGGTGACGTTTCACGGGTCTAGGTTTCACTGGTAAGTTTCACGGGTAAAGGTTTCACGGGTAAGTTTCACGGGTAAGTTTCACGGGTATGTTTCACGGGTGACGTTTCACGGGTCTAGGTTTCACTGGTAAGTTTCACGGGTCAAGGTTTCACGGTTAAGTTTCACGGGTAAGTTTCACGGGTATGTTTCACGGGTGACGTTTCACGGGTCTAGGTTTCACTGGTAAGTTTCACGGATCAAGGTTTCACGGGTGACGTTTCACGGGTCTAGGTTTCACTGGTAAGTTTCACGGGTCAAGGTTTCACGGGTAAGTTTCACGGGTAAGTTTTACGGGTAAGTTTCACGGGTGACGTTTCACGGGCGATGTTTCACGGGTCTAGTTTTCACTGGAAAGTTTCACGGGTCAAGGTTTCACGGGTAAGTTTCACGGGTAAGTTTCACGGGTAAGTTTTACGGGTATGTTTTACAGGTGACGTTTCACGGGTCTAGGTTTCACTGGTAAGTTTCACGGGTCAAGGTTTCACGGGTAAGTTTCACGGGTAAGTTTCACGGGTATGTTTCACGGGTATGTTTCACGGGTGACGTTTCACGGGTCTAGGTTTCACTGGTAAGTTTCACGGGTCAAGGTTTCACGGGTAAGTTTCACGGGTAAGTTTCACGGGTATGTTTCACGGGTGACGTTTCACGGGTCTAGGTTTCACTGGTAAGTTTCACGGATCAAGGTTTCACGGGTAAGTTTCACGGGTAAGTTTCACTGGTATGTTTCACGGGTCTAGGTTTCACTGGTAAGTTTCACGGGTCAAGGTTTCACGGGTAAGTTTCACGGGTAAGTTTTACGGGTAAGTTTCACGGGTGACGTTTCACGGGTCTAGGTTTCACTGGTAAGTTTCACGGGTCAAGGTTTCACGGGTAAGTTTCACGGGTAAGTTTCACGGGTAAGTTTTACGGGTAAGTTTCACGGGTGACGTTTCACGGGTCTAGGTTTCACTGGTAAGTTTCACGGGTCAAGGTTTTACGGGTAAGTTTCACGGGTAAGTTTCACGGGTAACGTTTCACGGGTCTAGGTTTCACTCGTAAGTTTCACGGGTCAAGGTTTCACGAGTAAGTTTCACGTGTAAGTTTCACGGGTAAGTTTCACGGGTGACGTTTCACGGGTCTAGGTTTCACTGGTAAGTTTCACGGGTCAAGGTTTTACGGGTAAGTTTCACGGGTAAGTTTCACGGGTAAGTTTCACGGGTAAGTTTCACGGGTAAGTTTCACGGGTGACGTTTCACGGATCTAGGTTTCACTGGTAAGTTTCACGGGTCTAGGTTTCACGGGTAAGTTTCACGGGTAAGTTTCACGGGTAAGTTTCACGGGTGACGTTTCACAGGCCTAGGTTTCACTGGTAAGTTTCACGGGTCAAGGTTTCACGGGTAAGTTTCACGGGTAAGTTTCACGGGTAAGTTTCACGGGTGACGTTTCACGGGTCTAGGTTTCACTGGTAAGTTTCACGGGTAAAGGTTTCACGGGTAAGTTTCACGGGTTAGTTTCACGGGTATGTCTCACGGGTGACGTTTCACGGGTCTAGGTTTCACTGGTAAGTTTCACGGGTCAAGGTTTCACGGGTAAGTTTCACGGGTAAGTTTTACGGGTAAGTTTCACGGGTGACGTTTCACGGGTGACGTTTCACGGGTCTATGTTTCACTGGAAAGTTTCACGGGTCAAGGTTTCACGGGTAAGTTTCACGGGTAAGTTTCACGGGTAAGTTTTACGGGTATGTTTTACAGGTGACGTTTCACGGGTCTAGGTTTCACTGGTAAGTTTCACGGGTCAAGGTTTCACGGGTAAGTTTCACGGGTAAGTTTCACGGGTATGTTTAATGGGTGATGTTTCACGGGTCTAGGTTTCACTGGTAAGTTTCACGGGTCAAGGTTTCACGGGTAAGTTTCACGGGTAAGTTTCACGGGTATGTTTCATGGGTGATGTTTCACGGGTCTAGGTTTCACTGGTAAGTTTCACGGGTCAAGGTTTTACGGGTAAGTTTCACGGGTAAGTTTCACGGGTATGTTTTACGGGTGACGTTTCACGGGTCTAGGTTTCACTGGTAAGTTTCACGGGTCAAGGTTTCACGGGTAAGTTTCACGGGTAAGTTTCACGGGTATGTTTCACGGGTGACGTTTCACGGGTCTAGGTTTCATTGGTAAGTTTCACGGGTCAAGGTTTCACGGGTAAGTTTCACGGGTAAGTTTCACGGGTGACGTTTCACGGGTGACGTTTCACGGGTCTTGGTTTCACTGGTAAATTTCACGTGTCAAGGTTTCACGGGTAAGTTTCACGGGTAAGTTTTACGGGTATGTTTTACAGAAGACGTTTCACGGGTAAGTTTCACGGGTAAGTTTCACGGGTGACGTTTCACGGGTCTAGGTTTCACTGGTAAGTTTCACGGGTCAAGGTTTCACGGGTAAGTTTCACGGGTAAGTTTCACGGGTAACGTTTCACGGGTCTAGGTTTCACTCGTAAGTTTCACGGGTCAAGGTTTCACGAGTAAGTTTCACGTGTAAGTTTCACGGGTAAGTTTCACGGGTGACGTTTCACGGGTCTAGGTTTCACTGGTAAGTTTCACGGGTCAAGGTTTTACGGGTAAGTTTCACGGGTAAGTTTCACGGGTAAGTTTCACGGGTAAGTTTCACGGGTGACGTTTCACGGATCTAGGTTTCACTGGTAAGTTTCACGGGTCTAGGTTTCACGGGTAAGTTTCACGGGTAAGTTTCACAGGTAAGTTTCACGGGTAAGTTTCACGGGTGACGTTTCACAGGTCTAGGTTTCACTGGTAAGTTTCACGGGTCAAGGTTTCACGGGTAAGTTTCACGGGTAAGTTTCACGGGTAAGTTTCACGGGTGACGTTTCACGGGTCTAGGTTTCACTGGTAAGTTTCACGGGTAAAGGTTTCACGGGTAAGTTTCACGGGTAAGTTTCACGGGTATGTTTCACGGGTGACGTTTCACGGGTCTAGGTTTCACTGGTAAGTTTCACGGGTCAAGGTTTCACGGTTAAGTTTCACGGGTAAGTTTCACGGGTATGTTTCACGGGTGACGTTTTACGGGTCTAGGTTTCACTGGTAAGTTTCACGGGTCAAGGTTTCACGGGTAAGTTTCACGGGTAAGTTTTACGGGTAAGTTTCACGGGTGACGTTTCACGGGTCTAGGTTTTACTGGTAAGTTTCACGGGTCAAGGTTTCACGGGTAAGTTTCACGGGTAAGTTTCACGGGTAAGTTTCACGGGTGACCTTTCACGGGTCTAGGTTTCACTGGTAAGTTTCACGGGTCAAGGTTTCACGGGTAAGTTTTACGGGTAAGTTTCACGGGTTAGTTTCACGGGTGACGTTTTACGGGTCTAGGTTTCCCTGGTAAGTTTCACGGGTCAAGGTTTCACGGGTAAGTTTCACAGGTAAGTTTCACGGGTAAGTTTCTCGGGTGACGTTTCACGGGTCTAGGTTTCACTGGTAAGTTTCACGGGTCAAGGTTTCACGGGTAAGTTTCACGGGTAAGTTTCACGAGTGACGTTTCACGGGTGACGTTTCACGGGTCTTGGTTTCACTGGTAAATTTCACGTGTCAAGGTTTCACGGGTAAGTTTCACGGGTAAGTTTTACGGGTATGTTTTACAAGTGACGTTTCACGGGTAAGTTTCACGGGTAAGTTTCACGGGTGACGTTTCACGGGTCTAGGTTTCACTGGTAAGTTTCACGGGTATGTTTCACGGGTGACGTTTCACGGGTCTAGGTTTCACTGGTAAGTTTCACGGGTCAAGGTTTCACGGGTAAGTTTCACGGGTAAGTTTCACGGGTATGTTTCACGGATGACGTTTCACGGGTCTTGGTTTCACTGGTAAGTTTCACGGGTCAAGGTTTCACGGGTAAGTTTCACGGGTAAGTTTTACGGGTATGTTTTACAGGTGACGTTTCACGGGTTAGTTTCACGGGTAAGTTTCACGGGTGACGTTTCACGGGTCTAGGTTTCACTGGTAAGTTTCACGGGTCAAGATTTTACGGGTAAGTTTCACGGGTAAGTTTCACGGGTATGTTTCACGGGTGACGTTTCACGGGTCTAGGTTTCACTGGTAAGTTTCACGGGTCAAGGTTTTACGGGTAAGTTTCACGGGTAAGTTTTACGGGTAAGTTTCACGGGTGACGTTTCACGGGTCTAGGTTTCACTGGTAAGTTTCACGGGTCAAGGTTTCACGGGTAAGTTTCACGGGTAAGTTTCACGGGTATGTTTCACGGGTGACGTTTCACGGGTCTAGGTTTCACTGGTAAGTTTCACGGGTCAAGGTTTCACGGGTAAGTTTCACGGGTAAGTTTCACGGGTATGTTTCACGGGTGACGTTTCACGGGTCTAGGTTTCACTGGTAAGTTTCACGGGTCAAGGATTCACGGGTAAGTTTCACGGGTAAGTTTCACGGGTATGTTTCACGGGTATGTTTCACGGGTGACGTTTCACGGGTCTTGGTTTCACTGGTAAGTTTCACGGGTCAAGGTATCACGGGTCAAAGTTTTACGGGTAAGTTTCACGGGTATGTTTCACGGGTGACGTTTCACGGGTCTAGGTTTCACTGGTAAGTTTCACGGGTCCAGGTTTCACGGGTAAGTTTCACGGGTATGTTTCATGGGTGATGTTTTACGGGTCTAGGTTTCACTGGTAAGTTTCACGGGTCAAGGTTTCACGGGTAAGTTTCACGGGTAAGTTTCACTGGTAAGTTTCACGGGTCAAGGTTTCACGGGTAAGTTTCACGGGTAAGTTTCACGGGTATGTTTCACGGGTGACGTTTCACGGGTCTAGGTTTCACTGGAAAGTTTCACGGGTCAAGGTTTCACAGATAAGTTTCACGGGTAAGTTTTACGGGTATGTTTTACAGGTGACGTTTCACGGGTCTAGGTTTCACTGGTAAGTTTCACGGGTCAAGGTTTCACGGGTAAGTTTCACGGGTAAGTTTCACGGGTATGTTTCATGGGTGATGTTTCACGGGTCTAGGTTTCACTGGTAAGTTTCACGGGTCAAGGTTTTACGGGTATGTTTCACGGGTAAGTTTCACGGGTATGTTTTACGGGTGACGTTTCACGGGTCTAGGTTTCACTGGTAAGTTTCACGGGTCAAGGTTTCACGGGTAAGTTTCACGGGTAAGTTTCACGGGTATGTTTCACGGGTGACGTTTCACGGGTCTAGGTTTCACTGGTAAGTTTCACGGGTCAAGGTTTCACGGGTAAGTTTCACGGGTAAGTTTCACGGGTATGTTTCACGGGTGACGTTTCACGGGTCTAGGTTCCACTGGTAAGTTTCACGGGTCAAGGTTTCACGGGTAAGTTTCACGGGTAAGTTTCACGGGTATGTTTCACGGGTGACGTTTTACGGGTCTAGGTTTCACTGGTAAGTTTCACGGGTCAAGGTTTCACGGGTAAGTTTCACGGGTAAGTTTTACGGGTAAGTTTCACGGGTGACGTTTCACGGGTCTAGGTTTTACTGGTAAGTTTCACGGGTCAAGGTTTCAAGGGTAAGTTTCACGGGTAAGTTTCACGGGTAAGTTTCACGGGTGACCTTTCACGGGTCTAGGTTTCACTGGTAAGTTTCACGGGTCAAGGTTTCACGGGTAAGTTTCACGTGTAAGTTTCACGGGTGACTTTTCACGGGTCTAGGTTTCACTGGTAAGTTTCACTGGTCAAGGTTTCACGGGTAAGTTTTACGGGTAAGTTTCACGGGTAAGTTTCACGGGTGACGTTTTACGGGTCTAGGTTTCCCTGGTAAGTTTCACGGGTCAAGGTTTCACGGGTAAGTTTCACAGGTAAGTTTCACGGGTAAGTTTCTCGGGTGACGTTTCACGGGTCTAGGTTTCACTGGTAAGTTTCACGGGTCAAGGTTTCACGGGTAAGTTTCACGGGTAAGTTTCACGGGTATGTTTCACGGGTGACGTTTCACGGGTCTAGGTTTCATTGGTAAGTTTCACGGGTCAAGGTTTCACGGGTAAGTTTCACGGGTAAGTTTCACGGGTATGTTTCACGGGTGACGTTTCACGGGTCTAGGTTCCACTGGTAAGTTTCACGGGTCAAGGTTTCACGGGTAAGTTTCACGGGTAAGTTTCACGGGTATGTTTCACGGGTGACGTTTTACGGGTCTAGGTTTCACTGGTAAGTTTCACGGGTCAAGGTTTCACGGGTAAGTTTCACGGGTAAGTTTTACGGGTAAGTTTCACGGGTGACGTTTCACGGGTCTAGGTTTTACTGGTATGTTTCACGGGTCAAGGTTTCACGGGTAAGTTTCACGGGTATGTTTCACGGGTGACGTTTCACGGGTCTAGGTTTCACTGGTAAGTTTCACGGATCAAGGTTTCACGGGTAAGTTTCACGGGTAAGTTTCACGGGTATGTTTCACGGATGACGTTTCACGGGTCTAGGTTTCCTGGTAAGTTTCACGGGTTAAGGTTTCACGGGTAAGTTTCACGGGTAAGTTTTACGGGTAAGTTTAACGGGTGACGTTTCACGGGTCTAGGTTTCACTGGTAAGTTTCACGGGTCAAGGTTTCACGGGTAAGTTTCACGGGTAAGTTTCACGGGTAAGTTTCACGGGTAAGTTTTACGGGTAAGTTTCACGGGTGACGTTTCACGGGTCTAGGTTTCACTGGTAAGTTTCACGGGTCAAGGTTTCACGGGTAAGTTTCACGGGTAAGTTTCACGGGTGACGTTTCACGGGTCTAGGTTTCACTCGTAAGATGCACGGGTCAAGGTTTCACGAGTAAGTTTCACGTGTAAGTTTCACGGGTAAATTTCACGGGTGACGTTTCACGGGTCTAGGTTTCACTGGTAAGTTTCACGGGTCAAGGTTTCACGGGTAAGTTTCACGGGTAAGTTTCACGGGTAAGTTTCACGGGTAAGTTTCACGGGTAAGTTTCACGGGTGACGTTTCACGGGTCTAGGTTTCACTGGTAAGTTTCACGGGTCTAGGTTTCACGGGTAAGTTTCACGGGTAAGTTTCACAAGTAAGTTTCACGGGTAAGTTTCACGGGTGACGTTTCACGGGTCTAGGTTTCACTGGTAAGTTTCACGGGTCAAGGTTTCACGGGTAAGTTTCACGGGTAAGTTTCACGGGTAAGTTTTACGGGTGACGTTTCACGGGTCTAGGTTTCACGGGTAAGTTTCACGGGTATGTTTCACGGGTGACGTTTCACGGGTCTAGGTTTCACTGGTAAGTTTCACGGGTCAAGGTTTCACGGGTAAGTTTCACGGGTAAGTTTTACGGGTAAGTTTCACGGGTGACGTTTCACGGGCGATGTTTCACGGGTCTAGGTTTCACTGGAAAGTTTCACGGGTCAAGGTTTCACGGGTAAGTTTCACGGGTAAGTTTCACGGGTAAGTTTTACGGGTATGTTTTACAGGTGACGTTTCACGGGTCTAGGTTTCACTGGTAAGTTTCACGGGTCAAGGTTTCACGGGTAAGTTTCACGGGTAAGTTTCACGGGTATGTTCCACGGGTATGTTTCACGGGTGACGTTTCACGGGTCTAGGTTTCACTGGTAAGTTTCACGGGTCAAGGTTTCACGGGTAAGTTTCACGGGTAAGTTTCACGGGTATGTTTCACGGGTGACGTTTCACGGGTCTAGGTTTCACTGGTAAGTTTAACGGATCAAGGTTTCACGGGTAAGTTTCACGGGTAAGTTTCACTGGTATGTTTCACGGGTGACGTTTCACGGGTCTAGGTTTCACTGGTAAGTTTCACGGGTCAAGGTTTCACGGGTAAGTTTCACGGGTAAGTTTTACGGGTAAGTTTCACGGGTGACGTTTCACGGGTCTAGGTTTCACTGGTAAGTTTCACGGGTCAAGGTTTCACGGGTAAGTTTCACGGGTAAGTTTCACGGGTAAGTTTTACGGGTAAGTTTCACGGGTGACGTTTCACGGGTCTAGGTTTCACTGGTAAGTTTCACGGGTCAAGGTTTTACGGGTAAGTTTCACGGGTAAGTTTCACGGGTAACGTTTCACGGGTCTAGGTTTCACTCGTAAGTTTCACGGGTCAAGGTTTCACGAGTAAGTTTCACGTGTAAGTTTCAAGGGTAAGTTTCACGGGTGACGTTTCACGGGTCTAGGTTTCACTGGTAAGTTTCACGGGTCAAGGTTTTACGGGTAAGTTTCACGGGTAAGTTTCACGGGTAAGTTTCACGGGTAAGTTTCACGGGTAAGTTTCACGGGTGACGTTTCACGGATCTAGGTTTCACTGGTAAGTTTCACGGGTCTAGGTTTCACGGGTAAGTTTCACGGGTAAGTTTCACGGGTAAGTTTCACGGGTGACGTTTCACAGGTCTAGGTTTCACTGGTAAGTTTCACGGGTCAAGGTTTCACGGGTAAGTTTCACGGGTAAGTTTCACGGGTAAGTTTCACGGGTGACGTTTCACGGGTCTAGGTTTCACTGGTAAGTTTCACGGGTAAAGGTTTCACGGGTAAGTTTCACGGGTAAGTTTCACGGGTATGTTTCACGGGTGACGTTTCACGGGTCTAGGTTTCACTGGTAAGTTTCACGGGTCAAGGTTTCACGGGTAAGTTTCACGGGTAAGTTTTACGGGTAAGTTTCACGGGTGACGTTTCTCGGGTGACGTTTCACGGGTGACGTTTCACGGGTCTATGTTTCACTGGAAAGTTTCACGGGTCAAGGTTTCACGGGTAAGTTTCACGGGTAAGTTTCACGGGTAAGTTTTACGGGTATGTTTTACAGGTGACGTTTCACGGGTCTAGGTTTCACTGGTAAGTTTCACGGGTCAAGGTTTCACGGGTAAGTTTCACGGGTAAGTTTAACGGGTATGTTTAATGGGTGATGTTTCACGGGTCTAGGTTTCACTGGTAAGTTTCACGGGTCAAGGTTTCACGGGTAAGTTTCACGGGTAAGTTTCACGGGTATGTTTCACGGGTGACGTTTCACGGGTCTAGGTTTTACTGGAAAGTTTCACGGTTCAAGGTTTCACGGGTAAGTTTCACGGGTAAGTTTTACGGGTATGTTTTACAGGTGACGTTTTACGGGTCTAGGTTTCACTGGTAAGTTTCACGGGTCAAGGTTTCACGGGTAAGTTTCACGGGTAAGTTTCACGGGTATGTTTCACGGGTGACGTTTCACGGGTCTAGGTTTCATTGGTAAGTTTCACGGGTCAAGGTTTCACGGGTAAGTTTCACGGGTAAGTTTCACGGGTATGTTTCACGGGTGACGTTTCACGGGTCTAGGTTCCACTGGTAAGTTTCACGGGTCAAGGTTTCACGGGTAAGTTTCACGGGTAAGTTTCACGGGTATGTTTCACGGGTGACGTTTCACGGGTCTAGGTTCCACTGGTAAGTTTCACGGGTCAAGGTTTCACGGGTAAGTTTCACGGGTAAGTTTCACGGGTATGTTTCACGGGTGACGTTTTACGGGTCTAGGTTTCACTGGTAAGTTTCACGGGTCAAGGTTTCACGGGTAAGTTTCACGGGTAAGTTTTACGGGTAAGTTTCACGGGTGACGTTTCACGGGTCTAGGTTTTACTGGTATGTTTCACGGGTCAAGGTTTCACGGGTAAGTTTCACGGGTATGTTTCACGGGTGACGTTTCACGGGTCTAGGTTTCACTGGTAAGTTTCACGGATCAAGGTTTCACGGGTAAGTTTCACGGGTAAGTTTCACGGGTAAGTTTTACGGGTAAGTTTCACGGGTGACGTTTCACGGGCGATGTTTCACGGGTAAGTTTCACGGGTATGTTTCACGGGTGACGTTTCACGGGTCTAGGTTTTACTGGAAAGTTTCACGGTTCAAGGTTTCACGGGTAAGTTTCACGGGTAAGTTTTACGGGTATGTTTTACAGGTGACGTTTTACGGGTCTAGGTTTCACTGGTAAGTTTCACGGGTCAAGGTTTCACGGGTAAGTTTCACGGGTAAGTTTCACGGGTATGTTTCATGGGTGATGTTTCACGGGTCTAGGTTTCACTGGTAAGTTTCACGGGTCAAGGTTTCACGGGTAAGTTTTACGGGTAAGTTTCACGGGTGACGTTTCTCGGGTGACGTTTCACGGGTGACGTTTCACGGGTCTATGTTTCACTGGAAAGTTTCACGGGTCAAGGTTTCACGGGTAAGTTTCACGGGTAAGTTTCACGGGTAAGTTTTACGGGTATGTTTTACAGGTGACGTTTCACGGGTCTAGGTTTCACTGGTAAGTTTCACGGGTCAAGGTTTCACGGGTAAGTTTCACGGGTAAGTTTAACGGGTATGTTTAATGGGTGATGTTTCACGGGTCTAGGTTTCACTGGTAAGTTTCACGGGTCAAGGTTTCACGGGTAAGTTTCACGGGTAAGTTTCACGGGTATGTTTCACGGGTGACGTTTCACGGGTCTAGGTTTTACTGGAAAGTATCACGGTTCAAGGTTTCACGGGTAAGTTTCACGGGTAAGTTTTACGGGTATGTTTTACAGGTGACGTTTCACGGGTCTAGGTTTCACTGGTAAGTTTCACGGGTCAAGGTTTCACGGGTAAGTTTCACGGGTAAGTTTCACGGGTATGTTTAATGGGTGATGTTTCACGGGTCTAGGTTTCACTGGTAAGTTTCACGGGTCAAGGTTTCACGGGTAAGTTTCACGGGTAAGTTTCACGGGTATGTTTCACGGGTGACGTTTCACGGGTCTAGGTTTCACTGGAAAGTTTCACGGTTCAAGGTTTCACGGGTAAGTTTCACGGGTAAGTTTTACGGGTATGTTTTACAGGTGACGTTTTACGGGTCTAGGTTTCACTGGTAAGTTTCACGGGTCAAGGTTTCACGGGTAAGTTTCACGGGTAAGTTTCACGGGTATGTTTCATGGGTGATGTTTCACGGGTCTAGGTTTCACTGGTAAGTTTCACGGGTCAAGGTTTTACGGGTAAGTTTCACGGGTAAGTTTCACGGGTATGTTTTACGGGTGACGTTTCACGGGTCTAGGTTTCACTGGTAAGTTTCACGGGTCAAGGTTTCACGGGTAAGTTTCACGGGTAAGTTTCACGGGTATGTTTCACGGGTGACGTTTCACGGGTCTAGGTTTCATTGGTAAGTTTCACGGGTCAAGGTTTCACGGGTAAGTTTCACGGGTAAGTTTCACGGGTGACGTTTCACGGGTGACGTTTCACGGGTCTTGGTCTCACTGGTAAATTTCACGTGTCAAGGTTTCACGGGTAAGTTTCACGGGTAAGTTTTACGGGTATGTTTTACAGAAGACGTTTCACGGGTAAGTTTCACGGGTAAGTTTCACGGGTGACGTTTCACGGGTCTAGGTTTCACTGGTAAGTTTCACGGGTCAAGGTTTCACGGGTAAGTTTCACGGGTAAGTTTCACGGGTAACGTTTCACGGGTCTAGGTTTCACTCGTAAGTTTCACGGGTCAAGGTTTCACGAGTAAGTTTCACGTGTAAGTTTCACGGGTAAGTTTCACGGGTGACGTTTCACGGGTCTAGGTTTCACTGGTAAGTTTCACGGGTCAAGGTTTTACGGGTAAGTTTCACGGGTAAGTTTCACGGGTAAGTTTCACGGGTAAGTTTCACGGGTGACGTTTCACGGGTGACGTTTCACGGATCTAGGTTTCACTGGTAAGTTTCACGGGTCTAGGTTTCACGGGTAAGTTTCACGGGTAAGTTTCACAGGTAAGTTTCACGGGTAAGTTTCACGGGTGACGTTTCACAGGTCTAGGTTTCACTGGTAAGTTTCACGGGTCAAGGTTTCACGGGTAAGTTTCACGGGTAAGTTTCACGGGTAAGTTTCACGGGTGACGTTTCACGGGTCTAGGTTTCACTGGTAAGTTTCACGGGTAAAGGTTTCACGGGTAAGTTTCACGGGTAAGTTTCACGGGTATGTTTCACGGGTGACGTTTCACGGGTCTAGGTTTCACTGGTAAGTTTCACGGGTCAAGGTTTCACGGTTAAGTTTCACGGGTAAGTTTCACGGGTATGTTTCACGGGTGACGTTTTACGGGTCTAGGTTTCACTGGTAAGTTTCACGGGTCAAGGTTTCACGGGTAAGTTTCACGGGTAAGTTTTACGGGTAAGTTTCACGGGTGACGTTTCACGGGTCTAGGTTTTACTGGTAAGTTTCACGGGTCAAGGTTTCACGGGTAAGTTTCACGGGTAAGTTTCACGGGTAAGTTTCACGGGTGACCTTTCACGGGTCTAGGTTTCACTGGTAAGTTTCACGGGTCAAGGTTTCACGGGTAAGTTTTACGGGTAAGTTTCACGGGTTAGTTTCACGGGTGACGTTTTACGGGTCTAGGTTTCCCTGGTAAGTTTCACGGGTCAAGGTTTCACGGGTAAGTTTCACAGGTAAGTTTCACGGGTAAGTTTCTCGGGTGACGTTTCACGGGTCTAGGTTTCACTGGTAAGTTTCACGGGTCAAGGTTTCACGGGTAAGTTTCACGGGTAAGTTTCACGAGTGACGTTTCACGGGTGACGTTTCACGGGTCTTGGTTTCACTGGTAAATTTCACGTGTCAAGGTTTCACGGGTAAGTTTCACGGGTAAGTTTTACGGGTATGTTTTACAAGTGACGTTTCACGGGTAAGTTTCACGGGTAAGTTTCACGGGTGACGTTTCACGGGTCTAGGTTTCACTGGTAAGTTTCACGGGTATGTTTCACGGGTGACGTTTCACGGGTCTAGGTTTCACTGGTAAGTTTCACGGGTCAAGGTTTCACGGGTAAGTTTCACGGGTAAGTTTCACGGGTCAAGGTATCACGGGTCAAAGTTTTACGGGTAAGTTTCACGGGTATGTTTCACGGGTGACGTTTCACGGGTCTAGGTTTCATAGGTAAGTTTCACGGGTCAAGGTTTCACGGGTAAGTTTCACGGGTATGTTTCATGGGTGATGTTTTACGGGTCTAGGTTTCACTGGTAAGTTTCACGGGTCAAGGTTTCACGGGTAAGTTTCACGGGTAAGTTTCACTGGTAAGTTTCACGGGTCAAGGTTTCACGGGTAAGTTTCACGGGTAAGTTTCACGGGTATGTTTCACGGGTGACGTTTCACGGGTCTAGGTTTCACTGGAAAGTTTCACGGGTCAAGGTTTCACAGATAAGTTTCACGGGTAAGTTTTACGGGTATGTTTTACAGGTGACGTTTCACGGGTCTAGGTTTCACTGGTAAGTTTCACGGGTCAAGGTTTCACGGGTAAGTTTCACGGGTAAGTTTCACGGGTATGTTTCATGGGTGATGTTTCACGGGTCTAGGTTTCACTGGTAAGTTTCACGGGTCAAGGTTTTACGGGTATGTTTCACGGGTAAGTTTCACGGGTATGTTTTACGGGTGACGTTTCACGGGTCTAGGTTTCACTGGTAAGTTTCACGGGTCAAGGTTTCACGGGTAAGTTTCACGGGTAAGTTTCACGGGTATGTTTCACGGGTGACGTTTCACGGGTCTAGGTTTCACTGGTAAGTTTCACGGGTCAAGGTTTCACGGGTAAGTTTCACGGGTAAGTTTCACGGGTATGTTTCACGGGTGACGTTTCACGGGTCTAGGTTCCACTGGTAAGTTTCACGGGTCAAGGTTTCACGGGTAAGTTTCACGGGTAAGTTTCACGGGTATGTTTCACGGGTGACGTTTTACGGGTCTAGGTTTCACTGGTAAGTTTCACGGGTCAAGGTTTCACGGGTAAGTTTCACGGGTAAGTTTTACGGGTAAGTTTCACGGGTGACGTTTCACGGGTCTAGGTTTTACTGGTAAGTTTCACGGGTCAAGGTTTCAAGGGTAAGTTTCACGGGTAAGTTTCACGGGTGACCTTTCACGGGTCTAGGTTTCACTGGTAAGTTTCACGGGTCAAGGTTTCACGGGTAAGTTTCACGTGTAAGTTTCACGGGTGACTTTTCACGGGTCTAGGTTTCACTGGTAAGTTTCACTGGTCAAGGTTTCACGGGTAAGTTTTACGGGTAAGTTTCACGGGTAAGTTTCACGGGTGACGTTTTACGGGTCTAGGTTTCCCTGGTAAGTTTCACGGGTCAAGGTTTCACGGGTAAGTTTCACAGGTAAGTTTCACGGGTAAGTTTCTCGGGTGACGTTTCACGGGTCTAGGTTTCACTGGTAAGTTTCACGGGTCAAGGTTTCACGGGTAAGTTTCACGGGTAAGTTTCACGGGTATGTTTCACGGGTGACGTTTCACGGGTCTAGGTTTCATTGGTAAGTTTCACGGGTCAAGGTTTCACGGGTAAGTTTCACGGGTAAGTTTCACGGGTATGTTTCACGGGTGACGTTTCACGGGTCTAGGTTCCACTGGTAAGTTTCACGGGTCAAGGTTTCACGGGTAAGTTTCACGGGTAAGTTTCACGGGTATGTTTCACGGGTGACGTTTTACGGGTCTAGGTTTCACTGGTAAGTTTCACGGGTCAAGGTTTCACGGGTAAGTTTCACGGGTAAGTTTTACGGGTAAGTTTCACGGGTGACGTTTCACGGGTCTAGGTTTTACTGGTATGTTTCACGGGTCAAGGTTTCACGGGTAAGTTTCACGGGTATGTTTCACGGGTGACGTTTCACGGGTCTAGGTTTCACTGGTAAGTTTCACGGATCAAGGTTTCACGGGTAAGTTTCACGGGTAAGTTTCACGGGTATGTTTCACGGATGACGTTTCACGGGTCTAGGTTTCCTGGTAAGTTTCACGGGTTAAGGTTTCACGGGTAAGTTTCACGGGTAAGTTTTACGGGTAAGTTTAACGGGTGACGTTTCACGGGTCTAGGTTTCACTGGTAAGTTTCACGGGTCAAGGTTTCACGGGTAAGTTTCACGGGTAAGTTTCACGGGTAAGTTTCACGGGTAAGTTTTACGGGTAAGTTTCACGGGTGACGTTTCACGGGTCTAGGTTTCACTGGTAAGTTTCACGGGTCAAGGTTTCACGGGTAAGTTTCACGGGTAAGTTTCACGGGTGACGTTTCACGGGTCTAGGTTTCACTCGTAAGATTCACGGGTCAAGGTTTCACGAGTAAGTTTCACGTGTAAGTTTCACGGGTGACGTTTCACGGGTCTAGGTTTCACTGGTAAGTTTCACGGGTCAAGGTTTCACGGGTAAGTTTCACGGGTAAGTTTCACGGGTAAGTTTCACGGGTAAGTTTCACGGGTAAGTTTCACGGGTGACGTTTCACGGGTCTAGGTTTCACTGGTAAGTTTCACGGGTCTAGGTTTCACGGGTAAGTTTCACGGGTAAGTTTCACAAGTAAGTTTCACGGGTAAGTTTCACGGGTGACGTTTCACGGGTCTAGGTTTCACTGGTAAGTTTCACGGGTCAAGGTTTCACGGGTAAGTTTCACGGGTAAGTTTCACGGGTAAGTTTCACGGGTGACGTTTCACGGGTCTAGGTTTCACGGGTAAGTTTCACGGGTATGTTTCACGGGTGACGTTTCACGGGTCTAGGTTTCACTGGTAAGTTTCACGGGTCAAGGTTTCACGGGTAAGTTTCACGGGTAAGTTTTACGGGTAAGTTTCACGGGTGACGTTTCACGGGCGATGTTTCACGGGTCTAGGTTTCACTGGAAAGTTTCACGGGTCAAGGTTTCACGGGTAAGTTTCACGGGTAAGTTTCACGGGTAAGTTTTACGGGTATGTTTTACAGGTGACGTTTCACGGGTCTAGGTTTCACTGGTAAGTTTCACGGGTCAAGGTTTCACGGGTAAGTTTCACGGGTAAGTTTCACGGGTATGTTCCACGGGTATGTTTCACGGGTGACGTTTCACGGGTCTAGGTTTCACTGGTAAGTTTCACGGGTCAAGGTTTCACGGGTAAGTTTCACGGGTAAGTTTCACGGGTATGTTTCACGGGTGACGTTTCACGGGTCTAGGTTTCACTGGTAAATTTCACGGATCAAGGTTTCACGGGTAAGTTTCACGGGTAAGTTTCACTGGTATGTTTCACGGGTGACGTTTCACGGGTCTAGGTTTCACTGGTAAGTTTCACGGGTCAAGGTTTCACGGGTAAGTTTCACGGGTAAGTTTTACGGGTAAGTTTCACGGGTGACGTTTCACGGGTCTAGGTTTCACTGGTAAGTTTCACGGGTCAAGGTTTCACGGGTAAGTTTCACGGGTAAGTTTCACGGGTAAGTTTTACGGGTAAGTTTCACGGGTGACGTTTCACGGGTCTAGGTTTCACTGGTAAGTTTCACGGGTCAAGGTTTTACGGGTAAGTTTCACGGGTAAGTTTCACGGGTAACGTTTCACGGGTCTAGGTTTCACTCGTAAGTTTCACGGGTCAAGGTTTCACGAGTAAGTTTCACGTGTAAGTTTCACGGGTAAGTTTCACGGGTGACGTTTCACGGGTCTAGGTTTCACTGGTAAGTTTCACGGGTCAAGGTTTTACGGGTAAGTTTCACGGGTAAGTTTCACGGGTAAGTTTCACGGGTAAGTTTCACGGGTAAGTTTCACGGGTGACGTTTCACGGATCTAGGTTTCACTGGTAAGTTTCACGGGTCTAGGTTTCACGGGTAAGTTTCACGGGTAAGTTTCACGGGTAAGTTTCACGGGTGACGTTTCACAGGTCTAGGTTTCACTGGTAAGTTTCACGGGTCAAGGTTTCACGGGTAAGTTTCACGGGTAAGTTTCACGGGTAAGTTTCACGGGTGACGTTTCACGGGTCTAGGTTTCACTGGTAAGTTTCACGGGTAAAGGTTTCACGGGTAAGTTTCACGGGTAAGTTTCACGGGTATGTTTCACGGGTGACGTTTCACGGGTCTAGGTTTCACTGGTAAGTTTCACGGGTCAAGGTTTCACGGGTAAGTTTCACGGGTAAGTTTTACGGGTAAGTTTCACGGGTGACGTTTCTCGGGTGACGTTTCACGGGTGACGTTTCACGGGTCTATGTTTCACTGGAAAGTTTCACGGGTCAAGGTTTCACGGGTAAGTTTCACGGGTAAGTTTCACGGGTAAGTTTTACGGGTATGTTTTACAGGTGACGTTTCACGGGTCTAGGTTTCACTGGTAAGTTTCACGGGTCAAGGTTTCACGGGTAAGTTTCACGGGTAAGTTTAACGGGTATGTTTAATGGGTGATGTTTCACGGGTCTAGGTTTCACTGGTAAGTTTCACGGGTCAAGGTTTCACGGGTAAGTTTCACGGGTAAGTTTCACGGGTATGTTTCACGGGTGACGTTTCACGGGTCTAGGTTTTACTGGAAAGTTTCACGGTTCAAGGTTTCACGGGTAAGTTTCACGGGTAAGTTTTACGGGTATGTTTTACAGGTGACGTTTTACGGGTCTAGGTTTCACTGGTAAGTTTCACGGGTCAAGGTTTCACGGGTAAGTTTCACGGGTAAGTTTCACGGGTATGTTTCATGGGTGATGTTTCACGGGTCTAGGTTTCACTGGTAAGTTTTACGGGTCAAGGTTTTACGGGTAAGTTTCACGGGTAAGTTTCACGGGTATGTTTTACGGGTGACGTTTCACGGGTCTAGGTTTCACTGGTAAGTTTCACGGGTCAAGGTTTCACGGGTAAGTTTCACGGGTAAGTTTCACGGGTATGTTTCACGGGTGACGTTTCACGGGTCTAGGTTTCATTGGTAAGTTTCACGGGTCAAGGTTTCACGGGTAAGTTTCACGGGTAAGTTTCACGGGTATGTTTCACGGGTGACGTTTCACGGGTCTAGGTTCCACTGGTAAGTTTCACGGGTCAAGGTTTCACGGGTAAGTTTCACGGGTAAGTTTCACGGGTATGTTTCACGGGTGACGTTTCACGGGTCTAGGTTCCACTGGTAAGTTTCACGGGTCAAGGTTTCACGGGTAAGTTTCACGGGTAAGTTTCACGGGTATGTTTCACGGGTGACGTTTTACGGGTCTAGGTTTCACTGGTAAGTTTCACGGGTCAAGGTTTCACGGGTAAGTTTCACGGGTAAGTTTTACGGGTAAGTTTCACGGGTGACGTTTCACGGGTCTAGGTTTTACTGGTATGTTTCACGGGTCAAGGTTTCACGGGTAAGTTTCACGGGTATGTTTCACGGGTGACGTTTCACGGGTCTAGGTTTCACTGGTAAGTTTCACGGATCAAGGTTTCACGGGTAAGTTTCACGGGTAAGTTTCACGGGTAAGTTTTACGGGTAAGTTTCACGGGTGACGTTTCACGGGCGATGTTTCACGGGTAAGTTTCACGGGTATGTTTCACGGGTGACGTTTCACGGGTCTAGGTTTTACTGGAAAGTTTCACGGTTCAAGGTTTCACGGGTAAGTTTCACGGGTAAGTTTTACGGGTATGTTTTACAGGTGACGTTTTACGGGTCTAGGTTTCACTGGTAAGTTTCACGGGTCAAGGTTTCACGGGTAAGTTTCACGGGTAAGTTTCACGGGTATGTTTCATGGGTGATGTTTCACGGGTCTAGGTTTCACTGGTAAGTTTCACGGGTCAAGGTTTCACGGGTAAGTTTTACGGGTAAGTTTCACGGGTGACGTTTCTCGGGTGACGTTTCACGGGTGACGTTTCACGGGTCTATGTTTCACTGGAAAGTTTCACGGGTCAAGGTTTCACGGGTAAGTTTCACGGGTAAGTTTCACGGGTAAGTTTTACGGGTATGTTTTACAGGTGACGTTTCACGGGTCTAGGTTTCACTGGTAAGTTTCACGGGTCAAGGTTTCACGGGTAAGTTTCACGGGTAAGTTTAACGGGTATGTTTAATGGGTGATGTTTCACGGGTCTAGGTTTCACTGGTAAGTTTCACGGGTCAAGGTTTCACGGGTGAGTTTCACGGGTAAGTTTCACGGGTATGTTTCACGGGTGACGTTTCACGGGTCTAGGTTTTACTGGAAAGTATCACGGTTCAAGGTTTCACGGGTAAGTTTCACGGGTAAGTTTTACGGGTATGTTTTACAGGTGACGTTTTACGGGTCTAGGTTTCACTGGTAAGTTTCACGGGTCAAGGTTTCACGGGTAAGTTTCACGGGTAAGTTTCACGGGTATGTTTCATGGGTGATGTTTCACGGGTCTAGGTTTCACTGGTAAGTTTCACGGGTCAAGGTTTTACGGGTAAGTTTCACGGGTAAGTTTCACGGGTATGTTTTACGGGTGACGTTTCACGGGTCTAGGTTTCACTGGTAAGTTTCACGGGTCAAGGTTTCACGGGTAAGTTTCACGGGTAAGTTTCACGGGTATGTTTCACGGGTGACGTTTCACGGGTCTAGGTTTCATTGGTAAGTTTCACGGGTCAAGGTTTCACGGGTAAGTTTCACGGGTAAGTTTCACGGGTATGTTTCACGGGTGACGTTTCACGGGTCTAGGTTCCACTGGTAAGTTTCACGGGTCAAGGTTTCACGGGTAAGTTTCACGGGTAAGTTTCACGGGTATGTTTCACGGGTGACGTTTCACGGGTCTAGGTTCCACTGGTAAGTTTCACGGGTCAAGGTTTCACGGGTAAGTTTCACGGGTAAGTTTCACGGGTATGTTTCACGGGTGACGTTTTACGGGTCTAGGTTTCACTGGTAAGTTTCACGGGTCAAGGTTTCACGGGTAAGTTTCACGGGTAAGTTTTACGGGTAAGTTTCACGGGTGACGTTTCACGGGTCTAGGTTTTACTGGTATGTTTCACGGGTCAAGGTTTCACGGGTAAGTTTCACGGGTATGTTTCACGGGTGACGTTTCACGGGTCTAGGTTTCACTGGTAAGTTTCACGGATCAAGGTTTCACGGGTAAGTTTCACGGGTAAGTTTCACGGGTATGTTTCACGGATGACGTTTTACGGGTCTAGGTTTCCTGGTAAGTTTCACGGGTTAAGGTTTCACGGGTAAGTTTCACGGGTAAGTTTTACGGGTAAGTTTAACGGGTGACGTTTCACGGGTCTAGGTTTCACTGGTAAGTTTCACGGGTCAAGGTTTCACGGGTAAGTTTCACGGGTAAGTTTCACGGGTAAGTTTCACGGGTAAGTTTTACGGGTAATTTTTACGGGTGACGTTTCACGGGTCTAGGTTTCACTGGTAAGTTTCACGGGTCAAGGTTTCACGGGTAAGTTTCACGGGTAAGTTTCACGGGTGACGTTTCACGGGTCTAGGTTTCACTCGTAAGATTCACGGGTCAAGGTTTCACGAGTAAGTTTCACGTGTAAGTTTCACGGGTAAATTTCACGGGTGACGTTTCACGGGTCTAGGTTTCACTGGTAAGTTTCACGGGTCAAGGTTTCACGGGTAAGTTTCACGGGTAAGTTTCACGGGTAAGTTTCACGGGTAAGTTTCACGGGTAAGTTTCACGGGTGACGTTTCACGGGTCTAGGTTTCACTGGTAAGTTTCACGGGTCTAGGTTTCACGGGTAAGTTTCACGGGTAAGTTTCACAAGTAAGTTTCACGGGTAAGTTTCACGGGTGACGTTTCACGGGTCTAGGTTTCACTGGTAAGTTTCACGGGTCAAGGTTTCACGGGTAAGTTTCACGGGTAAGTTTCACGGGTAAGTTTCACGGGTGACGTTTCACGGGTCTAGGTTTCACGGGTAAGTTTCACGGGTATGTTTCACGGGTGACGTTTCACGGGTCTAGGTTTCACTGGTAAGTTTCACGGGTCAAGGTTTCACGGGTAAGTTTCACGGGTAAGTTTTACGGGTAAGTTTCACGGGTGACGTTTCACGGGCGATGTTTCACGGGTCTAGGTTTCACTGGAAAGTTTCACGGGTCAAGGTTTCACGGGTAAGTTTCACGGGTAAGTTTCACGGGTAAGTTTTACGGGTATGTTTTACAGGTGACGTTTCACGGGTCTAGGTTTCACTGGTAAGTTTCACGGGTCAAGGTTTCACGGGTAAGTTTCACGGGTAAGTTTCACGGGTATGTTTCACGGGTATGTTTCACGGGTGACGTTTCACGGGTCTAGGTTTCACTGGTAAGTTTCACGGGTCAAGGTTTCACGGGTAAGTTTCACGGGTAAGTTTCACGGGTATGTTTCACGGGTGACGTTTCACGGGTCTAGGTTTCACTGGTAAGTTTCACGGATCAAGGTTTCACGGGTAAGTTTCACGGGTAAGTTTCACTGGTATGTTTCACGGGTGACGTTTCACGGGTCTAGGTTTCACTGGTAAGTTTCACGGGTCAAGGTTTCACGGGTAAGTTTCACGGGTAAGTTTTACGGGTAAGTTTCACGGGTGACGTTTCACGGGTCTAGGTTTCACTGGTAAGTTTCACGGGTCAAGGTTTCACGGGTAAGTTTCACGGGTAAGTTTCACGGGTAAGTTTTACGGGTAAGTTTCACGGGTGACGTTTCACGGGTCTAGGTTTCACTGGTAAGTTTCACGGGTCAAGGTTTTACGGGTAAGTTTCACGGGTAAGTTTCACGGGTAAGTTTCACGGGTGACGTTTCACGGATCTAGGTTTCACTGGTAAGTTTCACGGGTCTAGGTTTCACGGGTAAGTTTCACGGGTAAGTTTCACGGGTAAGTTTCACGGGTGACGTTTCACAGGTCTAGGTTTCACTGGTAAGTTTCACGGGTCAAGGTTTCACGGGTAAGTTTCACGGGTAAGTTTCACGGGTAAGTTTCACGGGTGACGTTTCACGGGTCTAGGTTTCACTGGTAAGTTTCACGGGTAAAGGTTTCACGGGTAAGTTTCACGGGTAAGTTTCACGGGTATGTTTCACGGGTGACGTTTCACGGGTCTAGGTTTCACTGGTAAGTTTCACGGGTCAAGGTTTCACGGGTAAGTTTCACGGGTAAGTTTTACGGGTAAGTTTCACGGGTGACGTTTCACGGGTCTATGTTTCACTGGAAAGTTTCACGGGTCAAGGTTTCACGGGTAAGTTTCACGGGTAAGTTTCACGGGTATGTTTTACGGGTATGTTTTACAGGTGACGTTTCACGGGTCTAGGTTTCACTGGTAAGTTTCACGGGTCAAGGTTTCACGGGTAAGTTTCACGGGTAAGTTTAACGGGTATGTTTAATGGGTGATGTTTCACGGGTCTAGGTTTCACTGGTAAGTTTCACGGGTCAAGGTTTCACGGGTAAGTTTCACGGGTAAGTTTCACGGGTATGTTTCACGGGTGACGTTTCACGGGTCTAGGTTTTACTGGAAAGTTTCACGGTTCAAGGTTTCACGGGTAAGTTTCACGGGTAAGTTTTACGGGTATGTTTTACAGGTGACGTTTTACGGGTCTAGGTTTCACTGGTAAGTTTCACGGGTCAAGGTTTCACGGGTAAGTTTCACGGGTAAGTTTCACGGGTATGTTTCATGGGTGATGTTTCACGGGTCTAGGTTTCACTGGTAAGTTTCACGGGTCAAGGTTTTACGGGTAAGTTTCACGGGTAAGTTTCACGGGTATGTTTTACGGGTGACGTTTCACGGGTCTAGGTTTCACTGGTAAGTTTCACGGGTCAAGGTTTCACGGGTAAGTTTCACGGGTAAGTTTCACGGGTATGTTTCACGGGTGACGTTTCACGGGTCTAGGTTTCATTGGTAAGTTTCACGGGTCAAGGTTTCACGGGTAAGTTTCACGGGTAAGTTTCACGGGTATGTTTCACGGGTGACGTTTCACGGGTCTAGGTTCCACTGGTAAGTTTCACGGGTCAAGGTTTCACGGGTAAGTTTCACGGGTAAGTTTCACGGGTATGTTTCACGGGTGACGTTTTACGGGTCTAGGTTTCACTGGTAAGTTTCACGGGTCAAGGTTTCACGGGTAAGTTTCACGGGTAAGTTTTACGGGTAAGTTTCACGGGTGACGTTTCACGGGTCTAGGTTTTACTGGTAAGTTTCACGGGTCAAGGTTTCACGGGTAAGTTTCACTGGTAAGTTTCACGGGTAAGTTTCACGGGTGACCTTTCACGGGTCTAGGTTTCACTGGTAAGTTTCACGGGTCAAGGTTTCACGGGTAAGTTTCACGTGTAAGTTTCACGGGTGACGTTTCACGGGTCTAGGTTTCACTGGTAAGTTTCACGGGTCAAGGTTTCACGGGTAAGTTTCACGGGTAAGTTTCACGGGTGACCTTTCACGGGTCTAGGTTTCACTGGTAAGTTTCACGGGTCAAGGTTTCACGGGTAAGTTTCACGTGTAAGTTTCAAGGGTGACGTTTCACGGGTCTAGGTTTCACTGGTAAGTTTCACGGGTCAAGGTTTCCCGGGTAAGTTTCACGGGTAAGTTTCACGGGTATGTTTCACGGGTGACGTTTCACGGGTCTAGGTTTCACTGGTAAGTTTCACGGGTCAAGGTTTCACGGGTAAGTTTCACGGATAAGTTTCACGGGTATGTTTCACGAGTGACGTTTCACGGGTCTAGGTTTCACTGGTAAGTTTCACGGGTCAAGGTTTCACGGGTAAGTTTCACGGGTAAGTTTTACGGGTATGTTTCACGGGTGACGTTTTACGGGTCTAGGTTTCACTGGTAAGTTTCACGGGTCAAGGTTTCACGGGTAAGTTTCACGGGTAAGTTTTACGGGTAAGTTTCACGGGTGACGTTTCACGGGTCTAGGTTTCACTGGTAAGTTTCACGGGTCAAGGTTTCACGGGTAAGTTTCACGGGTAAGTTTCACGGGTGACCTTTCACGGGTCTTGGTTTCACTGGTAAGTTTCACGGGTCAAGGTTTCACGGGTAAGTTTCACGGGTAAGTTTCACGGGTATGTTTCACGGTTGACGTTTCACGGGTCTAGGTTTCACTGGTAAGTTTCACGGGTCAAGGTTTCACGAGTAAGTTTCACGGGTATGTTTCACGGGTATGTTTCACGGGTGACGTTTCACGGGTCTAGGATTCACTGGTAAGTTTCATGGGTCAAGGTTTCACGGGTAAGTTTCACGGGTAAGTTTCACGGGTATGTTTCACGGGTGACGTTTCACGGGTCTAGGTTTCACTGGTAAGTTTCACGGATCAAGGTTTCACGGGTAAGTTTCACGGGTAAGTTTCACGGGTATGTTTCACGGATGACGTTTCACGGGTCTAGGTTTCCTGGTAAGTTTCACGGGTCAAGGTTTCACGGGTAAGTTTCACGGGTAAGTTTTACGGGTAAGTTTCACGGGTGACGTTTCACGGGTCTAGGTTTCACTGGTAAGTTTCACGGGTCAAGGTTTCACGGGTAAGTTTCACGGGTAAGTTTCACGGGTAAGTTTTACGGGTAAGTTTCACGGGTGACGTTTCACGGGTCTAGGTTTCACTGGTAAGTTTCACGGGTCAAGGTTTCACGGGTAAGTTTCACGGGTAAGTTTCACGGGTAAGTTTCACGGGTGACGTTTCACGGGTCTAGGTTTCACTCGTAAGTTTCACGGGTCAAGGTTTCACGAGTAAGTTTCACGTGTAAGTTTCACGGGTAAGTTTCACGGGTGACGTTTCACGGGTCTAGGTTTCACTGGTAAGTTTCACGGGTCAAGGTTTCACGGGTAAGTTTCACGGGTAAGTTTCACGGGTAAGTTTCACGGGTAAGTTTCACGGGTAAGTTTCACGGGTGACGTTTCACGGGTCTAGGTTTCACTGGTAAGTTTCACGGGTCTAGGTTTCACGGGTAAGTTTCACGGGTAAGTTTCACAAGTAAGTTTCACGGGTAAGTTTCACGGGTGACGTTTCACGGGTCTAGGTTTCACTGGTAAGTTTCACGGGTCAAGGTTTCACGGGTAAGTTTCACGGGTAAGTTTCACGGGTAAGTTTCACGGGTAAGTTTCACGGGTGACGTTTCACGGGTCTAGGTTTCACGGGTAAGTTTCACGGGTATGTTTCACGGGTGACGTTTCACGGGTCTAGGTTTCACTGGTAAGTTTCACGGGTCAAGGTTTCACGGGTAAGTTTCACGGGTAAGTTTTACGGGTAAGTTTCACGGGTGACGTTTCACGGGCGATGTTTTACGGGTCTAGGTTTCACTGGAAAGTTTCACGGGTCAAGGTTTCACGGGTAAGTTTCACGGGTAAGTTTCACGGGTAAGTTTCACGGGTATGTTTCACGGGTAAGTTTTACGGGTGACGTTTCACGGGTCTAGGTTTCACTGGTAAGTTTCACGGGTATGTTTCACGGGTGACGTTTCACGGGTCTAGGTTTCACTGGAAAGTTTCACGGATCAAGGTTTCACGGGTAAGTTTCACGGGTAAGTTTTACGGGTATGTTTTACAGGTGACGTTTCACGGGTCTAGGTTTCACTGGTAAGTTTCACGGGTCAAGGTTTCACGGGTAAGTTTCACGGGTAAGTTTCACGGGTATGTTTCATGGGTGATGTTTCACGGGTCTAGGTTTTACTGGTAAGTTTCACGGGTCAAGGTTTCACGGGTAAGTTTCACGGGTAAGTTTCACGGGTGACGTTTCACGGGTCTAGGTTTCACTGGTAAGTTTCACGGGTATGTTTCACGGGTGACGTTTCACGGGTCTAGGTTTCACTGGTAAGTTTCACGGGTCAAGGTTTCACGGGTAAGTTTCACTGGTAAGTTTCACGGGTATGTTTCACGGATGACGTTTCACGGGTCTTGGTTTCACTGGTAAGTTTCACGGGTCAAGGTTTCACGGGTAAGTTTCACGGGTAAGTTTTACGGGTATGTTTTACAGGTGACGTTTCACGGGTAAGTTTCACGGGTAAGTTTCACGGGTAAGTTTCACGGGTAAGTTTCACGGGTAAGTTTCACGGGTATGTTTCACGGGTGACGTTTCACGGGTCTAGGTTTCACTGGTAAGTTTCACGGGTCAAGGTTTCACGGGTAAGTTTCACGTGTAAATTTCACGGGTATGTTTCACGGGTGACGTTTCACGGGTCTAGGTTTCACTGGTAAGTTTCACAGTTCAAGGTTTTACGGGTAAGTTTCACGGGTAAGTTTCACGGGTATGTTTCACGGGTGACGTTTCACGGGTCTAGGTTTCACTGGTAAGTTTCACGGGTCAAGGTTTCACGGGTAAGTTTCACGGGTAAGTTTTACGGGTAAGTTTCACGGGTGACGTTTCACGGGTGCGTTTCACGGGTCTAGGTTTCACTGGTAAGTTTCACGGGTCAAGGTTTCACGGGTAAGTTTCATCGGTAAGTTTCACGGGTATGTTTCACAAGTAACGTTTCACGGGTCTAGGTTTCACTGGAAAGTTTTACGGGTCAAGGTTTCACGGGTAAGTTTCACGGGTAAGTTTTACGGGTATGTTTTACAGGCGACGTTTCACGGGTCTAGGTTTCACTGGTAAGTTTCACGGGTCTAGGTTTCACGGGTAAGTTTCACGGGTATGTTTCATGGGTGATGTTTTACGGGTCTAGGTTTCACTGGTAAGTTTCACGGGTCAAGGTTTCACGGGTAAGTTTCACGGGTAAGTTTTACGGGTATGTTTTACAGGTGACGTTTCACGGGTCTAGGTTTCACTGGTAAGTTTAACGGGTCAAGGTTTCACGGGTAAGTTTCACGGGTAAGTTTCACGGGTATGTTTCACGGGTCTAGGTTTTACTGGTAAGTTTCACGGGTCAAGGTTTCACGGGTAAGTTTCACGGGTAAGTTTCACGGGTGACGTTTCACGGGTCTAGGTTTCACTGGTAAGTTTCACGGGTATGTTTCACGGGTGACGTTTCACGGGTCTAGGTTTCACTGGTAAGTTTCACGGGTCAAGGTTTCACGGGTAAGTTTCACGGGTATGTTTCACGGATGACGTTTCACGGGTCTTGGTTTCACTGGTAAGTTTCACGGGTCAAGGTTTCACGGGTAAGTTTCACGGGTAAGTTTTACGGGTATGTTTTACAGGTGACGTTTCACGGGTAAGTTTCACGGGTAAGTTTCACGGGTATGTTTCACGGGTGAAGTTTCACGGGTCTTGGTTTCACTGGTAAGTTTCACGGGTCAAGGTTTCACGGGTAAGTTTCACGGGTAAGTTTTACGGGTATGTTTTACAGGTGACGTTTCACGGGTAAGTTTCACGGGTAAGTTTCACGGGTATGTTTAACGGGTGAAGTTTCACGGGTCTAGGTTTCACTGGTAAGTTTCACGGGTCAAGGTTTCACGGGTAAGTTTCACGGGTAAGTTTTACGGGTAAGTTTCACGGGTGACGTTTCACGGGTCTAGGTTTCACTGGAAAGTTTCACGGGTCAAGGATTCACGGGTAAGTTTCACGGGTAAGTTTTACGGGTATATTTTACAGGTGACGTTTCACGGGTCTAGGTTTCACTGGTAAGTTTCACGGGTCAAGGTTTCACGGGTAAGATTCACGGGTAAGTTTCACGGGTATGTTTCATGGGTGATGTTTCACGGGTCTAGGTTTCACTGGTAAGTTTCACGGGTCAAGGTTTTACGGGTAAGTTTCACGGGTAAGTTTCACGGGTATGTTTCACGGGTGACGTTTCACGGGTCTAGGTTTCACTGGTAAGTTTCACGGGTCAAGGTTTCACGGGTAAGTTTCACGGGTAAGTTTCACGGGTATGTTTCACGGGTGACGTTTCACGAGTCTAGGTTTCACTAGTAAGTTTCACGGGTCAAGGTTTCACGGGTAAGTTTCACGGGTATGTTTCATGGGTGATGTTTCACGGGTCTAGGTTTTACTGGTAAGTTTCACGGGTCAAGGTTTCACGGGTAAGTTTCACGGGTAAGTTTCACGGGTGACGTTTCACGGGTCTAGGTTTCACTGGTAAGTTTCACGGGTATGTTTCACGGGTAAGTTTTACGGGTATGTTTTACAGGTGACGTTTTACGGGTCTAGGTTTCACTGGTAAGTTTCACGGGTCAAGGTTTCACGGGTCAAGGTTTCACGGGTAAGTTTCACGGGTAAGTTTCACGGGTATGTTTTACAGGTGACGTTTCACGGGTCTAGGTTTCACTGGTAAGTTTCACGGGTCAAGGTTTCACGGGTAAGATTCACGGGTTAGTTTCACGGGTATGTTTCACGGGTGACGTTTCACGGGTCTAGGTTTCACTGGAAAGTTTCACGGGTCAAGGTTTCACGGGTAAGTTTCACGGGTAAGTTTCACGGGTATGTTTCACGGGTGACGTTTCACAGGTCTAGGTTTCACTGGTAAGTTTCACGGGTCAAGGTTTCACGGGTAAGTTTCACGGGTAAGTTTCACGGGTATGTTTCACGGGTGACGTTTCACGGGTCTAGGTTTCACTGGTAAGTTTCACGGGTCAAGGTTTCACGGGTAAGTTTCACGGGTAAGTTTCACGGGTATGTTTCACGGATGAAGTTTCACGGGTCTTGGTTTCACTGGTAAGTTTCACGGGTCAAGGTTTCACGGGTAAGTTTCACGGGTAAGTTTTACGGGTATGTTTTACAGGTGACGTTTCACGGGTAAGTTTCACGGGTAAGTTTCACGGGTATGTTTCACGGGTGACGTTTCACAGGTCTAGGTTTCACTGGTAAGTTTCACGGGTCAAGGTTTCACGGGTAAGTTTCACGGGTAAGTTTTACGGGTAAGTTTCACGGGTGACGTTTCACGGGTCTAGGTTTCACGGGTAAGTTTCACGGGTCAAGGTTTCACGGGTAAGTTTCACGGGTATGTTTTACGGGTATGTTTTACAGGCGACGTTTCACGGGTCTAGGTTTCACTGGTAAGTTTCACGGGTCTAGGTTTCACGGGTAAGTTTCTCGGGTAAGTTTCACGGGTATGTTTCACGGGTATGTTTCACGGGTGACGTTTCACGGGTCTAGGTTTCACTGGTAAGTTTCACGGGTCAAGGTTTCACGGGTAAGTTTCACGGGTAAATTTCACGGGTATGTTTTACGGGTGACGTTTCACGGGTCTAGGTTTCACTGGTAAGTTTCACGGGTCAAGGTTTCACGGGTAAGTTTCACGGGTAAATTTCACGGGTATGTTTTACGGGTGACGTTTCACGGGTCTAGGTTTCACTGGTAAGTTTCACGGGTCAAGGATTCACGGGTAAGTTTCACGGGTAAGTTTTACGGGTATGTTTTACAGGTGACGTTTCACGGGTCTAGGTTTCACTGGTAAGTTTCACGGGTCAAGGTTTCACGGGTAAGTTTCACGGGTAAGTTTCACGGGTATGTTTCATGGGTGATGTTTCACGGGTCTAGGTTTTACTGGTAAGTTTCACGGGTCAAGGTTTCACGGGTAAGTTTCACGGGTAAGTTTCACGGGTGACGTTTCACGGGTCTAGGTTTCACTGGTAAGTTTCACGGGTATGTTTCACGGGTGACGTTTCACGGGTCTAGGTTTCACTGGTAAGTTTCACGGGTCAAGGTTTCACGGGTAAGTTTCACGGGTAAGTTTCACGGGTATGTTTCACGGATGACGTTTCACGGGTCTTGGTTTCACTGGTAAGTTTCACGGGTCAAGGTTTCACGGGTAAGTTTCACGGGTAAGTTTTACGGGTATGTTTTACAGGTGACGTTTCACGGGTAAGTTTCACGGGTAAGTTTCACGGGTATGTTTCACGGGTGACGTTTCACGGGTCTTGGTTTCACTGGTAAGTTTCACGGGTCAAGGTTTCACGGGTAAGTTTCACGGGTATGTTTCACGGGTGACGTTTCACGGGTCTAGGTTTCACTGGTAAGTTTCACGGGTCAAGGTTTCACGGGTAAGTTTCACGGGTAAGTTTTACGGGTAAGTTTCACGGGTCTAGGTTTCAATGGTAAGTTTCACGGGTCAAGGTTTCACGGGTAAGTTTCACGGGTAAGTTTCACGGGTATGTTTTACAGGTGACGTTTCACGGGTCTAGGTTTCACTGGTAAGTTTCACGGGTCAAGGTTTCACGGGTAAGTTTCACGGGTAAGTTTCACGGGTATGTTTCATGGGTGATGTTTCACGGGTCTAGGTTTTACTGGTAAGTTTCACGGGTCAAGGTTTCACGGGTAAGTTTCACGGGTAAGTTTCACGGGTGATGTTTCACGGGTCTAGGTTTTACTGGTAAGTTTCACGGGTCAAGGTTTCACGGGTAAGTTTCACGGGTAAGTTTCACGGGTGACGTTTCACGGGTCTAGGTTTCACTGGTAAGTTTCACGGGTATGTTTCACGGGTAAGTTTTACGGGTATGTTTTACAGGTGACGTTTTACGGGTCTAGGTTTCACTGGTAAGTTTCACGGGTCAAGGTTTCACGGGTCAAGGTTTCACGGGTAAGTTTCACGGGTAAGTTTCACGGGTATGTTTTACAGGTGACGTTTCACGGGTCTAGGTTTCACTGGTAAGTTTCACGGGTCAAGGATTCACGGGTAAGTTTCACGGGTAAGTTTTACGGGTATATTTTACAGGTGACGTTTCACGGGTCTAGGTTTCACTGGTAAGTTTCACGGGTCAAGGTTTTACGGGTAAGATTCACGGGTAAGTTTCACGGGTATGTTTCATGGGTGATGTTTCACGGGTCTAGGTTTCACTGGTAAGTTTCACGGGTCAAGGTTTTACGGGTAAGTTTCACGGGTAAGTTTCACGGGTATGTTTCACGGGTGACGTTTCACGGGTCTAGGTTTCACTGGTAAGTTTCACGGGTCAAGGTTTCACGGGTAAGTTTCACGGGTAAGTTTCACGGGTATGTTTCACGGGTGACGTTTCACGAGTCTAGGTTTCACTAGTAAGTTTCACGGGTCAAGGTTTCACGGGTAAGTTTCACGGGTATGTTTCATGGGTGATGTTTCACGGGTCTAGGTTTTACTGGTAAGTTTCACGGGTCAAGGTTTCACGGGTAAGTTTCACGGGTAAGTTTCACGGGTGACGTTTCACGGGTCTAGGTTTCACTGGTAAGTTTCACGGGTATGTTTCACGGGTAAGTTTTACGGGTATGTTTTACAGGTGACGTTTTACGGGTCTAGGTTTCACTGGTAAGTTTCACGGGTCAAGGTTTCACGGGTCAAGGTTTCACGGGTAAGTTTCACGGGTAAGTTTCACGGGTATGTTTTACAGGTGACGTTTCACGGGTCTAGGTTTCACTGGTAAGTTTCACGGGTCAAGGTTTCACGGGTAAGATTCACGGGTTAGTTTCACGGGTATGTTTCACGGGTGACGTTTCACGGGTCTAGGTTTCACTGGAAAGTTTCACGGGTCAAGGTTTCACGGGTAAGTTTCACGGGTAAGTTTCACGGGTATGTTTCACGGGTGACGTTTCACAGGTCTAGGTTTCACTGGTAAGTTTCACGGGTCAAGGTTTCACGGGTAAGTTTCACGGGTAAGTTTCACGGGTATGTTTCACGGGTGACGTTTCACGGGTCTAGGTTTCACTGGTAAGTTTCACGGGTCAAGGTTTCACGGGTAAGTTTCACGGGTAAGTTTCACGGGTATGTTTCACGGATGACGTTTCACGGGTCTTGGTTTCACTGGTAAGTTTCACGGGTCAAGGTTTCACGGGTAAGTTTCACGGGTAAGTTTTACGGGTATGTTTTACAGGTGACGTTTCACGGGTAAGTTTCACGGGTAAGTTTCACGGGTATGTTTCACGGGTGACGTTTCACAGGTCTAGGTTTCACTGGTAAGTTTCACGGGTCAAGGTTTCACGGGTAAGTTTCACGGGTAAGTTTTACGGGTAAGTTTCACGGGTGACGTTTCACGGGTCTAGGTTTCACGGGTAAGTTTCACGGGTCAAGGTTTCACGGGTAAGTTTCACGGGTATGTTTTACGGGTATGTTTTACAGGCGACGTTTCACGGGTCTAGGTTTCACTGGTAAGTTTCACGGGTCTAGGTTTCACGGGTAAGTTTCTCGGGTAAGTTTCACGGGTATGTTTCACGGGTATGTTTCACGGGTGACGTTTCACGGGTCTAGGTTTCACTGGTAAGTTTCACGGGTCAAGGTTTCACGGGTAAGTTTCACGGGTAAATTTCACGGGTATGTTTTACGGGTGACGTTTCACGGGTCTAGGTTTCACTGGTAAGTTTCACGGGTCAAGGTTTCACGGGTAAGTTTCACGGGTAAATTTCACGGGTATGTTTTACGGGTGACGTTTCACGGGTCTAGGTTTCACTGGTAAGTTTCACGGGTCAAGGATTCACGGGTAAGTTTCACGGGTAAGTTTTACGGGTATGTTTTACAGGTGACGTTTCACGGGTCTAGGTTTCACTGGTAAGTTTCACGGGTCAAGGTTTCACGGGTAAGTTTCACGGGTAAGTTTCACGGGTATGTTTCATGGGTGATGTTTCACGGGTCTAGGTTTTACTGGTAAGTTTCACGGGTCAAGGTTTCACGGGTAAGTTTCACGGGTAAGTTTCACGGGTGACGTTTCACGGGTCTAGGTTTCACTGGTAAGTTTCACGGGTATGTTTCACGGGTGACGTTTCACGGGTCTAGGTTTCACTGGTAAGTTTCACGGGTCAAGGTTTCACGGGTAAGTTTCACGGGTAAGTTTCACGGGTATGTTTCACGGATGACGTTTCACGGGTCTTGGTTTCACTGGTAAGTTTCACGGGTCAAGGTTTCACGGGTAAGTTTCACGGGTAAGTTTTACGGGTATGTTTTACAGGTGACGTTTCACGGGTAAGTTTCACGGGTAAGTTTCACGGGTATGTTTCACGGGTGACGTTTCACGGGTCTTGGTTTCACTGGTAAGTTTCACGGGTCAAGGTTTCACGGGTAAGTTTCACGGGTATGTTTCACGGGTGACGTTTCACGGGTCTAGGTTTCACTGGTAAGTTTCACGGGTCAAGGTTTCACGGGTAAGTTTCACGGGTAAGTTTTACGGGTAAGTTTCACGGGTCTAGGTTTCAATGGTAAGTTTCACGGGTCAAGGTTTCACGGGTAAGTTTCACGGGTAAGTTTCACGGGTATGTTTTACAGGTGACGTTTCACGGGTCTAGGTTTCACTGGTAAGTTTCACGGGTCAAGGTTTCACGGGTAAGTTTCACGGGTAAGTTTCACGGGTATGTTTCATGGGTGATGTTTCACGGGTCTAGGTTTTACTGGTAAGTTTCACGGGTCAAGGTTTCACGGGTAAGTTTCACGGGTAAGTTTCACGGGTGACGTTTCACGGGTCTAGGTTTCACTGGTAAGTTTCACGGGTATGTTTCACGGGTGACGTTTCACGGGTCTAGGTTTCACTGGTAAGTTTCACGGGTCAAGGTTTCACGGGTAAGTTTCACTGGTAAGTTTCACGGGTATGTTTCACGGATGACGTTTCACGGGTCTTGGTTTCACTGGTAAGTTTCACGGGTCAAGGTTTCACGGGTAAGTTTCACGGGTAAGTTTTACGGGTATGTTTTACAGGTGACGTTTCACGGGTAAGTTTCACGGGTAAGTTTCACGGGTATGTTTCACGGGTGACGTTTCACGGGTCTAGGTTTCACTGGTAAGTTTCACGGGTCAAGGTTTCACGGGTAAGTTTCACGGGTAAGTTTTACGGGTAAGTTTCACGGGTGACGTTTCACGGGTCTAGGTTTCACTGGAAAGTTTCACGGGTCAAGGATTCACGGCTAAGTTTCACGGGTAAGTTTTACGGGTATGTTTTACAGGTGACGTTTCACGGGTCTAAGTTTCACTGGTAAGTTTCACGGGTCAAGGTTTCACGGGTAAGATTCACGGGTAAGTTTCACGGGTATGTTTCATGGGTGATGTTTCACGGGTCTAGGTTTCACTGGTAAGTTTCACGGGTCAAGGTTTTACGGGTAAGTTTCACGGGTATGTTTCACGGGTGACGTTTCACGGGTCTAGGTTTCACTGGTAAGTTTCACGGGTCAAGGTTTCACGGGTAAGATTCACGGGTAAGTTTCACAGGTATGTTTCACGGGTGACGTTTCACGGGTATAGGTTTCACTAGTAAGTTTCACGGGTCAAGGTTTCACGGGTAAGTTTCACGGGTAAGTTTCACGGGTATGTTTCACGGGTGACGTTTCACGGGTCTAGGTTTCACTGGTAAGTTTCACGGGTCAAGGTTTCACGGGTAAGTTTCACGGGTAAGTTTCACGGGTATGTTTCACGGGTGACGTTTCACGGGTCTAGGTTTCACTGGTAAGTTTCACGGGTCAAGGTTTCACGGGTAAGTTTTACGGGTAAGTTTCACGGGTAAGTTTTACGCGTAAGTTTCACGGGTGACGTTTCACGGGTCTAGGTTTCACTGGTAAGTTTCACGGGTCAAGGTTTCACGGGTAAGTTTAACGGGTAAGTTTTACGGGTAAGTTTCACGGGTGACGTTTCACGGGTCTAGGTTTCACTGGTAAGTTTCACGGGTCTAGGTTTCACTGGTAAGTTTCACGGGTCAAGGTTTCACGGGTAAGTTTCACGGGTAAGTTTCACGGGTATGTTTCACGGGTGACGTTTCACGGGTCTAGGTTTCACTGGAAAGTTTCACGGATCAAGGTTTCACGGGTAAGTTTCACGGGTAAGTTTCACGGGTAAGTTTTACGGGTATGTTTTACAGGTGACGTTTCACGGGTCTAGGTTTCACTGGTAAGTTTCACGGGTCAAGGTTTCACGGGTAAGTTTCACGGGTAAGTTTCACGGGTATGTTTCATGGGTGATGTTTCACGGGTCTAGGTTTTACTGGTAAGTTTCACGGGTCAAGGTTTCACGGGTAAGTTTCACGGGTAAGTTTCACGGGTAAGTTTTACGGGTAAGTTTCACGGGTGACGTTTCACGGGTCTAGGTTTCACTGGAAAGTTTCACGGGTCAAGGATTCACGGGTAAGTTTCACGTGTAAGTTTTACGGGTATGTTTTACAGGTGACGTTTCACGGGTCTAGGTTTCACTGGTAAGTTTCACGGGTCAAGGTTTCACGGGTAAGTTTCACGGGTAAGTTTCACGGGTATGTTTCATGGGTGATGTTTCACGGGTCTAGGTTTTACTGGTAAGTTTCACGGGTCAAGGTTTCACGGGTAAGTTTCACGGGTAAGTTTCACGGGTGACGTTTCACGGGTCTAGGTTTCACTGGTAAGTTTCACGGGTATGTTTCACGGGTGACGTTTCACGGGTCTAGGTTTCACTGGTAAGTTTCACGGGTCAAGGTTTCACGGGTAAGTTTCACGGGTATGTTTCACGGGTATGTTTCACGGGTAAGTTTCACGGGTGACGTTTAACGGGTCTAGGTTTCACTGGTAAGTTTCACGGGTATGTTTCACGGGTGACGTTTCACGGGTCTAGGTTTCACTGGTAAGTTTCACGGGTCAAGGTTTTACGGGTAAGTTTCACGGGTAAGTTTCACGGGTATGTTTCACGGATGACGTTTCACGGGTCTTGGTTTCACTGGTAAGTTTCACGGGTCAAGGTTTCACGGGTAAGTTTCACGGGTAAGTTTTACGGGTATGTTTTACAGGTGACGTTTCACGGGTAAGTTTCACGGGTAAGTTTCACGGGTATGTTTCACGGGTGACGTTTCACGGGTCTTGGTTTCACTGGTAAGTTTCACGGGTCAAGGTTTCACGGGTAAGTTTCACGGGTATGTTTCACGGGTGACGTTTCACGGGTCTAGGTTTCACTGGTAAGTTTCACGGGTCAAGGTTTCACGGGAAAGTTTCACGGGTAAGTTTTACGGGTAAGTTTCACGGGTCTAGGTTTCAATGGTAAGTTTCACGGGTCAAGGTTTCACGGGTAAGTTTCACGGGTAAGTTTCACGGGTATGTTTCACGGGTGACGTTTCACGGGTCTAGGTTTCACTGGAAAGTTTCACGGATCAAGGTTTCACGGGTAAGTTTCACGGGTAAGTTTCACGGGTATGTTTCACGGGTGACGTTTCACGGGTCTAGGTTTCACTGGTAAGTTTCACGGGTCAAGGTTTCACGGGTAAGTTTCACGGGTATGTTTCATGGGTGATGTTTCACGGGTCTAGGTTTTACTGGTAAGTTTCACGGGTCAAGGTTTCACGGGTAAGTTTCACGGGTAAGTTTCACGGGTGACGTTTCACGGGTCTAGGTTTCACTGGTAAGTTTCACGGGTATGTTTCACGGGTGACGTTTCACGGGTCTAGGTTTCACTGGTAAGTTTCACGGGTCAAGGTTTCACGGGTAAGTTTCACTGGTAAGTTTCACGGGTAAGTTTCACGGGTGACCTTTCACGGGTCTAGGTTTCACTGGTAAGTTTCACGGGTCAAGGTTTCACGGGTAAGTTTCACGTGTAAGTTTCACGGGTGACGTTTCACGGGTCTAGGTTTCACTGGTAAGTTTCACGGGTCAAGGTTTCACGGGTAAGTTTCACGGGTAAGTTTCACGGGTGACCTTTCACGGGTCTAGGTTTCACTGGTAAGTTTCACGGGTCAAGGTTTCACGGGTAAGTTTCACGTGTAAGTTTCAAGGGTGACGTTTCACGGGTCTAGGTTTCACTGGTAAGTTTCACGGGTCAAGGTTTCCCGGGTAAGTTTCACGGGTAAGTTTCACGGGTATGTTTCACGGGTGACGTTTCACGGGTCTAGGTTTCACTGGTAAGTTTCACGGGTCAAGGTTTCACGGGTAAGTTTCACGGATAAGTTTCACGGGTATGTTTCACGAGTGACGTTTCACGGGTCTAGGTTTCACTGGTAAGTTTCACGGGTCAAGGTTTCACGGGTAAGTTTCACGGGTAAGTTTTACGGGTATGTTTCACGGGTGACGTTTTACGGGTCTAGGTTTCACTGGTAAGTTTCACGGGTCAAGGTTTCACGGGTAAGTTTCACGGGTAAGTTTTACGGGTAAGTTTCACGGGAGACGTTTCACGGGTCTAGGTTTCACTGGTAAGTTTCACGGGTCAAGGTTTCACGGGTAAGTTTCACGGGTAAGTTTCACGGGTGACCTTTCACGGGTCTTGGTTTCACTGGTAAGTTTCACGGGTCAAGGTTTCACGGGTAAGTTTCACGGGTAAGTTTCACGGGTATGTTTCACGGTTGACGTTTCACGGGTCTAGGTTTCACTGGTAAGTTTCACGGGTCAAGGTTTTACGAGTAAGTTTCACGGGTATGTTTCACGGGTATGTTTCACGGGTGACGTTTCACGGGTCTAGGATTCACTGGTAAGTTTCATGGGTCAAGGTTTCACGGGTAAGTTTCACGGGTAAGTTTCACGGGTATGTTTCACGGGTGACGTTTCACGGGTCTAGGTTTCACTGGTAAGTTTCACGGATCAAGGTTTCACGGGTAAGTTTCACGGGTAAGTTTCACGGGTATGTTTCACGGATGACGTTTCACGGGTCTAGGTTTCCTGGTAAGTTTCACGGGTCAAGGTTTCACGGGTAAGTTTCACGGGTAAGTTTTACGGGTAAGTTTCACGGGTGACGTTTCACGGGTCTAGGTTTCACTGGTAAGTTTCACGGGTCAAGGTTTCACGGGTAAGTTTCACGGGTAAGTTTCACGGGTAAGTTTTACGGGTAAGTTTCACGGGTGACGTTTCACGGGTCTAGGTTTCACTGGTAAGTTTCACGGGTCAAGGTTTCACGGGTAAGTTTCACGGGTAAGTTTCACGGGTAAGTTTCACGGGTGACGTTTCACGGGTCTAGGTTTCACTCGTAAGTTTCACGGGTCAAGGTTTCACGAGTAAGTTTCACGTGTAAGTTTCACGGGTAAGTTTCACGGGTGACGTTTCACGGGTCTAGGTTTCACTGGTAAGTTTCACGGGTCAAGGTTTCACGGGTAAGTTTCACGGGTAAGTTTCACGGGTAAGTTTCACGGGTAAGTTTCACGGGTAAGTTTCACGGGTGACGTTTCACGGGTCTAGGTTTCACTGGTAAGTTTCACGGGTCTAGGTTTCACGGGTAAGTTTCACGGGTAAGTTTCACAAGTAAGTTTCACGGGTAAGTTTCACGGGTGACGTTTCACGGGTCTAGGTTTCACTGGTAAGTTTCACGGGTCAAGGTTTCACGGGTAAGTTTCACGGGTAAGTTTCACGGGTAAGTTTCACGGGTAAGTTTCACGGGTGACGTTTCACGGGTCTAGGTTTCACGGGTAAGTTTCACGGGTATGTTTCACGGGTGACGTTTCACGGGTCTAGGTTTCACTGGTAAGTTTCACGGGTCAAGGTTTCACGGGTAAGTTTCACGGGTAAGTTTTACGGGTAAGTTTCACGGGTGACGTTTCACGGGCGATGTTTCACGGGTCTAGGTTTCACTGGAAAGTTTCACGGGTCAAGGTTTCACGGGTAAGTTTCACGGGTAAGTTTCACGGGTAAGTTTCACGGGTATGTTTCACGGGTAAGTTTTACGGGTGACGTTTCACGGGTCTAGGTTTCACTGGTAAGTTTCACGGGTATGTTTCACGGGTGACGTTTCACGGGTCTAGGTTTCACTGGAAAGTTTCACGGATCAAGGTTTCACGGGTAAGTTTCACGGGTAAGTTTTACGGGTATGTTTTACAGGTGACGTTTCACGGGTCTAGGTTTCACTGGTAAGTTTCACGGGTCAAGGTTTCACGGGTAAGTTTCACGGGTAAGTTTCACGGGTATGTTTCATGGGTGATGTTTCACGGGTCTAGGTTTTACTGGTAAGTTTCACGGGTCAAGGTTTCACGGGTAAGTTTCACGGGTAAGTTTCACGGGTGACGTTTCACGGGTCTAGGTTTCACTGGTAAGTTTCACGGGTATGTTTCACGGGTGACGTTTCACGGGTCTAGGTTTCACTGGTAAGTTTCACGGGTCAAGGTTTCACGGGTAAGTTTCACTGGTAAGTTTCACGGGTATGTTTCACGGATGACGTTTCACGGGTCTTGGTTTCACTGGTAAGTTTCACGGGTCAAGGTTTCACGGGTAAGTTTCACGGGTAAGTTTTACGGGTATGTTTTACAGGTGACGTTTCACGGGTAAGTTTCACGGGTAAGTTTCACGGGTAAGTTTCACGGGTAAGTTTCACGGGTATGTTTCACGGGTGACGTTTCACGGGTCTAGGTTTCACTGGTAAGTTTCACGGGTCAAGGTTTCACGGGTAAGTTTCACGTGTAAATTTCACGGGTATGTTTCACGGGTGACGTTTCACGGGTCTAGGTTTCACTGGTAAGTTTCACAGTTCAAGGTTTTACGGGTAAGTTTCACGGGTAAGTTTCACGGGTATGTTTCACGGGTGACGTTTCACGGGTCTAGGTTTCACTGGTAAGTTTCACGGGTCAAGGTTTCACGGGTAAGTTTCACGGGTAAGTTTTACGGGTAAGTTTCACGGGTGACGTTTCACGGGTGCGTTTCACGGGTCTAGGTTTCACTGGTAAGTTTCACGGGTCAAGGTTTCACGGGTAAGTTTCATCGGTAAGTTTCACGGGTATGTTTCACAAGTGACGTTTCACGGGTCTAGGTTTCACTGGAAAGTTTTACGGGTCAAGGTTTCACGGGTAAGTTTCACGGGTAAGTTTTACGGGTATGTTTTACAGGCGACGTTTCACGGGTCTAGGTTTCACTGGTAAGTTTCACGGGTCTAGGTTTCACGGGTAAGTTTCACGGGTATGTTTCATGGGTGATGTTTTACGGGTCTAGGTTTCACTGGTAAGTTTCACGGGTCAAGGTTTCACGGGTAAGTTTCACGGGTAAGTTTTACGGGTATGTTTTACAGGTGACGTTTCACGGGTCTAGGTTTCACTGGTAAGTTTAACGGGTCAAGGTTTCACGGGTAAGTTTCACGGGTAAGTTTCACGGGTATGTTTCACGGGTCTAGGTTTTACTGGTAAGTTTCACGGGTCAAGGTTTCACGGGTAAGTTTCACGGGTAAGTTTCACGGGTGACGTTTCACGGGTCTAGGTTTCACTGGTAAGTTTCACGGGTATGTTTCACGGGTGACGTTTCACGGGTCTAGGTTTCACTGGTAAGTTTCACGGGTCAAGGTTTCACGGGTAAGTTTCACGGGTATGTTTCACGGATGACGTTTCACGGGTCTTGGTTTCACTGGTAAGTTTCACGGGTCAAGGTTTCACGGGTAAGTTTCACGGGTAAGTTTTACGGGTATGTTTTACAGGTGACGTTTCACGGGTAAGTTTCACGGGTATGTTTCACGGGTGAAGTTTCACGGGTCTTGGTTTCACTGGTAAGTTTCACGGGTCAAGGTTTCACGGGTAAGTTTCACGGGTAAGTTTTACGGGTATGTTTTACAGGTGACGTTTCACGGGTAAGTTTCACGGGTAAGTTTCACGGGTATGTTTAACGGGTGAAGTTTCACGGGTCTAGGTTTCACTGGTAAGTTTCACGGGTCAAGGTTTCACGGGTAAGTTTCACGGGTAAGTTTTACGGGTAAGTTTCACGGGTGACGTTTCACGGGTCTAGGTTTCACTGGAAAGTTTCACGGGTCAAGGATTCACGGGTAAGTTTCACGGGTAAGTTTTACGGGTATATTTTACAGGTGACGTTTCACGGGTCTAGGTTTCACTGGTAAGTTTCACGGGTCAAGGTTTCACGGGTAAGATTCACGGGTAAGTTTCACGGGTATGTTTCATGGGTGATGTTTCACGGGTCTAGGTTTCACTGGTAAGTTTCACGGGTCAAGGTTTTACGGGTAAGTTTCACGGGTAAGTTTCACGGGTATGTTTCACGGGTGACGTTTCACGGGTCTAGGTTTCACTGGTAAGTTTCACGGGTCAAGGTTTCACGGGTAAGTTTCACGGGTAAGTTTCACGGGTATGTTTCACGGGTGACGTTTCACGAGTCTAGGTTTCACTAGTAAGTTTCACGGGTCAAGGTTTCACGGGTAAGTTTCACGGGTATGTTTCATGGGTGATGTTTCACGGGTCTAGGTTTTACTGGTAAGTTTCACGGGTCAAGGTTTCACGGGTAAGTTTCACGGGTAAGTTTCACGGGTGACGTTTCACGGGTCTAGGTTTCACTGGTAAGTTTCACGGGTATGTTTCACGGGTAAGTTTTACGGGTATGTTTTACAGGTGACGTTTTACGGGTCTAGGTTTCACTGGTAAGTTTCACGGGTCAAGGTTTCACGGGTCAAGGTTTCACGGGTAAGTTTCACGGGTAAGTTTCACGGGTATGTTTTACAGGTGACGTTTCACGGGTCTAGGTTTCACTGGTAAGTTTCACGGGTCAAGGTTTCACGGGTAAGATTCACGGGTTAGTTTCACGGGTATGTTTCACGGGTGACGTTTCACGGGTCTAGGTTTCACTGGAAAGTTTCACGGGTCAAGGTTTCACGGGTAAGTTTCACGGGTAAGTTTCACGGGTATGTTTCACGGGTGACGTTTCACAGGTCTAGGTTTCACTGGTAAGTTTCACGGGTCAAGGTTTCACGGGTAAGTTTCACGGGTAAGTTTCACGGGTATGTTTCACGGGTGACGTTTCACGGGTCTAGGTTTCACTGGTAAGTTTCACGGGTCAAGGTTTCACGGGTAAGTTTCACGGGTAAGTTTCACGGGTATGTTTCACGGATGACGTTTCACGGGTCTTGGTTTCACTGGTAAGTTTCACGGGTCAAGGTTTCACGGGTAAGTTTCACGGGTAAGTTTTACGGGTATGTTTTACAGGTGACGTTTCACGGGTAAGTTTCACGGGTAAGTTTCACGGGTATGTTTCACGGGTGACGTTTCACGGGTCTAGGTTTCACTGGTAAGTTTCACGGGTCAAGGTTTCACGGGTAAGTTTCACGGGTAAGTTTTACGGGTAAGTTTCACGGGTGACGTTTCACGGGTCTAGGTTTCACGGGTAAGTTTCACGGGTCAAGGTTTCACGGGTAAGTTTCACGGGTATGTTTTACGGGTATGTTTTACAGGCGACGTTTCACGGGTCTAGGTTTCACTGGTAAGTTTCACGGGTCTAGGTTTCACGGGTAAGTTTCTCGGGTAAGTTTCACGGGTATGTTTCACGGGTATGTTTCACGGGTGACGTTTCACGGGTCTAGGTTTCACTGGTAAGTTTCACGGGTCAAGGTTTCACGGGTAAGTTTCACGGGTAAATTTCACGGGTATGTTTTACGGGTGACGTTTCACGGGTCTAGGTTTCACTGGTAAGTTTCACGGGTCAAGGTTTCACGGGTAAGTTTCACGGGTAAATTTCACGGGTATGTTTTACGGGTGACGTTTCACGGGTCTAGGTTTCACTGGTAAGTTTCACGGGTCAAGGATTCACGGGTAAGTTTCACGGGTAAGTTTTACGGGTATGTTTTACAGGTGACGTTTCACGGGTCTAGGTTTCACTGGTAAGTTTCACGGGTCAAGGTTTCACGGGTAAGTTTCACGGGTAAGTTTCACGGGTATGTTTCATGGGTGATGTTTCACGGGTCTAGGTTTTACTGGTAAGTTTCACGGGTCAAGGTTTCACGGGTAAGTTTCACGGGTAAGTTTCACGGGTGACGTTTCACGGGTCTAGGTTTCACTGGTAAGTTTCACGGGTATGTTTCACGGGTGACGTTTCACGGGTCTAGGTTTCACTGGTAAGTTTCACGGGTCAAGGTTTCACGGGTAAGTTTCACGGGTAAGTTTCACGGGTATGTTTCACGGATGACGTTTCACGGGTCTTGGTTTCACTGGTAAGTTTCACGGGTCAAGGTTTCACGGGTAAGTTTCACGGGTAAGTTTTACGGGTATGTTTTACAGGTGACGTTTCACGGGTAAGTTTCACGGGTAAGTTTCACGGGTATGTTTCACGGGTGACGTTTCACGGGTCTTGGTTTCACTGGTAAGTTTCACGGGTCAAGGTTTCACGGGTAAGTTTCACGGGTATGTTTCACGGGTGACGTTTCACGGGTCTAGGTTTCACTGGTAAGTTTCACGGGTCAAGGTTTCACGGGTAAGTTTCACGGGTAAGTTTTACGGGTAAGTTTCACGGGTCTAGGTTTCAATGGTAAGTTTCACGGGTCAAGGTTTCACGGGTAAGTTTCACGGGTAAGTTTCACGGGTATGTTTTACAGGTGACGTTTCACGGGTCTAGGTTTCACTGGTAAGTTTCACGGGTCAAGGTTTCACGGGTAAGTTTCACGGGTAAGTTTCACGGGTATGTTTCATGGGTGATGTTTCACGGGTCTAGGTTTTACTGGTAAGTTTCACGGGTCAAGGTTTCACGGGTAAGTTTCACGGGTAAGTTTCACGGGTGACGTTTCACGGGTCTAGGTTTCACTGGTAAGTTTCACGGGTATGTTTCACGGGTGACGTTTCACGGGTCTAGGTTTCACTGGTAAGTTTCACGGGTCAAGGTTTCACGGGTAAGTTTCACTGGTAAGTTTCACGGGTATGTTTCACGGATGACGTTTCACGGGTCTTGGTTTCACTGGTAAGTTTCACGGGTCAAGGTTTCACGGGTAAGTTTCACGGGTAAGTTTTACGGGTATGTTTTACAGGTGACGTTTCACGGGTAAGTTTCACGGGTAAGTTTCACGGGTATGTTTCACGGGTGACGTTTCACGGGTCTAGGTTTCACTGGTAAGTTTCACGGGTCAAGGTTTCACGGGTAAGTTTCACGGGTAAGTTTTACGGGTAAGTTTCACGGGTGACGTTTCACGGGTCTAGGTTTCACTGGAAAGTTTCACGGGTCAAGGATTCACGGCTAAGTTTCACGGGTAAGTTTTACGGGTATGTTTTACAGGTGACGTTTCACGGGTCTAAGTTTCACTGGTAAGTTTCACGGGTCAAGGTTTCACGGGTAAGATTCACGGGTAAGTTTCACGGGTATGTTTCATGGGTGATGTTTCACGGGTCTAGGTTTCACTGGTAAGTTTCACGGGTCAAAGTTTTACGGGTAAGTTTCACGGGTATGTTTCACGGGTGACGTTTCACGGGTCTAGGTTTCACTGGTAAGTTTCACGGGTCAAGGTTTCACGGGTAAGATTCACGGGTAAGTTTCACAGGTATGTTTCACGGGTGACGTTTCACGGGTATAGGTTTCACTAGTAAGTTTCACGGGTCAAGGTTTCACGGGTAAGTTTCACGGGTAAGTTTCACGGGTATGTTTCACGGGTGACGTTTCACGGGTCTAGGTTTCACTGGTAAGTTTCACGGGTCAAGGTTTCACGGGTAAGTTTCACGGGTAAGTTTCACGGGTATGTTTCACGGGTGACGTTTCACGGGTCTAGGTTTCACTGGTAAGTTTCACGGGTCAAGGTTTCACGGGTAAGTTTTACGGGTAAGTTTCACGGGTAAGTTTTACGCGTAAGTTTCACGGGTGACGTTTCACGGGTCTAGGTTTCACTGGTAAGTTTCACGGGTCAAGGTTTCACGGGTAAGTTTAACGGGTAAGTTTTACGGGTAAGTTTCACGGGTGACGTTTCACGGGTCTAGGTTTCACTGGTAAGTTTCACGGGTCTAGGTTTCACTGGTAAGTTTCACGGGTCAAGGTTTCACGGGTAAGTTTCACGGGTAAGTTTCACGGGTATGTTTCACGGGTGACGTTTCACGGGTCTAGGTTTCACTGGAAAGTTTCACGGATCAAGGTTTCACGGGTAAGTTTCACGGGTAAGTTTCACGGGTAAGTTTTACGGGTATGTTTTACAGGTGACGTTTCACGGGTCTAGGTTTCACTGGTAAGTTTCACGGGTCAAGGTTTCACGGGTAAGTTTCACGGGTAAGTTTCACGGGTATGTTTCATGGGTGATGTTTCACGGGTCTAGGTTTTACTGGTAAGTTTCACGGGTCAAGGTTTCACGGGTAAGTTTCACGGGTAAGTTTCACGGGTAAGTTTTACGGGTAAGTTTCACGGGTGACGTTTCACGGGTCTAGGTTTCACTGGAAAGTTTCACGGGTCAAGGATTCACGGGTAAGTTTCACGTGTAAGTTTTACGGGTATGTTTTACAGGTGACGTTTCACGGGTCTAGGTTTCACTGGTAAGTTTCACGGGTCAAGGTTTCACGGGTAAGTTTCACGGGTAAGTTTCACGGGTATGTTTCATGGGTGATGTTTCACGGGTCTAGGTTTTACTGGTAAGTTTCACGGGTCAAGGTTTCACGGGTAAGTTTCACGGGTAAGTTTCACGGGTGACGTTTCACGGGTCTAGGTTTCACTGGTAAGTTTCACGGGTATGTTTCACGGGTGACGTTTCACGGGTCTAGGTTTCACTGGTAAGTTTCACGGGTCAAGGTTTCACGGGTAAGTTTCACGGGTAAGTTTCACGGGTATGTTTCACGGGTAAGTTTCACGGGTGACGTTTAACGGGTCTAGGTTTCACTGGTAAGTTTCACGGGTATGTTTCACGGGTGACGTTTCACGGGTCTAGGTTTCACTGGTAAGTTTCACGGGTCAAGGTTTTACGGGTAAGTTTCACGGGTAAGTTTCACGGGTATGTTTCACGGATGACGTTTCACGGGTCTTGGTTTCACTGGTAAGTTTCACGGGTCAAGGTTTCACGGGTAAGTTTCACGGGTAAGTTTTACGGGTATGTTTTACAGGTGACGTTTCACGGGTAAGTTTCACGGGTAAGTTTCACGGGTATGTTTCACGGGTGACGTTTCACGGGTCTTGGTTTCACTGGTAAGTTTCACGGGTCAAGGTTTCACGGGTAAGTTTCACGGGTATGTTTCACGGGTGACGTTTCACGGGTCTAGGTTTCACTGGTAAGTTTCACGGGTCAAGGTTTCACGGGAAAGTTTCACGGGTAAGTTTTACGGGTAAGTTTCACGGGTCTAGGTTTCAATGGTAAGTTTCACGGGTCAAGGTTTCACGGGTAAGTTTCACGGGTAAGTTTCACGGGTATGTTTCACGGGTGACGTTTCACGGGTCTAGGTTTCACTGGAAAGTTTCACGGATCAAGGTTTCACGGGTAAGTTTCACGGGTAAGTTTCACGGGTATGTTTCACGGGTGACGTTTCACGGGTCTAGGTTTCACTGGTAAGTTTCACGGGTCAAGGTTTCACGGGTAAGTTTCACGGGTATGTTTCATGGGTGATGTTTCACGGGTCTAGGTTTTACTGGTAAGTTTCACGGGTCAAGGTTTCACGGGTAAGTTTCACGGGTAAGTTTCACGGGTGACGTTTCACGGGTCTAGGTTTCACTGGTAAGTTTCACGGGTATGTTTCACGGGTGACGTTTCACGGGTCTAGGTTTCACTGGTAAGTTTCACGGGTCAAGGTTTCACGGGTAAGTTTCACTGGTAAGTTTCACGGGTATGTTTCACGGATGACGTTTCACGGGTCTTGGTTTCACTGGTAAGTTTCACGGGTCAAGGTTTCACGGGTAAGTTTCACGGGTAAGTTTTACGGGTATGTTTTACAGGTGACGTTTCACGGGTAAGTTTCACGGGTAAGTTTCACGGGTATGTTTCACGGGTGACGTTTCACGGGTCTAGGTTTCACTGGTAAGTTTCACGGGTCAAGGTTTCACGGGTAAGTTTCACGGGTAAGTTTTACGGGTAAGTTTCACGGGTGACGTTTCACGGGTCTAGGTTTCACTGGTAAGTTTCACGGGTCAAGGTTTCACGGGTAAGTTTCACGGGTAAGTTTCACGGGTATGTTTCATGGGTGATGTTTCACGGGTCTAGGTTTTACTGGTAAGTTTCACGGGTCAAGGTTTCACGGGTAAGTTTCACGGGTAAGTTTCACGGGTGACGTTTCACGGGTCTAGGTTTCACTGGTAAGTTTCACGGGTATGTTTCACGGGTGACGTTTCACGGGTCTAGGTTTCACTGGTAAGTTTCACGGGTCAAGGTTTCACGGGTAAGTTTCACGGGTAAGTTTCACGGGTATGTTTCACGGGTAAGTTTCACGGGTGACGTTTAACGGGTCTAGGTTTCACTGGTAAGTTTCACGGGTATGTTTCACGGGTGACGTTTCACGGGTCTAGGTTTCACTGGTAAGTTTCACGGGTCAAGGTTTTACGGGTAAGTTTCACGGGTAAGTTTCACGGGTATGTTTCACGGATGACGTTTCACAGGTCTTGGTTTCACTGGTAAGTTTCACGGGTCAAGGTTTCACGGGTAAGTTTCACGGGTAAGTTTTACGGGTATGTTTTACAGGTGACGTTTCACGGGTAAGTTTCACGGGTAAGTTTCACGGGTATGTTTCACGGGTGACGTTTCACGGGTCTTGGTTTCACTGGTAAGTTTCACGGGTCAAGGTTTCACGGGTAAGTTTCACGGGTATGTTTCACGGGTGACGTTTCACGGGTCTAGGTTTCACTGGTAAGTTTCACGGGTCAAGGTTTCACGGGAAAGTTTCACGGGTAAGTTTTACGGGTAAGTTTCACGGGTCTAGGTTTCAATGGTAAGTTTCACGGGTCAAGGTTTCACGGGTAAGTTTCACGGGTAAGTTTCACGGGTATGTTTCACGGGTGACGTTTCACGGGTCTAGGTTTCACTGGAAAGTTTCACGGATCAAGGTTTCACGGGTAAGTTTCACGGGTAAGTTTCACGGGTATGTTTCACGGGTGACGTTTCACGGGTCTAGGTTTCACTGGTAAGTTTCACGGGTCAAGGTTTCACGGGTAAGTTTCACGGGTATGTTTCATGGGTGATGTTTCACGGGTCTAGGTTTTACTGGTAAGTTTCACGGGTCAAGGTTTCACGGGTAAGTTTCACGGGTAAGTTTCACGGGTGACGTTTCACGGGTCTAGGTTTCACTGGTAAGTTTCACGGGTATGTTTCACGGGTGACGTTTCACGGGTCTAGGTTTCACTGGTAAGTTTCACGGGTCAAGGTTTCACGGGTAAGTTTCACTGGTAAGTTTCACGGGTATGTTTCACGGATGACGTTTCACGGGTCTTGGTTTCACTGGTAAGTTTCACGGGTCAAGGTTTCACGGGTAAGTTTCACGGGTAAGTTTTACGGGTATGTTTTACAGGTGACGTTTCACGGGTAAGTTTCACGGGTAAGTTTCACGGGTATGTTTCACGGGTGACGTTTCACGGGTCTAGGTTTCACTGGTAAGTTTCACGGGTCAAGGTTTCACGGGTAAGTTTCACGGGTAAGTTTTACGGGTAAGTTTCACGGGTGACGTTTCACGGGTCTAGGTTTCACTGGAAAGTTTCACGGGTCAAGGATTCACGGCTAAGTTTCACGGGTAAGTTTTACGGGTATGTTTTACAGGTGACGTTTCACGGGTCTAGGTTTCACTGGTAAGTTTCACGGGTCAAGGTTTCACGGGTAAGATTCACGGGTAAGTTTCACGGGTATGTTTCATGGGTGATGTTTCACGGGTCTAGGTTTCACTGGTAAGTTTCACGGGTCAAGGTTTTACGGGTAAGTTTCACGGGTATGTTTCACGGGTGACGTTTCACGGGTCTAGGTTTCACTGGTAAGTTTCACGGGTCAAGGTTTCACGGGTAAGATTCACGGGTAAGTTTCACGGGTATGTTTCACGGGTGACGTTTCACGGGTATAGGTTTCACTAGTAAGTTTCACGGGTCAAGGTTTCACGGGTAAGTTTCACGGGTAAGTTTCACGGGTATGTTTCACGGGTGACGTTTCACGGGTCTAGGTTTTACTGGTAAGTTTCACGGGTCAAGGTTTCACGGGTAAGTTTCACGGGTAAGTTTCACGGGTGACGTTTCACGGGTCTAGGTTTCACTGGTAAGTTTCACGGGTATGTTTCACGGGTAAGTTTTACGGGTATGTTTTACAGGTGACGTTTTACGGGTCTAGGTTTCACTGGTAAGTTTCACGGGTCAAGGTTTCACGGGTCAAGGTTTCACGGGTAAGTTTCACGGGTAAGTTTCACGGGTATGTTTTACAGGTGACGTTTCACGGGTCTAGGTTTCACTGGTAAGTTTCACGGGTCAAGGTTTCACGGGTAAGATTCACGGGTTAGTTTCACGGGTATGTTTCACGGGTGACGTTTCACGGGTCTAGGTTTCACTGGAAAGTTTCACGGGTCAAGGTTTCACGGGTAAGTTTCACGGGTAAGTTTCACGGGTATGTTTCACGGGTGACGTTTCACAGGTCTAGGTTTCACTGGTAAGTTTCACGGGTCAAGGTTTCACGGGTAAGTTTCACGGGTAAGTTTCACGGGTATGTTTCACGGGTGACGTTTCACGGGTCTAGGTTTCACTGGTAAGTTTCACGGGTCAAGGTTTCACGGGTAAGTTTCACGGGTAAGTTTCACGGGTATGTTTCACGGATGACGTTTCACGGGTCTTGGTTTCACTGGTAAGTTTTACGGGTCAAGGTTTTACGGGTAAGTTTCACGGGTAAGTTTTACGGGTATGTTTTACAGGTGACGTTTCACGGGTAAGTTTCACGGGTAAGTTTCACGGGTATGTTTCACGGGTGACGTTTCACGGGTCTAGGTTTCACTGGTAAGTTTCACGGGTCAAGGTTTCACGGGTAAGTTTCACGGGTAAGTTTTACGGGTAAGTTTCACGGGTGACGTTTCACGGGTCTAGGTTTCACTGGAAAGTTTCACGGGTCAAGGATTCACGGGTAAGTTTCACGGGTAAGTTTTACGGGTATGTTTTACAGGTGACGTTTCACGGGTCTAGGTTTCACTGGTAAGTTTCACGGGTCAAGGTTTCACGGGTAAATTTCACGGGTAAGTTTCACGGGTATGTTTCATGGGTGATGTTTCACGGGTCTAGGTTTTACTGGTAAGTTTCACGGGTCAAGGTTTCACGGGTAAGTTTCACGGGTCTAGGTTTCACGGGTGACGTTTCACGGGTCTAGGTTTCACTGGTAAGTTTCACGGGTATGTTTCACGGGTGACGTTTCACGGGTCTAGGTTTCACTGGTAAGTTTCACGGGTCAAGGTTTCACGGGTAAGTTTCACGGGTAAGTTTCACGGGTATGTTTCACGGATGACGTTTCACGGGTCTTGGTTTCACTGGTAAGTTTCACGGGTCAAGGTTTCACGGGTAAGTTTCACGGGTAAGTTTTACGGGTATGTTTTACAGGTGACGTTTCACGGGTAAGTTTCACGGGTAAGTTTCACGGGTATGTTTCACGGGTGACGTTTCACGGGTCTTGGTTTCACTGGTAAGTTTCACGGGTCAAGGTTTCACGGGTAAGTTTCACGGGTATGTTTCACGGGTGACGTTTCACGGGTCTAGGTTTCACTGGTAAGTTTCACGGGTCAAGGTTTCACGGGTAAGTTTCACGAGTAAGTTTTACGGGTAAGTTTCACGGGTCTAGGTTTCAATGGTAAGTTTCACGGGTCAAGGTTTCACGGGTAAGTTTCACGGGTAAGTTTCACGGGTATGTTTTACAGGTGACGTTTCACGGGTCTAGGTTTCACTGGTAAGTTTCACGGGTCAAGGTTTCACGGGTAAGTTTCACGGGTAAGTTTCACGGGTATGTTTCATGGGTGATGTTTCACGGGTCTAGGTTTTACTGGTAAGTTTCACGGGTCAAGGTTTCACGGGTAAGTTTCACGGGTAAGTTTCACGGGTGACGTTTCACGGGTCTAGGTTTCACTGGTAAGTTTCACGGGTATGTTTCACGGGTGACGTTTCACGGGTCTAGGTTTCACTGGTAAGTTTCACGGGTCAAGGTTTCACGGGTAAGTTTCACGGGTAAGTTTTACGGGTGACGTTTCACGGGTCTAGGTTTCACTGGTAAGTTTCACGGGTATGTTTCACGGGTGACGTTTCACGGGTCTAGGTTTCACTGGTAAGTTTCACGGGTCAAGGTTTCACGGGTAAGTTTCACTGGTAAGTTTCACGGGTATGTTTCACGGATGACGTTTCACGGGTCTTGGTTTCACTGGTAAGTTTCACGGGTCAAGGTTTCACGGGTAAGTTTCACGGGTAAGTTTTACGGGTATGTTTTACAGGTGACGTTTCACGGGTAAGTTTCACGGGTAAGTTTCACGGGTATGTTTCACGGGTGACGTTTCACGGGTCTAGGTTTCACTGGTAAGTTTCAGGGGTCAAGGTTTCACGGGTAAGTTTCACGGGTAAGTTTTACGGGTAAGTTTCACGGGTGACGTTTCACGGGTCTAGGTTTCACTGGAAAGTTTCACGGGTCAAGGATTCACGGCTAAGTTTCACGGGTAAGTTTTACGGGTATGTTTTACAGGTGACGTTTCACGGGTCTAGGTTTCACTGGTAAGTTTCACGGGTCAAGGTTTCACGGGTAAGATTCACGGGTAAGTTTCACGGGTATGTTTCATGGGTGATGTTTCACGGGTCTAGGTTTCACTGGTAAGTTTCACGGGTCAAGGTTTTACGGGTAAGTTTCACGGGTATGTTTCACGGGTGACGTTTCACGGGTCTAGGTTTCACTGGTAAGTTTCACGGGTCAAGGTTTCACGGGTAAGATTCACGGGTAAGTTTCACGGGTATGTTTCACGGGTGACGTTTCACGGGTATAGGTTTCACTAGTAAGTTTCACGGGTCAAGGTTTCACGGGTAAGTTTCACGGGTAAGTTTCACGGGTATGTTTCACGGGTGACGTTTCACGGGTCTAGGTTTTACTGGTAAGTTTCACGGGTCAAGGTTTCACGGGTAAGTTTCACGGGTAAGTTTCACGGGTGACGTTTCACGGGTCTAGGTTTCACTGGTAAGTTTCACGGGTATGTTTCACGGGTAAGTTTTACGGGTATCTTTTACAGGTGACGTTTTACGGGTCTAGGTTTCACTGGTAAGTTTCACGGGTCAAGGTTTCACGGGTCAAGGTTTCACGGGTAAGTTTCACGGGTAAGTTTCACGGGTATGTTTTACAGGTGACGTTTCACGGGTCTAGGTTTCACTGGTAAGTTTCACGGGTCAAGGTTTCACGGGTAAGATTCACGGGTTAGTTTCACGGGTATGTTTCACGGGTGACGTTTCACGGGTCTAGGTTTCACTGGAAAGTTTCACGGGTCAAGGTTTCACGGGTAAGTTTCACGGGTAAGTTTCACGGGTATGTTTCACGGGTGACGTTTCACAGGTCTAGGTTTCACTGGTAAGTTTCACGGGTCAAGGTTTCACGGGTAAGTTTCACGGGTAAGTTTCACGGGTATGTTTCACGGGTGACGTTTCACGGGTCTAGGTTTCACTGGTAAGTTTCACGGGTCAAGGTTTCACGGGTAAGTTTCACGGGTAAGTTTCACGGGTATGTTTCACGGATGACGTTTCACGGGTCTTGGTTTCACTGGTAAGTTTTACGGGTCAAGGTTTTACGGGTAAGTTTCACGGGTAAGTTTTACGGGTATGTTTTACAGGTGACGTTTCACGGGTAAGTTTCACGGGTAAGTTTCACGGGTATGTTTCACGGGTGACGTTTCACGGGTCTAGGTTTCACTGGTAAGTTTCACGGGTCAAGGTTTCACGGGTAAGTTTCACGGGTAAGTTTTACGGGTAAGTTTCACGGGTGACGTTTCACGGGTCTAGGTTTCACTGGAAAGTTTCACGGGTCAAGGATTCACGGGTAAGTTTCACGGGTAAGTTTTACGGGTATGTTTTACAGGTGACGTTTCACGGGTCTAGGTTTCACTGGTAAGTTTCACGGGTCAAGGTTTCACGGGTAAATTTCACGGGTAAGTTTCACGGGTATGTTTCATGGGTGATGTTTCACGGGTCTAGGTTTTACTGGTAAGTTTCACGGGTCAAGGTTTCACGGGTAAGTTTCACGGGTCTAGGTTTCACGGGTGACGTTTCACGGGTCTAGGTTTCACTGGTAAGTTTCACGGGTATGTTTCACGGGTGACGTTTCACGGGTCTAGGTTTCACTGGTAAGTTTCACGGGTCAAGGTTTCACGGGTAAGTTTCACGGGTAAGTTTCACGGGTATGTTTCACGGATGACGTTTCACGGGTCTTGGTTTCACTGGTAAGTTTCACGGGTCAAGGTTTCACGGGTAAGTTTCACGGGTAAGTTTTACGGGTATGTTTTACAGGTGACGTTTCACGGGTAAGTTTCACGGGTAAGTTTCACGGGTATGTTTCACGGGTGACGTTTCACGGGTCTTGGTTTCACTGGTAAGTTTCACGGGTCAAGGTTTCACGGGTAAGTTTCACGGGTATGTTTCACGGGTGACGTTTCACGGGTCTAGGTTTCACTGGTAAGTTTCACGGGTCAAGGTTTCACGGGTAAGTTTCACGAGTAAGTTTTACGGGTAAGTTTCACGGGTCTAGGTTTCAATGGTAAGTTTCACGGGTCAAGGTTTCACGGGTAAGTTTCACGGGTAAGTTTCACGGGTATGTTTTACAGGTGACGTTTCACGGGTCTAGGTTTCACTGGTAAGTTTCACGGGTCAAGGTTTCACGGGTAAGTTTCACGGGTAAGTTTCACGGGTATGTTTCATGGGTGATGTTTCACGGGTCTAGGTTTTACTGGTAAGTTTCACGGGTCAAGGTTTCACGGGTAAGTTTCACGGGTAAGTTTCACGGGTGACGTTTCACGGGTCTAGGTTTCACTGGTAAGTTTCACGGGTATGTTTCACGGGTGACGTTTCACGGGTCTAGGTTTCACTGGTAAGTTTCACGGGTCAAGGTTTCACGGGTAAGTTTCACTGGTAAGTTTCACGGGTATGTTTCACGGATGACGTTTCACGGGTCTTGGTTTCACTGGTAAGTTTCACGGGTCAAGGTTTCACGGGTAAGTTTCACGGGTAAGTTTTACGGGTATGTTTTACAGGTGACGTTTCACGGGTAAGTTTCACGGGTAAGTTTCACGGGTATGTTTCACGGGTGACGTTTCACGGGTCTAGGTTTCACTGGTAAGTTTCACGGGTCAAGGTTTCACGGGTAAGTTTCACGGGTAAGTTTTACGGGTAAGTTTCACGGGTGACGTTTCACGGGTCTAGGTTTCACTGGAAAGTTTCACGGGTCAAGGATTCACGGCTAAGTTTCACGGGTAAGTTTTACGGGTATGTTTTACAGGTGACGTTTCACGGGTCTAAGTTTCACTGGTAAGTTTCACGGGTCAAGGTTTCACGGGTAAGATTCACGGGTAAGTTTCACGGGTATGTTTCATGGGTGATGTTTCACGGGTCTAGGTTTCACTGGTAAGTTTCACGGGTCAAGGTTTCACGGGTAAGTTTCACGGGTAAGTTTCACGGGTATGTTTCACGGGTGACGTTTCACGGGTCTAGGTTTCACTGGTAAGTTTCACGGGTCAAGGTTTCACGGGTAAGTTTCACGGGTATGTTTCACGGGTGACGTTTCACGGGTCTTGGTTTCACTGGTAAGTTTCACGGGTCAAGGTTTCACGGGTAAGTTTCACGGGTATGTTTCACGGGTGACGTTTCACGGGTCTAGGTTTCACTGGTAAGTTTCACGGGTCAAGGTTTCACGGGTAAGTTTCACGGGTAAGTTTTACGGGTAAGTTTCACGGGTCTAGGTTTCAATGGTAAGTTTCACGGGTCAAGGTTTCACGGGTAAGTTTCACGGGTAAGTATCACGGGTATGTTTCACGGGTGACGTTTCACGGGTCTAGGTTTCACTGGTAAGTTTCACGGGTCAAGGTTTCACGGGTAAGTTTCACGGGTATGTTTCATGGGTGATGTTTCACGGGTCTAGGTTTTACTGGTAAGTTTCACGGGTCAAGGTTTCACGGGTAAGTTTCACGGGTAAGTTTCACGGGTGACGTTTCACGGGTCTAGGTTTCACTGGTAAGTTTCACGGGTATGTTTCACGGGTGACGTTTCACGGGTCTAGGTTTCACTGGTAAGTTTCACGGGTCAAGGTTTCACGGGTAAGTTTCACTGGTAAGTTTCACGGGTATGTTTCACGGATGACGTTTCACGGGTCTTGGTTTCACTGGTAAGTTTCACGGGTCAAGGTTTCACGGGTAAGTTTCACGGGTAAGTTTTACGGGTATGTTTTACAGGTGACGTTTCACGGGTAAGTTTCACGGGTAAGTTTCACGGGTATGTTTCACGGGTGACGTTTCACGGGTCTAGGTTTCACTGGTAAGTTTCACGGGTCAAGGTTTCACGGGTAAGTTTCACGGGTAAGTTTTACGGGTAAGTTTCACGGGTGACGTTTCACGGGTCTAGGTTTCACTGGAAAGTTTCACGGGTCAAGGATTCACGGCTAAGTTTCACGGGTAAGTTTTACGGGTATGTTTTACAGGTGACGTTTCACGGGTCTAGGTTTCACTGGTAAGTTTCACGGGTCAAGGTTTCACGGGTAAGATTCACGGGTAAGTTTCACGGGTATGTTTCATGGGTGATGTTTCACGGGTCTAGGTTTCACTGGTAAGTTTCACGGGTCAAGGTTTTACGGGTAAGTTTCACGGGTATGTTTCACGGGTGACGTTTCACGGGTCTAGGTTTCACTGGTAAGTTTCACGGGTCAAGGTTTCACGGGTAAGATTCACAGGTAAGTTTCACGGGTATGTTTCACGGGTGACGTTTCACGGGTATAGGTTTCACTAGTAAGTTTCACGGGTCAAGGTTTCACGGGTAAGTTTCACGGGTAAGTTTCACGGGTATGTTTCACGGGTGACGTTTCACGGGTCTAGGTTTTACTGGTAAGTTTCACGGGTCAAGGTTTCACGGGTAAGTTTCACGGGTAAGTTTCACGGGTGACGTTTCACGGGTCTAGGTTTCACTGGTAAGTTTCACGGGTATGTTTCACGGGTAAGTTTTACGGGTATGTTTTACAGGTGACGTTTTACGGGTCTAGGTTTCACTGGTAAGTTTCACGGGTCAAGGTTTCACGGGTCAAGGTTTCACGGGTAAGTTTCACGGGTAAGTTTCACGGGTATGTTTTACAGGTGACGTTTCACGGGTCTAGGTTTCACTGGTAAGTTTCACGGGTCAAGGTTTCACGGGTAAGATTCACGGGTTAGTTTCACGGGTATGTTTCACGGGTGACGTTTCACGGGTCTAGGTTTCACTGGAAAGTTTCACGGGTCAAGGTTTCACGGGTAAGTTTCACGGGTAAGTTTCACGGGTATGTTTCACGGGTGACGTTTCACAGGTCTAGGTTTCACTGGTAAGTTTCACGGGTCAAGGTTTCACGGGTAAGTTTCACGGGTAAGTTTCACGGGTATGTTTCACGGGTGACGTTTCACGGGTCTAGGTTTCACTGATAAGTTTCACGGGTCAAGGTTTCACGGGTAAGTTTCACGGGTAAGTTTCACGGGTATGTTTCACGGATGACGTTTCACGGGTCTTGGTTTCACTGGTAAGTTTCACGGGTCAAGGTTTTACGGGTAAGTTTCACGGGTAAGTTTTACGGGTATGTTTTACAGGTGACGTTTCACGGGTAAGTTTCACGGGTAAGTTTCACGGGTATGTTTCACGGGTGACGTTTCACGGGTCTAGGTTTCACTGGTAAGTTTCACGGGTCAAGGTTTCACGGGTAAGTTTCACGGGTATGTTTCACGGGTGACGTTTCACGGGTCTAGGTTTCACTGGTAAGTTTCACGGGTCAAGGTTTCACGGGTAAGTTTCACGAGTAAGTTTTACGGGTAAGTTTCACGGGTCTAGGTTTCAATGGTAAGTTTCACGGGTCAAGGTTTCACGGGTAAGTTTCACGGGTAAGTTTCACGGGTATGTTTTACAGGTGACGTTTCACGGGTCTAGGTTTCACTGGTAAGTTTCACGGGTCAAGGTTTCACGGGTAAGTTTCACGGGTAAGTTTCACGGGTATGTTTCATGGGTGATGTTTCACGGGTCTAGGTTTTACTGGTAAGTTTCACGGGTCAAGGTTTCACGGGTAAGTTTCACGGGTAAGTTTCACGGGTGACGTTTCACGGGTCTAGGTTTCACTGGTAAGTTTCACGGGTATGTTTCACGGGTGACGTTTCACGGGTCTAGGTTTCACTGGTAAGTTTCACGGGTCAAGGTTTCACGGGTAAGTTTCACTGGTAAGTTTCACGGGTATGTTTCACGGATGACGTTTCACGGGTCTTGGTTTCACTGGTAAGTTTCACGGGTCAAGGTTTCACGGGTAAGTTTCACGGGTAAGTTTTACGGGTATGTTTTACAGGTGACGTTTCACGGGTAAGTTTCACGGGTAAGTTTCACGGGTATGTTTCACGGGTGACGTTTCACGGGTCTAGGTTTCACTGGTAAGTTTCACGGGTCAAGGTTTCACGGGTAAGTTTCACGGGTAAGTTTTACGGGTAAGTTTCACGGGTGACGTTTCACGGGTCTAGGTTTCACTGGAAAGTTTCACGGGTCAAGGATTCACGGCTAAGTTTCACGGGTAAGTTTTACGGGTATGTTTTACAGGTGACGTTTCACGGGTCTAAGTTTCACTGGTAAGTTTCACGGGTCAAGGTTTCACGGGTAAGATTCACGGGTAAGTTTCACGGGTGACGTTTCACGGGTCTAGGTTTCACTGGTAAGTTTCACGGGTCAAGGTTTCACGGGTAAGTTTTACGGGTAAGTTTCACGGGTAAGTTTTACGCGTAAGTTTCACGGGTGACGTTTCACGGGTCTAGGTTTCACTGGTAAGTTTCACGGGTCAAGGTTTCACGGGTAAGTTTAACGGGTAAGTTTTACGGGTAAGTTTCACGGGTGACGTTTCACGGGTCTAGGTTTCACTGGTAAGTTTCACGGGTCTAGGTTTCACTGGTAAGTTTCACGGGTCAAGGTTTCACGGGTAAGTTTCACGGGTAAGTTTCACGGGTATGTTTCACGGGTGACGTTTCACGGGTCTAGGTTTCACTGGAAAGTTTCACGGATCAAGGTTTCACGGGTAAGTTTCACGGGTAAGTTTCACGGGTAAGTTTAACGGGTATGTTTTACAGGTGACGTTTCACGGGTCTAGGTTTCACTGGTAAGTTTCACGGGTCAAGGTTTCACGGGTAAGTTTCACGGGTAAGTTTCACGGGTATGTTTCATGGGTGATGTTTCACGGGTCTAGGTTTTACTGGTAAGTTTCACGGGTCAAGGTTTCACGGGTAAGTTTCACGGGTAAGTTTCACGGGTGACGTTTCACGGGTCTAGGTTTCACTGGTAAGTTTCACGGGTATGTTTCACGGGTGACGTTTCACGGGTCTAGGTTTCACTGGTAAGTTTCACGGGTCAAGGTTTCACGGGTAAGTTTCACGTGTAAGTTACACGGGTATGTTTCACGGATGACGTTTCACGGGTCTTGGTTTCACTGGTAAGTTTCACGGGTCAAGGTTTCACGGGTAAGTTTCACGGGTAAGTTTTACGGGTAAGTTTTACGGGTATGTTTTACAGGTGACGTTTCACGGGTAAGTTTCACGGGTAAGTTTCACGGGTATGTTTCACGGGTGACGTTTCACGGGTCTAGGTTTCACTGGTAAGTTTCACGGGTCAAGGTTTCACGGGTAAGTTTCACGGGTAAGTTTTACGGGTTAGTTTCACGGGTGACGTTTCACGGGTCTAGGTTTCACTGGAAAGTTTCACGGGTCAAGGATTCACGGGTAAGTTTCACGGGTAAGTTTTACGGGTATGTTTTACAGGTGACGTTTCACGGGTCTAGGTTTCACTGGTAAGTTTCACGGGTCAAGGTTTCACGGGTAAGATTCACGGGTAAGTTTCACGGGTATGTTTCACGGGTGACGTTTCACGGGTCTAGGTTTCACTAGTAAGTTTCACGGGTCAAGGTTTCACGGGTAAGTTTCACGGGTAAGTTTAACGGGTATGTTTCATGGGTGATGTTTCACGGGTCTAGGTTTTACTGGTAAGTTTCACGGGTCAAGGTTTCACGGGTAAGTTTCACGGGTAAGTTTCACGGGTGACGTTTCACGGGTCTAGGTTTCACTGGTAAGTTTCACGGGTATGTTTCACGGGTAAGTTTTACGGGTATGTTTTACAGGTGACGTTTCACGGGTCTAGGTTTCACTGGTAAGTTTCACGGGTCAAGGTTTCACGGGTCAAGGTTTCACGGGTAAGTTTCACGGGTAAGTTTCACGGGTATGTTTTACAGGTGACGTTTCACGGGTCTAGGTTTCACTGGTAAGTTTCACGGGTCAAGGTTTCACGGGTAAGATTCACGGGTAAGTTTCACGGGTATGTTTCATGAGTGATGTTTCACGGGTCTAGGTTTCACTGGTAAGTTTCACGGGTCAAGGTTTTACGGGTAAGTTTCACGGGTAAGTTTCACGGGTATGTTTCACGGGTGACGTTTCACGGGTCTAGGTTTCACTGGTAAGTTTCACGGGTCAAGGTTTCACGGGTAAGTTTCACGGGTAAGTTTCACGGGTATGTTTCACGGGTGACGTTTCACGGGTCTAGGTTTCACTAGTAAGTTTCACTTGTCAAGGTTTCACGGGTAAGTTTCACGGGTAAGTTTCACGGGTATGTTTCACGGGTGACGTTTCACGGGTCTAGGTTTCACTGGTAAGTTTCACGGGTCAAGGTTTCACGGGTAAGTTTCACGGGTAAGTTTCACGGGTATGTTTCACGGGTGACGTTTCAAGGGTCTAGGTTTCACTGGTAAGTTTCACGGGTCAAGGTTTCACGGGTAAGTTTCACGGGTAAGTTTCACGGGTATGTTTCACGGGTGACGTTTCACGGGTCTAGGTTTCACTGGTAAGTTTCACGGGTCTAGGTTTCACGGGTAAGTTTCACGGGTGACGTTTCACGGGTCTAGGTTTCACTGGTAAGTTTCACGGGTATGTTTCACGGGTAAGTTTTACGGGTATGTTTTACAGGTGACGTTTCACGGGTCTAGGTTTCACTGGTAAGTTTCACGGGTCAAGGTTTCACGGGTCAAGGTTTCACGGGTAAGTTTCACGGGTAAGTTTCACGGGTATGTTTTACAGGTGACGTTTCACGGGTCTAGGTTTCACTGGTAAGTTTCACGGGTCAAGGTTTCACGGGTAAGATTCACGGGTAAGTTTCACGGGTATGTTTCATGAGTGATGTTTCACGGGTCTAGGTTTCACTGGTAAGTTTCACGGGTCAAGGTTTTACGGGTAAGTTTCACGGGTAAGTTTCACGGGTATGTTTCACGGGTGACGTTTCACGGGTCTAGGTTTCACTGGTAAGTTTCACGGGTCAAGGTTTCACGGGTAAGTTTCACGGGTATGTTTCACGGGTGACGTTTCACGGGTCTAGGTTTCACTAGTAAGTTTCACTTGTCAAGGTTTCACGGGTAAGTTTCACGGGTAAGTTTCACGGGTATGTTTCACGGGTGACGTTTCACGGGTCTAGGTTTCACTGGTAAGTTTCACGGGTCAAGGTTTCACGGGTAAGTTTCACGGGTAAGTTTCACGGGTATGTTTCACGGGTGACGTTTCAAGGGTCTAGGTTTCACTGGTAAGTTTCACGGGTCAAGGTTTCACGGGTAAGTTTCACGGGTAAGTTTCACGGGTATGTTTCACGGGTGACGTTTCACGGGTCTAGGTTTCACTGGTAAGTTTCACGGGTTAAGGTTTTACGGGTAAGTTTCACGGGTAAATTTCACGGGTATGTTTCACGGGTGACGTTTCACGGGTCTAGGTTTCACGGGTAAGTTTCACGGGTCAAGGTTTCACGGGTAAGTTTCACGGGTAAGTTTCACGGGTATGTTTCACAAGTGACGTTTCACGGGTCTAGGTTTCACTGGAAAGTTTCACGGGTCAAGGTTTCACGGGTAAGTTTCACGGGTATGTTTCACGGGTGACGTTTCACGGGTCTAGGTTTCACTGGTAAGTTTCACGGGTCAAGGTTTCACGGGTAAGATTCACGGGTAAGTTTCACGGGTATGTTTCATGAGTGATGTTTCACGGGTCTAGGTTTCACTGGTAAGTTTCACGGGTCAAGGTTTTACGGGTAAGTTTCACGGGTAAGTTTCACGGGTATGTTTCACGGGTGACGTTTCACGGGTCTAGGTTTCACTGGTAAGTTTCACGGGTCAAGGTTTCACGGGTAAGTTTCACGGGTATGTTTCACGGGTGACGTTTCACGGGTCTAGGTTTCACTAGTAAGTTTCACTTGTCAAGGTTTCACGGGTAAGTTTCACGGGTAAGTTTCACGGGTAAGTTTCACGGGTATGTTTCACGGGTGACGTTTCACGGGTCTAGGTTTCACTGGTAAGTTTCACGGGTCAAGGTTTCACGGGTAAGTTTCACGGGTAAGTTTCACGGGTATGTTTCACGGGTGACGTTTCAAGGGTCTAGGTTTCACTGGTAAGTTTCACGGGTCAAGGTTTCACGGGTAAGTTTCACGGGTAAGTTTCACGGGTATGTTTCACGGGTGACGTTTCACGGGTCTAGGTTTCACTGGTAAGTTACACGGGTCTAGGTTTCACGGGTAAGTTTCACGGGTAAGTTTCACGGGTATGTTTCACGGGTGACGTTTCACGGGTCTAGGTTTCACTGGTAAGTTTCACGGGTCAAGGTTTCACGGGTAAGTTTCACGGGTAAATTTCACGGGTATGTTTCACGGGTGACGTTTCACGGGTCTAGGTTTCACTGGTAAGTTTCACAGTTCAAGGTTTTACGGGTAAGTTTCACGGGTATGTTTCACGGGTGACGTTTCACGGGTCTAGGTTTCACTGGTAAGTTTCACGGGTCAAGGTTTCACGGGTAAGTTTCACGGGTAAGTTTTACGGGTAAGTTTCACGGGTGACGTTTCACGGGTGCGTTTCACGGGTCTAGGTTTCACTGGTAAGTTTCACGGGTCAAGGTTTCACGGGTAAGTTTCACCGGTAAGTTTCACGGGTATGTTTCACAAGTGACGTTTCACGGGTCTAGGTTTCACTGGAAAGTTTCACGGGTCAAGGTTTCACGGGTAAGTTTCACGGGTAAGTTTTACGGGTATGTTTTACAGGCGACGTTTCACGGGTCTAGGTTTCACTGGTAAGTTTCACGGGTCTAGGTTTCACGGGTAAGTTTCACGGGTAAGTTTCACGGGTATGTTTCATGGGTGATGTTTCACGGGTCTAGGTTTCACTGGTAAGTTTCACGGGTCAAGGTTTCACGGGTAAGTTTCACGGGTAAGTTTCACGGGTAAGTTTTACGGGTATGTTTTACAGGTGACGTTTCACGGGTCTAGGTTTCACTGGTAAGTTTCACGGGTCAAGGTTTCACGGGTAAGTTTCACGGGTAAGTTTCACGGGTATGTTTCATGGGTGATGTTTCACGGGTCTAGGTTTTACTGGTAAGTTTCACGGGTCAAGGTTTCACGGGTAAGTTTCACGGGTGACGTTTCACGGGTCTAGGTTTCACTGGTAAGTTTCACGGGTATGTTTCACGGGTGACGTTTCACGGGTCTAGGTTTCACTGGTAAGTTTCACGGGTCAAGGTTTCACGGGTAAGTTTCACGGGTAAGTTTCACGGGTATGTTTCACGGGTGACGTTTCACGGGTCTAGGTTTCACTGGTAAGTTTCACGGGTCAAGGTTTTACGGGTAAGTTTCACGGGTAAATTTCACGGGTATGTTTCACGGGTGACGTTTCACGGGTCTAGGTTTCACGGGTAAGTTTCACGGGTAAGTTTCACGGGTATGTTTTACGGGTATGTTTTACAGGCGACGTTTCACGGGTCTAGGTTTCACTGGTAAGTTTCACGGGTCTAGGTTTCACGGGTAAGTTTCTCGGGTAAGTTTCACGGGTATGTTTCACGGGTGACGTTTCACGGGTCTACGTTTCACTGGTAAGTTTCACGGGTCAAGGTTTCACGGGTAAGTTTCACGGGTAAATTTCACGGGTATGTTTCACGGGTGACGTTTCACGGGTCTAGGTTTCACTGGTAAGTTTCACAGTTCAAGGTTTTACGGGTAAGTTTCACGGGTAAGTTTCACGGGTATGTTTCACGGGTGACGTTTCACGGGTCTAGGTTTCACTGGTAAGTTTCACGGGTCAAGGTTTCACGGGTAAGTTTCACGGGTAAGTTTTACGGGTAAGTTTCACGGGTGACGTTTCACGGGTGCGTTTCACGGGTCTAGGTCTCACTGGTAAGTTTCACGGGTCAAGGTTTCACGGGTAAGTTTCACCGGTAAGTTTCACGGGTATGTTTCACAAGTGACGTTTCACGGGTCTAGGTTTCACTGGAAAGTTTCACGGGTCAAGGTTTCACGGGTAAGTTTCACGGGTAAGTTTTACGGGTATGTTTTACAGGCGACGTTTCACGGGTCTAGGTTTCACTGGTAAGTTTCACGGGTCTAGGTTTCACGGGTAAGTTTCACGGGTAAGTTTCACGGGTATGTTTCATGGGTGATGTTTCACGGGTCTAGGTTTCACTGGTAAGTTTCACGGGTCAAGGTTTCACGGGTAAGTTTCACGGGTAAGTTTCACGGGTAAGTTTTACGGGTATGTTTTACAGGTGACGTTTCACGGGTCTAGGTTTCACTGGTAAGTTTCACGGGTCAAGGTTTCACGGGTAAGTTTCACGGGTAAGTTTCACGGGTATGTTTCATGGGTGATGTTTCACGGGTCTAGGTTTTACTGGTAAGTTTCACGGGTCAAGGTTTCACGGGTAAGTTTCACGGGTAAGTTTCACGGGTGACGTTTCACGGGTCTAGGTTTCACTGGTAAGTTTCACGGGTCAAGGTTTCACGGGTAAGTTTCACGGGTAAGTTTCACGGGTATGTTTCACGGGTGACGTTTCAAGGGTCTAGGTTTCACTGGTAAGTTTCACGGGTCAAGGTTTCACGGGTAAGTTTCACGGGTAAGTTTCACGGGTATGTTTCACGGGTGACGTTTCACGGGTCTAGGTTTCACTGGTAAGTTTCACGGGTCAAGGTTTTACGGGTAAGTTTCACGGGTAAATTTCACGGGTATGTTTCACGGGTGACGTTTCACGGGTCTAGGTTTCACGGGTAAGTTTCACGGGTCAAGGTTTCACGGGTAAGTTTCACGGGTAAGTTTCACGGGTATGTTTCACAAGTGACGTTTCACGGGTCTAGGTTTCACTGGAAAGTTTCACGGGTCAAGGTTTCACGGGTAAGTTTCACGGGTAAGTTTTACGGGTATGTTTTACAGGCGACGTTTCACGGGTCTAGGTTTCACTGGTAAGTTTCACGGGTCTAGGTTTCACGGGTAAGTTTCACGGGTAAGTTTCACGGGTATGTTTCACGGGTGACGTTTCACGGGTCTAGGTTTCACTGGTAAGTTTCACGGGTCAAGGTTTCACGGGTAAGTTTCACGGGTAAATTTCACGGGTATGTTTCACGGGTGACGTTTCACGGGTCTAGGTTTCACTGGTAAGTTTCACAGTTCAAGGTTTTACGGGTAAGTTTCACGGGTATGTTTCACGGGTGACGTTTCACGGGTCTAGGTTTCACTGGTAAGTTTCACGGGTCAAGGTTTCACGGGTAAGTTTCACGGGTAAGTTTTACGGGTAAGTTTCACGGGTGACGTTTCACGGGTGCGTTTCACGGGTCTAGGTTTCACTGGTAAGTTTCACGGGTCAAGGTTTCACGGGTAAGTTTCACCGGTAAGTTTCACGGGTATGTTTCACAAGTGACGTTTCACGGGTCTAGGTTTCACTGGAAAGTTTCACGGGTCAAGGTTTCACGGGTAAGTTTCACGGGTAAGTTTTACGGGTATGTTTTACAGGCGACGTTTCACGGGTCTAGGTTTCACTGGTAAGTTTCACGGGTCTAGGTTTCACGGGTAAGTTTCACGGGTAAGTTTCACGGGTATGTTTCATGGGTGATGTTTCACGGGTCTAGGTTTCACTGGTAAGTTTCACGGGTCAAGGTTTCACGGGTAAGTTTCACGGGTAAGTTTCACGGGTAAGTTTTACGGGTATGTTTTACAGGTGACGTTTCACGGGTCTAGGTTTCACTGGTAAGTTTCACGGGTCAAGGTTTCACGGGTAAGTTTCACGGGTAAGTTTCACGGGTATGTTTCATGGGTGATGTTTCACGGGTCTAGGTTTTACTGGTAAGTTTCACGGGTCAAGGTTTCACGGGTAAGTTTCACGGGTGACGTTTCACGGGTCTAGGTTTCACTGGTAAGTTTCACGGGTATGTTTCACGGGTGACGTTTCACGGGTCTAGGTTTCACTGGTAAGTTTCACGGGTCAAGGTTTCACGGGTAAGTTTCACGGGTAAGTTTCACGGGTATGTTTCACGGGTGACGTTTCACGGGTCTAGGTTTCACTGGTAAGTTTCACGGGTCAAGGTTTTACGGGTAAGTTTCACGGGTAAATTTCACGGGTATGTTTCACGGGTGACGTTTCACGGGTCTAGGTTTCACGGGTAAGTTTCACGGGTAAGTTTCACGGGTATGTTTTACGGGTATGTTTTACAGGCGACGTTTCACGGGTCTAGGTTTCACTGGTAAGTTTCACGGGTCTAGGTTTCACGGGTAAGTTTCTCGGGTAAGTTTCACGGGTATGTTTCACGGGTGACGTTTCACGGGTCTAGGTTTCACTGGTAAGTTTCACGGGTCAAGGTTTCACGGGTAAGTTTCACGGGTAAGTTTCACGGGTATGTTTCACGGGTGACGTTTCACGGGTCTAGGTTTCACTGGTAAGTTTCACGGGTCAAGGTTTTACGGGTAAGTTTCACGGGTAAATTTCACGGGTATGTTTCACGGGTGACGTTTCACGGGTCTAGGTTTCACGGGTAAGTTTCACGGGTAAGTTTCACGGGTATGTTTTACGGGTATGTTTTACAGGCGACGTTTCACGGGTCTAGGTTTCACTGGTAAGTTTCACGGGTCTAGGTTTCACGGGTAAGTTTCTCGGGTAAGTTTCACGGGTATGTTTCACGGGTGACGTTTCACGGGTCTACGTTTCACTGGTAAGTTTCACGGGTCAAGGTTTCACGGGTAAGTTTCACGGGTAAATTTCACGGGTATGTTTCACGGGTGACGTTTCACGGGTCTAGGTTTCACTGGTAAGTTTCACAGTTCAAGGTTTTACGGGTAAGTTTCACGGGTAAGTTTCACGGGTATGTTTCACGGGTGACGTTTCACGGGTCTAGGTTTCACTGGTAAGTTTCACGGGTCAAGGTTTCACGGGTAAGTTTCACGGGTAAGTTTTACGGGTAAGTTTCACGGGTGACGTTTCACGGGTGCGTTTCACGGGTCTAGGTCTCACTGGTAAGTTTCACGGGTCAAGGTTTCACGGGTAAGTTTCACCGGTAAGTTTCACGGGTATGTTTCACAAGTGACGTTTCACGGGTCTAGGTTTCACTGGAAAGTTTCACGGGTCAAGGTTTCACGGGTAAGTTTCACGGGTAAGTTTTACGGGTATGTTTTACAGGCGACGTTTCACGGGTCTAGGTTTCACTGGTAAGTTTCACGGGTCTAGGTTTCACGGGTAAGTTTCACGGGTAAGTTTCACGGGTATGTTTCATGGGTGATGTTTCACGGGTCTAGGTTTCACTGGTAAGTTTCACGGGTCAAGGTTTCACGGGTAAGTTTCACGGGTAAGTTTCACGGGTAAGTTTTACGGGTATGTTTTACAGGTGACGTTTCACGGGTCTAGGTTTCACTGGTAAGTTTCACGGGTCAAGGTTTCACGGGTAAGTTTCACGGGTAAGTTTCACGGGTATGTTTCATGGGTGATGTTTCACGGGTCTAGGTTTTACTGGTAAGTTTCACGGGTCAAGGTTTCACGGGTAAGTTTCACGGGTAAGTTTCACGGGTGACGTTTCACGGGTCTAGGTTTCACTGGTAAGTTTCACGGGTCAAGGTTTCACGGGTAAGTTTCACGGGTAAGTTTCACGGGTATGTTTCACGGGTGACGTTTCAAGGGTCTAGGTTTCACTGGTAAGTTTCACGGGTCAAGGTTTCACGGGTAAGTTTCACGGGTAAGTTTCACGGGTATGTTTCACGGGTGACGTTTCACGGGTCTAGGTTTCACTGGTAAGTTTCACGGGTCAAGGTTTTACGGGTAAGTTTCACGGGTAAATTTCACGGGTATGTTTCACGGGTGACGTTTCACGGGTCTAGGTTTCACGGGTAAGTTTCACGGGTCAAGGTTTCACGGGTAAGTTTCACGGGTAAGTTTCACGGGTATGTTTCACAAGTGACGTTTCACGGGTCTAGGTTTCACTGGAAAGTTTCACGGGTCAAGGTTTCACGGGTAAGTTTCACGGGTAAGTTTTACGGGTATGTTTTACAGGCGACGTTTCACGGGTCTAGGTTTCACTGGTAAGTTTCACGGGTCTAGGTTTCACGGGTAAGTTTCACGGGTAAGTTTCACGGGTATGTTTCACGGGTGACGTTTCACGGGTCTAGGTTTCACTGGTAAGTTTCACGGGTCAAGGTTTCACGGGTAAGTTTCACGGGTAAATTTCACGGGTATGTTTCACGGGTGACGTTTCACGGGTCTAGGTTTCACTGGTAAGTTTCACAGTTCAAGGTTTTACGGGTAAGTTTCACGGGTATGTTTCACGGGTGACGTTTCACGGGTCTAGGTTTCACTGGTAAGTTTCACGGGTCAAGGTTTCACGGGTAAGTTTCACGGGTAAGTTTTACGGGTAAGTTTCACGGGTGACGTTTCACGGGTGCGTTTCACGGGTCTAGGTTTCACTGGTAAGTTTCACGGGTCAAGGTTTCACGGGTAAGTTTCACCGGTAAGTTTCACGGGTATGTTTCACAAGTGACGTTTCACGGGTCTAGGTTTCACTGGAAAGTTTCACGGGTCAAGGTTTCACGGGTAAGTTTCACGGGTAAGTTTTACGGGTATGTTTTACAGGCGACGTTTCACGGGTCTAGGTTTCACTGGTAAGTTTCACGGGTCTAGGTTTCACGGGTAAGTTTCACGGGTAAGTTTCACGGGTATGTTTCATGGGTGATGTTTCACGGGTCTAGGTTTCACTGGTAAGTTTCACGGGTCAAGGTTTCACGGGTAAGTTTCACGGGTAAGTTTCACGGGTAAGTTTTACGGGTATGTTTTACAGGTGACGTTTCACGGGTCTAGGTTTCACTGGTAAGTTTCACGGGTCAAGGTTTCACGGGTAAGTTTCACGGGTAAGTTTCACGGGTATGTTTCATGGGTGATGTTTCACGGGTCTAGGTTTTACTGGTAAGTTTCACGGGTCAAGGTTTCACGGGTAAGTTTCACGGGTGACGTTTCACGGGTCTAGGTTTCACTGGTAAGTTTCACGGGTATGTTTCACGGGTGACGTTTCACGGGTCTAGGTTTCACTGGTAAGTTTCACGGGTCAAGGTTTCACGGGTAAGTTTCACGGGTAAGTTTCACGGGTATGTTTCACGGGTGACGTTTCACGGGTCTAGGTTTCACTGGTAAGTTTCACGGGTCAAGGTTTTACGGGTAAGTTTCACGGGTAAATTTCACGGGTATGTTTCACGGGTGACGTTTCACGGGTCTAGGTTTCACGGGTAAGTTTCACGGGTAAGTTTCACGGGTATGTTTTACGGGTATGTTTTACAGGCGACGTTTCACGGGTCTAGGTTTCACTGGTAAGTTTCACGGGTCTAGGTTTCACGGGTAAGTTTCTCGGGTAAGTTTCACGGGTATGTTTCACGGGTGACGTTTCACGGGTCTACGTTTCACTGGTAAGTTTCACGGGTCAAGGTTTCACGGGTAAGTTTCACGGGTAAATTTCACGGGTATGTTTCACGGGTGACGTTTCACGGGTCTAGGTTTCACTGGTAAGTTTCACAGTTCAAGGTTTTACGGGTAAGTTTCACGGGTAAGTTTCACGGGTATGTTTCACGGGTGACGTTTCACGGGTCTAGGTTTCACTGGTAAGTTTCACGGGTCAAGGTTTCACGGGTAAGTTTCACGGGTAAGTTTTACGGGTAAGTTTCACGGGTGACGTTTCACGGGTGCGTTTCACGGGTCTAGGTCTCACTGGTAAGTTTCACGGGTCAAGGTTTCACGGGTAAGTTTCACCGGTAAGTTTCACGGGTATGTTTCACAAGTGACGTTTCACGGGTCTAGGTTTCACTGGAAAGTTTCACGGGTCAAGGTTTCACGGGTAAGTTTCACGGGTAAGTTTTACGGGTATGTTTTACAGGCGACGTTTCACGGGTCTAGGTTTCACTGGTAAGTTTCACGGGTCTAGGTTTCACGGGTAAGTTTCACGGGTAAGTTTCACGGGTATGTTTCATGGGTGATGTTTCACGGGTCTAGGTTTCACTGGTAAGTTTCACGGGTCAAGGTTTCACGGGTAAGTTTCACGGGTAAGTTTCACGGGTAAGTTTTACGGGTATGTTTTACAGGTGACGTTTCACGGGTCTAGGTTTCACTGGTAAGTTTCACGGGTCAAGGTTTCACGGGTAAGTTTCACGGGTAAGTTTCACGGGTATGTTTCATGGGTGATGTTTCACGGGTCTAGGTTTTACTGGTAAGTTTCACGGGTCAAGGTTTCACGGGTAAGTTTCACGGGTAAGTTTCACGGGTGACGTTTCACGGGTCTAGGTTTCACTGGTAAGTTTCACGGGTCAAGGTTTCACGGGTAAGTTTCACGGGTAAGTTTCACGGGTATGTTTCACGGGTGACGTTTCAAGGGTCTAGGTTTCACTGGTAAGTTTCACGGGTCAAGGTTTCACGGGTAAGTTTCACGGGTAAGTTTCACGGGTATGTTTCACGGGTGACGTTTCACGGGTCTAGGTTTCACTGGTAAGTTTCACGGGTCAAGGTTTTACGGGTAAGTTTCACGGGTAAATTTCACGGGTATGTTTCACGGGTGACGTTTCACGGGTCTAGGTTTCACGGGTAAGTTTCACGGGTCAAGGTTTCAGGGGTAAGTTTCACGGGTAAGTTTCACGGGTATGTTTCACAAGTGACGTTTCACGGGTCTAGGTTTCACTGGAAAGTTTCACGGGTCAAGGTTTCACGGGTAAGTTTCACGGGTAAGTTTTACGGGTATGTTTTACAGGCGACGTTTCACGGGTCTAGGTTTCACTGGTAAGTTTCACGGGTCTAGGTTTCACGGGTAAGTTTCACGGGTAAGTTTCACGGGTATGTTTCACGGGTGACGTTTCACGGGTCTAGGTTTCACTGGTAAGTTTCACGGGTCAAGGTTTCACGGGTAAGTTTCACGGGTAAATTTCACGGGTATGTTTCACGGGTGACGTTTCACGGGTCTAGGTTTCACTGGTAAGTTTCACAGTTCAAGGTTTTACGGGTAAGTTTCACGGGTATGTTTCACGGGTGACGTTTCACGGGTCTAGGTTTCACTGGTAAGTTTCACGGGTCAAGGTTTCACGGGTAAGTTTCACGGGTAAGTTTTACGGGTAAGTTTCACGGGTGACGTTTCACGGGTGCGTTTCACGGGTCTAGGTTTCACTGGTAAGTTTCACGGGTCAAGGTTTCACGGGTAAGTTTCACCGGTAAGTTTCACGGGTATGTTTCACAAGTGACGTTTCACGGGTCTAGGTTTCACTGGAAAGTTTCACGGGTCAAGGTTTCACGGGTAAGTTTCACGGGTAAGTTTTACGGGTATGTTTTACAGGCGACGTTTCACGGGTCTAGGTTTCACTGGTAAGTTTCACGGGTCTAGGTTTCACGGGTAAGTTTCACGGGTAAGTTTCACGGGTATGTTTCATGGGTGATGTTTCACGGGTCTAGGTTTCACTGGTAAGTTTCACGGGTCAAGGTTTCACGGGTAAGTTTCACGGGTAAGTTTCACGGGTAAGTTTTACGGGTATGTTTTACAGGTGACGTTTCACGGGTCTAGGTTTCACTGGTAAGTTTCACGGGTCAAGGTTTCACGGGTAAGTTTCACGGGTAAGTTTCACGGGTATGTTTCATGGGTGATGTTTCACGGGTCTAGGTTTTACTGGTAAGTTTCACGGGTCAAGGTTTCACGGGTAAGTTTCACGGGTGACGTTTCACGGGTCTAGGTTTCACTGGTAAGTTTCACGGGTATGTTTCACGGGTGACGTTTCACGGGTCTAGGTTTCACTGGTAAGTTTCACGGGTCAAGGTTTCACGGGTAAGTTTCACGGGTAAGTTTCACGGGTATGTTTCACGGGTGACGTTTCACGGGTCTAGGTTTCACTGGTAAGTTTCACGGGTCAAGGTTTTACGGGTAAGTTTCACGGGTAAATTTCACGGGTATGTTTCACGGGTGACGTTTCACGGGTCTAGGTTTCACGGGTAAGTTTCACGGGTCAAGGTTTCACGGGTAAGTTTCACGGGTATGTTTTACGGGTATGTTTTACAGGCGACGTTTCACGGGTCTAGGTTTCACTGGTAAGTTTCACGGGTCTAGGTTTCACGGGTAAGTTTCTCGGGTAAGTTTCACGGGTATGTTTCACGGGTGACGTTTCACGGGTCTACGTTTCACTGGTAAGTTTCACGGGTCAAGGTTTCACGGGTAAGTTTCACGGGTAAATTTCACGGGTATGTTTCACGGGTGACGTTTCACGGGTCTAGGTTTCACTGGTAAGTTTCACAGTTCAAGGTTTTACGGGTAAGTTTCACGGGTAAGTTTCACGGGTATGTTTCACGGGTGACGTTTCACGGGTCTAGGTTTCACTGGTAAGTTTCACGGGTCAAGGTTTCACGGGTAAGTTTCACGGGTAAGTTTTACGGGTAAGTTTCACGGGTGACGTTTCACGGGTGCGTTTCACGGGTCTAGGTTTCACTGGTAAGTTTCACGGGTCAAGGTTTCACGGGTAAGTTTCACCGGTAAGTTTCACGGGTATGTTTCACAAGTGACGTTTCACGGGTCTAGGTTTCACTGGAAAGTTTCACGGGTCAAGGTTTCACGGGTAAGTTTCACGGGTAAGTTTTACGGGTATGTTTTACAGGCGACGTTTCACGGGTCTAGGTTTCACTGGTAAGTTTCACGGGTCTAGGTTTCACGGGTAAGTTTCACGGGTAAGTTTCACGGGTATGTTTCATGGGTGATGTTTCACGGGTCTAGGTTTCACTGGTAAGTTTCACGGGTCAAGGTTTCACGGGTAAGTTTCACGGGTAAGTTTCACGGGTAAGTTTTACGGGTATGTTTTACAGGTGACGTTTCACGGGTCTAGGTTTCACTGGTAAGTTTCACGGGTCAAGGTTTCACGGGTAAGTTTCACGGGTAAGTTTCACGGGTATGTTTCATGGGTGATGTTTCACGGGTCTAGGTTTTACTGGTAAGTTTCACGGGTCAAGGTTTCACGGGTAAGTTTCACGGGTAAGTTTCACGGGTGACGTTTCACGGGTCTAGTTTTCACTGGTAAGTTTCACGGGTATGTTTCACGGGTGACGTTTCACGGGTCTAGGTTTCACTGGTAAGTTTCACGGGTCAAGGTTTCACGGGTAAGTTTCACGGGTAAGTTTCACGGGTATGTTTCACGGATGACGTTTCACGGGTCTTGGTTTCACTGGTAAGTTTCACGGGTCAAGGTTTCACGGGTAAGTTTCACGGGTAAGTTTTACGGGTATGTTTTACAGGTGACGTTTCACGGGTAAGTTTCACGGGTAAGTTTCACGGGTATGTTTCACGGGTGAAGTTTCACGGGTCTTGGTTTCACTGGTAAGTTTCACGGGTCAAGGTTTCACGGGTAAGTTTCACGGGTAAGTTTTACGGGTATGTTTTACAGGTGACGTTTCACGGGTAAGTTTCACGGGTAAGTTTCACGGGTATGTTTCACGGGTGAAGTTTCACGGGTCTAGGTTTCACTGGTAAGTTTCACGGGTCAAGGTTTCACGGGTAAGTTTCACGGGTAAGTTTTACGGGTAAGTTTCACGGGTGACGTTTCACGGGTCTAGGTTTCACTGGAAAGTTTCACGGGTCAAGGATTCACGGGTAAGTTTCACGGGTAAGTTTTACGGGTATGTTTTACAGGTGACGTTTCACGGGTCTAGGTTTCACTGGTAAGTTTCACGGGTCAAGGTTTCACGGGTAAGATTCACGGGTAAGTTTCACGGGTATGTTTCATGGGTGATGTTTCACGGGTCTAGGTTTCACTGGTAAGTTTCACGGGTCAAGGTTTCACGGGTAAGTTTCACGGGTAAGTTTCACGGGTATGTTTCACGGGTGACGTTTCACGGGTCTAGGTTTCACTAGTAAGTTTCACGGGTCAAGGTTTCACGGGTAAGTTTCACGGGTATGTTTCACGGGTGACGTTTCACGGGTCTAGGTTTCACTGGTAAGTTTCACGGGTCAAGGTTTCACGGGTAAGTTTCACGGGTAAGTTTCACGGGTATGTTTCACGGGTGACGTTTCACGGGTCTAGGTTTCACTAGTAAGTTTCACGGGTCAAGGTTTCACGGGTAAGTTTCACGGGTAAGTTTCACGGGTATGTTTCATGGGTGATGTTTCACGGGTCTAGGTTTTACTGGTAAGTTTCACGGGTCAAGGTTTCACGGGTAAGTTTCACGGGTAAGTTTCACGGGTGACGTTTCACGGGTCTAGGTTTCACTGGTAAGTTTCACGGGTATGTTTCACGGGTAAGTTTTACGGGTATGTTTTACAGGTGACGTTTCACGGGTCTAGGTTTCACTGGTAAGTTTCACGGGTCAAGGTTTCACGGGTCAAGGTTTCACGGGTAAGTTTCACGGGTAAGTTTCACGGGTATGTTTTACAGGTGACGTTTCACGGGTCTAGGTTTCACTGGTAAGTTTCACGGGTCAAGGTTTCACGGGTAAGATTCACGGGTAAGTTTCACGGGTATGTTTCATGGGTGATGTTTCACGGGTCTAGGTTTCACTGGTAAGTTTCACGGGTCAAGGTTTTACGGGTAAGTTTCACGGGTAAGTTTCACGGGTATGTTTCACGGGTCAAGGTTTCACGGGTCAAGGTTTCACGGGTAAGTTTCACGGGTAAGTTTCACGGGTATGTTTTACAGGTGACGTTTCACGGGTCTAGGTTTCACTGGTAAGTTTCACGGGTCAAGGTTTCACGGGTAAGATTCACGGGTAAGTTTCACGGGTATGTTTCATGAGTGATGTTTCACGGGTCTAGGTTTCACTGGTAAGTTTCACGGGTCAAGGTTTTACGGGTAAGTTTCACGGGTAAGTTTCACGGGTATGTTTCACGGGTGACGTTTCAAGGGTCTAGGTTTCACTGGTAAGTTTCACGGGTCAAGGTTTCACGGGTAAGTTTCACGGGTAAGTTTCACGGGTATGTTTCACGGGTGACGTTTCACGGGTCTAGGTTTCACTAGTAAGTTTCACTTGTCAAGGTTTCACGGGTAAGTTTCACGGGTAAGTTTCACGGGTATGTTTCACGGGTGACGTTTCACGGGTCTAGGTTTCACTGGTAAGTTTCACGGGTCAAGGTTTCACGGGTAAGTTTCACGGGTAAGTTTCACGGGTATGTTTCACGGGTGACGTTTCACGGGTCTAGGTTTCACTGGTAAGTTTCACGGGTCAAGGTTTCACGGGTAAGTTTCACGGGTAAGTTTCACGGGTATGTTTTACGGGTGACGTTTCACGGGTCTAGGTTTCACTGGTAAGTTTCACGGGTCAAGGTTTTACGGGTAAGTTTCACGGGTAAATTTCACGGGTATGTTTCACGGGTGACGTTTCACGGGTCTAGGTTTCACGGGTAAGTTTCACGGGTCAAGGTTTCACGGGTAAGTTTCACGGGTAAGTTTCACGGGTATGTTTCACAAGTGACGTTTCACGGGTCTAGGTTTCACTGGAAAGTTTCACGGGTCAAGGTTTCACGGATAAGTTTCACGGGTAAGTTTCACGGGTATGTTTCACGGGTGACGTTTCACGGGTCTAGGTTTCACTGGTAAGTTTCACGGGTCAAGGTTTCACGGGTAAGTTTCACGGGTAAATTTCACGGGTATGTTTCACGGGTGACGTTTCACGGGTCTAGGTTTCACTGGTAAGTTTCACAGTTCAAGGTTTTACGGGTAAGTTTCACGGGTAAGTTTCACGGGTATGTTTCACGGGTGACGTTTCACGGGTCTAGGTTTCACTGGTAAGTTTCACGGGTCAAGGTTTCACGGGTAAGTTTCACGGGTAAGTTTTACGGGTAAGTTTCACGGGTGACGTTTCACGGGTGCGTTTCACGGGTCTAGGTTTCACTGGTAAGTTTCACGGGTCAAGGTTTCACGGGTAAGTTTCACCGGTAAGTTTCACGGGTATGTTTCACAAGTGACGTTTCACGGGTCTAGGTTTCACTGGAAAGTTTCACGGGTCAAGGTTTCACGGGTAAGTTTCACGGGTAAGTTTTACGGGTATGTTTTACAGGCGACGTTTCACGGGTCTAGGTTTCACTGGTAAGTTTCACGGGTCTAGGTTTCACGGGTAAGTTTCACGGGTAAGTTTCACGGGTATGTTTCATGGGTGATGTTTCACGGGTCTAGGTTTCACTGGTAAGTTTCACGGGTCAAGGTTTCACGGGTAAGTTTCACGGGTAAGTTTCACGGGTAAGTTTTACGGGTATGTTTTACAGGTGACGTTTCACGGGTCTAGGTTTCACTGGTAAGTTTCACGGGTCAAGGTTTCACGGGTAAGTTTCACGGGTAAGTTTCACGGGTATGTTTCATGGGTGATGTTTCACGGGTCTAGGTTTTACTGGTAAGTTTCACGGGTCAAGGTTTCACGGGTAAGTTTCACGGGTAAGTTTCACGGGTGACGTTTCACGGGTCTAGGTTTCACTGGTAAGTTTCACGGGTATGTTTCACGGGTGACGTTTCACGGGTCTAGGTTTCACTGGTAAGTTTCACGGGTCAAGGTTTCACGGGTAAGTTTCACGGGTAAGTTTCACGGGTATGTTTCACGGGTGACGTTTCACGGGTCTAGGTTTCACTGGTAAGTTTCACGGGTCAAGGTTTTACGGGTAAGTTTCACGGGTAAATTTCACGGGTATGTTTCACGGGTGACGTTTCACGGGTCTAGGTTTCACGGGTAAGTTTCACGGGTCAAGGTTTCACGGGTAAGTTTCAAGGGTAAGTTTCACGGGTATGTTTTACGGGTATGTTTTACAGGCGACGTTTCACGGGTCTAGGTTTCACTGGTAAGTTTCACGGGTCTAGGTTTCACTGGTAAGTTTCACGGGTCAAGGTTTCACGGGTAAGTTTCACGGGTAAGTTTTACGGGTAAGTTTCACGGGTGACGTTTCACGGGTCTAGGTTTCACTGGAAAGTTTCACGGGTCAAGGATTCACGGGTAAGTTTCACGGGTAAGTTTTACGGGTATGTTTTACAGGTGACGTTTCACGGGTCTAGGTTTCACTGGTAAGTTTCACGGGTCAAGGTTTCACGGGTAAGATTCACGGGTAAGTTTCACGGGTATGTTTCATGGGTGATGTTTCACGGGTCTAGGTTTCACTGGTAAGTTTCACGGGTCAAGGTTTTACGGGTAAGTTTCACGGGTAAGTTTCACGGGTATGTTTCACGGGTGACGTTTCACGGGTCTAGGTTTCACTGGTAAGTTTCACGGGTCAAGGTTTCACGGGTAAGTTTCACGGGTAAGTTTCACGGGTATGTTTCACGGGTGACGTTTCACGGGTCTAGGTTTCACTAGTAAGTTTCACGGGTCAAGGTTTCACGGGTAAGTTTCACGGGTAAGTTTCACGGGTATGTTTCATGGGTGATGTTTCACGGGTCTAGGTTTTACTGGTAAGTTTCACGGGTCAAGGTTTCACGGGTAAGTTTCACGGGTAAGTTTCACGGGTGACGTTTCACGGGTCTAGGTTTCACTGGTAAGTTTCACGGGTATGTTTCACGGGTAAGTTTTACGGGTATGTTTTACAGGTGACGTTTCACGGGTCTAGGTTTCACTGGTAAGTTTCACGGGTCAAGGTTTCACGGGTCAAGGTTTCACGGGTAAGTTTCACGGGTAAGTTTCACGGGTATGTTTTACAGGTGACGTTTCACGGGTCAAGGTTTCACGGGTAAGTTTCACGGGTAAGTTTTACGGGTATGTTTTACAGGCGACGTTTCACGGGTCTAGGTTTCACTGGTAAGTTTCACGGGTCTAGGTTTCACTGGTAAGTTTCACGGGTCAAGGTTTCACGGGTAAGTTTCACGGGTAAGTTTCACGGGTAAGTTTTACGGGTATGTTTTACAGGTGACGTTTCACGGGTCTAGGTTTCACTGGTAAGTTTCACGGGTCAAGGTTTCACGGGTAAGTTTCACGGGTAAGTTTCACGGGTATGTTTCATGGGTGATGTTTCACGGGTCTAGGTTTTACTGGTAAGTTTCACGGGTCAAGGTTTCACGGGTAAGTTTCACGGGTAAGTTTCACGGGTGACGTTTCACGGGTCTAGGTTTCACTGGTAAGTTTCACGGGTATGTTTCACGGGTGACGTTTTACGGGTCTAGGTTTCACTGGTAAGTTTCACGGGTCAAGGTTTCACGGGTAAGTTTCACGGGTAAGTTTCACGGGTATGTTTCACGGGTGACGTTTCACGGGTCTAGGTTTCACTGGTAAGTTTCACGGGTCAAGGTTTTACGGGTAAGTTTCACGGGTAAATTTCACGGGTATGTTTCACGGGTGACGTTTCACGGGTCTAGGTTTCACGGGTAAGTTTCACGGGTCAAGGTTTCACGGGTAAGTTTCAAGGGTAAGTTTCACGGGTATGTTTTACGGGTATGTTTTACAGGCGACGTTTCACGGGTCTAGGTTTCACTGGTAAGTTTCACGGGTCTAGGTTTCACGGGTAAGTTTCACGGGTAAGTTTCACGGGTATGTTTCACGGGTGACGTTTCACGGGTCTAGGTTTCACTGGTAAGTTTCACGGGTCAAGGTTTCACGGGTAAGTTTCACGGGTAAATTTCACGGGTATGTTTCACGGGTGACGTTTCACGGGTCTAGGTTTCACTGGTAAGTTTCACAGTTCAAGGTTTTACGGGTAAGTTTCACGGGTAAGTTTCACGGGTATGTTTCACGGGTGACATTTCACGGGTCTAGGTTTCACTGGTAAGTTTCACGGGTCAAGGTTTCACGGGTAAGTTTCACGGGTAAGTTTTACGGGTAAGTTTCACGGGTGACGTTTCACGGGTGCGTTTTACGGGTCTAGGTTTCACTGGTAAGTTTCACGGGTCAAGGTTTCACGGGTAAGTTTCACCGGTAAGTTTCACGGGTATGTTTCACAAGTGACGTTTCACGGGTCTAGGTTTCACTGGAAAGTTTCACGGGTCAAGGTTTCACGGGTAAGTTTCACGGGTAAGTTTTACGGGTATGTTTTACAGGCGACGTTTCACGGGTCTAGGTTTCACTGGTAAGTTTCACGGGTCTAGGTTTCACGGGTAAGTTTCACGGGTAAGTTTCACGAGTATGTTTCATGGGTGATGTTTCACGGGTCTAGGTTTCACTGGTAAGTTTCACGGGTCAAGGTTTCACGGGTAAGTTTCACGGGTAAGTTTCACGGGTAAGTTTTACGGGTATGTTTTACAGGTGACGTTTCACGGGTCTAGGTTTCACTGGTAAGTTTCACGGGTCAAGGTTTCACGGGTAAGTTTCACGGGTAAGTTTCACGGGTATGTTTCATGGGTGATGTTTCACGGGTCTAGGTTTTACTGGTAAGTTTCACGGGTCAAGGTTTCACGGGTAAGTTTCACGGGTAAGTTTCACGGGTGACGTTTCACGGGTCTAGGTTTCACTGGTAAGTTTCACGGGTATGTTTCACGGGTGACGTTTCACGGGTCTAGGTTTCACTGGTAAGTTTCACGGGTCAAGGTTTCACGGGTAAGTTTCACGGGTAAGTTTCACGGGTATGTTTCACGGATGACGTTTCACGGGTCTTGGTTTCACTGGTAAGTTTCACGGGTCAAGGTTTCACGGGTAAGTTTTACGGGTATGTTTTACAGGTGACGTTTCACGGGTAAGTTTCACGGGTAAGTTTCACGGGTATGTTTCACGGGTGAAGTTTCACGGGTCTTGGTTTCACTGGTAAGTTTCACGGGTCAAGGTTTCACGGGTAAGTTTCACGGGTAAGTTTTACGGGTATGTTTTACAGGTGACGTTTCACGGGTAAGTTTCACGGGTAAGTTTCACGGGTATGTTTCACGGGTGAAGTTTCACGGGTCTAGGTTTCACTGGTAAGTTTCACGGGTCAAGGTTTCACGGGTAAGTTTCACGGGTAAGTTTTACGGGTAAGTTTCACGGGTGACGTTTCACGGGTCTAGGTTTCACTGGAAAGTTTCACGGGTCAAGGATTCACGGGTAAGTTCACGGGTAAGTTTTACGGGTATGTTTTACAGGTGACGTTTCACGGGTCTAGGTTTCACTGGTAAGTTTCACGGGTCAAGGTTTCACGGGTAAGATTCACGGGTAAGTTTCACGGGTATGTTTCATGGGTGATGTTTCACGGGTCTAGGTTTCACTGGTAAGTTTCACGGGTCAAGGTTTTACGGGTAAGTTTCACGGGTAAGTTTCACGGGTATGTTTCACGGGTGACGTTTCACGGGTCTAGGTTTCACTGGTAAGTTTCACGGGTCAAGGTTTCACGGGTAAGTTTCACGGGTAAGTTTCACGGGTATGTTTCACGGGTGACGTTTCACGGGTCTAGGTTTCACTAGTAAGTTTCACGGGTCAAGGTTTCACGGGTAAGTTTCACGGGTAAGTTTCACGGGTATGTTTAATGGTTGATGTTTCACGGGTCTAGGTTTTACTGGTAAGTTTCACGGGTCAAGGTTTCACGGGTAAGTTTCACGGGTAAGTTTCACGGGTGACGTTTCACGGGTCTAGGTTTCACTGGTAAGTTTCACGGGTATGTTTCACGGGTAAGTTTTACGGGTATGTTTCACGGGTATGTTTCACGGGTGACGTTTCACGGGTCTAGGTTTCACTGGTAAGTTTCACGGGTCAAGGTTTTACGGGTAAGTTTCACGGGTCAAGGTTTTACGGGTAAGTTTCACGGGTGACGTTTCACGGGTCTAGGTTTCACTGGTAAGTTTCACGGGTATGTTTCACGGGTGAAGTTTCACGGGTCTATGTTTCACTGGTAAGTTTCACGGGTCAAGGTTTCACGGGTAAGTTTCACGGGTAAGTTTTACGGGTAAGTTTCACGGGTGACGTTTCACGGGTCTAGGTTTCACTGGAAAGTTTCACGGGTCAAGGTTTCACGGGTAAGTTTCACGGGTAAGTTTCACGGGTATGTTTTACAGGTGACGTTTCACGGGTCTAGGTTTCACTGGTAAGTTTCACGGGTCAAGGTTTCACGGGTAAGATTCACGGGTAAGTTTCACGGGTATGTTTCATGGGTGATGTTTCACGGGTCTAGGTTTCACTGGTAAGTTTCACGGGTCAAGGTTTTACGGGTAAGTTTCACGGGTAAGTTTCACGGGTATGTTTCACGGGTCAAGGTTTCACGGGTCAAGGTTTCACGGGTAAGTTTCACGGGTAAGTTTCACGGGTATGTTTTACAGGTGACGTTTCACGGGTCTAGGTTTCACTGGTAAGTTTCACGGGTCAAGGTTTCACGGGTAAGATTCACGGGAAAGTTTCACGGGTATGTTTCATGAGTGATGTTTCACGGGTCTAGGTTTCACTGGTAAGTTTCACGGGTCAAGGTTTTACGGGTAAGTTTCACGGGTAAGTTTCACGGGTATGTTTCACGGGTGACGTTTCACGGGTCTAGGTTTCACTGGTAAGTTTCACGGGTCAAGGTTTCACGGGTAAGTTTCACGGGTAAGTTTCACGGGTATGTTTCACGGGTGACGTTTCACGGGTCTAGGTTTCACTAGTAAATTTCACTTGTCAAGGTTTCACGGGTAAGTTTCACGGGTATGTTTCACGGGTGACGTTTCACGGGTCTAGGTTTCACTGGTAAGTTTCACGGGTCAAGGTTTCACGGGTAAGTTTCACGGGTAAGTTTCACGGGTATGTTTCACGGGTGACGTTTCACGGGTCTAGGTTTCACTGGTAAGTTTCACGGGTCAAGGTTTCACGGGTAAGTTTCACGGGTAAGTTTCACGGGTATGTTTCACGGGTGACGTTTCACGGGTCTAGGTTTCACTGGTAAGTTTCACGGGTCAAGGTTTTACGGGTAAGTTTCACGGGTAAATTTCACGGGTATGTTTCACGGGTAACGTTTCACGGGTCTAGGTTTCACGGGTAAGTTTCACGGGTCAAGGTTTCACGGGTAAGTTTCACGGGTAAGTTTCACGGGTATGTTTCACAAGTGACGTTTCACGGGTCTAGGTTTCACTGGAAAGTTTCACGGGTCAAGGTTTCACGGGTAAGTTTCACGGGTAAGTTTTACGGGTATGTTTTACAGGCGACGTTTCACGGGTCTAGGTTTCACTGGTAAGTTTCACGGGTCTAGGTTTCACGGGTAAGTTTCACGGGTAAGTTTCACGGGTATGTTTCACGGGTGACGTTTCACGGGTCTAGGTTTCACTGGTAAGTTTCACGGGTCAAGGTTTCACGGGTAAGTTTCACGGGTAAATTTCACGGGTATGTTTCACGGGTGACGTTTCACGGGTCTAGGTTTCACTGGTAAGTTTCACAGTTCAAGGTTTTACGGGTAAGTTTCACGGGTAAGTTTCACGGGTATGTTTCACGGGTGACGTTTCACGGGTCTAGGTTTCACTGGTAAGTTTCACGGGTCAAGGTTTCACGGGTAAGTTTCACGGGTAAGTTTCACGGGTGACGTTTCACGGGTGCGTTTCACGGGTCTAGGTTTCACTGGTAAGTTTCACGGGTCAAGGTTTCACGGGTAAGTTTCACCGGTAAGTTTCACGGGTATGTTTCACAAGTGACGTTTCACGGGTCTAGGTTTCACTGGAAAGTTTCACGGGTCAAGGTTTCACGGGTAAGTCTCACGGGTAAGTTTTACGGGTATGTTTTACAGGCGACGTTTCACGGGTCTAGGTTTCACTGGTAAGTTTCACGGGTCTAGGTTTCACTGGTAAGTTTCACGGGTCAAGGTTTCACGGGTAAGTTTCACGGGTAAGTTTCACGGGTATGTTTCACGGGTCAAGGTTTCACGGTTAAGTTTCACGGGTAAGTTTCACGGGTATGTTTCACGGGTGACGTTTCACGGGTCTAGGTTTCACGGGTAAGTTTTACGGGTATGTTTTACAGGTGACGTTTCACGGGTCTAGGTTTCACTGGTTAGTTTCACGGGTCAAGGTTTCACGGGTCAAGGTTTCACGGGTAAGTTTCACGGGTAAGTTTCACGGGTATGTTTCACGGATGACGTTTCACGGGTCTTGGTTTCACTGGTAAGTTTCACGGGTCAAGGTTTCACGGGTAAGTTTCACGGGTAAGTTTTACGGGTATGTTTTACAGGTGACGTTTCACGGGTAAGTTTCACGGGTAAGTTTCACGGGTATGTTTCACGGGTGACGTTTCACGGGTATAGGTTTCACTGGTAAGTTTCACGGGTCAAGGTTTCACGGGTAAGTTTCACGGGTAAGTTTCACGGGTAAGTTTTACGGGTAAGTTTCACGGGTGACGTTTCACGGGTCTAGGTTTCACTGGAAAGTTTCACGGGTCAAGGTTTCACGGGTAAGTTTCACGGGTAAGTTTTACGGGTATGTTTTACAAGTGACGTTTCACGGGTCTAGGTTTCACTGGTAAGTTTCACGGGTCAAGGTTTCACGGGTAAGTTTCACGGGTAAGTTTCACGGGTATGTTTCACGGGTGACGTTTCACGGGTCTAGGTTTCACTAGTAAGTTTCACGGGTCAAGGTTTCACGGGTAAGTTTCACGGGTAAGTTTCACGGGTATGTTTCACGGGTGACGTTTCACGGGTCTAGGTTTCACTGGTAAGTTTCACGGGTCAAGGTTTCACGGGTAAGTTTCACGGGTAAGTTTCACGGGTATGTTTCACGGGTGACGTTTCACGGGTCTAGGTTTCACTGGTAAGTTTCACGGGTCAAGGTATCACGGGTAAGTTTCACGGGTAAGTTTCACGGGTGACGTTTCACGGGTCTAGGTTTCACTGGTAAGTTTCACGGGTATGTTTCACGGGTGACGTTTCACGGGTCTAGGTTTCACTGGTAAGTTTCACGGGTCAAGGTTTCACGGGTAAGTTTCACGGGTAAGTTTCACGGGTATGTTTCACGGATGACGTTTCACGGGTCTTGGTTTCACTGGTAAGTTTCACGGGTCAAGGTTTCACGGGTAAGTTTTACGGGTATGTTTTACAGGTGACGTTTCACGGGTAAGTTTCACGGGTAAGTTTCACGGGTATGTTTCACGGGTGAAGTTTCACGGGTCTTGGTTTCACTGGTAAGTTTCACGGGTCAAGGTTTCACGGGTAAGTTTCACGGGTAAGTTTTACGGGTATGTTTTACAGGTGACGTTTCACGGGTAAGTTTCACGGGTAAGTTTCACGGGTATGTTTCACGGGTGAAGTTTCACGGGTCTAGGTTTCACTGGTAAGTTTCACGGGTCAAGGTTTCACGGGTAAGTTTCACGGGTAAGTTTTACGGGTAAGTTTCACGGGTGACGTTTCACGGGTCTAGGTTTCACTGGAAAGTTTCACGGGTCAAGGATTCACGGGTAAGTTTCACGGGTAAGTTTTACGGGTATGTTTTACAGGTGACGTTTCACGGGTCTAGGTTTCACTGGTAAGTTTCACGGGTCAAGGTTTCACGGGTAAGATTCACGGGTAAGTTTCACGGGTATGTTTCATGGGTGATGTTTCACGGGTCTAGGTTTCACTGGTAAGTTTCACGGGTCAAGGTTTTACGGGTAAGTTTCACGGGTATGTTTCACGGGTGACGTTTCACGGGTCTAGGTTTCACTGGTAAGTTTCACGGGTCAAGGTTTCACGGGTAAGTTTCACGGGTAAGTTTCACGGGTATGTTTCACGGGTGACGTTTCACGGGTCTAGGTTTCACTAGTAAGTTTCACGGGTCAAGGTTTCACGGGTAAGTTTCACAGGTAAGTTTCACGGTTATGTTTAATGGTTGATGTTTCACGGGTCTAGGTTTTACTGGTAAGTTTCACGGGTCAAGGTTTCACGGGTAAGTTTCACGGGTAAGTTTCACGGGTGACGTTTCACGGGTCTAGGTTTCACTGGTAAGTTTCACGGGTATGTTTCACGGGTAAGTTTTACGGGTATGTTTCACGGGTATGTTTCACGGGTGACGTTTCACGGGTCTAGGTTTCACTGGTAAGTTTCACGGGTCAAGGTTTTACGGGTAAGTTTCACGGGTCAAGGTTTTACGGGTAAGTTTCACGGGTGACGTTTCACGGGTCTAGGTTTCACTGGTAAGTTTCACGGGTATGTTTCACGGGTGAAGTTTCACGAGTCTATGTTTCACTGGTAAGTTTCACGGGTCAAGGTTTCACGGGTAAGTTTCACGGGTAAGTTTTACGGGTAAGTTTCACGGGTGACGTTTCACGGGTCTAGGTTTCACTGGAAAGTTTCACGGGTCAAGGTTTCACGGGTAAGTTTCACGGTTAAGTTTCACGGGTAAGTTTCACGGGTATGTTTCACGGGTGACGTTTCACGGGTCAAGGTTTCACGGGTAAGTTTCACGGGTAAGTTTCACGGGTAAGTTTCACGGGTATGTTTCACGGGTGACGTTTCACGGGTCTAGGTTTCACTGGTAAGTTTCACGGGTCAAGGTTTCACGGGTAAGTTTCACGGGTAAGTTTCACGGGTATGTTTCACGGGTGACGTTTCACGGGTCTAGGTTTCACTGGTAAGTTTCACGGGTCAAGGTTTTACGGGTAAGTTTCACGGGTAAATTTCACGGGTATGTTTCACGAGTGACGTTTCACGGGTCTAGGTTTCACGGGTAAGTTTCACGGGTCAAGGTTTCACGGGTAAGTTTCACGGGTCAAGGTTTCACGGGTAAGTTTCACGGGTAAGTTTTACGGGTATGTTTTACAGGCGACGTTTCACGGGTCTAGGTTTCACTGGTAAGTTTCACGGGTCTAGGTTTCACGGGTAAGTTTCACGGGTAAGTTTCACGGGTATGTTTCACGGGTGACGTTTCACGGGTCTAGGTTTCACTGGTAAGTTTCACGGGTCAAGGTTTCACGGGTAAGTTTCACGGGTAAATTTCACGGGTATGTTTCACGGGTGACGTTTCACGGGTCTAGGTTTCACTGGTAAGTTTCACAGTTCAAGGTTTTACGGGTAAGTTTCACGGGTAAGTTTCACGGGTATGTTTCACGGGTGACGTTTCACGGGTCTAGGTTTCACTGGTAAGTTTCACGGGTCAAGGTTTCACGGGTAAGTTTCACGGGTAAGTTTCACGGGTGACGTTTCACGGGTGCGTTTCACGGGTCTAGGTTTCACTGGTAAGTTTCACGGGTCAAGGTTTCACGGGTAAGTTTCACCGGTAAGTTTCACGGGTATGTTTCACAAGTGACGTTTCACGGGTCTAGGTTTCACTGGAAAGTTTCACGGGTCAAGGTTTCACGGGTAAGTCTCACGGGTAAGTTTTACGGGTATGTTTTACAGGCGACGTTTCACGGGTCTAGGTTTCACTGGTAAGTTTCACGGGTCTAGGTTTCACTGGTAAGTTTCACGGGTCAAGGTTTCACGGGTAAGTTTTACGGGTAAGTTTCACGGGTATGTTTCACGGGTCAAGGTTTCACGGTTAAGTTTCACGGGTAAGTTTCACGGGTATGTTTCACGGGTGACGTTTCACGGGTCTAGGTTTCACGGGTAAGTTTTACGGGTATGTTTTACAGGTGACGTTTCAACGGTCTAGGTTTCACTGGTTAGTTTCACGGGTCAAGGTTTCACGGGTCAAGGTTTCACGGGTAAGTTTCACGGGTAAGTTTCACGGGTATGTTTCACGGATGACGTTTCACGGGTCTTGGTTTCACTGGTAAGTTTCACGGGTCAAGGTTTCACGGGTAAGTTTCACGGGTAAGTTTTACGGGTATGTTTTACAGGTGACGTTTCACGGGTAAGTTTCACGGGTAAGTTTCACGGGTAAGTTTCACGGGTATGTTTCACGGGTGACGTTTCACGGGTATAGGTTTCACTGATAAGTTTCACGGGTCAAGGTTTCACGGGTAAGTTTCACGGGTAAGTTTTACGGGTAAGTTTCACGGGTGACGTTTCACGGGTCTAGGTTTCACTGGAAAGTTTCACGGGTCAAGGTTTCACGGGTAAGTTTCACGGGTAAGTTTTACGGGTATGTTTTACAAGTGACGTTTCACGGGTCTAGGTTTCACTGGTAAGTTTCACGGGTCAAGGTTTCACGGGTAAGTTTCACGGGTAAGTTTCACGGGTATGTTTCACGGGTGACGTTTCACGGGTCTAGGTTTCACTAGTAAGTTTCACGGGTCAAGGTTTCACGGGTAAGTTTCACGGGTAAGTTTCACGGGTATGTTTCACGGGTGACGTTTCACGGGTCTAGGTTTCACTGGTAAGTTTCACGGGTCAAGGTTTCACGGGTAAGTTTCACGGGTAAGTTTCACGGGTATGTTTCACGGGTGACGTTTCACGGGTCTAGGTTTCACTGGTAAGTTTCACGGGTCAAGGTATCACGGGTAAGTTTCACGGGTAAGTTTCACGGGTATGTTTCACGGGTGACGTTTTACGGGTCTAGGTTTCACTGGTAAGTTTCACGGGTCAAGGTTTCACGGGTAAGTTTCACGGGTAAGTTTCACGGGTATGTTTCACGGGTGAAGTTTCACGGGTGCCGTTTCACGGGTCTAGGTTTCACTCGTAAGTTTCACGGGTCAAGGTTTTACGGGTAAGTTTCACGGGTAAGTTTCACGGGTATGTTTCACGGGTGACGTTTCACGGGTCTAGGTTTCACTGGTAAGTTTCACGGGTCAAGGTTTCACGGGTAAGTTTCACGGGTAAGTTTTACGGGTAAGTTTCACGGGTGACGTTTCACGGGTGACGTTTCACGGGTCTAGGTTTCACTGGTAAGTTTCACGGGTCAAGGTGTCACGGGTAAGTTTCACGGGTATGTTTCACGGGTGACGTTTCACGGGTCTAGGTTTCACTGGAAAGTTTCACGGGTCAAGGTCTCACGGGTAAGTTTCACGGGTAAGTTTTACGGGTATGTTTTACAGTCGACGTTTCACGGGTCTAGGTTTCACTGGTAAGTTTCACGGGTCTAGGTTTCACGGGTAAGTTTCACGGGTAAGTTTCACGGGTATGTTTCATGGGTGATGTTTCACGGGTCTAGGTTTCACTGGTAAGTTTCACGGGTCAAGGTTTCACGGGTAAGTTTCACGGGTAAGTTTCACGGGTATGTTTTACGGGTGACGTTTCACGGGTCTAGGTTTCACTGGTAAGTTTCACGGGTCAAGGTTTCACGGGTAAGTTTCACGGGTAAGTTTCACAGGTATGTTTCACGGGTGACGTTTCACGGGTCTAGGTTTCACTGGTAAGTTTCACGGGTCAAGGTTTCACGGGTAAGTTTCACGGGTAAGTTTCACGGGTATGTTTCACAAGTGACGTTTCACGGGTCTAGGTTTCACTGGAAAGTTTCACGGGTCAAGGTTTCACGGGTGACGTTTCACGGGTCTAGGTTTCACTGGTAAGTTTTACGGGTCAAGGTTTCACGGGTAAGTTTCACGGGTAAGTTTCACAGGGATGTTTCACGGGTGACGTTTCACGGGTCTAGGTTTCACTGGTAAGTTTCACGGGTCAAGGTTTCACGGGTAAGTTTCACGGGTAAGTTTCACGGGTATGTTTCACGGGTGACGTTTCACGGGTCTAGGTTTCACTGGTAAGTTTCACGGGTCAAGGTTTCACTGGTAAGTTTCACGGGTCAAGGTTTCACGGGTAAGTTTCACGGGTAAGTTTCACGGGTCTAGGTTTCACTGGTAAGTTTCACGGGTCAAGGTTTCACGGGTAAGTTTCACGGGTAAGTTTTACGGGTAAGTTTCACGGGTGACGTTTCACGGGTCTAGGTTTTACTGGTAAGTTTCACGGGTCAAGGTTTCACGGGTAAGTTTCACGGGTAAGTTTCACGGGTGACCTTTCACGGGTCTTGGTTTCACTGGTAAGTTTCACGGGTCAAGGTTTCACGGGTAAGTTTCACGGGTAAATTTCACGGGTATGTTTCACGGGTGACGTTTCACGGGTCTAGGTTTCACTGGTAAGTTTCACGGGTCAAGGTTTCACGGGTAAGTTTCACAGGTAAGTTTCACGGGTATGTTTCACGGGTGACGTTTCACGGGTCTAGGTTTCACTGGTAAGTTTCACGGGTCAAGGTTTCACGGGTAAGTTTCACGGGTAAGTTTCACGGGTAAGTTTCACGGGTATGTTTCACGGGTGACGTTTCACGGGTCTAGGTTTCACTGGTAAGTTTCACGGATCAAGGTTTCACGGGTAAGTTTCACGGGTAAGTTTCACGGGTATGTTTCACGGGTGTCGTTTCACGGGTCTAGGTTTCACTGGTAAGTTTCACGGGTCAAGGTTTTACGGGTAAGTTTCACGGGTAAGTTTTACGGGTAAGTTTCACGGGTGACGTTTCACGGGTCTAGGTTTCACTGGTAAGTTTCACGGTTCAAGGTTTCACGGGTAAGTTTCACGGGTAAGTTTCACGGGTATGTTTCACGGGTGACGTTTCACGGGTCTAGGTTTCACTGGTAAGTTTCACGGGTCAAGGTTTCACGGGTAAGTTTCACGGGTAAGTTTCACGGGTATGTTTCACGGGTGACGTTTCACGGGTCTAGGTTTCACTGGTAAGTTTCACGGGTCAAGGTTTTACGGGTAAGTTTCACGGGTAAGTTTCACGGGTTTGTTTCACGGGTGACGTTTCACGGGTCTAGGTTTCACTGGTAAGTTTTACGGGTCAAGGTTTCACGGGTAAGTTTCACGGGTAAGTTTTACGGGTAAGTTTCACGGGTGACGTTTCACGGGTGACGTTTCACGGGTGACGTTTCACGGGTCTAGGTTTCACTGGTAAGTTTCACGGGTCAAGGTTTTACGGGTAAGTTTCACGGGTAAGTTTCACGGGTATGTTTCACGGGTGACGTTTCACGGGTCTAGGTTTCACTGGAAAGTTTCACGGGTCAAGGTTTCACGGGTAAGTTTCACGGGTAAGTTTTACGGGTATGTTTTACAGGCGACGTTTCACGGGTCTAGGTTTCACTGGTAAGTTTCACAGGGTCTAGGTTTCACGGGTAAGTTTCACGGGTCAAGGTTTCACGGGTAAGTTTCACGGGTAAGTTTCACGGGTATGTTTCACGGGTGACGTTTCACGGGTCTAGGTTTCACTGGTAAGTTTTACGGGTGACGTTTTACGGGTCTAGGTTTCACTGGTAAGTTTCACGGGTCAAGGTTTCACGGGTAAGTTTCACGGGTAAGTTTCACGGGTATGTTTCACGGGTGACGTTTCACGGGTCTAGGTTTCACTGGTAAGTTTCACGGGTCAAGGTTTCAATGGTAAGTTTCACGGGTAAGTTTCACGGGTATGTTTCACGGGTGACGTTTCTCGGGTCTTGGTTTCACTGGTAAGTTTCACGGGTCAAGGTTTCACGGGTAAGTTTCACGGGTAACTTTCACGGGTATGTTTCACGGGTGACGTTTCACTGGTCTAGGTTTCACTGGTAAGTTTCACGGGTCAAGGTTTCACGGGTAAGTTTCACGGGTAAGTTTCACGGGTATGTTTCACGGGTGACGTTTCACGGGTCTAGGTTTCACTGGTAAGTTTCACGGGTCAAAGTTTCACGGGTAAGTTTTACGGGTAAGTTTCACGGGTAAGTTTCACAGGTGACCTTTCACGGGTCTAGGTTTCACTGGTAAGTTTCACGGGTCAAGGTTTCACGGGTAAGTTTCACGGGTAAGTTTCACGGGTATGTTTCACGGGTGACGTTTCACGGGTCTAGGTTTCACTGGTAAGTTTCACGGGTCAAGGTTTCACGGGTAAGTTTCACGGGTAAGTTTCACGGGTAAGTTTCACGGGTGACGTTTCACGGGTCTAGGTTTCACTGGTAAGTTTCACGGGTCAAGGTTTCACGGGTAAGTTTCACGGGTAAGTTTCTCGGGTATGTTTCACGGGTGACGTTTCACGGGTCTAGGTTTCACTGGTAAGTTTCACGGGTCAAGGTTTCACGGGTAAGTTTCACGGGTAAGTTTCACTGGTATGTTTCACGGGTGACGTTTCCCGGGTCTAGGTTTCACTGGTAAGTTTCACGGGTCAAGGTTTCACGGGTAAGTTTCACGGGTAAGTTTCACGGGTAAGTTTCACGGGTATGTTTCACGGGTGACGTTTCACGGGTCTAGGTTTCACTGGTAAGTTTCACGGGTCAAGGTTTCACGGGTAAGTTTCACGGGTAAGTTTTACGGGTTAGTTTCACGGGTGACGTTTCACGGGTCTAGGTTTCACTGGTAAGTTTCACGGGTCAAGGTTTCATGGGTAATTTTCACGGGTAAGTTTCACGGGTAAGTTTTACGGGTAAGTTTCACGGGTATGTTTCACGGGTGAGGTTTCACGGGTCTTGGTTTCACTGGTAAGTTTAACGGGTCAAGGTTTCATGGGTAAGTTTCACGGGTAAGTTTCACGGGTATGTTTCACGGGTGACGTTTCACGGGTCTAGGTTTCACTGGTAAGTTTCACGGGTCAAGGTTTTACGAGTAAGTTTCACGGGTAAGTTTCACGTGTACGTTTCACGGGTGACGTTTCACGGGTCTAGGTTTCACTGGTAAGTTTCACGGGTCAAGGTTTCACGGGTAAGTTTCACGGGTAAGTTTCACGGGTGACGTTTCACGGGTCTAGGTTTCACTGGTAAGTTTCACGGGTCAAGGTTTCACGGGTAAGTTTCACGGGTAAGTTTCACGGGTAAGTTTCACGGGTAAGTTTCACGGGTATGTTTCACGGGTGACGTTTCACGGGTCTAGGTTTCACTGGAAAGTTTCACGGGTCAAGGTTTCACGGGTAAGCTTCACGGGTAAGTTTTACGGGTATGTTTTACAGGTGACGTTTCACGGGTCTAGGTTTCACTGGTAAGTTTCACGGGTCAAGGTTTCACGGGTAAGTTTCACGGGTAAGTTTCACGGGTATGTTTCATGGGTGATGTTTCACGGATCTAGGTTTCACTGGTAAGTTTTACGGGTCAAGGTTTCACGGGTAAGTTTCACGGGTAAGTTTCACGGGTATGTTTCACGGGTGACGTTTCACGGGTCTAGCTTTCACTGGAAAGTTTCACGGGGCAAGGTTTCACGGGTAAGTTTCACGGGTAAGTTTTACGGGTATGTTTTACAGGTGACGTTTCACGAGTCTAGGTTTCACTGGTAAGTTTCACGGGTCAAGGTTTCACGGGTAAGTTTCACGGGTAAGTTTCACGAGTATGTTTCATGGGTGATGTTTCACGGGTCTAGGTTTCACTGGTAAGTTTCACGGGTCAAGGTTTCACGGGTAAGTTTCACGGGTAAGTTTCACGGGTATGTTTCATGGGTGATGTTTCACGGGTCTAGGTTTTACTGGTAAGTTTCACGGGTCAAAGTTTCACGGGTAAGTTTCACGGGTGACGTTTCACGGGTCTAGGTTTCACTGGCAAGTTGAACGGGTATGTTTCACGGGTAAGTTTTACGGGTATGTTTTACAGGTGACGTTTCACGGGTCTAGGTTTCACTGGTAAGTTTCACGGGTCAAGGTTTCACGGGTCAAGGTTTCACGGGTAAGTTTCACGGGTAAGTTTCACGGGTATGTTTCACGGATGACGTTTCACGGGTCTTGGTTTCACTGGTAAGTTTCACGGGTCAAGGTTTCACGGGTAAGTTTCACGGGTAAGTTTTACGGGTATGTTTTACAGGTGACGTTTCACGGGTAAGTTTCACGGGTAAGTTTCACGGGTATGTTTCACGGGTGACGTTTCACGGGTATAGGTTTCACTGGTAAGTTTCACGGGTCAAGGTTTCACGGGTAAGTTTCATGGGTAAGTTTTACGGGTAAGTTTCACGGGTGACGTTTCACGGGTCTAGGTTTCACTGGAAAGTTTCACGGGTCAAGGTTTCACGGGTAAGTTTCACGGGTAAGTTTTACGGGTATGTTTTACAGGTGACGTTTCACGGGTCTAGGTTTCACTGGTAAGTTTCACGGGTCAAGGTTTCACGGGTAAGTTTCACGGGTAAGTTTCACGGGTATGTTTCACGGGTGACGTTTCACGGGTCTAGGTTTCACTAGTAAGTTTCACGGGTCAAGGTTTCACGGGTAAGTTTCACGGGTATGTTTCACGGGTGACGTTTCACGGGTCTAGGTTTCACTGGTAAGTTTCACGGGTCAAGGTTTCACGGGTAAGTTTCACGGGTAAGTTTCACGGGTATGTTTCACGGGTGACGTTTCACGGGTCTAGGTTTCACTGGTAAGTTTCACGGGTCAAGGTATCACGGGTAAGTTTCACGGGTAAGTTTCACGGGTATGTTTCACGGGTGACGTTTCACGGGTCTAGGTTTCACTGGTAAGTTTCACGGGTCAAGGTTTCACGGGTAAGTTTCACGGGTAAGTTTCTCGGGTATGTTTCACGGGTGACGTTTCACGGGTCTAGGTTTCACTGGTAAGTTTCACGGGTCAAGGTTTTACGGGTAAGTTTCACGGGTAAGTTTCACTGGTATGTTTCACGGGTGACGTTTCCCGGGTCTAGGTTTCACTGGTAAGTTTCACGGGTCAAGGTTTCACGGGTAAGTTTCACGGGTAAGTTTCACGGGTAAGTTTCACGGGTAAGTTTCACGGGTATGTTTCACGGGTGACGTTTCACGGGTCTAGGTTTCACTGGTAAGTTTCACGGGTCAAGGTTTCACGGGTAAGTTTCACGGGTAAGTTTTACGGGTTAGTTTCACGGGTGACGTTTCACGGGTCTAGGTTTCACTGGTAAGTTTCACGGGTCAAGGTTTCATGGGTAATTTTCACGGGTAAGTTTCACGGGTAAGTTTTACGGGTAAGTTTCACGGGTATGTTTCACGGGTGACGTTTCACGGGTCTTGGTTTCACTGGTAAGTTTCACGGGTCAAGGTTTCATGGGTAAGTTTCACGGGTAAGTTTCACGGGTATGTTTCACGGGTGACGTTTCACGGGTCTAGGTTTCACTGGTAAGTTTCACGGGTCAAGGTTTTACGAGTAAGTTTCACGGGTAAGTTTCACGTGTACGTTTCACGGGTGACGTTTCACGGGTCTAGGTTTCACTGGTAAGTTTGACGGGTCAAGGTTTCACGGGTAAGTTTCACGGGTAAGTTTCACGGGTATGTTTCACGGGTGACGTTTCACGGGTCTAGGTGTCACTGGTAAGTTTCACGGGTCAAGGTTTCACGGGTAAGTTTCACGGGTAAGTTTCACGGGTGACGTTTCACGGGTCTAGGTTTCACTGGTAAGTTTCACGGGTCAAGGTTTCACGGGTAAGTTTCACGGGTAAGTTTCACGGGTAAGTTTTACGGGTGACGTTTCACGGGTCTAGGTTTCACTGGTAAGTTTCACGGGTCAAGGTTTCACGTGTAAGTTTCACGGGTAAGTTTCACGGGTGACGTTTCACAGGTCTAGGTTTCACTGGTAAGTTTCACGGGTCAAGGTTTCACGGGTAAGTTTCACGGGTAAGTTTCACGGGTAAGTTTCACGGGTGACGTTTCACGGGTCTAGGTTTCACTGGTAAGTTTCACGGGTCAAGGTTTCACGGGTAAGTTTCACGGGTAAGTTTCACGGGTAAGTTTCACGGGTATGTTTCACGGGTGACGTTTCACAGGTCTAGGTTTCACTGGTAAGTTTCACGGGTCAAGGTTTCACGGGTAAGTTTCACGGGTAAGTTTCACGGGTGACGTTTCACGGGTCTAGGTTTCACTGGTAAGTTTCACGGGTCAAGGTTTCACGGGTAAGTTTCACGGGTAAGTTTCACGGGTGACGTTTCACAGGTCTAGGTTTCACTGGTAAGTTTCACGGGTCAAGGTTTCACGGGTAAGTTTCACGGGTAAGTTTCACGGGTAAGTTTTACGGGTGACGTTTCACGGGTCTAGGTTTCACTGGTAAGTTTCACGGGTCAAGGTTTCACGGGTAAGTTTCACGGGTAAGTTTCACGGGTGACGTTTCACAGGTCTAGGTTTCACTGGTAAGTTTCACGGGTCAAGGTTTCACGGGTAAGTTTCACGGGTAAGTTTCACGGGTAAGTTTCACGGGTGACGTTTCACGGGTCTAGGTTTCACTGGTAAGTTTCACGGGTCAAGGTTTCACGGGTAAGTTTCACGGGTGACGTTTCACGGGTATGTTTCACGGGTGACGTTTCACAGGTCTAGGTTTCACTGGTAAGTTTCACGGGTCAAGGTTTCACGGGTAAGTTTCACGGGTAAGTTTCACGGGTGACGTTTCACGGGTCTAGGTTTCACTGGTAAGTTTCACGGGTCAAGGTTTCACGGGTAAGTTTAGCAGGTAAGTTTCACGGGTCTATGTTTCACTGGTAAGTTAATTAATTTGTTAAGATTTAGTATAAACCTTTAATAAAGTATTATAGTTATATGAAATATAGATACAAATTTAAATATTTTTGTATTTTTTTACGAATAATTTTATTATTAATTTAATAATAGACTTCTTGTTCGAATATAAATGAAATATTTTAAAAGAATTTTCATTTAGACAAAATTGTATTAACAAGCCCACAATACTTAATAAAAATCTGCTGTGGCCAGCAAACGACCTTTCGCCTAATTCTGCTTATTCTACTAATCTAATAAATAGTTTTACTTACATTTTAATAGTTTCATGTAATATATAAACCAAGATGCAATCAAAGATGTCAACTGTACTGTCACTGTCATAATTCAAACTTTGTGTAGAAATGTCAACAATATACTAGAATTTCTAAACCAGATTCAGCAAATTGTATTTAAAATTAACTGTACCCATAGATATATGCAAAAATTGTCATAAATAAATAATGTACCAGTTTGTATATCAAGCTTCAAAAGTACTACTTCCGGTTTGCGGATTTCTACCAAAATCTTATCCGGTGTTAAGATCCTTATTAAAAGCTTAAATATAAAATTTGGTTATTAAAGGTTTGATACTTTTTGAGTTATCGTGGACGAAAAATCGTCAAATACCTCCATACACACACACATAGTAGAGACCCTGAAACGTGCTTATCCACCAAAAACGCACACACAGACATTACAATAGAATATGAGGCGAGAGATAAAAATTGTTTATCATTATAGAAAAATCTGACGTGGCCATCACACAACCTTCCGCCATATCTAGACTTTAAACAGAAATGTATACGTACAATTCGGTGTCCATTTAAAATATACAAATAAAAATCTAAAATATTGAAACACAGAAATTTGCATCATCTGAATAAAAAGATTCATTCACAGGAAAACTCTTCTGTGCTGAAGCCATCCTCCGTTCAATTACTACATTTAATATCTTACTTATGACTTGTATAGCGCTAGTATGCCAATTTGTCACCTGTCAATATTTTTTACGCAGAAACAAAAATCAACCGAACATGGATTACAAGATTTCAACGTTTTATTTGATAAACTTATTTTTTTAATTTTACTGCAGTTCTTTGATGCTACCAGATAAAGACAATTTTTTATAACGTAAGTTGCAAATAACTTTGCCTCTTATTCTTATTACAAATAAATACTATATTTTTCCAAATTTATATACAATTTTGACAATTAAACTTTTCAATCTTCAAAAAATATCACTTCCGATTAAGATATTTGTACCAAAATCTAATGAGCTCTTCCAATTTATATACAAATGTTAAATACCAAATATCAAAATTTTCGGGTAATTCGTATTTGAGTTATACGACATACACCCCGGCCTTGACCACACACACATACACACACACACACACACACACAGCACACACACACACACACACACACACACACACACACACATACATACAGACATCATCGTGAAACTATCAAAAATGAATTGTAAGGACCCTAATTCGTGCTCATCCACTAAAAACTCACCACCCGATTTTTAGCATGATTCCAATACCTTCCTTTACAGGTACGCGAAGGTAAAAACAGTTAAATTTCAGTCTGAAATGTTTAATTTCTGAAATTCTGAAGTTTGATTGTTACACGATCAATATATAAACTATTTAAAAATAATTTTATTTTACAAGTTACGCTAACACGATACATAATTTATTTTTCAGCGCTGCAGGAATCCAAAAATCTTTCTAAATCTTCTAAACGTCTCATTTCTCGTTGAATGTGCTTCAGATGTCCCCATCGTAATTTCTTTAACTGTTTTATATACAAAGGTTCCTCATCTGAAACATACAAACACAAAATAGCACAAAAATCGCCCTGTGGTGTGCCCTCCACCTTCGAGCATATACTGACTAGAGGCCGCCTTACGGCGTTTGTTGTGATCGGAAGATATGCTGGAGGGGAGATTAGCGGGGTCGGAAGCCGTGATGTATTGAGGGATGCGTAATTTCTTAGTATTATTCCACAAAGTAAAATAATACTCACACAACCTCATTAAACTTTTCACAAAGTAAACGCAGAACTTAGGGTTATAGTAAAATGACATGTGTGACAAGAAGTAACAAAGAATAACAGCAAAACGCTGCCCGCAATACACCATGACTTCCAGCCCCGCAAGTCCCCCCTACTGCATATCTTCCGATCACAACAAGCTATGCATTGGTATAGGGAATTACTTCTCTAGTCAGTATATGCTCGAAGCCCTCCACCATCAACCACGGGCGACTGGTAAACGTACACACCCAAACAGAAAATTGAACTTATCCAGAACGTATATTTGTCAAATCGCAGTTATGCGTAACCGTAATCTTGGAAACGCATTTTACTCAAATCGTAATTTAAAACATACAGTTGGTAAGATTACGATTTGAGTAAAATGCGTTTGACAAGATTACGGTTATGCATAACTGCGATTTGACAAAAATACGTTCTGGATAAATTCCGTGTTGGATGATTCCAGTTAGGTATAGTTGCGTTTTGACTAAACTACGGTTTACCTGAAAACGATTTGACAATATTAGTCGAAGTTGCGGTTTGGTCAAATTACGGAATGTGAAATTACAGTTTGTCTAGAATACAGTTTACGGGTTGGCATATTTACGGTTTGATAAATGGAACAAATTACAGTTTGACTAAAATACAGTTTGGCTTAATTATTTTTGGTCAAACTACACTTTAACGAAACTATATAGGTTGATGGAGGTAAAATGCGAACATAGGGAACATACATGACAATCGAACTTTCATGCCAGGTATCTTGATATATTTTGTAGTAGTGTCACAAAGCAAAGTGTGGCAAAAAGAGTAATGAATAACAGAAATAATAATAAAATCTAAAAGTGCATGTAAATTTTCTCGTTCTGCTCGTACACATACATTATTATGCAAAATATTTTAATGAAAATAATCAATAATATGACAGGTACTTTGACATTGACAGTACTTATTCCACGTATATCAAGATGCCTAGCATGATAACTCCATTGTCAAATATTTCCCTATGTTCGCATTTCACCTCCACCAACCTGTATTTGTCCAAATTGTGTGCTCCCATACAAACTAATAAATACCCTTTGTGAGTCTTACAAACTGAACAAATACTAAATAAAAAAACCTAATACTCTTCTTGAGTAAAATAAACATTGAATAGCTTTAATAGGGTAGTTTACCATTTTTTAAAAAGTTTTTTTCATTGAAACTTCATGTTATTTGAAAGCGATTGAGAGTACTGATAAGCCTTGGTCTTAATAAAGCTGTAATTAATTTTTAAAGTTTGTGTGACGTAGATGTATAGCTGAAAATCTTCTCAAACCGGAATTAAAATGTACTCATGTAAAACCAACTGTTTCTGTTACAATAAAAAACAATTTGGTAGTTTATTACTGTAAGTAAGAATACACGTGATACGCATTACTGTGACGTAGTATCGATACGTAAAATCTCAAATATTTAAAGAACTATTAACTTTTTGAAACTTTTTTCAAGCAATAACTCATTTTTGAGGTTTCAATATAATTGACCGGGTTGCTAATTTGCTACTATGGTAAAGTACCCTATTATATGACGAAGCTTTGTATAAAAAACTTATTTTACAATTTTCCTTCGACATACGAGTGACAGGAGGGGAAACGAATGCAGCGTTGGATAGCTGGAAGTGTCTACTATTCCGGTACGAAAACATGTCGCAGTCGCTGTAGTAGTATTTTTTCTATAAAAGTTAGAAACGAACGTGTTTTCTTCTCGTGCCGATAACAATGTATATTATAACATTGGATTTAGCACCAGGACAGCGCTGTCTGTGAAGCGTGATTTAGCCGCTAGAGGTACTCCAGTGCTCGAACATAAGCCATACTCGCCTGATTTACCACCCTGTTAAGCCCAGTTAAGCCACTAACGCTTAGATCTTGAAGAAGGTTGTCTAAGACTTCAGCTGTCATTTGCTCTATCTCTATGCGATCTTCTTCGACGGATGATGAACGAAGTTGCTTCAAACTTGATTTTGATGAGGTCTGTTTCTAAACAAAAATTAATTATTTGTATTTGACTTTAGAAGGCATAACTCTGAAACAGTAATAGCTATAGGTACTTTTGTTGTCCTCAATTGAAAAAAAATTATAGACACAATTATTAAATACAGCAATGAAAAATCTGACGTGGCCATCACACAACCTTCCGCCATATCTAGACTTTAAACAGAAATGTATACGTACAATCCGGTGCCCATTTATACAAATAAAAATCTAAAATATTCAAACAGAAATTCATTCACAGGAAAACTCTGCTGTGTTGAAGCCATCCTCCGTTCAATTACTTAATATCTTATGACTTATATGCGGCGTTAGTGTCACCCGTCTCACCTGTCAATATTTTTTACGCAGAATCAAAAATCAATCGAACATGGATTACAAGATTTCGATGTTTTATTTGATAAATTTATTTTTTAAATTTTACTGCAGTTCTTTAATGCTACCAGATAAAGACAATTTTTTTATAACGTAGGTTGCAAATAACTACCTCTTATTCTTATTACAAATAAATACTATATTTATCCAAATTTAATGAAATTTTTGACAATTAAACTTTTTACTCTTCAATAAATATCACTTCCGGTGAAGATATTTGTACCAAAATCTAATGAGCTCTTCCAATTTATATACAAATGTTAAATACCAAATATCAAAATTTTTAGGTAATTCGTATTTGAGATATGCGACATCCGGCATCGGCCCGGACCACACACATACACACACACACATACATACAGACATCATGGAGAAAACTATCAAAAATGAGCTGTAAGGCCCCTAATTCGTGCTCATCCACTAAAAACTCACTACCCGATTTTTTGCATCATTCCAATACCTTCCTTTACAGATAAGCGGAAGGTAAAAAATTATTTGTTTAGAATTTTAAAAATTTTATAATTTTTTTACAAACAGTAAAATATTGTGTTAATAATAATATTTGAAGTATATTATTCCAATTATGTATATTTGCTGAGAAAATATTATTTTTCTTCAACCGTCTTAAAAGTTGGTTCTTTTAATACTGTTTTTAGTATTAAAAGTGGACGTTTTTGTTATTAATAAAGAAATGTAACTGTTGCTAGGTAACACTTTTAATCCTAGGCTTAAAAGTACTTTTAATCCTAAGCTTAAAAGTAGATTCTGTATTTCTACTAGAATCTTGGGAGCGTAATATTTCTTGAGCTTGATTATCACGCACTTCTTCATTTTTTCTACTGGTATTATCATCACGAATGGAGGATATTATACTTTTACTAGTGCTAGGTTCATCGAACCGTAATATTTTTTTAGCTGTCTACCATGTATGTTTACCAGTAAAGCTGATTTGACGTCTTCAATAACATCAATCTTTAAACGTACCAATTCATCGCAACAGCATTCACCCGAAATTTCCAGTATTACAACAATCTATAAAAATTAATAATATTTAGATAATTATATTCTCATTCCTCATATTTAAACACTTACTTTAATCATCAGGTATGTATTATCAGGAGCATAATTCCAGAAAAACTCTTGATTTATTTTAGTTTGACAGAACAATAAAATTTGTAAACAAAACAAAAGTTAAATCAAAGCTACCTTCTTAGTTTCAATCATATTTCAACAAAATATTTCAATAATTTAAAAAGTAATTTTCTTGGTTGAAGAAAAAATAGTATGTGTTATTTGGATTAAAAGTGTCTTTGTTTGATTCGCAATTTTTGCATCCGCTCGGCTTCGCTACGCTTCGCCTCGCAAATGTAAATTAATTGCTCATCAAACAAAGTATCACTTTTAATCCTAATAACACAATATACTATTATTTCTGAATTATATTCGATGACGTGAAAATATTTTGATTGAAAATCTGTTTTATTTTTTATCTCGAGAACCAAGCCTCGTAGAGAAAAACCTCCAACATGAAAAGTGATTATTTTTTTCTTCTCTATCGACCTGTAAAAAAAAATTTTGAAAATCGCGCAAAAAATTTCCTTTTTTTCGAGACAAATATACCGGAATGAAGATAACTCGAAACCTAAGCGCCGTAGAAAAAAACTTCAAATTACAAAGTTGTTCAGTTTTCGATTCTCTATCGATTGGTGTATAGATTTTTTCGAAAAAACCCTAAACTGCCGAGATAGCCATAAAAAATAGATTTCGCTGAAATTTGGTATATAGATAGATCTCGTTGAGTAGATTCCGAAAATGGGGTTGTTTTTTCAAAAATATTGTTTTTTACCTTAGATAATTGACTTTAAAGGGTCGAAAAAACCGACCTCCATATCTCGAAATCTAGAGGCGTTAGAGCAAAATGTCAAATGAAAAAGTTGTTCCTCTTGTAATTTTCAGCAAGTTTTGCATTTAACTTTTTTCTCTAGGAGCCATAGATCTCGAGTTATAAGGGGAAACAGATTTCCAAAAGCATGGACTATAGCCTTGACGTTTTTTTGGCTCAAAATGGGTTTTTCTCTCCGAATCGATTGAAATTTAATACAGACCTTCTGTACAGCAGTGTGCATCGATATCCGGTCGCAGAAATTTTTTAAAAAATTTATTAAGGGAGAAATTAAATATTTTCGGTCAAAACAGGCTGTTTTATGAAATGACTAATAGCTCATCAAACCATCACAAGTTATATATCAAAAGATTGGAAAAAATACACAGATTCTTAATCTGTGCCGTTTATTACAAAATTCGTTACCGTTTTCGAGTAATAAGCAAAAGTTTGAAAACCTTACTTGCCTACTCGTGGCGCCATCTGTGGTAGTTGTCCTAACTATTAATTATTTGCGAATATTATTAAAACTTATCCTAGACCAATGAAAATATTACTATATATAGACTAAATTACTAGGAATTCAATATAATAAGTACTAAATTTTTATATTGCTTCTGTTTTAAGTAATTCAAGTTTAGATCCATCATGTTAGATATCGATATATGTGACATCTCAATATGGCGGACTTGTCAGTAATGAAAATATTGATACTGTCAACTATAATATCTAAATAATACGTACAGATAGCCACTAAGTAGACACCTCAAACGTATTTGAATATTGTTTATTATATTGTAGCTAAACTTGAAGCAAATCGGTGACATGAGAAATCTTGACTTAAATTATATTAAATACTAATAATCCAGTTTGATTTGAGACTTGTAACCTACAGCAATGGATTCAGGAGAAAAAATCAATGAGGTAGCCACAATTTGAGTTCAATTGCCTTATTAATAAGGTTTTTACTAAAATATCGAATTACTGGAAACATGTCAAGGAATTGTGTTCTTATAAGTACATAAATACTGCATGTAGGGCCCCAAAACCTTCATCGATGAATTCAGGAGGTCAAGAAACGTGAGTACCAATAATTTGAGTTTAATTGATAAATGTATAAAGTATTTATAGGCATATTTGTTTTCTAGAATCGTAGGAAGAATCTATGTGTTCATAGCTACATATATACTGTATGTAGGGCCCCAAATCCTTCATCGATGCCTTCAGACGGTCAACAAACTTAAGTAGCCACGTTTTGCAATGCATTGATAGGGTAATAAAGTATTTAGAAGCCAATTTCAAAATTAGAGTCAAAGAAGTACCTATGTGTAATTTCTTACTGTTTAAAACCTTCAGGAGGTCAAGAACTGTAAGTATCTATATTTTTAGTCTAATTGAATCGCTCATTAAGTCTGCATATGTACATTTTCAATGCCAACAATTCCCAATGCAAAAATACACCCCCCCCCCCCCCCTCATATGAATTTCATCAAAAACATTGGAAATGAACGTATCTTGACGCATTAATATTTACTGACGATAATCTAACTTATACTATTCTAGTATTTAATTAATTGTTCTCAATTTATTGTTTCAGGAGTATCATAACATATTACAACGTTCTTGCGTGTTCATAAGGATATAATGGGGCCTTAGTCATGTCATAAGAACCAGTGGGTCTTATTTGAAGATGCTGTAACTTGATTGGAATATATGAAGGTGTAGAACTTGTGCTTTAGAGTTTGCGTTGATCGAAGAAGTCAGCTGGTTACTGGAGACCTAGGAGGTAGAATGGGGCCCTACGTGAGTTGAAGACTCTATAAACCATTGTGGCTACAATTACCATCCTCTTGTGCGAGTGTTGAACCAAGAACTACTTGATGAAGAATTCCAAGATCGAACAAAGTTGAAGATTACATTGAGATAATTTTATTTTGCCTGTAACTCTTAAATGGTTGAAGTTATGTTAATTATCGCTTGAAATATAGAAACTGCATTCAATTTTGCCTCATTTATTTATTTAATTGTAACAATGAGCAAATTATAAACGAAATACAAATTAACCAGGAACCAATGATGAACCACTTAAGTTATTTTTATTCTGTTGTCTTCCAGTACTTGTCAGATATGTAATAACGTTGTATATAAATAAAATAACATATAAACACTCTGTTAATGTTGTTTCTTTATCTGAAAATGCGAGAAGAAAGATTCAAAGCCTAATACTCTATGTAATTATAAGTCTGTCTATTTATTTACGTATAACAACGTTATCAATTAAACTCAAACTGTCGCTACTTATGTTTGTTGACCTCCTGAAGGCATCGATGAAGGATTTGGGGCCCTACAAGAAGTATTTATGTAGCTACGAACACGTAGATTCTTCCTACGATTCTAGAAAACAAATATGCCTAGAAAAACTTTATACATGTATCAATTACACTCAAATTGTGGCTACATATGTTTTTTGATCTTCTGAATTCATCGATGAATGTTTTGGGGCCCTACACGCAGTATTTATGTACTTATAAGTACATGGATCCTACCCGATGTGTCCAATTGATCGATATTTTAGTAAAAACCTTATTAAGACGGCAATTAAACTCAAATTGTGGCTACCTCATTGATTTTTTCTCCTGAATCCATTGCTGCAGGTTACAAGTCTCAAATCAAACTGGATTATTAGTATTTAATGTAAATAATGTCATGATATGTCATGTCACCGATTTGCTTCAACTTTATCTACAATATAATAAACAATATTCAAATACTTTTGAGGTGTCTACTTTCTGGCTATCTGTACGTATTGTTTAGATATTAAAGTTTACAAATCAATATTTTCATACTGACAAGTCCGCCATATAATTATTAGTTCGGGCAACTACCACAGATGGCGCCACTAGTAGGCAAGTAAGGTTTTCAAACTTTTGCTTATTACTCGAAAACGGTAACGAATTTCGTAATAAACGGCACAGATTAAGAATCTGCGTGTTTTTTCCGATCTTTTGATATATAACTTGTGATGGTTTGATGAGCTATTAGTCATTTCATAAAACAGCCTGTTTTGACCGAAAATATTTAATTTCTCCCTTAATAAATTTTTTAAAAAAATTCTGCGACCGGATATCGATGCACACTGCTGTACAGAAGGTCTGTATTAAATTTCAATCGATTCGGAGAGAAAAACCCATTTTGAGCCAAAAAAGTGTCAAGGCTATAGTCCATGCTTTTGGAAATCTGTTTCCCCTTATAACTCGAGATCTATGGCTCCTAGAGAAAAAAGTTAAATGCAAAACTTGCTCAAAATTACAAGAGGAACAACTTTTTCATTTGACATTTTGCTCTAACGCCTCTAGATTTCGAGATATGGAGGTCGGTTTTTTCGACCCTTTAAAGTCAATTATCTAGGGTAAAAAACAATATTTTTGAAAAAACAACCCCATTTTCGGAATCTACTCAACGAGATCTATCTATATACCAAATTTCAGCGAAATCTATTTTTTATGGCTATCTCCGAAGTTTAGGGTTTTTTCGAAAAAATTTATATACCATTCGATAGAGAATCAAAAACTGAACAACTTTGTAATTTGAAGTTTTTTTCTACGGCGCTTAGGTTTCGAGTTATCCTCATTCCGGTACATTTGTCTCGAAAAAAAGGAAATTTTTTGCGCGATTTTCAAAATTTTTTTTTACAGGTCGATAGAGAAGAAAAAAATAAGCACTTTTCATGTTGGAAGTTTTTCTCTACGAGGTTTAGTTCCCGTGAAAAAAAATAAAATAGTTTTCGAATTAAAATATTTTCACGTCATCGTATATAATTCAGAAATAAATAATATTTTCTCAGCAAATATAAATAATTGGAATAATATACTTCAAATATTATTAATAACACAATATTTTACTATGTGTAAAAAAAATTATAAATTTTTTAAATTTAATTTATTTTTAAATTCTCAGCAAATAATTTTTTCATTTTATTTTTCATTGCTGTATTTAATAATAATGTCTATAATTTTTTTTAGGGCTTAGATTCAATTGAGGACAACAAAAGTATAGATTTTTCTATACTATCAGAGAAGTCATTAGTATAGGTAACATATTTATTAAATAGGTTATTAAATATTTTTTAAATTTCAAACTCTTGCCAACTTGTATGTCTTAAATACAGTTGGGAAGATTACGATTTGAGTAAAATGCGTTTGACAAGATTACAGTTATGCATAACTGCGATTTGACAAAAATGCGTTTTAGATAAATTCCGTGTTGGATGATTCCAGTTAGGTATAGTTGCGTTTTGACTAAACTACGGTTTACCTGAAAACGATTTGCCAATATTAGTCGAAGTTGCGGTTTGGTCAAATTACGGAATATGAAATTACAGTTTGTCTAGAATACAGTTTACGGGTTGGCATATTTACGGTTTGGCAAATGGAACAAATTACAGTTTGACTAAAATACAGTTTGGCTTAATTGGCCAAACTATACTTTGACAAAACTTTATTTTCTAGTAACCTTGATATAAACACAAGAGTGTACACTCCGTATCTTGGCAACACTGTAGATTAGTGCCATTTTTTTACCCTGCGTGAGAGAGAGACCACTACGGGGCCTGTGCGAGCCCGTATTTTGTCTCTCTCTCTAAAAGTTTTCACTCTTGTTAGAGTAAAATTCAAATAGCTAGAACCCTGCGCGAAGTACGAATTCTCGTCTTAGAGAGAGAAGCATAGATGATAAACTACGCTACTGTCTGTTCTACAGAACATCAGCTTCAATATCTGTTATTCTCATGTTGACATTCGTAGTGTTTTGCTTCGTGTAACCCTGTGAATTTTGTAATTGATTGTGATTGAGTTATATTTTAGTTTAGAAAATTAAGTGAAGTGCATCGCAGCATATACTCGCTAGCTCCGCTTTTGTAAAATGTACATGACAAGCTCTGCCTTCTCGCGCAGTCCAGGGTCCTAGCTATTTGAATTTTACTCTATCTTCGACCATATATAGGTGTAGACAGATATCACTCAATGCTGTACTATACAATGTTGTGAAGGCAAGAAGTACGGTAGCGGGGAGCAGCAGCTATAGGTGAGGACACATTGCTGACTTCTGGTTTGTTGTCAACAGAGAATGAAAATAGGCAACTGCATCACTTCAAGGTGTCTGCAGGTCATACTCCTCTTCACACCGCTACGCTAGTTCTTTGCTTCACAACAAAGGCTTGCGTTGTTTGTCTATTCCTATACAGGTTGGTGGAGGTGAAATGCGAACATAGGGAACATACATGACAATCGAACTTTCATGCCAGGTATCTTGATATATTCTGTAGTAGTGTCACAAAGCAAAGTGTGGCAAAAAGAGTAATCAATAACAGAAATAATAATAAAATCTAAAAGTGCATGTAAACTTTCTCGTTCTGCTCGTACACATACATTATTATGCAAATATTTTAATGAAAATAATCAATAATATGACAGGTACTTTGACATTGACAGTACTTATTCCACGTATATCAAGAAGCCTAGCATGATAACTCCATTGTCATATATTTCCCTATGTTCGCATTTCACCTCCATCAACCTGTATATGGTCGAAGCTTGTTATATTTTCTTACTTGTAGGTTTTTCAAGCTTGGGGGAAGTCTAGGTTTCATAGTTCCAGCTATTTTGCAAATGCTGTTTCGTCGCTTGACTTTTGTAGATTTCGTACTGGATTTTCTAGAAGTTGCTTGCGTTTTAGAAGGGGCTAAATTAGTCTCTGTACTAAATATCTGTTCGTATTGGTTGAGTAGAAGTTCTAATTCGGAGCATTTTGTTTCTGCTTCGCCTGGGTTTGAAACCATGTCATCTCTAGATATAAAAAAATATTTAAATTTTTTTAACATGATAAATCTCTATACAGTAGGAGAAAAAACGATTTGATTCAATAATAAAAATAATAAAAGTCGCTAAGTTATTCGCGAAAAACCTCAAAATGCATTTTTGTTTCAAATACTCATAACTTTGTGTAAAACCAACGTAGAAACTTCGTTTTTTAAACCCCTGCACAAGAAATTGAACAAATTTTAGTGCCCATTTAGTGAATCGAGCCGAAAAAAATTTTCAACTCCGTCCACATCGTCAAAGTTGGATTTAAAAGCATTTTTTTAAAGGGGTGTTGGAGGGGGCGAAAGAGGTGACTCTAAGGTTGGCATGCATGACTTTAAAGTAGACACTTCAAAGTTTTTCGCCCTCGAAGATTCATCGAAATCGACTGAAAATACGCCGAGTTATGACAATTTGAAAATGGGTGAAATTTCATCTCATATCTGCTTAAAATAAAGAAAAAAAATTAGGAGACTTCTGAAAAAAAAATGTAACATAACAAAAACGACTTCCGGTTTGAAGCATTCGATTCTACAGACATTTTTCTATCAAATATATTATTTTTAATTTTTCAGGTGAGGCTGGTTTAGTCTCAATTTTAACATAGATAATTCAGAAAATTTTGTATATTTTACATTTTTTGTGTTTAATTAACTCTAATATCTGAACAAATTAAGATATCGACTTCTGGTTTTCGGTATTGGATTCCTTGGACATTTTTTTATAAGATACATTATTTTAAAACTTTTAAAGGCCTCTTGGTTGAGCTGATATTCAAAGATTTTGTGCGAAAAAAAGTGAAGTTTTAGTATTTTTTCGGTTAATTGTGTTTAATCAACTCTAATTTCTGACTGGATTAGGATATCGACTTGTGGTTTCCAGAATTGGATTTTTCGGACATTTTTCTATAAAATGCATTATTTTTAATTATTTTAAGGAGCTTAATAAGGCCACAATTAATTGTTTTACGCATAGAGAAAATATTTTTCTTTTGTTTCCTGTGTTTAATCAACTCTAATTTCTGACTGGATTAAGATATTGACTTCCGGTTTCCAGAATTTATTTTTTTTTTTCAGGAGTCAGATATATAAAAGAATTTTTTTACTTATATATTTTTTATTTTATAGAATTTATAATTCATTGACTAAAAAACAATAACTTCAAGATTCATAAACATGAAAGAATTATAAAAGAATTCTGGTGAGAGTTGTCTTTTAAATAGCGGTGACAATTCATTGAATCTTCAATGAGTCTTGAATGAATTTATAATTCATTGATATTATTGTATTTTTCAATATTCAGAAATATGAAAAAATTCGCAAAGAATCCTTGCGTGAACTAAACTAAATATAAAAATAATATGTTGTTTTATTTTGAACCTATATCATGTAACACATATGCAGTGTTGTAATGTATAACAATATTTTTTAACTAGATAAAGATAAAGATAACATATTTTTTATTTATCTAGATAAGATAATATATAATCATTGAAAAAAATATGTAAATACATAATTTTTATCTAGATAATTATTAAATAGATCATAGATAATACAAAAATATATAAATGACATGTTCTAAAGTACAAGTTTGATTACAGTTTTTGAAGTCGATTAAAATTACAAAAACAATTGGTTCTAATTTTACAAAAATTATTATCTAGATGATATTTAAAAAATAGATAAAGATAATTTGTAATTTTATCTAGATAAAATAATAAATAAATAAGAAAAAAATTATCTAAATAAGAATAATAGATAAAAATATATTATCTAGATGATTTATCTAGATAAAATTATCTAGATAAGTTACAACAACGCAAATATGTAATCTCTTTTCAATTAGTTAAATTTAAATTGATAAAAAATACAGAACACTGCTTTTAGTAATAATAGTATAGTATATTTGTCTGTAAGCTTGATAACAAATATAGATTTTTATTTTACCCGGGATACCTATAGTGCCATATATATTTAGCTTCCAGAATTATTTCATTTGAGTAGTAATCATTTTTACAGTTGCCTGTAATATGTTTTTTGCATTTATCGGAATTACAGATAACTGTTATGTGGCTAAAGAGTACAGGGTGCTGTCATACCTCAGTAGATACTAATGCCATCTACATTTAGGGTTTTGAATTATTTCAACCGTTTTTACAGTTAACTATAAAATTGCGAAAAATGCATTATTTTAATTTAGCTGTAATTTTACTACAAAACCTGTTTATTTAAATTTATACTGATGATTTATAATATGTTAGGCTGCAACACCCAAATTTAAATATTTAAATTAATTAAATTGATTGAAATAAATAATAAATTATTTTGATTTTAAATGACATTTAGATGTGAAATAGTTTACGGCTGGTAACCGCACACACGAGACAGTATATCTTTATTGATGATTCAGTATATGTGCGGTAGATCCACCCAAAGTGTCAAAAAGATCAAATAAATTATTTCATATACAAATTTTGAATAATACAACAAGCAATCCATTTAATAAAGATACCATTCTCATTATTTCCTGAAATATAATTACAAATTTATCTCCTACAGAATAATTCAGGAAAACAATGCCCTTTATTCAGCTCCAATGTGTAAAAAAAAATCCGTCACTGAAATGCTGAAGTAAAAGTTATCTTTCAGATTCCAAAACTCGAAACAAAAACACAATAGACTAAACGCTGAAAACAATGCTGAAACCTGCTGAAACCGAAGCTGAAATTCCTGAAAGCGGGTGGCAGGACTGATAGCGCCGTGCTGTTTGACGCAGGACCGAAACGAATAATTATTTATATAATAATTAAAGAATTATTTGAGAGGTGGAGAAAATAATACAATAATTTTTGAAGTTGTGATAAATTAACAATAATTTTTACACTAGCATAAAAAATCTGATGTGGCCAGCACACAACTCCTGCACATTTTCTTGAAGGCAAGACTTGAATTAATACAGCTTTATACAGGGTGTCCCAAAAATTGGTACGCTCGAAAAAACTTTTCTTATAATAAAGCAATCTTTCTCAAATTTTGTATGAGACAATATTACGGTTATACATAACTGCGATTTGACAAAAATGCGTTTTGGATAAACTCCGTGTTGGATGATTCCATTTAGGTATAGTTGCGTTTGGTTAAATTAGGGTTTACCTGAAAACGATTTGACAATATTAGTAGAAGTTGCGGTTTGGTCAAATTACGGAATGTGAAATTACAGTTTGTCTAGAATTGGCTAAATTACGGGTTGGCATATTTACGGTTCGACAAATGGAACAAATTACAGTTTGGCTAAAATACAGTTTGGCTAATTTTGGCCAAACTACGCGTGACAAAACTATATTTGACTAAGTAAGCGGACACCTAAAATATACAGGTTGGTGGAGGTGAAATGCGAACATAGGGAAATATTTGACAATGGAGTTATCATGCTAGGCATCTTGATATACGTGGAATAAGTACTGTCAATGTCAAAGTACCTGTCATATTATTGATTATTTTCATTAAAATATTTGCATAATAATGTATGTGTACGAGCAGAACGAGAAAGTTTACATGCACTTTTAAATTTTATTATTATTTCTGTTATTGATTACTCTTTTTGCCACACTTTGCTTTGTGACACTACTACAAAATATATCAAGATACCTGGCATGAAAGTTCGACTGTCAAGTATGTTCCCTATGTTCGCATTTCATCTCCACCAACCTGTATAGGGTAAATAACACAATTGATGTCATTTCCGGTTTAACAGGAAGTGATATTTTTGTAAACAAACCATATTTTGACGTCTCCTTATGTCTAGTTTACCCAAATAAAATTTTATTGCGATTGCTTCATTAATAATATAATTATTTTGACCGTACAATTTTTTTTAACGTGTCACCCGTCTCATCGGTCAATATTTTTCACGCAGAAGTAAAAATAGGGTACTTTACCATAGTAGCAAATTAACAATCCAGTCAATTATATTGAAACCTCAAAAATGAGTTATTGCTTGAAAAAAATTTTCAAAAAGTTAATAGTTCTTTAAATATTTGAGATACATCTACGTCACAGTAATGCGTTTCACTTGTATTCTTACTTACAGTAATAAACTACCAAATTGTATTTTATTGTAACAGAAACAGTTGATTTTACATGATACATTTTAATTCCGAGAAGATTTTCAGCTATACATCTACGTCACACAAACTTTAAAAATTAATTACAGCTTTATTAAGAACAAGGCTTATCAGTACTCTCAATCGCTTTCAAATAACATGAAGTTTCAATAAAAAACTTTTAAAAAATGGTAAACTACCATATTGGTCTTACCTCGGGGTTCTAACGCTGACTGGGGCCTTATTAGGCGGCCTGACCGTTCTGACCATATTACTAACTTGCGGAGCGTATTCTACCATTTGATGATGGCGCCTAATAGCTCCGGAATTTTGAGCCATGTTTCTAAACAATAAATATACAATTAATGGTCGTATTTTTAATTGCAATTTTAGCTGTGGTTCCAAAACAGCAGAATAGAGTAAGTTTTACGGGTGACGTTTCACGGGTCTAGGTTTCACTGGTAAGTTTCACGGGTCAAGGTTTCACGGGTAAGTTTCACGGGTAAGTTTCACGGGTATGTTTCACGGGTGACGTTTCACGGGTCTAGGTTTCACTGGTAAGTTTCACGGGTAAGTTTCACGGGTAAGTTTTACGGGTAAGTTTCACGGGTGACGTTTCACGGGTCTAGGTTTCACTGGTAAGTTTCACGGGTCAAGGTTTCACGGGTAAGTTTCACGGGTAAGTTTCACGGGTCTAGGTTTCACTGGTAAGTTTCACGGGTCAAGGTTTCACGGATAAGTTTCACGAGTAAGTTTCACGGGTATGTTTCACGGGTGACGTTTTACGGGTCTAGGTTTAACTGGTAAGTTTCACGGGTCAAGGTTTCACGGGTAAGTTTCACGGGTAAGTTTCACGGGTGAGTTTCACGGGTGACGTTTCACGGGTCTAGGTTTCACTGGTAAGTTTCACGGGTCAAGGTTTCACGGGTAAGTTTCACAGGTAAGTTTCACGGGTAAGTTTTACGGGTAAGTTTCACGGGTAAGTTTCACGGGTGACGTTTCACGGGTCAAGGTTTCACAAGTAAGTTTCACGGGTAAATTTTACGGGTAAGTTTCACGGGTGACGTTTCACGGGTGACGTTTCACGGGTCTAGGTTTCACTGGTAAGTTTCACGGGTCAAGGTTTCACGGGTAAGTTTCACGGGTAAGTTTCACGGGTATGTTTCACGAGTGACGTTTCACGGGTCTAAGTTTCACTGGAAAGTTTCACGGGTCAAGGTTTCACGGGTAAGATTCACGGGTAAGTTTTACGGGTATGTTTTACAGGTGACGTTTCACGGGTCTAGGTTTCACTGGTAAGTTTCACGGGTCAAGGTTTCACGGGTAAGTTTCACGGGTAAGTTTCACGGGTATGTTTCACGGGTGACGTTTCACGGGTCTAGGTTTCACTGGTAAGTTTCACGGGTCAAGGTTTCACGGGTAAGTTTCACGGGTATGTTTCACGGGTGACGTTTCACGGGTCTAGGTTTCACTGGTAAGTTTCACGGGTCAAGGTTTCACGGGTAAGTTTCACGGGTCAAGGTTTCACGGGTAAGTTTCACGGGTAAGTTTCAAGGGTATGTTTCACGGGTGACGTTTCACGGGTTTAGGTTTCACTGGTAAGTTTCACGGGTCAAAGTTTCACGGGTAAGTTTCACGGGTAAGTTTCACGGGTATGTTTCACGGGTGACGTTTCACGGGTCTAGGTTTCACTGGTAAGTTTCACGGGTCAAGGTTTTACGGGTAAGTTTCACGGGTAAGTTTCACGGGTATGTTTCACGGGTGACGTTTCACGGGTCTAGGTTTCACTGGTAAGTTTCACGGGTCAAGGTTTCACGGGTAAGTTTCACGGGTAAGTTTTACGGGTAAGTTTCACGGGTGACGTTTCACGGGTCTAGGTTTCACTGGTAAGTTTCACGGGTCAAGGTTTCACGGGTAAGTTTCACGGGTAAGTTTCACGGGTATGTTTCACGGGTGACGTTTCACGGGTCTAGGTTTCACTGGAAAGTTTCACGGGTCAAGGTTTCACGTGTAAGTTTCACGGGTAAGTTTTACGGGTATGTTTCATGGGTGATGTTTCACGGGTCTAGGTTTCACTGGTAAGTTTCACGGGTCAAGGTTTCACGGGTAAGTTTCACGGGTATGTTTCACGAGTGACGTTTCACGGGTCTATGTTTCACTGGTAAGTTTCACGGGTCAAGGTTTCACGGGTAAGTTTCACGGGTAAGTTTCACGGGTATGTTTCACGGGTGACGTTTCACGGGTCTAGGTTTCACTGGTAAGTTTCACGGGTCAAGGTTTCACGGGTAAGTTTCACGGGTAAGTTTCACGGGTATGTTTCACGGGTGACGTTTCACGGGTCTAGGTTTCACTGGTAAGTTTCACGGGTCAAGGTTTCACGGGTAAGTTTCACGGGTAAGTTTCACGGGTATGTTTCACGGGTGACGTTTCACGGGTCTAGGTTTCACTGGTAAGTTTCACGGGTCAAGGTTTCACGGGTAAGTTTCACGGGTATGTTTCACGGGTGACGTTTCACGGGTCTAGGTTTCACTGGTAAGTTTCACGGGTCAAGGTTTTACGGGTAAGTTTCACGGGTAAGTTTCACGGGTATGTTTCACGGGTCTAGGTTTCACTGGTAAGTTTCACGGGTCAAGGTTTCACGGGTAAGTTTCACGGGTAAGTTTTACGGGTAAGTTTCACGGGTGACGTTTCACGGGTGACGTTTCACGGGTCTAGGTTTCACTGGTAAGTTTCACGGGTCAAGGTTTCACGGGTAAGTTTCACGGGTAAGTTTCACGGGTATGTTTCACGGGTGACGTTTCACGGGTCTAGGTTTCACTGGAAAGTTTCACGGGTCAAGGTTTCACGGGTAAGTTTCACGGGTAAGTTTTACGGGTATGTTTTACAGGTGACGTTTCACGGGTCTAGGTTTCACTGGTAAGTTTCACGGGTCAAGGTTTCACGGGTAAGTTTCACGGGTAAGTTTCACGGGTATGTTTCACGGGTGACGTTTCACGGGTCTAGGTTTCACTGGTAAGTTTCACGGGTCAAGGTTTCACGGGTAAATTTCACGGGTAAGTTTCACGGGTATGTTTCACGGGTGACGTTTCACGGGTCTAGGTTTCACTGGTAAGTTTCACGGGTCAAGGTTTCACGGGTAAGTTTCACGGGTAAGTTTCACTGGTATGTTTCACGGGTGACGTTTCACGGGTCTAGGTTTCACTGGTAAGTTTCACGGGTCAAGGTTTCACGGGGAAGTTTCACGGGTAAGTTTCACGGGTATGTTTTACGGGTGACGTTTCACGGGTCTAGGTTTCACTGGTAAGTTTCACGGGTCAAGGTTTCACGGGTAAGTTTCACGGGTAAGTTTTACGGGTAGTTTCACGGGTGACGTTTCACGGGTCTAGGTTTCACTGGTAAGTTTCACGTGTCAAGGTTTCACGGGTAAGTTTCACGGGTAAGTTTCACGGGTATGTTTCACGGGTGACGTTTCACGGGTCTAGGTGTCACTGGTAAGTTTCACGGGTCAAGGTTTCACGGGGAAGTTTCACGGGTAAATTTCACGGGTGACGTTTCACGGGTCTAGGTTTCACTGGTAAGTTTCACGGGTCAAGGTTTCACGGGTAAGTTTCACGGGTAAGTTTCACGGGTAAGTTTTACGGGTAAGTTTCACGGGTATGTTTCACGGGTGACGTTTCACGGGTTTAGGTTTCCCTGGTAAGTTTCACGGGTCAAAGTTTCACGGGTAAGTTTCACGGGTAAGTTTCACGGGTATGTTTCACGGGTGACGTTTCACGGGTCTAGGTTTCACTGGTAAGTTTCACGGGTCAAGGTTTCACGGGTAAGTTTCACGGGTAAGTTTCACGGGTATGTTTCACGGGTGACGTTTCACGGGTCTAGGTTTCACTGGTAAGTTTCACGGGTCAAGGTTTTACGGGTAAGTTTCACGGGTAAGTTTCACGGGTATGTTTCACGGGTGACGTTTCACGAGTCTAGGTTTCACTGGTAAGTTTCACGGGTCAAGGTTTCACGGGTAAGTTTCACGGGTAAGTTTTACGGGTAAGTTTCACGGGTGACGTTTCACGGGTGACGTTTCACGGGTCTAGGTTTCACTGGTAAGTTTCACGGGTCAAGGTTTTACGGGTAAGTTTCACGGGTAAGTTTCACGGGTAAGTTTTACGGGTATGTTTTACAGGTGACGTTTCACGGGTCTAGGTTTCACTGGTAAGTTTCACGGGTCAAGGTTTCACGGGTAAGTTTCACGGGTAAGTTTCACGGGTATGTTTCACGGGTGACGTTTCACGGGTCTAGGTTTCACTGGAAAGTTTCACGGGTCAAGGTTTTACGGGTAAGTTTCACGGGTAAGTTTTACGGGTATGTTTCATGGGTGATGTTTCACGGGTCTAGGTTTCACTGGTAAGTTTCACGGGTCAAGGTTTCACGGGTAAGTTTCACGGGTATGTTTCACGAGTGACGTTTCACGGGTCTATGTTTCACTGGTAAGTTTCACGGGTAAGTTTCACGGGTATGTTTCACGGGTGACGTTTCACGGGTCTAGGTTTCACTGGTAAGTTTCACGGGTCAAGGTTTCACGGGTAAGTTTCACGGGTAAGTTTCACGGGTATGTTTCACGGGTGACGTTTCACGGGTCTAGGTTTCACTGGTAAGTTTCACGGGTCAAGGTTTCACGGGTAAGTTTCACGGGTAAGTTTCACGGGTATGTTTCACGGGTGACGTTTCACGGGTCTAGGTTTCACTGGTAAGTTTCACGGGTCAAGGTTTCACGGGTAAGTTTCACGGGTATGTTTCACGGGTGACGTTTCACGGGTCTAGGTTTCACTGGTAAGTTTCACGGGTCAAGGTTTTACGGGTAAGTTTCACGGGTAAGTTTCACGGGTATGTTTCACGGGTCTAGGTTTCACTGGTAAGTTTCACGGGTCAAGGTTTCACGGGTAAGTTTCACGGGTAAGTTTTACGGGTAAGTTTCACGGGTGACGTTTCACGGGTGACGTTTCACGGGTGACGTTTCACGGGTCTAGGTTTCACGGTTCAAGGTTTCACGGGTAAGTTTCACGGGTAAGTTTCACGGGTATGTTTCACGGGTGACGTTTCACGGGTCTAGGTTTCACTGGAAAGTTTCACGGGTCAAGGTTTCACGGGTAAGTTTCACAGGTAAGTTTTACGGGTATGTTTTACAGGTGACGTTTCACGGGTCTAGGTTTCACTGGTAAGTTTCACGGGTCAAGGTTTCACGGGTAAGTTTCACGGGTAAGTTTCACGGGTATGTTTCACGGGTGACGTTTCACGGGTCTAGGTTTCACTGGTAAGCTTCACGGGTCAAGGTTTCACGGGTAAATTTCACGGGTAAGTTTCACGGGTATGTTTCACGGGTGACGTTTCACGGGTCTAGGTTTCACTGGTAAGTTTCACGGGTCAAGGTTTCACGGGTAAGTTTCACGGGTAAGTTTCACTGGTATGTTTCACGGGTGACGTTTCACGGGTCTAGGTTTCACTGGTAAGTTTCACGGGTCAAGGTTTCACGGGGAAGTTTCACGGGTAAGTTTCACGGGTATGTTTTACGGGTGACGTTTCACGGGTCTAGGTTTCACTGGTAAGTTTCACGGGTCAAGGTTTCACGGGTAAGTTTCACGGGTAAGTTTTACGGGTAAGTTTCACGGGTGACGTTTCACGGGTCTAGGTTTCACTGGTAAGTTTCACGTGTCAAGGTTTCACGGGTAAGTTTCACGGGTAAGTTTCACGGGTATGTTTCACGGGTGACGTTTCACGGGTCTAGGTGTCACTGGTAAGTTTCACGGGTCAAGGTTTCACGGGTAAGTTTCACGGGTAAGTTTCACGGGTGACGTTTCACGGGTCTAGGTTTCACTGGTAAGTTTCACGGGTCAAGGTTTCACGGGTAAGTTTCACGGGTAAGTTTCACGGGTAAGTTTTACGGGTAAGTTTCACGGGTATGTTTCACGGGTGACGTTTCACGGGTTTAGGTTTCCCTGGTAAGTTTCACGGGTCAAAGTTTCACGGGTAAGTTTCACGGGTAAGTTTCACGGGTAAGTTTTACGGGTAAGTTTCACGGGTGACGTTTCACGGGTCTAGGTTTCACTGGTAAGTTTCACGGGTCAAGGTTTCACGGGTAAGTTTCACGGGTCTAGGTTTCACTGGTAAGTTTCACGGGTCAAGGTTTCACGGATAAGTTTCACGAGTAAGTTTCACGGGTATGTTTCACGGGTGACGTTTTACGGGTCTAGGTTTAACTGGTAAGTTTCACGGGTCAAGGTTTCACGGGTAAGTTTCACGGGTAAGTTTCACGGGTAAGTTTCACGGGTGAGTTTCACGGGTGACGTTTCACGGGTCTAGGTTTCACTGGTAAGTTTCACGGGTCAAGGTTTCACGGGTAAGTTTCACAGGTAAGTTTCACGGCTAAGTTTCACGGGTAAGTTTCACGGGTATGTTTCACGGGTGACGTTTCACGGGTCTAGGTTTCACTGGTAAGTTTCACGGGTCAAGGTTTTACGGGTAAGTTTCACGGGTAAGTTTCACGGGTATGTTTCACGGGTGACGTTTCACGAGTCTAGGTTTCACTGGTAAGTTTCACGGGTCAAGGTTTCACGGGTAAGTTTCACGGGTAAGTTTTACGGGTAAGTTTCACGGGTGACGTTTCACGGGTGACGTTTCACGGGTCTAGGTTTCACTGGTAAGTTTCACGGGTCAAGGTTTTACGGGTAAGTTTCACGGGTAAGTTTCACGGGTAAGTTTTACGGGTATGTTTTACAGGTGAAGTTTCACGGGTTTAGGTTTCACTGGTAAGTTTCACGGGTCAAGGTTTCACGGGTAAGTTTCACGGGTATGTTTCACGGGTGACGTTTCACGGGTCTAGGTTTCACTGGAAAGTTTCACGGGTCAAGGTTTCACGGGTAAGTTTCACGGGTAAGTTTTACGGGTATGTTTCATGGGTGATGTTTCACGGGTCTAGGTTTCACTGGTAAGTTTCACGGGTCAAGGTTTCACGGGTAAGTTTCACGGGTATGTTTCACGGGTGACGTTTCACGGGTCTAGGTTTCACTGGTAAGTTTCACGGGTCAAGGTTTCACGGGGAAGTTTCACGGGTAAGTTTCACGGGTATGTTTTACGGGTGACGTTTCACGGGTCTAGGTTTCACTGGTAAGTTTCACGTGTCTAGGTTTCACGGGTAAGTTTCACGGGTAAGTTTCACGGGTATGTTTCACGGGTGACGTTTCACGGGTCTAGGTGTCACTGGTAAGTTTCACGGGTAAGTTTCACGGGTAAGTTTCACGGGTATGTTTCACGGGTGACGTTTCACGGGTCTAGGTTTCACTGGTAAGTTTCACGGGTCAAGGTTTCACGGGTAAGTTTCACGGGTATGTTTCACGGGTGACGTTTCACGGGTCTAGGTTTCACTGGTAAGTTTTACGGGTAAGTTTCACGGGTAAGTTTCACGGGTATGTTTCACGGGTGACGTTTCACGAGTCTAGGTTTCACTGGTAAGTTTCACGGGTCAAGGTTTCACGGGTAAGTTTCACGGGTAAGTTTTACGGGTAAGTTTCACGGGTGACGTTTCACGGGTGACGTTTCACGGGTCTAGGTTTCACTGGTAAGTTTCACGGGTCAAGGTTTCACGGGTAAGTTTCACGGGTAAGTTTTACGGGTATGTTTTACAGGTGAAGTTTCACGGGTCTAGGTTTCACTGGTAAGTTTCACGGGTCAAGGTTTCACGGGTAAGTTTCACGGGTATGTTTCACGGGTGACGTTTCACGGGTCTAGGTTTCACTGGAAAGTTTCACGGGTCAAGGTTTCACGGGTAAGTTTCACGGGTAAGTTTTACGGGTATGTTTCATGGGTGATGTTTCACGGGTCTAGGTTTCACTGGTAAGTTTCACGGGTCAAGGTTTCACGGGTAAGTTTCACGGGTATGTTTCACGAGTGACGTTTCAAGGGTCTATGTTTCACTGGTAAGTTTCACGGGTCAAGGTTTCACGGGTAAGTTTCACGGGTAAGTTTCACGGGTATGTTTCACGGGTGACGTTTCACGGGTCTAGGTCTCACTGGTAAGTTTCACGGGTCAAGGTTTCACGGGTAAGTTTCACGGGTAAGTTTCACGGGTATGTTTCACGGGTGACGTTTCACGGGTCTAGGTTTCACTGGTAAGTTTCACGGGTCAAGGTTTCACGGGTAAGTTTCACGGGTAAGTTTCACGGGTATGTTTCACGGGTGACGTTTCACGGGTCTAGGTTTCACTGGTAAGTTTCACGGGTCAAGGTTTCACGGGTAAGTTTCACGGGTATGTTTCACGGGTGACGTTTCACGGGTCTAGGTTTCACTGGTAAGTTTCACGGGTCAAGGTTTTACGGGTAAGTTTCACGGGTAAGTTTCACGGGTATGTTTCACGGGTCTAGGTTTCACTGGTAAGTTTCACGGGTCAAGGTTTCACGGGTAAGTTTCACGGGTAAGTTTTACGGGTAAGTTTCACGGGTGACGTTTCACGGGTGACGTTTCACGGGTCTATGTTTCACTGGTAAGTTTCACGGGTCAAGGTTTCACGGGTAAGTTTCACGGGTAAGTTTCACGGGTATGTTTCACGGGTGACGTTTCACGGGTCTAGGTTTCACTGGTAAGTTTCACGGGTCAAGGTTTCACGGGTAAGTTTCACGGGTAAGTTTCACGGGTATGTTTCACGGGTGACGTTTCACGGGTCTAGGTTTCACTGGTAAGTTTCACGGGTCAAGGTTTCACGGGTAAGTTTCACGGGTAAGTTTCACGGGTATGTTTCACGGGTGACGTTTCACGGGTCTAGGTTTCACTGGTAAGTTTCACGGGTCAAGGTTTCACGGGTAAGTTTCACGGGTAAGTTTCACGGGTGACGTTTCACGGGTCTAGGTTTCACTGGTAAGTTTCACGGGTCAAGGTTTTACGGGTAAGTTTCACGGGTAAGTTTCACGGGTATGTTTCACGGGTCTAGGTTTCACTGGTAAGTTTCACGGGTCAAGGTTTCACGGGTAAGTTTCACGGGAAGGTTTTACGGGTAAGTTTCACGGGTGACGTTTCACGGGTGACGTTTCACGGGTCTAGGTTTCACTGGTAAGTTTCACGGGTCAAGGTTTCACGGGTAAGTTTCACGGGTAAGTTTCACGGGTATGTTTTACGGGTGACGTTTCACGGGTCTAGGTTTCACTGGAAAGTTTCACGGGTCAAGGTTTCACGGGTAAGTTTTACGGGTATGTTTTACAGGTGACGTTTCACGGGTCTAGGTTTCACTGGTAAGTTTCACGGGTCAAGGTTTCACGGGTAAGTTTCACGGGTAAGTTTCACGGGTATGTTTCACGGGTGACGTTTCACGGGTCTAGGTGTCACTGGTAAGTTTCACGGGTCAAGGTTTCACGGGTAAGTTTCACGGGTAAGTTTCACGGGTATGTTTCACGGGTGACGTTTCACGGGTCTAGGTTTCACTGGTAAGTTTCACGGGTCAAGGTTTCACGGGTAAGTTTCACGGGTAAGTTTTACGGGTAAGTTTCACGGGTCAAGGTATCACGGGTAAGTTTTACGGGTAAGTTTCACGGGTATGTTTCACGGGTGACGTTTCACGGGTTTAGGTTTCCCTGGTAAGTTTCACGGGTCTAGGTTTCACTGGTAAGTTTCACGGGTCAAGGTATCACGGGTAAGTTTTACGGGTAAGTTTCACGGGTATGTTTCACGGGTGACGTTTCACGGGTTTAGGTTTCCCTGGTAAGTTTCACGGGTCAAAGTTTCACGGGTAAGTTTCACGGGTAAGTTTCACGGGTATGTTTCACGGGTGACGTTTCACGGGTCTAGGTTTCACTGGTAAGTTTCACGGGTCAAGGTTTTACGGGTAAGTTTCACGGGTAAGTTTCACGGGTATGTTTCACGGGTGACGTTTCACGAGTCTAGGTTTCACTGGTAAGTTTCACGGGTCAAGGTTTCACGGGTAAGTTTCACGGGTAAGTTTTACGGGTAAGTTTCACGGGTGACGTTTCACGGGTGACGTTTCACGGGTCTAGGTTTCACTGGTAAGTTTCACGGGTCAAGGTTTTACGGGTAAGTTTCACGGGTAAGTTTCACGGGTAAGTTTTACGGGTATGTTTTACAGGTGAAGTTTCACGGGTCTAGGTTTCACTGGTAAGTTTCACGGGTCAAGGTTTCACGGGTAAGTTTCACGGGTAAGTTTCACGGGTATGTTTCACGGGTGACGTTTCACGGGTCTAGGTTTCACTGGAAAGTTTCACGGGTCAAGGTTTCACGGGTAAGTTTCACGGGTAAGTTTTACGGGTATGTTTCATGGGTGATGTTTCACGGGTCTAGGTTTCACTGGTAAGTTTCACGGGTCAAGGTTTCACGGGTAAGTTTCACGGGTATGTTTCACGAGTGACGTTTCAAGGGTCTATGTTTCACTGGTAAGTTTCACGGGTCAAGGTTTCACGGGTAAGTTTCACGGGTAAGTTTCACGGGTATGTTTCACGGGCGACGTTTCACGGGTCTAGGTTTCACTGGTAAGTTTCACGGGTCAAGGTTTCACGGGTAAGTTTCACGGGTATGTTTCACGGGTGACGTTTCACGGGTCTAGGTTTCACTGGTAAGTTTCACGGGTCAAGGTTTCACGGGTAAGTTTCACGGGTAAGTTTCACGGGTATGTTTCACGGGTGACGTTTCACGGGTCTAGGTTTTACTGGTAAGTTTCACGGGTCAAGGTTTCACGGGTAAGTTTCACGGGTATGTTTCACGGGTGACGTTTCACGGGTCTAGGTTTCACTGGTAAGTTTCACGGGTCAAGGTTTTACGGGTAAGTTTCACGGGTAAATTTCACGGGTATGTTTCACGGGTCTAGGTTTCACTGGTAAGTTTCACGGGTCAAGGTTTCACGGGTAAGTTTCACGGGTAAGTTTTACGGGTAAGTTTCACGGGTGACGTTTCACGGGTGACGTTTCACGGGTCTAGGTTTCACTGGTAAGTTTCACGGGTCAAGGTTTCACGGGTAAGTTTCACGGGTAAGTTTCACGGGTATGTTTCACGGGTGACGTTTCACGGGTCTAGGTTTCACTGGAAAGTTTCACGGGTCAAGGTTTCACGGGTAAGTTTTACGGGTATGTTTTACAGGTGACGTTTCACGGGTCTAGGTTTCACTGGTAAGTTTCACGGGTCAAGGTTTCACGGGTAAGTTTCACGGGTAAGTTTCACGGGTATGTTTCACGGGTGACGTTTCACGGGTCTAGGTTTCACTGGTAAGCTTCACGGGTCAAGGTTTCACGGGTAAATTTCACGGGTAAGTTTCATGGGTATGTTTCACGGGTGACGTTTCACGGGTCTAGGTTTCACTGGTAAGTTTCACGGGTCAAGGTTTCACGGGTAAGTTTCACGGGTAAGTTTCACTGGTATGTTTCACGGGTGACGTTTCACGGGTCTAGGTTTCACTGGTAAGTTTCACGGGTCAAGGTTTCACGGGGAAGTTTCACGGGTAAGTTTCACGGGTATGTTTTACGGGTGACGTTTCACGGGTCTAGGTTTCACTGGTAAGTTTCACGGGTCAAGGTTTCACGGGTAAGTTTCACGGGTAAGTTTTACGGGTAAGTTTCACGGGTGACGTTTCACGGGTCTAGGTTTCACTGGTAAGTTTCACGTGTCAAGGTTTCACGGGTAAGTTTCATGGGTAAGTTTCACGGGTATGTTTCACGGGTGACGTTTCACGGGTCTAGGTGTCACTGGTAAGTTTCACGGGTCAAGGTTTCACGGGTAAGTTTCACGGGTAAGTTTCACGGGTGACGTTTCACGGGTCTAGGTTTCACTGGTAAGTTTCACGGGTCAAGGTTTCACGGGTAAGTTTCACGTGTAAGTTTCACGGGTAAGTTTTACGGGTAAGTTTCACGGGTATGTTTCACGGGTGACGTTTCACGGGTTTAGGTTTCCCTGGTAAGTTTCACGGGTCAAAGTTTCACGGGTAAGTTTCACGGGTAAGTTTCACGGGTATGTTTCACGGGTGACGTTTCACGGGTCTAGGTTTCACTGGTAAGTTTCACGGGTCAAGGTTTTACGGGTAAGTTTCACGGGTAAGTTTCACGGGTATGTTTCACGGGTGACGTTTCACGAGTCTAGGTTTCACTGGTAAGTTTCACGGGTCAAGGTTTCACGGGTAAGTTTCACGGGTAAGTTTTACGGGTAAGTTTCACGGGTGACGTTTCACGGGTGACGTTTCACGGGTCTAGGTTTCACTGGTAAGTTTCACGGGTCAAGGTTTTACGGGTAAGTTTCACGGGTAAGTTTCACGGGTAAGTTTTACGGGTATGTTTTACAGGTGACGTTTCACTGGTCTAGGTTTCACTGGTAAGTTTCACGGGTCAAGGTTTCACGGGTAAGTTTCACGGGTAAGTTTCACGGGTATGTTTCACGGGTGACGTTTCACGGGTCTAGGTTTCACTGGAAAGTTTCACGGGTCAAGGTTTTACGGGTAAGTTTCACGGGTAAGTTTTACGGGTATGTTTCATGGGTGATGTTTCACGGGTCTAGGTTTCACTGGTAAGTTTCACGGGTCAAGGTTTCACGGGTAAGTTTCACGGGTATGTTTCACGAGTGACGTTTCACGGGTCTATGTTTCACTGGTAAGTTTCACGGGTAAGTTTCACGGGTATGTTTCACGGGTGACGTTTCACGGGTCTAGGTTTCACTGGTAAGTTTCACGGGTCAAGGTTTCACGGGTAAGTTTCACGGGTAAGTTTCACGGGTATGTTTCACGGGTGACGTTTCACGGGTCTAGGTTTCACTGGTAAGTTTCACGGGTCAAGGTTTCACGGGTAAGTTTCACGGGTAAGTTTCACGGGTATGTTTCACGGGTGACGTTTCACGGGTCTAGGTTTCACTGGTAAGTTTCACGGGTCAAGGTTTCACGGGTAAGTTTCACGGGTATGTTTCACGGGTGACGTTTCACGGGTCTAGGTTTCACTGGTAAGTTTCACGGGTCAAGGTTTTACGGGTAAGTTTCACGGGTAAGTTTCACGGGTATGTTTCACGGGTCTAGGTTTCACTGGTAAGTTTCACGGGTCAAGGTTTCACGGGTAAGTTTCACGGGTAAGTTTTACGGGTAAGTTTCACGGGTGACGTTTCACGGGTGACGTTTCACGGGTCTAGGTTTCACTGGTAAGTTTCACGGTTCAAGGTTTCACGGGTAAGTTTCACGGGTAAGTTTCACGGGTATGTTTCACGGGTGACGTTTCACGGGTCTAGGTTTCACTGGAAAGTTTCACGGGTCAAGGTTTCACGGGTAAGTTTCACGGGTAAGTTTTACGGGTATGTTTTACAGGTGACGTTTCACGGGTCTAGGTTTCACTGGTAAGTTTCACGGGTCAAGGTTTCACGGGTAAGTTTCACGGGTAAGTTTCACGGGTATGTTTCACGGGTGACGTTTCACGGGTCTAGGTTTCACTGGTAAGCTTCACGGGTCAAGGTTTCACGGGTAAATTTCACGGGTAAGTTTCACGGGTATGTTTCACGGGTGACGTTTCACGGGTCTAGGTTTCACTGGTAAGTTTCACGGGTCAAGGTTTCACGGGTAAGTTTTACGGGTATGTTTCATGGGTGATGTTTCACGGGTCTAGGTTTCACTGGTAAGTTTCACGGGTCAAGGTTTCACGGGTAAGTTTCACGGGTATGTTTCACGAGTGACGTTTCACGGGTCTATGTTTCACTGGTAAGTTTCACGGGTCAAGGTTTCACGGGTAAGTTTCACGGGTAAGTTTCACGGGTATGTTTCACGGGTGACGTTTCACGGGTCTAGGTTTCACTGGTAAGTTTCACGGGTCAAGGTTTCACGGGTAAGTTTCACGGGTAAGTTTCACGGGTATGTTTCACGGGTGACGTTTCACGGGTCTAGGTTTCACTGGTAAGTTTCACGGGTCAAGGTTTCACGGGTAAGTTTCACGGGTAAGTTTCACGGGTATGTTTCACGGGTGACGTTTCACGGGTCTAGGTTTCACTGGTAAGTTTCACGGGTCAAGGTTTCACGGGTAAGTTTCACGGGTAAGTTTCACGGGTGACGTTTCACGGGTCTAGGTTTCACTGGTAAGTTTCACGGGTCAAGGTTTTACGGGTAAGTTTCACGGGTAAGTTTCACGGGTATGTTTCACGGGTCTAGGTTTCACTGGTAAGTTTCACGGGTCAAGGTTTCACGGGTAAGTTTCACGGGTAAGTTTTACGGGTAAGTTTCACGGGTGACGTTTCACGGGTGACGTTTCACGGGTCTAGGTTTCACTGGTAAGTTTCACGGGTCAAGGTTTCACGGGTAAGTTTCACGGGTAAGTTTCACGGGTATGTTTTACGGGTGACGTTTCACGGGTCTAGGTTTCACTGGAAAGTTTCACGGGTCAAGGTTTCACGGGTAAGTTTTACGGGTATGTTTTACAGGTGACGTTTCACGGGTCTAGGTTTCACTGGTAAGTTTCACGGGTCAAGGTTTCACGGGTAAGTTTCACGGGTAAGTTTCACGGGTATGTTTCACGGGTGACGTTTCACGGGTCTAGGTTTCACTGGTAAGTTTCACGGGTCAAGGTTTCACGGGTAAATTTCACGGGTAAGTTTCACGGGTATGTTTCACGGGTGACGTTTCACGGGTCTAGGTTTCACTGGTAAGTTTCACGGGTCAAGGTTTCACGGGTAAGTTTCACGGGTAAGTTTCACTGGTATGTTTCACGGGTGACGTTTCACGGGTCTAGGTTTCACTGGTAAGTTTCACGGGTCAAGGTTTCACGGGGAAGTTTCACGGGTAAGTTTCACGGGTATGTTTTACGGGTGACGTTTCACGGGTCTAGGTTTCACTGGTAAGTTTCACGGGTCAAGGTTTCACGGGTAAGTTTCACGGGTCAAGGTTTCACGGGTAAGTTTTACGGGTATGTTTTACAGGTGACGTTTCACGGGTCTAGGTTTCACTGGTTAGTTTCACGGGTCAAGGTTTCACGGGTAAGTTTCACGGGTAAGTTTCACGGGTATGTTTCACGGGTGACGTTTCACGGGTCTAGGTTTCACTGGTAAGTTTCACGGGTCAAGGTTTCACGGGTAAATTTCACGGGTAAGTTTCACGGGTATGTTTCACGGGTGACGTTTCACGGGTCTAGGTTTCACTGGTAAGTTTCACGGGTCAAGGTTTCACGGGTAAGTTTCACGGGTAAGTTTCACTGGTATGTTTCACGGGTGACGTTTCACGGGTCTAGGTTTCACTGGTAAGTTTCACGGGTCAAGGTTTCACGGGGAAGTTTCACGGGTAAGTTTCACGGGTATGTTTTACGGGTGACGTTTCACGGGTCTAGGTTTCACTGGTAAGTTTCACGTGTCAAGGTTTCACGGGTAAGTTTCACGGGTAAGTTTCACGGGTATGTTTCACGGGTGACGTTTCACGGGTCTAGGTGTCACTGGTAAGTTTCACGGGTCAAGGTTTCACGGGTAAGTTTCACGGGTAAGTTTCACGGGTATGTTTCACGGGTGACGTTTCACGGGTCTAGGTTTCACTGGTAAGTTTCACGGGTCAAGGTTTCACGGGTAAGTTTCACGGGTAAGTTTTACGGGTAAGTTTTACGGGTCAAGGTATCACGGGTAAGTTTTACGGGTAAGTTTCACGGGTATGTTTCACGGGTGACGTTTCACGGGTTTAGGTTTCCCTGGTAAGTTTCACGGGTCTAGGTTTCACTGGTAAGTTTCACGGGTCAAGGTATCACGGGTAAGTTTTACGGGTAAGTTTCACGGGTATGTTTCACGGGTGACGTTTCACGGGTTTAGGTTTCCCTGGTAAGTTTCACGGGTCAAAGTTTCACGGGTAAGTTTCACGGGTAAGTTTCACGGGTATGTTTCACGGGTGACGTTTCACGGGTCTAGGTTTCACTGGTAAGTTTCACGGGTCAAGGTTTTACGGGTAAGTTTCACGGGTAAGTTTCACGGGTATGTTTCACGGGTGACGTTTCACGAGTCTAGGTTTCACTGGTAAGTTTCACGGGTCAAGGTTTCACGGGTAAGTTTCACGGGTAAGTTTTACGGGTAAGTTTCACGGGTGACGTTTCACGGGTGACGTTTCACGGGTCTAGGTTTCACTGGTAAGTTTCACGGGTCAAGGTTTTACGGGTAAGTTTCACGGGTAAGTTTCACGGGTAAGTTTTACGGGTATGTTTTACAGGTGAAGTTTCACGGGTCTAGGTTTCACTGGTAAGTTTCACGGGTCAAGGTTTCACGGGTAAGTTATACGGGTAAGTTTCACGGGTATGTTTCACGGGTGACGTTTCACGGGTCTAGGTTTCACTGGAAAGTTTCACGGGTCAAGGTTTCACGGGTAAGTTTCACGGGTAAGTTTTACGGGTATGTTTCATGGGTGATGTTTCACGGGTCTAGGTTTCACTGGTAAGTTTCACGGGTCAAGGTTTCACGGGTAAGTTTCACGGGTATGTTTCACGAGTGACGTTTCAAGGGTCTATGTTTCACTGGTAAGTTTCACGGGTCAAGGTTTCACGGGTAAGTTTCACGGGTAAGTTTCACGGGTATGTTTCACGGGTGACGTTTCACGGGTCTAGGTTTCACTGGTAAGTTTCACGGGTCAAGGTTTCACGGGTAAGTTTCACGGGTAAGTTTCACGGGTATGTTTCACGGGTGACGTTTCACGGGTCTAGGTTTCACTGGTAAGTTTCACGGGTCAAGGTTTCACGGGTAAGTTTCACGGGTAAGTTTCACGGGTATGTTTCACGGGTGACGTTTCACGGGTCTAGGTTTCACTGGTAAGTTTCACGGGTCAAGGTTTCACGGGTAAGTTTCACGGGTATGTTTCACGGGTGACGTTTCACGGGTCTAGGTTTCACTGGTAAGTTTCACGGGTCAAGGTTTTACGGGTAAGTTTCACGGGTAAGTTTCACGGGTATGTTTCACGGGTCTAGGTTTCACTGGTAAGTTTCACGGGTCAAGGTTTCACGGGTAAGTTTCACGGGTAAGTTTTACGGGTAAGTTTCACGGGTGACGTTTCACGGGTGACGTTTCACGGGTCTAGGTTTCACTGGTAAGTTTCACGGGTCAAGGTTTCACGGGTAAGTTTCACGGGTAAGTTTCACGGGTATGTTTCACGGGTGACGTTTCACGGGTCTAGGTTTCACTGGAAAGTTTCACGGGTCAAGGTTTCACGGGTAAGTTTTACGGGTATGTTTTACAGGTGACGTTTCACGGGTCTAGGTTTCACTGGTAAGTTTCACGGGTCAAGGTTTCACGGGTAAGTTTCACGGGTAAGTTTCACGGGTATGTTTCACGGGTGACGTTTCACGAGTCTAGGTTTCACTGGTAAGTTTCACGGGTCAAGGTTTCACGGGTAAGTTTCACGGGTAAGTTTTACGGGTAAGTTTCACGGGTGACGTTTCACGGGTGACGTTTCACGGGTCTAGGTTTCACTGGTAAGTTTCACGGGTCAAGGTTTTACGGGTAAGTTTCACGGGTAAGTTTCACGGGTAAGTTTTACGGGTATGTTTTACAGGTGAAGTTTCACGGGTCTAGGTTTCACTGGTAAGTTTCACGGGTCAAGGTTTCACGGGTAAGTTATACGGGTAAGTTTCACGGGTATGTTTCACGGGTGACGTTTCACGGGTCTAGGTTTCACTGGAAAGTTTCACGGGTCAAGGTTTCACGGGTAAGTTTCACGGGTAAGTTTTACGGGTATGTTTCATGGGTGATGTTTCACGGGTCTAGGTTTCACTGGTAAGTTTCACGGGTCAAGGTTTCACGGGTAAGTTTCACGGGTATGTTTCACGAGTGACGTTTCAAGGGTCTATGTTTCACTGGTAAGTTTCACGGGTCAAGGTTTCACGGGTAAGTTTCACGGGTAAGTTTCACGGGTATGTTTCACGGGTGACGTTTCACGGGTCTAGGTTTCACTGGTAAGTTTCACGGGTCAAGGTTTCACGGGTAAGTTTCACGGGTAAGTTTCACGGGTATGTTTCACGGGTGACGTTTCACGGGTCTAGGTTTCACTGGTAAGTTTCACGGGTCAAGGTTTCACGGGTAAGTTTCACGGGTAAGTTTCACGGGTATGTTTCACGGGTGACGTTTCACGGGTCTAGGTTTCACTGGTAAGTTTCACGGGTCAAGGTTTCACGGGTAAGTTTCACGGGTATGTTTCACGGGTGACGTTTCACGGGTCTAGGTTTCACTGGTAAGTTTCACGGGTCAAGGTTTTACGGGTAAGTTTCACGGGTAAGTTTCACGGGTATGTTTCACGGGTCTAGGTTTCACTGGTAAGTTTCACGGGTCAAGGTTTCACGGGTAAGTTTCACGGGTAAGTTTTACGGGTAAGTTTCACGGGTGACGTTTCACGGGTGACGTTTCACGGGTCTAGGTTTCACTGGTAAGTTTCACGGGTCAAGGTTTCACGGGTAAGTTTCACGGGTAAGTTTCACGGGTATGTTTCACGGGTGACGTTTCACGGGTCTAGGTTTCACTGGAAAGTTTCACGGGTCAAGGTTTCACGGGTAAGTTTTACGGGTATGTTTTACAGGTGACGTTTCACGGGTCTAGGTTTCACTGGTAAGTTTCACGGGTCAAGGTTTCACGGGTAAGTTTCACGGGTAAGTTTCACGGGTATGTTTCACGGGTGACGTTTCACGGGTCTAGGTTTCACTGGTAAGTTTCACGGGTCAAGGTTTCACGGGTAAATTTCACGGGTAAGTTTCACGGGTATGTTTCACGGGTGACGTTTCACGGGTCTAGGTTTCACTGGTAAGTTTCACGGGTCAAGGTTTCACGGGTAAGTTTCACGGGTAAGTTTCACTGGTATGTTTCACGGGTGACGTTTCACGGGTCTAGGTTTCACTGGTAAGTTTCACGGGTCAAGGTTTCACGGGGAAGTTTCACGGGTAAGTTTCACGGGTATGTTTTACGGGTGACGTTTCACGGGTCTAGGTTTCACTGGTAAGTTTCACGGGTCAAGGTTTCACGGGTAAGTTTCACGGGTAAGTTTTACGGGTAAGTTTCACGGGTGACGTTTCACGGGTCTAGGTTTCACTGGTAAGTTTCACGTGTCAAGGTTTCACGGGTAAGTTTCACGGGTAAGTTTCACGGGTATGTTTCACGGGTGACGTTTCACGGGTCTAGGTGTCACTGGTAAGTTTCACGGGTCAAGGTTTCACGGGTAAGTTTCACGGGTAAGTTTTACGGGTATGTTTCATGGGTGATGTTTCACGGGTCTAGGTTTCACTGGTAAGTTTCACGGGTCAAGGTTTCACGGGTAAGTTTCACGGGTATGTTTCACGAGTGACGTTTCACGGGTCTATGTTTCACTGGTAAGTTTCACGGGTAAGTTTCACGGGTAAGTTTCACGGGTAAGTTTCACGGGTAAGTTTCACGGGTATGTTTCACGGGTGACGTTTCACGGGTCTAGGTTTCACTGGTAAGTTTCACGGGTCAAGGTTTCACGGGTAAGTTTCACGGGTAAGTTTCACGGGTATGTTTCACGGGTGACGTTTCACGGGTCTAGGTTTCACTGGTAAGTTTCACGGGTCAAGGTTTCACGGGTATGTTTCACGGGTGACGTTTCACGGGTCTAGGTTTCACTGGTAAGTTTCACGGGTCAAGGTTTCAAGTGTAAGTTTCACGGGTAAGTTTTACGGGTATGTTTCATGGGTGATGTTTCACGGGTCTAGGTTTCACTGGTAAGTTTCACGGGTCAAGGTTTCACGGGTAAGTTTCACGGGTATGTTTCACGAGTGACGTTTCACGGGTCTTTGTTTCACTGGTAAGTTTCACGGGTCAAGGTTTCACGGGTAAGTTTCACGGGTAAGTTTCACGGGTATGTTTCACGGGTGACGTTTCACGGGTCTAGGTTTCACTGGTAAGTTTCACGGGTCAAGGTTTCACGGGTAAGTTTCACGGGTATGTTTCACGGGTCAAGGTTTCACGGGTAAGTTTCACGGGTAAGTTTCACTGGTATGTTTCACGGGTGACGTTTCACGGGTCTAGGTTTCACTGGTAAGTTTCACGGGTCAAGGTTTCACGGGGAAGTTTCACGGGTAAGTTTCACGGGTATGTTTTACGGGTGACGTTTCACGGGTCTAGGTTTCACTGGTAAGTTTCACGGGTCAAGGTTTCACGGGTAAGTTTCACGGGTCAAGGTTTCACGGGTAAGTTTTACGGGTATGTTTTACAGGTGACGTTTCACGGGTCTAGGTTTCACTGGTTAGTTTCACGGGTCAAGGTTTCACGGGTAAGTTTCACGGGTAAGTTTCACGGGTATGTTTCACGGGTGACGTTTCACGGGTCTAGGTTTCACTGGTAAGTTTCACGGGTCAAGGTTTCACGGGTAAATTTCACGGGTAAGTTTCACGGGTATGTTTCACGGGTGACGTTTCACGGGTCTAGGTTTCACTGGTAAGTTTCACGGGTCAAGGTTTCACGGGTAAGTTTCACGGGTAAGTTTCACTGGTATGTTTCACGGGTGACGTTTCACGGGTCTAGGTTTCACTGGTAAGTTTCACGGGTCAAGGTTTCACGGGGAAGTTTCACGGGTAAGTTTCACGGGTATGTTTTACGGGTGACGTTTCACGGGTCTAGGTTTCACTGGTAAGTTTCACGTGTCAAGGTTTCACGGGTAAGTTTCACGGGTAAGTTTCACGGGTATGTTTCACGGGTGACGTTTCACGGGTCTAGGTGTCACTGGTAAGTTTCACGGGTCAAGGTTTCACGGGTAAGTTTCACGGGTAAGTTTCACGGGTATGTTTCACGGGTGACGTTTCACGGGTCTAGGTTTCACTGGTAAGTTTCACGGGTCAAGGTTTCACGGGTAAGTTTCACGGGTAAGTTTTACGGGTAAGTTTTACGGGTCAAGGTATCACGGGTAAGTTTTACGGGTAAGTTTCACGGGTATGTTTCACGGGTGACGTTTCACGGGTTTAGGTTTCCCTGGTAAGTTTCACGGGTCTAGGTTTCACTGGTAAGTTTCACGGGTCAAGGTATCACGGGTAAGTTTTACGGGTAAGTTTCACGGGTATGTTTCACGGGTGACGTTTCACGGGTTTAGGTTTCCCTGGTAAGTTTCACGGGTCAAAGTTTCACGGGTAAGTTTCACGGGTAAGTTTCACGGGTATGTTTCACGGGTGACGTTTCACGGGTCTAGGTTTCACTGGTAAGTTTCACGGGTCAAGGTTTTACGGGTAAGTTTCACGGGTAAGTTTCACGGGTATGTTTCACGGGTGACGTTTCACGAGTCTAGGTTTCACTGGTAAGTTTCACGGGTCAAGGTTTCACGGGTAAGTTTCACGGGTAAGTTTTACGGGTAAGTTTCACGGGTGACGTTTCACGGGTGACGTTTCACGGGTCTAGGTTTCACTGGTAAGTTTCACGGGTCAAGGTTTTACGGGTAAGTTTCACGGGTAAGTTTCACGGGTAAGTTTTACGGGTATGTTTTACAGGTGAAGTTTCACGGGTCTAGGTTTCACTGGTAAGTTTCACGGGTCAAGGTTTCACGGGTAAGTTATACGGGTAAGTTTCACGGGTATGTTTCACGGGTGACGTTTCACGGGTCTAGGTTTCACTGGAAAGTTTCACGGGTCAAGGTTTCACGGGTAAGTTTCACGGGTAAGTTTTACGGGTATGTTTCATGGGTGATGTTTCACGGGTCTAGGTTTCACTGGTAAGTTTCACGGGTCAAGGTTTCACGGGTAAGTTTCACGGGTATGTTTCACGAGTGACGTTTCAAGGGTCTATGTTTCACTGGTAAGTTTCACGGGTCAAGGTTTCACGGGTAAGTTTCACGGGTAAGTTTCACGGGTATGTTTCACGGGTGACGTTTCACGGGTCTAGGTTTCACTGGTAAGTTTCACGGGTCAAGGTTTCACGGGTAAGTTTCACGGGTAAGTTTCACGGGTATGTTTCACGGGTGACGTTTCACGGGTCTAGGTTTCACTGGTAAGTTTCACGGGTCAAGGTTTCACGGGTAAGTTTCACGGGTAAGTTTCACGGGTATGTTTCACGGGTGACGTTTCACGGGTCTAGGTTTCACTGGTAAGTTTCACGGGTCAAGGTTTCACGGGTAAGTTTCACGGGTATGTTTCACGGGTGACGTTTCACGGGTCTAGGTTTCACTGGTAAGTTTCACGGGTCAAGGTTTTACGGGTAAGTTTCACGGGTAAGTTTCACGGGTATGTTTCACGGGTCTAGGTTTCACTGGTAAGTTTCACGGGTCAAGGTTTCACGGGTAAGTTTCACGGGTAAGTTTTACGGGTAAGTTTCACGGGTGACGTTTCACGGGTGACGTTTCACGGGTCTAGGTTTCACTGGTAAGTTTCACGGGTCAAGGTTTCACGGGTAAGTTTCACGGGTAAGTTTCACGGGTATGTTTCACGGGTGACGTTTCACGGGTCTAGGTTTCACTGGAAAGTTTCACGGGTCAAGGTTTCACGGGTAAGTTTTACGGGTATGTTTTACAGGTGACGTTTCACGGGTCTAGGTTTCACTGGTAAGTTTCACGGGTCAAGGTTTCACGGGTAAGTTTCACGGGTAAGTTTCACGGGTATGTTTCACGGGTGACGTTTCACGAGTCTAGGTTTCACTGGTAAGTTTCACGGGTCAAGGTTTCACGGGTAAGTTTCACGGGTAAGTTTTACGGGTAAGTTTCACGGGTGACGTTTCACGGGTGACGTTTCACGGGTCTAGGTTTCACTGGTAAGTTTCACGGGTCAAGGTTTTACGGGTAAGTTTCACGGGTAAGTTTCACGGGTAAGTTTTACGGGTATGTTTTACAGGTGAAGTTTCACGGGTCTAGGTTTCACTGGTAAGTTTCACGGGTCAAGGTTTCACGGGTAAGTTATACGGGTAAGTTTCACGGGTATGTTTCACGGGTGACGTTTCACGGGTCTAGGTTTCACTGGAAAGTTTCACGGGTCAAGGTTTCACGGGTAAGTTTCACGGGTAAGTTTTACGGGTATGTTTCATGGGTGATGTTTCACGGGTCTAGGTTTCACTGGTAAGTTTCACGGGTCAAGGTTTCACGGGTAAGTTTCACGGGTATGTTTCACGAGTGACGTTTCAAGGGTCTATGTTTCACTGGTAAGTTTCACGGGTCAAGGTTTCACGGGTAAGTTTCACGGGTAAGTTTCACGGGTATGTTTCACGGGTGACGTTTCACGGGTCTAGGTTTCACTGGTAAGTTTCACGGGTCAAGGTTTCACGGGTAAGTTTCACGGGTAAGTTTCACGGGTATGTTTCACGGGTGACGTTTCACGGGTCTAGGTTTCACTGGTAAGTTTCACGGGTCAAGGTTTCACGGGTAAGTTTCACGGGTAAGTTTCACGGGTATGTTTCACGGGTGACGTTTCACGGGTCTAGGTTTCACTGGTAAGTTTCACGGGTCAAGGTTTCACGGGTAAGTTTCACGGGTATGTTTCACGGGTGACGTTTCACGGGTCTAGGTTTCACTGGTAAGTTTCACGGGTCAAGGTTTTACGGGTAAGTTTCACGGGTAAGTTTCACGGGTATGTTTCACGGGTCTAGGTTTCACTGGTAAGTTTCACGGGTCAAGGTTTCACGGGTAAGTTTCACGGGTAAGTTTTACGGGTAAGTTTCACGGGTGACGTTTCACGGGTGACGTTTCACGGGTCTAGGTTTCACTGGTAAGTTTCACGGGTCAAGGTTTCACGGGTAAGTTTCACGGGTAAGTTTCACGGGTATGTTTCACGGGTGACGTTTCACGGGTCTAGGTTTCACTGGAAAGTTTCACGGGTCAAGGTTTCACGGGTAAGTTTTACGGGTATGTTTTACAGGTGACGTTTCACGGGTCTAGGTTTCACTGGTAAGTTTCACGGGTCAAGGTTTCACGGGTAAGTTTCACGGGTAAGTTTCACGGGTATGTTTCACGGGTGACGTTTCACGGGTCTAGGTTTCACTGGTAAGTTTCACGGGTCAAGGTTTCACGGGTAAATTTCACGGGTAAGTTTCACGGGTATGTTTCACGGGTGACGTTTCACGGGTCTAGGTTTCACTGGTAAGTTTCACGGGTCAAGGTTTCACGGGTAAGTTTCACGGGTAAGTTTCACTGGTATGTTTCACGGGTGACGTTTCACGGGTCTAGGTTTCACTGGTAAGTTTCACGGGTCAAGGTTTCACGGGGAAGTTTCACGGGTAAGTTTCACGGGTATGTTTTACGGGTGACGTTTCACGGGTCTAGGTTTCACTGGTAAGTTTCACGGGTCAAGGTTTCACGGGTAAGTTTCACGGGTAAGTTTTACGGGTAAGTTTCACGGGTGACGTTTCACGGGTCTAGGTTTCACTGGTAAGTTTCACGTGTCAAGGTTTCACGGGTAAGTTTCACGGGTAAGTTTCACGGGTATGTTTCACGGGTGACGTTTCACGGGTCTAGGTGTCACTGGTAAGTTTCACGGGTCAAGGTTTCACGGGTAAGTTTCACGGGTAAGTTTTACGGGTATGTTTCATGGGTGATGTTTCACGGGTCTAGGTTTCACTGGTAAGTTTCACGGGTCAAGGTTTCACGGGTAAGTTTCACGGGTATGTTTCACGAGTGACGTTTCACGGGTCTATGTTTCACTGGTAAGTTTCACGGGTAAGTTTCACGGGTAAGTTTCACGGGTAAGTTTCACGGGTAAGTTTCACGGGTATGTTTCACGGGTGACGTTTCACGGGTCTAGGTTTCACTGGTAAGTTTCACGGGTCAAGGTTTCACGGGTAAGTTTCACGGGTAAGTTTCACGGGTATGTTTCACGGGTGACGTTTCACGGGTCTAGGTTTCACTGGTAAGTTTCACGGGTCAAGGTTTCACGGGTATGTTTCACGGGTGACGTTTCACGGGTCTAGGTTTCACTGGTAAGTTTCACGGGTCAAGGTTTCACGTGTAAGTTTCACGGGTAAGTTTTACGGGTATGTTTCATGGGTGATGTTTCACGGGTCTAGGTTTCACTGGTAAGTTTCACGGGTCAAGGTTTCACGGGTAAGTTTCACGGGTATGTTTCACGAGTGACGTTTCACGGGTCTTTGTTTCACTGGTAAGTTTCACGGGTCAAGGTTTCACGGGTAAGTTTCACGGGTAAGTTTCACGGGTATGTTTCACGGGTGACGTTTCACGGGTCTAGGTTTCACTGGTAAGTTTCACGGGTCAAGGTTTCACGGGTAAGTTTCACGGGTATGTTTCACGGGTCAAGGTTTCACGGGTAAGTTTCACGGGTAAGTTTCACGGGTATGTTTCACGGGTGACGTTTCACGGGTCTAGGTTTCACTGGTAAGTTTCACGGGTCAAGGTTTCACGGGTAAGTTTCACGGGTATGTTTCACGGGTGACGTTTCACGGGTCTAGGTTTCACTGGTAAGTTTCACGGGTCAAGGTTTTACGGGTAAGTTTCACGGGTAAGTTTCACGGGTATGTTTCACGGGTCTAGGTTTCACTGGTAAGTTTCACGGGTCAAGGTTTCACGGGTAAGTTTCACGGGTAAGTTTTACGGGTAAGTTTCACGGGTGACGTTTCACGGGTGACGTTTCACGGGTCTAGGTTTCACTGGTAAGTTTCACGGGTCAAGGTTTCACGGGTAAGTTTCACGGGTAAGTTTCACGGGTATGTTTCACGGGTGACGTTTCACGGGTCTAGGTTCCACTGGAAAGTTTCACGGGTCAAGGTTTCACGGGTAAGTTTCACGGGTAAGTTTTACGGGTATGTTTTACAGGTGACGTTTCACGGGTCTAGGTTTCACTGGTAAGTTTCACGGGTCAAGGTTTCACGGGTAAGTTTCACGGGTAAGTTTCACGGGTATGTTTCACGGGTGACGTTTCACGGGTCTAGGTTTCACTGGTAAGTTTCACGGGTCAAGGTTTCACGGGTAAATTTCACGGGTAAGTTTCACGGGTATGTTTCACGGGTGACGTTTCACGGGTCTAGGTTTCACTGGTAAGTTTCACGGGTCAAGGTTTCACGGGTAAGTTTCACGGGTAAGTTTCACTGGTATGTTTCACGGGTGACGTTTCACGGGTCTAGGTTTCACTGGTAAGTTTCACGGGTCAAGGTTTCACGGGGAAGTTTCACGGGTAAGTTTCACGGGTATGTTTTACGGGAGACGTTTCACGGGTCTAGGTTTCACTGGTAAGTTTCACGGGTCAAGGTTTCACGGGTAAGTTTCACGGGGAAGTTTTACGGGTAAGTTTCACGGGTGACGTTTCACGGGTCTAGGTTTCACTGGTAAGTTTCACGTGTCAAGGTTTCACGGGTAAGTTTCACGGGTAAGTTTCACGGGTAAGTTTCACGGGTATGTTTCACGGGTGACGTTTCACGGGTCTAGGTGTCACTGGTAAATTTCACGGGTCAAGGTTTCACGGGGAAGTTTCACGGGTAAGTTTCACGGGTGACGTTTCACGGGTCTAGGTTTCACTGGTAAGTTTCACGGGTCAAGGTTTCACGGGTAAGTTTCACGGGTAAGTTTCACGGGTAAGTTTCACGGGTAAGTTTTACGGGTAAGTTTCACGGGTATGTTTCACGGGTGACGTTTCACGGGTTTAGGTTTCCCTGGTAAGTTTCACGGGTCAAAGTTTCACGGGTAAGTTTCACGGGTAAGTTTCACGGGTATGTTTCACGGGTGACGTTTCACGGGTCTAGGTTTCACTGGTAAGTTTCACGGGTCAAGGTTTCACGGGTAAGTTTCACGGGTAAGTTTCACGGGTATGTTTCACGGGTGACGTTTCACGGGTCTAGGTTTCACTGGTAAGTTTCACGGGTCAAGGTTTTACGGGTAAGTTTCACGGGTAAGTTTCACGGGTATGTTTCACGGGTGACGTTTCACGGGTCTAGGTTTCACTGGTAAGTTTCACGGGTCAAGGTTTCACGGGTAAGTTTCACGGGTATGTTTCACGGGTGACGTTTCACGGGTCTAGGTTTCACTGGTAAGTTTCACGGGTCAAGGTTTTACGGGTAAGTTTCACGGGTAAGTTTCACGGGTATGTTTCACGGGTCTAGGTTTCACTGGTAAGTTTCACGGGTCAAGGTTTCACGGGTAAGTTTCACGGGTAAGTTTTACGGGTAAGTTTCACGGGTGACGTTTCACGGGTGACGTTTCACGGGTCTATGTTTCACTGGTAAGTTTCACGGGTCAAGGTTTCACGGGTAAGTTTCACGGGTAAGTTTCACGGGTATGTTTCACGGGTGACGTTTCACGGGTCTAGGTTTCACTGGTAAGTTTCACGGGTCAAGGTTTCACGGGTAAGTTTCACGGGTAAGTTTCACGGGTATGTTTCACGGGTGACGTTTCACGGGTCTAGGTTTCACTGGTAAGTTTCACGGGTCAAGGTTTCACGGGTAAGTTTCACGGGTAAGTTTCACGGGTATGTTTCACGGGTGACGTTTCACGGGTCTAGGTTTCACTGGTAAGTTTCACGGGTCAAGGTTTCACGGGTAAGTTTCACGGGTAAGTTTCACGGGTGACGTTTCACGGGTCTAGGTTTCACTGGTAAGTTTCACGGGTCAAGGTTTTACGGGTAAGTTTCACGGGTAAGTTTCACGGGTATGTTTCACGGGTCTAGGTTTCACTGGTAAGTTTCACGGGTCAAGGTTTCACGGGTCAAGGTTTCACGGGTAAGTTTCACGGGAAGGTTTTACGGGTAAGTTTCACGGGTGACGTTTCACGGGTGACGTTTCACGGGTCTAGGTTTCACTGGTAAGTTTCACGGGTCAAGGTTTCACGGGTAAGTTTCACGGGTAAGTTTCACGGGTATGTTTTACGGGTGACGTTTCACGGGTCTAGGTTTCACTGGAAAGTTTCACGGGTCAAGGTTTCACGGGTAAGTTTTACGGGTATGTTTTACAGGTGACGTTTCACGGGTCTAGGTTTCACTGGTAAGTTTCACGGGTCAAGGTTTCACGGGTAAGTTTCACGGGTAAGTTTCACGGGTATGTTTCACGGGTGACGTTTCACGGGTCTAGGTGTCACTGGTAAGTTTCACGGGTCAAGGTTTCACGGGTAAGTTTCACGGGTAAGTTTCACGGGTATGTTTCACGGGTGACGTTTCACGGGTCTAGGTTTCACTGGTAAGTTTCACGGGTCAAGGTTTCACGGGTAAGTTTCACGGGTAAGTTTTACGGGTAAGTTTCACGGGTCAAGGTATCACGGGTAAGTTTTACGGGTAAGTTTCACGGGTATGTTTCACGGGTGACGTTTCACGGGTTTAGGTTTCCCTGGTAAGTTTCACGGGTCTAGGTTTCACTGGTAAGTTTCACGGGTCAAGGTATCACGGGTAAGTTTTACGGGTAAGTTTCACGGGTATGTTTCACGGGTGACGTTTCACGGGTTTAGGTTTCCCTGGTAAGTTTCACGGGTCAAAGTTTCACGGGTAAGTTTCACGGGTAAGTTTCACGGGTATGTTTCACGGGTGACGTTTCACGGGTCTAGGTTTCACTGGTAAGTTTCACGGGTCAAGGTTTTACGGGTAAGTTTCACGGGTAAGTTTCACGGGTATGTTTCACGGGTGACGTTTCACGAGTCTAGGTTTCACTGGTAAGTTTCACGGGTCAAGGTTTCACGGGTAAGTTTCACGGGTAAGTTTTACGGGTAAGTTTCACGGGTGACGTTTCACGGGTGACGTTTCACGGGTCTAGGTTTCACTGGTAAGTTTCACGGGTCAAGGTTTTACGGGTAAGTTTCACGGGTAAGTTTCACGGGTAAGTTTTACGGGTATGTTTTACAGGTGAAGTTTCACGGGTCTAGGTTTCACTGGTAAGTTTCACGGGTCAAGGTTTCACGGGTAAGTTTCACGGGTAAGTTTCACGGGTATGTTTCACGGGTGACGTTTCACGGGTCTAGGTTTCACTGGAAAGTTTCACGGGTCAAGGTTTCACGGGTAAGTTTCACGGGTAAGTTTTACGGGTATGTTTCATGGGTGATGTTTCACGGGTCTAGGTTTCACTGGTAAGTTTCACGGGTCAAGGTTTCACGGGTAAGTTTCACGGGTATGTTTCACGAGTGACGTTTCAAGGGTCTATGTTTCACTGGTAAGTTTCACGGGTCAAGGTTTCACGGGTAAGTTTCACGGGTAAGTTTCACGGGTATGTTTCACGGGCGACGTTTCACGGGTCTAGGTTTCACTGGTAAGTTTCACGGGTCAAGGTTTCACGGGTAAGTTTCACGGGTATGTTTCACGGGTGACGTTTCACGGGTCTAGGTTTCACTGGTAAGTTTCACGGGTCAAGGTTTCACGGGTAAGTTTCACGGGTAAGTTTCACGGGTATGTTTCACGGGTGACGTTTCACGGGTCTAGGTTTTACTGGTAAGTTTCACGGGTCAAGGTTTCACGGGTAAGTTTCACGGGTATGTTTCACGGGTGACGTTTCACGGGTCTAGGTTTCACTGGTAAGTTTCACGGGTCAAGGTTTTACGGGTAAGTTTCACGGGTAAATTTCACGGGTATGTTTCACGGGTCTAGGTTTCACTGGTAAGTTTCACGGGTCAAGGTTTCACGGGTAAGTTTCACGGGTAAGTTTTACGGGTAAGTTTCACGGGTGACGTTTCACGGGTGACGTTTCACGGGTCTAGGTTTCACTGGTAAGTTTCACGGGTCAAGGTTTCACGGGTAAGTTTCACGGGTAAGTTTCACGGGTATGTTTCACGGGTGACGTTTCACGGGTCTAGGTTTCACTGGAAAGTTTCACGGGTCAAGGTTTCACGGGTAAGTTTTACGGGTATGTTTTACAGGTGACGTTTCTCGGGTCTAGGTTTCACTGGTAAGTTTCACGGGTCAAGGTTTCACGGGTAAGTTTCACGGGTAAGTTTCACGGGTATGTTTCACGGGTGACGTTTCACGGGTCTAGGTTTCACTGGTAAGCTTCACGGGTCAAGGTTTCACGGGTAAATTTCACGGGTAAGTTTCACGGGTATGTTTCACGGGTGACGTTTCACGGGTCTAGGTTTCACTGGTAAGTTTCACGGGTCAAGGTTTCACGGGTAAGTTTCACGGGTAAGTTTCACTGGTATGTTTCACGGGTGACGTTTCACGGGTCTAGGTTTCACTGGTAAGTTTCACGGGTCAAGGTTTCACGGGGAAGTTTCACGGGTAAGTTTCACGGGTATGTTTTACGGGTGACGTTTCACGGGTCTAGGTTTCACTGGTAAGTTTCACGGGTCAAGGTTTCACGGGTAAGTTTCACGGGTAAGTTTTACGGGTAAGTTTCACGGGTGACGTTTCACGGGTCTAGGTTTCACTGGTAAGTTTCACGTGTCAAGGTTTCACGGGTAAGTTTCATGGGTAAGTTTCACGGGTATGTTTCACGGGTGACGTTTCACGGGTCTAGGTGTCACTGGTAAGTTTCACGGGTCAAGGTTTCACGGGTAAGTTTCACGGGTAAGTTTCACGGGTGACGTTTCACGGGTCTAGGTTTCACTGGTAAGTTTCACGGGTCAAGGTTTCACGGGTAAGTTTCACGTGTAAGTTTCACGGGTAAGTTTTACGGGTAAGTTTCACGGGTATGTTTCACGGGTGACGTTTCACGGGTTTAGGTTTCCCTGGTAAGTTTCACGGGTCAAAGTTTCACGGGTAAGTTTCACGGGTAAGTTTCACGGGTATGTTTCACGGGTGACGTTTCACGGGTCTAGGTTTCACTGGTAAGTTTCACGGGTCAAGGTTTTACGGGTAAGTTTCACGGGTAAGTTTCACGGGTATGTTTCACGGGTGACGTTTCACGAGTCTAGGTTTCACTGGTAAGTTTCACGGGTCAAGGTTTCACGGGTAAGTTTCACGGGTAAGTTTTACGGGTAAGTTTCACGGGTGACGTTTCACGGGTGACGTTTCACGGGTCTAGGTTTCACTGGTAAGTTTCACGGGTCAAGGTTTTACGGGTAAGTTTCACGGGTAAGTTTCACGGGTAAGTTTTACGGGTATGTTTTACAGGTGACGTTTCACTGGTCTAGGTTTCACTGGTAAGTTTCACGGGTCAAGGTTTCACGGGTAAGTTTCACGGGTAAGTTTCACGGGTATGTTTCACGGGTGACGTTTCACGGGTCTAGGTTTCACTGGAAAGTTTCACGGGTCAAGGTTTTACGGGTAAGTTTCACGGGTAAGTTTTACGGGTATGTTTCATGGGTGATGTTTCACGGGTCTAGGTTTCACTGGTAAGTTTCACGGGTCAAGGTTTCACGGGTAAGTTTCACGGGTATGTTTCACGAGTGACGTTTCACGGGTCTATGTTTCACTGGTAAGTTTCACGGGTAAGTTTCACGGGTATGTTTCACGGGTGACGTTTCACGGGTCTAGGTTTCACTGGTAAGTTTCACGGGTCAAGGTTTCACGGGTAAGTTTCACGGGTAAGTTTCACGGGTATGTTTCACGGGTGACGTTTCACGGGTCTAGGTTTCACTGGTAAGTTTCACGGGTCAAGGTTTCACGGGTAAGTTTCACGGGTAAGTTTCACGGGTATGTTTCACGGGTGACGTTTCACGGGTCTAGGTTTCACTGGTAAGTTTCACGGGTCAAGGTTTCACGGGTAAGTTTCACGGGTATGTTTCACGGGTGACGTTTCACGGGTCTAGGTTTCACTGGTAAGTTTCACGGGTCAAGGTTTTACGGGTAAGTTTCACGGGTAAGTTTCACGGGTATGTTTCACGGGTCTAGGTTTCACTGGTAAGTTTCACGGGTCAAGGTTTCACGGGTAAGTTTCACGGGTAAGTTTTACGGGTAAGTTTCACGGGTGACGTTTCACGGGTGACGTTTCACGGGTCTAGGTTTCACTGGTAAGTTTCACGGTTCAAGGTTTCACGGGTAAGTTTCACGGGTAAGTTTCACGGGTATGTTTCACGGGTGACGTTTCACGGGTCTAGGTTTCACTGGAAAGTTTCACGGGTCAAGGTTTCACGGGTAAGTTTCACGGGTAAGTTTTACGGGTATGTTTTACAGGTGACGTTTCACGGGTCTAGGTTTCACTGGTAAGTTTCACGGGTCAAGGTTTCACGGGTAAGTTTCACGGGTAAGTTTCACGGGTATGTTTCACGGGTGACGTTTCACGGGTCTAGGTTTCACTGGTAAGCTTCACGGGTCAAGGTTTCACGGGTAAATTTCACGGGTAAGTTTCACGGGTATGTTTCACGGGTGACGTTTCACGGGTCTAGGTTTCACTGGTAAGTTTCACGGGTCAAGGTTTCACGGGTAAGTTTTACGGGTATGTTTCATGGGTGATGTTTCACGGGTCTAGGTTTCACTGGTAAGTTTCACGGGTCAAGGTTTCACGGGTAAGTTTCACGGGTATGTTTCACGAGTGACGTTTCACGGGTCTATGTTTCACTGGTAAGTTTCACGGGTCAAGGTTTCACGGGTAAGTTTCACGGGTAAGTTTCACGGGTATGTTTCACGGGTGACGTTTCACGGGTCTAGGTTTCACTGGTAAGTTTCACGGGTCAAGGTTTCACGGGTAAGTTTCACGGGTAAGTTTCACGGGTATGTTTCACGGGTGACGTTTCACGGGTCTAGGTTTCACTGGTAAGTTTCACGGGTCAAGGTTTCACGGGTAAGTTTCACGGGTAAGTTTCACGGGTATGTTTCACGGGTGACGTTTCACGGGTCTAGGTTTCACTGGTAAGTTTCACGGGTCAAGGTTTCACGGGTAAGTTTCACGGGTAAGTTTCACGGGTGACGTTTCACGGGTCTAGGTTTCACTGGTAAGTTTCACGGGTCAAGGTTTTACGGGTAAGTTTCACGGGTAAGTTTCACGGGTATGTTTCACGGGTCTAGGTTTACTGGTAAGTTTCACGGGTCAAGGTTTCACGGGTAAGTTTCACGGGTAAGTTTTACGGGTAAGTTTCACGGGTGACGTTTCACGGGTGACGTTTCACGGGTCTAGGTTTCACTGGTAAGTTTCACGGGTCAAGGTTTCACGGGTAAGTTTCACGGGTAAGTTTCACGGGTATGTTTTACGGGTGACGTTTCACGGGTCTAGGTTTCACTGGAAAGTTTCACGGGTCAAGGTTTCACGGGTAAGTTTTACGGGTATGTTTTACAGGTGACGTTTCACGGGTCTAGGTTTCACTGGTAAGTTTCACGGGTCAAGGTTTCACGGGTAAGTTTCACGGGTAAGTTTCACGGGTATGTTTCACGGGTGACGTTTCACGGGTCTAGGTTTCACTGGTAAGTTTCACGGGTCAAGGTTTCACGGGTAAATTTCACGGGTAAGTTTCACGGGTATGTTTCACGGGTGACGTTTCACGGGTCTAGGTTTCACTGGTAAGTTTCACGGGTCAAGGTTTCACGGGTAAGTTTCACGGGTAAGTTTCACTGGTATGTTTCACGGGTGACGTTTCACGGGTCTAGGTTTCACTGGTAAGTTTCACGGGTCAAGGTTTCACGGGGAAGTTTCACGGGTAAGTTTCACGGGTATGTTTTACGGGTGACGTTTCACGGGTCTAGGTTTCACTGGTAAGTTTCACGGGTCAAGGTTTCACGGGTAAGTTTCACGGGTCAAGGTTTCACGGGTAAGTTTTACGGGTATGTTTTACAGGTGACGTTTCACGGGTCTAGGTTTCACTGGTTAGTTTCACGGGTCAAGGTTTCACGGGTAAGTTTCACGGGTAAGTTTCACGGGTATGTTTCACGGGTGACGTTTCACGGGTCTAGGTTTCACTGGTAAGTTTCACGGGTCAAGGTTTCACGGGTAAATTTCACGGGTAAGTTTTACGGGTATGTTTCATGGGTGATGTTTCACGGGTCTAGGTTTCACTGGTAAGTTTCACGGGTCAAGGTTTCACGGGTAAGTTTCACGGGTATGTTTCACGAGTGACGTTTCACGGGTCTATGTTTCACTGGTAAGTTTCACGGGTAAGTTTCACGGGTATGTTTCACGGGTGACGTTTCACGGGTCTAGGTTTCACTGGTAAGTTTCACGGGTCAAGGTTTCACGGGTAAGTTTCACGGGTAAGTTTCACGGGTATGTTTCACGGGTGACGTTTCACGGGTCTAGGTTTCACTGGTAAGTTTCACGGGTCAAGGTTTCACGGGTAAGTTTCACGGGTAAGTTTCACGGGTATGTTTCACGGGTGACGTTTCACGGGTCTAGGTTTCACTGGTAAGTTTCACGGGTCAAGGTTTCACGGGTAAGTTTCACGGGTATGTTTCACGGGTGACGTTTCACGGGTCTAGGTTTCACTGGTAAGTTTCACGGGTCAAGGTTTTACGGGTAAGTTTCACGGGTAAGTTTCACGGGTATGTTTCACGGGTCTAGGTTTCACTGGTAAGTTTCACGGGTCAAGGTTTCACGGGTAAGTTTCACGGGTAAGTTTTACGGGTAAGTTTCACGGGTGACGTTTCACGGGTGACGTTTCACGGGTCTAGGTTTCACTGGTAAGTTTCACGGTTCAAGGTTTCACGGGTAAGTTTCACGGGTAAGTTTCACGGGTATGTTTCACGGGTGACGTTTCACGGGTCTAGGTTTCACTGGAAAGTTTCACGGGTCAAGGTTTCACGGGTAAGTTTCACGGGTAAGTTTTACGGGTATGTTTTACAGGTGACGTTTCACGGGTCTAGGTTTCACTGGTAAGTTTCACGGGTCAAGGTTTCACGGGTAAGTTTCACGGGTAAGTTTCACGGGTATGTTTCACGGGTGACGTTTCACGGGTCTAGGTTTCACTGGTAAGCTTCACGGGTCAAGGTTTCACGGGTAAATTTCACGGGTAAGTTTCACGGGTATGTTTCACGGGTGACGTTTCACGGGTCTAGGTTTCACTGGTAAGTTTCACGGGTCAAGGTTTCACGGGTAAGTTTTACGGGTATGTTTCATGGGTGATGTTTCACGGGTCTAGGTTTCACTGGTAAGTTTCACGGGTCAAGGTTTCACGGGTAAGTTTCACGGGTATGTTTCACGAGTGACGTTTCACGGGTCTATGTTTCACTGGTAAGTTTCACGGGTCAAGGTTTCACGGGTAAGTTTCACGGGTAAGTTTCACGGGTATGTTTCACGGGTGACGTTTCACGGGTCTAGGTTTCACTGGTAAGTTTCACGGGTCAAGGTTTCACGGGTAAGTTTCACGGGTAAGTTTCACGGGTATGTTTCACGGGTGACGTTTCACGGGTCTAGGTTTCACTGGTAAGTTTCACGGGTCAAGGTTTCACGGGTAAGTTTCACGGGTAAGTTTCACGGGTATGTTTCACGGGTGACGTTTCACGGGTCTAGGTTTCACTGGTAAGTTTCACGGGTCAAGGTTTCACGGGTAAGTTTCACGGGTAAGTTTCACGGGTGACGTTTCACGGGTCTAGGTTTCACTGGTAAGTTTCACGGGTCAAGGTTTTACGGGTAAGTTTCACGGGTAAGTTTCACGGGTATGTTTCACGGGTCTAGGTTTACTGGTAAGTTTCACGGGTCAAGGTTTCACGGGTAAGTTTCACGGGTAAGTTTTACGGGTAAGTTTCACGGGTGACGTTTCACGGGTGACGTTTCACGGGTCTAGGTTTCACTGGTAAGTTTCACGGGTCAAGGTTTCACGGGTAAGTTTCACGGGTAAGTTTCACGGGTATGTTTTACGGGTGACGTTTCACGGGTCTAGGTTTCACTGGAAAGTTTCACGGGTCAAGGTTTCACGGGTAAGTTTTACGGGTATGTTTTACAGGTGACGTTTCACGGGTCTAGGTTTCACTGGTAAGTTTCACGGGTCAAGGTTTCACGGGTAAGTTTCACGGGTAAGTTTCACGGGTATGTTTCACGGGTGACGTTTCACGGGTCTAGGTTTCACTGGTAAGTTTCACGGGTCAAGGTTTCACGGGTAAATTTCACGGGTAAGTTTCACGGGTATGTTTCACGGGTGACGTTTCACGGGTCTAGGTTTCACTGGTAAGTTTCACGGGTCAAGGTTTCACGGGTAAGTTTCACGGGTAAGTTTCACTGGTATGTTTCACGGGTGACGTTTCACGGGTCTAGGTTTCACTGGTAAGTTTCACGGGTCAAGGTTTCACGGGGAAGTTTCACGGGTAAGTTTCACGGGTATGTTTTACGGGTGACGTTTCACGGGTCTAGGTTTCACTGGTAAGTTTCACGGGTCAAGGTTTCACGGGTAAGTTTCACGGGTCAAGGTTTCACGGGTAAGTTTTACGGGTATGTTTTACAGGTGACGTTTCACGGGTCTAGGTTTCACTGGTTAGTTTCACGGGTCAAGGTTTCACGGGTAAGTTTCACGGGTAAGTTTCACGGGTATGTTTCACGGGTGACGTTTCACGGGTCTAGGTTTCACTGGTAAGTTTCACGGGTCAAGGTTTCACGGGTAAATTTCACGGGTAAGTTTCACGGGTATGTTTCACGGGTGACGTTTCACGGGTCTAGGTTTCACTGGTAAGTTTCACGGGTCAAGGTTTCACGGGTAAGTTTCACGGGTAAGTTTCACTGGTATGTTTCACGGGTGACGTTTCACGGGTCTAGGTTTCACTGGTAAGTTTCACGGGTCAAGGTTTCACGGGGAAGTTTCACGGGTAAGTTTCACGGGTATGTTTTACGGGTGACGTTTCACGGGTCTAGGTTTCACTGGTAAGTTTCACGTGTCAAGGTTTCACGGGTAAGTTTCACGGGTAAGTTTCACGGGTATGTTTCACGGGTGACGTTTCACGGGTCTAGGTGTCACTGGTAAGTTTCACGGGTCAAGGTTTCACGGGTAAGTTTCACGGGTAAGTTTCACGGGTATGTTTCACGGGTGACGTTTCACGGGTCTAGGTTTCACTGGTAAGTTTCACGGGTCAAGGTTTCACGGGTAAGTTTCACGGGTAAGTTTTACGGGTAAGTTTTACGGGTCAAGGTATCACGGGTAAGTTTTACGGGTAAGTTTCACGGGTATGTTTCACGGGTGACGTTTCACGGGTTTAGGTTTCCCTGGTAAGTTTCACGGGTCTAGGTTTCACTGGTAAGTTTCACGGGTCAAGGTATCACGGGTAAGTTTTACGGGTAAGTTTCACGGGTATGTTTCACGGGTGACGTTTCACGGGTTTAGGTTTCCCTGGTAAGTTTCACGGGTCAAAGTTTCACGGGTAAGTTTCACGGGTAAGTTTCACGGGTATGTTTCACGGGTGACGTTTCACGGGTCTAGGTTTCACTGGTAAGTTTCACGGGTCAAGGTTTTACGGGTAAGTTTCACGGGTAAGTTTCACGGGTATGTTTCACGGGTGACGTTTCACGAGTCTAGGTTTCACTGGTAAGTTTCACGGGTCAAGGTTTCACGGGTAAGTTTCACGGGTAAGTTTTACGGGTAAGTTTCACGGGTGACGTTTCACGGGTGACGTTTCACGGGTCTAGGTTTCACTGGTAAGTTTCACGGGTCAAGGTTTTACGGGTAAGTTTCACGGGTAAGTTTCACGGGTAAGTTTTACGGGTATGTTTTACAGGTGAAGTTTCACGGGTCTAGGTTTCACTGGTAAGTTTCACGGGTCAAGGTTTCACGGGTAAGTTATACGGGTAAGTTTCACGGGTATGTTTCACGGGTGACGTTTCACGGGTCTAGGTTTCACTGGAAAGTTTCACGGGTCAAGGTTTCACGGGTAAGTTTCACGGGTAAGTTTTACGGGTATGTTTCATGGGTGATGTTTCACGGGTCTAGGTTTCACTGGTAAGTTTCACGGGTCAAGGTTTCACGGGTAAGTTTCACGGGTATGTTTCACGAGTGACGTTTCAAGGGTCTATGTTTCACTGGTAAGTTTCACGGGTCAAGGTTTCACGGGTAAGTTTCACGGGTAAGTTTCACGGGTATGTTTCACGGGTGACGTTTCACGGGTCTAGGTTTCACTGGTAAGTTTCACGGGTCAAGGTTTCACGGGTAAGTTTCACGGGTAAGTTTCACGGGTATGTTTCACGGGTGACGTTTCACGGGTCTAGGTTTCACTGGTAAGTTTCACGGGTCAAGGTTTCACGGGTAAGTTTCACGGGTAAGTTTCACGGGTATGTTTCACGGGTGACGTTTCACGGGTCTAGGTTTCACTGGTAAGTTTCACGGGTCAAGGTTTCACGGGTAAGTTTCACGGGTATGTTTCACGGGTGACGTTTCACGGGTCTAGGTTTCACTGGTAAGTTTCACGGGTCAAGGTTTTACGGGTAAGTTTCACGGGTAAGTTTCACGGGTATGTTTCACGGGTCTAGGTTTCACTGGTAAGTTTCACGGGTCAAGGTTTCACGGGTAAGTTTCACGGGTAAGTTTTACGGGTAAGTTTCACGGGTGACGTTTCACGGGTGACGTTTCACGGGTCTAGGTTTCACTGGTAAGTTTCACGGGTCAAGGTTTCACGGGTAAGTTTCACGGGTAAGTTTCACGGGTATGTTTCACGGGTGACGTTTCACGGGTCTAGGTTTCACTGGAAAGTTTCACGGGTCAAGGTTTCACGGGTAAGTTTTACGGGTATGTTTTACAGGTGACGTTTCACGGGTCTAGGTTTCACTGGTAAGTTTCACGGGTCAAGGTTTCACGGGTAAGTTTCACGGGTAAGTTTCACGGGTATGTTTCACGGGTGACGTTTCACGAGTCTAGGTTTCACTGGTAAGTTTCACGGGTCAAGGTTTCACGGGTAAGTTTCACGGGTAAGTTTTACGGGTAAGTTTCACGGGTGACGTTTCACGGGTGACGTTTCACGGGTCTAGGTTTCACTGGTAAGTTTCACGGGTCAAGGTTTTACGGGTAAGTTTCACGGGTAAGTTTCACGGGTAAGTTTTACGGGTATGTTTTACAGGTGAAGTTTCACGGGTCTAGGTTTCACTGGTAAGTTTCACGGGTCAAGGTTTCACGGGTAAGTTATACGGGTAAGTTTCACGGGTATGTTTCACGGGTGACGTTTCACGGGTCTAGGTTTCACTGGAAAGTTTCACGGGTCAAGGTTTCACGGGTAAGTTTCACGGGTAAGTTTTACGGGTATGTTTCATGGGTGATGTTTCACGGGTCTAGGTTTCACTGGTAAGTTTCACGGGTCAAGGTTTCACGGGTAAGTTTCACGGGTATGTTTCACGAGTGACGTTTCAAGGGTCTATGTTTCACTGGTAAGTTTCACGGGTCAAGGTTTCACGGGTAAGTTTCACGGGTAAGTTTCACGGGTATGTTTCACGGGTGACGTTTCACGGGTCTAGGTTTCACTGGTAAGTTTCACGGGTCAAGGTTTCACGGGTAAGTTTCACGGGTAAGTTTCACGGGTATGTTTCACGGGTGACGTTTCACGGGTCTAGGTTTCACTGGTAAGTTTCACGGGTCAAGGTTTCACGGGTAAGTTTCACGGGTAAGTTTCACGGGTATGTTTCACGGGTGACGTTTCACGGGTCTAGGTTTCACTGGTAAGTTTCACGGGTCAAGGTTTCACGGGTAAGTTTCACGGGTATGTTTCACGGGTGACGTTTCACGGGTCTAGGTTTCACTGGTAAGTTTCACGGGTCAAGGTTTTACGGGTAAGTTTCACGGGTAAGTTTCACGGGTATGTTTCACGGGTCTAGGTTTCACTGGTAAGTTTCACGGGTCAAGGTTTCACGGGTAAGTTTCACGGGTAAGTTTTACGGGTAAGTTTCACGGGTGACGTTTCACGGGTGACGTTTCACGGGTCTAGGTTTCACTGGTAAGTTTCACGGGTCAAGGTTTCACGGGTAAGTTTCACGGGTAAGTTTCACGGGTATGTTTCACGGGTGACGTTTCACGGGTCTAGGTTTCACTGGAAAGTTTCACGGGTCAAGGTTTCACGGGTAAGTTTTACGGGTATGTTTTACAGGTGACGTTTCACGGGTCTAGGTTTCACTGGTAAGTTTCACGGGTCAAGGTTTCACGGGTAAGTTTCACGGGTAAGTTTCACGGGTATGTTTCACGGGTGACGTTTCACGGGTCTAGGTTTCACTGGTAAGTTTCACGGGTCAAGGTTTCACGGGTAAATTTCACGGGTAAGTTTCACGGGTATGTTTCACGGGTGACGTTTCACGGGTCTAGGTTTCACTGGTAAGTTTCACGGGTCAAGGTTTCACGGGTAAGTTTCACGGGTAAGTTTCACTGGTATGTTTCACGGGTGACGTTTCACGGGTCTAGGTTTCACTGGTAAGTTTCACGGGTCAAGGTTTCACGGGGAAGTTTCACGGGTAAGTTTCACGGGTATGTTTTACGGGTGACGTTTCACGGGTCTAGGTTTCACTGGTAAGTTTCACGGGTCAAGGTTTCACGGGTAAGTTTCACGGGTAAGTTTTACGGGTAAGTTTCACGGGTGACGTTTCACGGGTCTAGGTTTCACTGGTAAGTTTCACGTGTCAAGGTTTCACGGGTAAGTTTCACGGGTAAGTTTCACGGGTATGTTTCACGGGTGACGTTTCACGGGTCTAGGTGTCACTGGTAAGTTTCACGGGTCAAGGTTTCACGGGTAAGTTTCACGGGTAAGTTTTACGGGTATGTTTCATGGGTGATGTTTCACGGGTCTAGGTTTCACTGGTAAGTTTCACGGGTCAAGGTTTCACGGGTAAGTTTCACGGGTATGTTTCACGAGTGACGTTTCACGGGTCTATGTTTCACTGGTAAGTTTCACGGGTAAGTTTCACGGGTAAGTTTCACGGGTAAGTTTCACGGGTAAGTTTCACGGGTATGTTTCACGGGTGACGTTTCACGGGTCTAGGTTTCACTGGTAAGTTTCACGGGTCAAGGTTTCACGGGTAAGTTTCACGGGTAAGTTTCACGGGTATGTTTCACGGGTGACGTTTCACGGGTCTAGGTTTCACTGGTAAGTTTCACGGGTCAAGGTTTCACGGGTATGTTTCACGGGTGACGTTTCACGGGTCTAGGTTTCACTGGTAAGTTTCACGGGTCAAGGTTTCACGTGTAAGTTTCACGGGTAAGTTTTACGGGTATGTTTCATGGGTGATGTTTCACGGGTCTAGGTTTCACTGGTAAGTTTCACGGGTCAAGGTTTCACGGGTAAGTTTCACGGGTATGTTTCACGAGTGACGTTTCACGGGTCTTTGTTTCACTGGTAAGTTTCACGGGTCAAGGTTTCACGGGTAAGTTTCACGGGTAAGTTTCACGGGTATGTTTCACGGGTGACGTTTCACGGGTCTAGGTTTCACTGGTAAGTTTCACGGGTCAAGGTTTCACGGGTAAGTTTCACGGGTATGTTTCACGGGTCAAGGTTTCACGGGTAAGTTTCACGGGTAAGTTTCACGGGTATGTTTCACGGGTGACGTTTCACGGGTCTAGGTTTCACTGGTAAGTTTCACGGGTCAAGGTTTCACGGGTAAGTTTCACGGGTATGTTTCACGGGTGACGTTTCACGGGTCTAGGTTTCACTGGTAAGTTTCACGGGTCAAGGTTTTACGGGTAAGTTTCACGGGTAAGTTTCACGGGTATGTTTCACGGGTCTAGGTTTCACTGGTAAGTTTCACGGGTCAAGGTTTCACGGGTAAGTTTCACGGGTAAGTTTTACGGGTAAGTTTCACGGGTGACGTTTCACGGGTGACGTTTCACGGGTCTAGGTTTCACTGGTAAGTTTCACGGGTCAAGGTTTCACGGGTAAGTTTCACGGGTAAGTTTCACGGGTATGTTTCACGGGTGACGTTTCACGGGTCTAGGTTTCACTGGAAAGTTTCACGGGTCAAGGTTTCACGGGTAAGTTTCACGGGTAAGTTTTACGGGTATGTTTTACAGGTGACGTTTCACGGGTCTAGGTTTCACTGGTAAGTTTCACGGGTCAAGGTTTCACGGGTAAGTTTCACGGGTAAGTTTCACGGGTATGTTTCACGGGTGACGTTTCACGGGTCTAGGTTTCACTGGTAAGTTTCACGGGTCAAGGTTTCACGGGTAAATTTCACGGGTAAGTTTCACGGGTATGTTTCACGGGTGACGTTTCACGGGTCTAGGTTTCACTGGTAAGTTTCACGGGTCAAGGTTTCACGGGTAAGTTTCACGGGTAAGTTTCACTGGTATGTTTCACGGGTGACGTTTCACGGGTCTAGGTTTCACTGGTAAGTTTCACGGGTCAAGGTTTCACGGGGAAGTTTCACGGGTAAGTTTCACGGGTATGTTTTACGGGAGACGTTTCACGGGTCTAGGTTTCACTGGTAAGTTTCACGGGTCAAGGTTTCACGGGTAAGTTTCACGGGTAAGTTTTACGGGTAAGTTTCACGGGTGACGTTTCACGGGTCTAGGTTTCACTGGTAAGTTTCACGTGTCAAGGTTTCACGGGTAAGTTTCACGGGTAAGTTTCACGGGTAAGTTTCACGGGTATGTTTCACGGGTGACGTTTCACGGGTCTAGGTGTCACTGGTAAATTTCACGGGTCAAGGTTTCACGGGGAAGTTTCACGGGTAAGTTTCACGGGTGACGTTTCACGGGTCTAGGTTTCACTGGTAAGTTTCACGGGTCAAGGTTTCACGGGTAAGTTTCACGGGTAAGTTTCACGGGTAAGTTTCACGGGTAAGTTTTACGGGTAAGTTTCACGGGTATGTTTCACGGGTGACGTTTCACGGGTTTAGGTTTCCCTGGTAAGTTTCACGGGTCAAAGTTTCACGGGTAAGTTTCACGGGTAAGTTTCACGGGTATGTTTCACGGGTGACGTTTCACGGGTCTAGGTTTCACTGGTAAGTTTCACGGGTCAAGGTTTCACGGGTAAGTTTCACGGGTAAGTTTCACGGGTATGTTTCACGGGTGACGTTTCACGGGTCTAGGTTTCACTGGTAAGTTTCACGGGTCAAGGTTTTACGGGTAAGTTTCACGGGTAAGTTTCACGGGTATGTTTCACGGGTCAAGGTTTCACGGGTATGTTTCACGGGTGACGTTTCACGGGTCTAGGTTTCACTGGTAAGTTTCACGGGTCAAGGTTTCACGTGTAAGTTTCACGGGTAAGTTTTACGGGTATGTTTCATGGGTGATGTTTCACGGGTCTAGGTTTCACTGGTAAGTTTCACGGGTCAAGGTTTCACGGGTAAGTTTCACGGGTATGTTTCACGAGTGACGTTTCACGGGTCTATGTTTCACTGGTAAGTTTCACGGGTCAAGGTTTCACGGGTCAGTTTCACGGGTAAGTTTCACGGGTAAGTTTTACGGGTATGTTTTACAGGTGACGTTTCACGGGTCTAGGTTTCACTGGTAAGTTTCACGGGTCAAGGTTTCACGGGTAAGTTTCACGGGTAAGTTTCACGGGTATGTTTCACGGGTGACGTTTCACGGGTCTAGGTTTCACTGGTAAGTTTCACGGGTCAAGGTTTCACGGGTAAATTTCACGGGTAAGTTTCACGGGTATGTTTCACGGGTGACGTTTCACGGGTCTAGGTTTCACTGGTAAGTTTCACGGGTCAAGGTTTCACGGGTAAGTTTCACGGGTATGTTTCACGGGTGACGTTTCACGGGTCTAGGTTTCACTGGTAAGTTTCACGGGTCAAGGTTTTACGGGTAAGTTTCACGGGTAAGTTTCACGGGTATGTTTCACGGGTCTAGGTTTCACTGGTAAGTTTCACGGGTCAAGGTTTCACGGGTAAGTTTCACGGGTAAGTTTTACGGGTAAGTTTCACGGGTGACGTTTCACGGGTGACGTTTCACGGGTCTAGGTTTCACTGGTAAGTTTCACGGGTCAAGGTTTCACGGGTAAGTTTCACGGGTAAGTTTCACGGGTATGTTTCACGGGTGACGTTTCACGGGTCTAGGTTTCACTGGAAAGTTTCACGGGTCAAGGTTTCACGGGTAAGTTTCACGGGTAAGTTTTACGGGTATGTTTTACAGGTGACGTTTCACGGGTCTAGGTTTCACTGGTAAGTTTCACGGGTCAAGGTTTCACGGGTAAGTTTCACGGGTAAGTTTCACGGGTATGTTTCACGGGTGACGTTTCACGGGTCTAGGTTTCACTGGTAAGTTTCACGGGTCAAGGTTTCACGGGTAAATTTCACGGGTAAGTTTCACGGGTATGTTTCACGGGTGACGTTTCACGGGTCTAGGTTTCACTGGTAAGTTTCACGGGTCAAGGTTTCACGGGGAAGTTTCACGGGTAAGTTTCACGGGTATGTTTTACGGGAGACGTTTCACGGGTCTAGGTTTCACTGGTAAGTTTCACGGGTCAAGGTTTCACGGGTAAGTTTCACGGGTAAGTTTTACGGGTAAGTTTCACGGGTGACGTTTCACGGGTCTAGGTTTCACTGGTAAGTTTCACGTGTCAAGGTTTCACGGGTAAGTTTCACGGGTAAGTTTCACGGGTATGTTTCACGGGTGACGTTTCACGGGTCTAGGTGTCACTGGTAAGTTTCACGGGTCAAGGTTTCACGGGGAAGTTTCACGGGTAAGTTTTACGGGTGACGTTTCACGGGTCTAGGTTTCACTGGTAAGTTTCACGGGTCAAGGTTTCACGGGTAAGTTTCACGGGTAAGTTTCACGGGTAAGTTTTACGGGTAAGTTTCACGGGTATGTTTCACGGGTGACGTTTCACGGGTTTAGGTTTCCCTGGTAAGTTTCACGGGTCAAAGTTTCACGGGTAAGTTTCACGGGTAAGTTTCACGGGTATGTTTCACGGGTGACGTTTCACGGGTCTAGGTTTCACTGGTAAGTTTCACGGGTCAAGGTTTCACGGGTAAGTTTCACGGGTAAGTTTCACGGGTATGTTTCACGGGTGACGTTTCACGGGTCTAGGTTTCACTGGTAAGTTTCACGGGTATGTTTCACGGGTGACGTTTCACGGGTCTAGGTTTCACTGGTAAGTTTCACGGGTCAAGGTTTTACGGGTAAGTTTCACGGGTAAGTTTCACGGGTATGTTTCACGGGTCAAGGTTTCACGGGTATGTTTCACGGGTGACGTTTCACGGGTCTAGGTTTCACTGGTAAGTTTCACGGGTCAAGGTTTCACGTGTAAGTTTCACGGGTAAGTTTTACGGGTATGTTTCGTGGGTGATGTTTCACGGGTCTAGGTTTCACTGGTAAGTTTCACGGGTCAAGGTTTCACGGGTAAGTTTCACGGGTATGTTTCACGAGTGACGTTTCACGGGTCTATGTTTCACTGGTAAGTTTCACGGGTCAAGGTTTCACGGGTAAGTTTCACGGGTAAGTTTCACGGGTATGTTTCACGGGTGACGTTTCACGGGTCTAGGTTTCACTGGTAAGTTTCACGGGTCAAGGTTTCACGGGTAAGTTTCACGGGTAAGTTTCACGGGTATGTTTCACGGGTCAAGGTTTCACGGGTAAGTTTCACGGGTAAGTTTCACGGGTATGTTTCACGGGTGACGTTTCACGGGTCTAGGTTTCACTGGTAAGTTTCACGGGTCAAGGTTTCACGGGTAAGTTTCACGGGTATGTTTCACGGGTGACGTTTCACGGGTCTAGGTTTCACTGGTAAGTTTCACGGGTCAAGGTTTTACGGGTAAGTTTCACGGGTAAGTTTCACGGGTATGTTTCACGGGTCTAGGTTTCACTGGTAAGTTTCACGGGTCAAGGTTTCACGGGTAAGTTTCACGGGTAAGTTTTACGGGTAAGTTTCACGGGTGACGTTTCACGGGTGACGTTTCACGGGTCTAGGTTTCACTGGTAAGTTTCACGGGTCAAGGTTTCACGGGTAAGTTTCACGGGTAAGTTTTACGGGTATGTTTCACGGGTGACGTTTCACGGGTCTAGGTTTCACTGGAAAGTTTCACGGGTCAAGGTTTCACGGGTAAGTTTCACGGGTAAGTTTTACGGGTATGTTTTACAGGTGACGTTTCACGGGTCTAGGTTTCACTGGTAAGTTTCACGGGTCAAGGTTTCACGGGTAAGTTTCACGGGTAAGTTTCACGGGTATGTTTCACGGGTGACGTTTCACGGGTCTAGGTTTCACTGGTAAGTTTCACGGGTCAAGGTTTCACGGGTAAATTTCACGGGTAAGTTTCACGGGTATGTTTCACGGGTGACGTTTCACGGGTCTAGGTTTCACTGGTAAGTTTCACGGGTCAAGGTTTCACGGGTAAGTTTCACGGGTAAGTTTCACTGGTATGTTTCACAGGTGACGTTTCACGGGTCTAGGTTTCACTGGTAAGTTTCACGGGTCAAGGTTTCACGGGGAAGTTTCACGGGTAAGTTTCACGGGTATGTTTTACGGGAGACGTTTCACGAGTCTAGGTTTCACTGGTAAGTTTCACGGGTCAAGGTTTCACGGGTAAGTTTCACGGGTAAGTTTTACGGGTAAGTTTCACGGGTGACGTTTCACGGGTCTAGGTTTCACTGGTAAGTTTCACGTGTCAAGGTTTCACGGGTAAGTTTCACGGGTAAGTTTCACGGGTATGTTTCACGGGTGACGTTTCACGGGTCTAGGTGTCACTGGTAAGTTTCACGGGTCAAGGTTTCACGGGGAAGTTTCACGGGTAAGTTTCACGGGTGACGTTTCACGGGTCTAGGTTTCACTGGTAAGTTTCACGGGTCAAGGTTTCACGGGTAAGTTTCACGGGTAAGTTTCACGGGTAAGTTTTACGGGTAAGTTTCACGGGTATGTTTCACGGGTGACGTTTCACGGGTTTAGGTTTCCCTGGTAAGTTTCACGGGTCAAAGTTTCACGGGTAAGTTTCACGGGTAAGTTTCACGGGTATGTTTCACGGGTGACGTTTCACGGGTCTAGGTTTCACTGGTAAGTTTCACGGGTCAAGGTTTCACGGGTAAGTTTCACGGGTAAGTTTCACGGGTATGTTTCACGGGTGACGTTTCACGGGTCTAGGTTTCACTGGTAAGTTTCACGGGTCAAGGTTTTACGGGTAAGTTTCACGGGTCAAGGTTTCACGGGTAAGTTTCACGGGTAAGTTTTACGGGTAAGTTTCACGGGTGACGTTTCACGGGTGACGTTTCACGGGTCTAGGTTTCACTGGTAAGTTTCACGGGTCAAGGTTTTACGGGTAAGTTTCACGGGTAAGTTTCACGGGTAAGTTTTACGGGTATGTTTTACAGGTGACGTTTCACGGGTCTAGGTTTCACTGGTAAGTTTCACGGGTCAAGGTTTCACGGGTAAGTTTCACGGGTAAGTTTCACGGGTATGTTTCACGGGTGACGTTTCACGGGTCTAGGTTTCACTGGAAAGTTTCACGGGTCAAGGTTTCACGGGTAAGTTTCACGGGTAAGTTTTACGTGTATGTTTCATGGGTGATGTTTCACGGGTCTAGGTTTCACTGGTAAGTTTCACGGGTCAAGGTTTCACGGGTAAGTTTCACGGGTATGTTTCACGAGTGACGTTTCACGGGTCTATGTTTCACTGGTAAGTTTCACGGGTCAAGGTTTCACGGGTAAGTTTCACGGGTAAGTTTCACGGGTATGTTTCACGGGTGACGTTTCACGGGTCTAGGTTTCACTGGTAAGTTTCACGGGTCAAGGTTTCACGGGTAAGTTTCACGGGTAAGTTTCACGGGTATGTTTCACGGGTGACGTTTCACGGGTCTAGGTTTCACTGGTAAGTTTCACGGGTCAAGGTTTCACGGGTAAGTTTCACGGGTAAGTTTCACGGGTATGTTTCACGGGTGACGTTTCACGGGTCTAGGTTTCACTGGTAAGTTTCACGGGTCAAGGTTTCACGGGTAAGTTTCACGGGTATGTTTCACGGGTGACGTTTCACGGGTCTAGGTTTCACTGGTAAGTTTCACGGGTCAAGGTTTTACGGGTAAGTTTCACGGGTAAGTTTCACGGGTATGTTTCACGGGTCTAGGTTTCACTGGTAAGTTTCACGGGTCAAGGTTTCACGGGTAAGTTTCACGGGTAAGTTTTACGGGTAAGTTTCACGGGTGACGTTTCACGGGTGACGTTTCACGGGTCTAGGTTTCACTGGTAAGTTTCACGGGTCAAGGTTTCACGGGTAAGTTTCACGGGTAAGTTTCACGGGTATGTTTCACGGGTGACGTTTCACGGGTCTAGGTTTCACTGGAAAGTGTCACGGGTCAAGGTTTCACGGGTAAGTTTCACGGGTAAGTTTTACGGGTATGTTTTACAGGTGACGTTTCACGGGTCTAGGTTTCACTGGTAAGTTTCACGGGTCAAGGTTTCACGGGTAAGTTTCACGGGTAAGTTTCACGGGTATGTTTCACGGGTGACGTTTCACGGGTCTAGGTTTCACTGGTAAGCTTCACGGGTCAAGGTTTTACGGGTAAATTTCACGGGTAAGTTTCACGGGTATGTTTCACGGGTGACGTTTCACGGGTCTAGGTTTCACTGGTAAGTTTCACGGGTCAAGGTTTCACGGGTAAGTTTCACGGGTAAGTTTCACTGGTATGTTTCACGGGTGACGTTTCACGGGTCTAGGTTTCACTGGTAAGTTTCACGGGTCAAGGTTTCACGGGGAAGTTTCACGGGTAAGTTTCACGGGTAAGTTTTACGGGTAAGTTTCACGGGTGACGTTTCACGGGTCTAGGTTTCACTGGTAAGTTTCACGTGTCAAGGTTTCACGGGTAAGTTTCACGGGTAAGTTTCACGGGTATGTTTCACGGGTGACGTTTCACGGGTCTAGGTGTCACTGGTAAGTTTCACGGGTCAAGGTTTCACGGGTAAGTTTCACGGGTAAGTTTCACGGGTGACGTTTCACGGGTCTAGGTTTCACTGGTAAGTTTCACGGGTCAAGGTTTCACGGGTAAGTTTCACGGGTAAGTTTCACGGGTAAGTTTTACGGGTAAGTTTCACGGGTATGTTTCACGGGTGACGTTTCACGGGTTTAGGTTTCCCTGGTAAGTTTCACGGGTCAAAGTTTCACGGGTAAGTTTCACGGGTAAGTTTCACGGGTATGTTTCACGGGTGAAGTTTCACGGGTCTAGGTTTCACTGGTAAGTTTCACGGGTCAAGGTTTTACGGGTAAGTTTCACGGGTAAGTTTCACGGGTATGTTTCACGGGTGACGTTTCACGAGTCTAGGTTTCACTGGTAAGTTTCACGGGTCAAGGTTTCACGGGTAAGTTTCACGGGTAAGTTTTACGGGTAAGTTTCACGGGTGACGTTTCACGGGTGACGTTTCACGGGTCTAGGTTTCACTGGTAAGTTTCACGGGTCAAGGTTTTACGGGTAAGTTTCACGGGTAAGTTTCACGGGTAAGTTTTACGGGTATGTTTTACAGGTGACGTTTCACGGGTCTAGGTTTCACTGGTAAGTTTCACGGGTCAAGGTTTCACGGGTAAGTTTCACGGGTAAGTTTCACGGGTATGTTTCACGGGTGACGTTTCACGGGTCTAGGTTTCACTGGAAAGTTTCACGGGTCAAGGTTTCACGGGTAAGTTTCACGGGTAAGTTTTACGGGTATGTTTCATGGGTGATGTTTCACGGGTCTAGGTTTCACTGGTAAGTTTCACGGGTCAAGGTTTCACGGGTAAGTTTCACGGGTATGTTTCACGAGTGACGTTTCACGGGTCTATGTTTCACTGGTAAGTTTCACGGGTCAAGGTTTCACGGGTAAGTTTCACGGGTAAGTTTCACGGGTATGTTTCACGGGTGACGTTTTACGGGTCTAGGTTTCACTGGTAAGTTTCACGGGTCAAGGTTTCACGGGTAAGTTTCACGGGTAAGTTTCACGGGTAAGTTTCACGGGTATGTTTCACGGGTGACGTTTCACGGGTCTAGGTTTCACTGGTAAGTTTCACGGGTCAAGGTTTCACGGGTAAGTTTCACGGGTAAGTTTCACGGGTATGTTTCACGGGTGACGTGTTACGGGTCTAGGTTTCACTGGTAAGTTTCACGGGTCAAGGTTTCACGGGTAAGTTTCACGGGTATGTTTCACGGGTGACGTTTCACGGGTCTAGGTTTCACTGGTAAGTTTCACGGGTCAAGGTTTTACGGGTAAGTTTCACGGGTAAGTTTCACGGGTATGTTTCACGGGTCTAGGTTTCACTGGTAAGTTTCACGGGTCAAGGTTTCACGGGTAAGTTTCACGGGTAAGTTTTACGGGTAAGTTTCACGGGTGACGTTTCACGGGTGACGTTTCACGGGTCTAGGTTTCACTGGAAAGTTTCACGGGTCAAGGTTTCACGGGTAAGTTTTACGGGTATGTTTTACAGGTGACGTTTCACGGGTCTAGGTTTCACTAGTAAGTTTCACGGGTCAAGGTTTCACGGGTAAGTTTCACGGGTAAGTTTCACGGGTATGTTTCACGGGTGACGTTTCACGGGTCTAGGTTTCACTGGTAAGTTTCACGGGTCAAGGTTTCACGGGTAAATTTCACGGGTAAGTTTCACGGGTATGTTTCACGGGTGACGTTTCACGGGTCTAGGTTTCACTGGTAAGTTTCACGGGTAAGTTTCACGGGTAAGTTTCACTGGTATGTTTCACGGGTGACGTTTCACGGGTCTAGGTTTCACTGGTAAGTTTCACGGGTCAAGGTTTCACGGGGAAGTTTCACGGGTAAGTTTCACGGGTATGTTTTACGGGTGACGTTTCACGGGTCTAGGTTTCACTGGTAAGTTTCACGGGTCAAGGTTTCACGGGTAAGTTTCACGGGTAAGTTTTACGGGTAAGTTTCACGGGTGACGTTTCACGGGTCTAGGTTTCACTGGTAAGTTTCACGTGTCAAGGTTTCACGGGTAAGTTTCACGGGTAAGTTTCACGGGTATGTTTCACGGGTGACGTTTCACGGGTCTAGGTGTCACTGGTAAGTTTCACGGGTCAAGGTTTCACGGGTAAGTTTCACGGGTAAGTTTCACGGGTATGTTTCACGGGTGACGTTTCACGGGTCTAGGTTTCACTGGTAAGTTTCACGGGTCAAGGTTTCACGGGTAAGTTTCACGGGTAAGTTTTACGGGTAAGTTTCACGGGTCAAGGTATCACGGGTAAGTTTTACGGGTAAGTTTCACGGGTATGTTTCACGGGTGACGTTTCACGGGTTTAGGTTTCCCTGGTAAGTTTCACGGGTCTAGGTTTCACTGGTAAGTTTCACGGGTCAAGGTATCACGGGTAAGTTTTACGGGTAAGTTTCACGGGTATGTTTCACGGGTGACGTTTCACGGGTTTAGGTTTCCCTGGTAAGTTTCACGGGTCAAAGTATCACGGGTAAGTTTCACGGGTAAGTTTCACGGGTATGTTTCACGGGTGACGTTTCACGGGTCTAGGTTTCACTGGTAAGTTTCACGGGTCAAGGTTTTACGGGTAAGTTTCACGGGTAAGTTTCACGGGTATGTTTCACGGGTGACGTTTCACGAGTCTAGGTTTCACTGGTAAGTTTCACGGGTCAAGGTTTCACGGGTAAGTTTCACGGGTAAGTTTTACGGGTAAGTTTCACGGGTGACGTTTCACGGGTGACGTTTCACGGGTCTAGGTTTCACTGGTAAGTTTCACGGGTCAAGGTTTTACGGGTAAGTTTCACGGGTAAGTTTCACGGGTAAGTTTTACGGGTATGTTTTACAGGTGACGTTTCACGGGTCTAGGTTTCACTGGTAAGTTTCACGGGTCAAGGTTTCACGGGTAAGTTTCACGGGTAAGTTTCACGGGTATGTTTCACGGGTGACGTTTCACGGGTCTAGGTTTCACTGGAAAGTTTCACGGGTCAAGGTTTCACGGGTAAGTTTCACGGGTAAGTTTTACGGGTATGTTTCATGGGTGATGTTTCACGGGTCTAGGTTTCACTGGTAAGTTTCACGGGTCAAGGTTTCACGGGTAAGTTTCACGGGTATGTTTCACGAGTGACGTTTCACGGGTCTATGTTTCACTGGTAAGTTTCACGGGTCAAGGTTTCACGGGTAAGTTTCACGGGTAAGTTTCACGGGTATGTTTCACGGGTGACGTTTCACGGGTCTAGGTTTCACTGGTAAGTTTCACGGGTCAAGGTTTCACGGGTAAGTTTCACGGGTAAGTTTCACGGGTATGTTTCACGGGTGACGTTTCACGGGTCTAGGTTTCACTGGTAAGTTTCACGGGTCAAGGTTTCACGGGTAAGTTTCACGGGTAAGTTTCACGGGTATGTTTCACGGGTGACGTTTCACGAGTCTAGGTTTCACTGGTAAGTTTCACGGGTCAAGGTTTCACGGGTAAGTTTCACGGGTATGTTTCACGGGTGACGTTTCACGGGTCTAGGTTTCACTGGTAAGTTTCACGGGTCAAGGTTTTACGGGTAAGTTTCACGGGTAAGTTTCACGGGTATGTTTCACGGGTCTAGGTTTCACTGGTAAGTTTCACGGGTCAAGGTTTCACGGGTAAGTTTCACGGGTAAGTTTTACGGGTAAGTTTCACGGGTGACGTTTCACGGGTGACGTTTCACGGGTCTAGGTTTCACTGGTAAGTTTCACGGGTCAAGGTTTCACGGGTAAGTTTCACGGGTAAGTTTCACGGGTATGTTTCACGGGTGACGTTTCACGGGTCTAGGTTTCACTGGAAAGTTTCACGGGTCAAGGTTTCACGGGTAAGTTTTACGGGTATGTTTTACAGGTGACGTTTCACGGGTCTAGGTTTCACTGGTAAGTTTCACGGGTCAAGGTTTCACGGGTAAGTTTCACGGGTAAGTTTCACGGGTATGTTTCACGGGTGACGTTTCACGGGTCTAGGTTTCACTGGTAAGTTTCACGGGTCAAGGTTTCACGGGTAAATTTCACGGGTAAGTTTCACGGGTATGTTTCACGGGTGACGTTTCACGGGTCTAGGTTTCACTGGTAAGTTTCACGGGTCAAGGTTTCACGGGTAAGTTTCACGGGTAAGTTTCACTGGTATGTTTCACGGGTGACGTTTCACGGGTCTAGGTTTCACTGGTAAGTTTCACGGGTCAAGGTTTCACGGGGAAGTTTCACGGGTAAGTTTCACGGGTATGTTTTACGGGTGACGTTTCACGGGTCTAGGTTTCACTGGTAAGTTTCACGGGTCAAGGTTTCACGGGTAAGTTTCACGGGTAAGTTTTACGGGTAAGTTTCACGGGTGACGTTTCACGGGTCTAGGTTTCACTGGTAAGTTTCACGTGTCAAGGTTTCACGGGTAAGTTTCACGGGTAAGTTTCACGGGTATGTTTCACGGGTGACGTTTCACGGGTCTAGGTGTCACTGGTAAGTTTCACGGGTCAAGGTTTCACGGGTAAGTTTCACGGGTAAGTTTTACGGGTATGTTTCATGGGTGATGTTTCACGGGTCTAGGTTTCACTGGTAAGTTTCACGGGTCAAGGTTTCACGGGTAAGTTTCACGGGTATGTTTCACGAGTGACGTTTCACGGGTCTATGTTTCACTGGTAAGTTTCACGGGTCAAGGTTTCACGGGTAAGTTTCACGGGTAAGTTTCACGGGTATGTTTCACGGGTGACGTTTCACGGGTCTAGGTTTCACTGGTAAGTTTCACGGGTCAAGGTTTCACGGGTAAGTTTCACGGGTAAGTTTCACGGGTATGTTTCACGGGTGACGTTTCACGGGTCTAGGTTTCACTGGTAAGTTTCACGGGTCAAGGTTTCACGGGTATGTTTCACGGGTGACGTTTCACGGGTCTAGGTTTCACTGGTAAGTTTCACGGGTCAAGGTTTCACGTGTAAGTTTCACGGGTAAGTTTTACGGGTATGTTTCATGGGTGATGTTTCACGGGTCTAGGTTTCACTGGTAAGTTTCACGGGTCAAGGTTTCACGGGTAAGTTTCACGGGTATGTTTCACGAGTGACGTTTCACGGGTCTATGTTTCACTGGTAAGTTTCACGGGTCAAGGTTTCACGGGTAAGTTTCACGGGTAAGTTTCACGGGTATGTTTCACGGGTGACGTTTCACGGGTCTAGGTTTCACTGGTAAGTTTCACGGGTCAAGGTTTCACGGGTAAGTTTCACGGGTAAGTTTCACGGGTATGTTTCACGGGTCAAGGTTTCACGGGTAAGTTTCACGGGTAAGTTTCACGGGTATGTTTCACGGGTGACGTTTCACGGGTCTAGGTTTCACTGGTAAGTTTCACGGGTCAAGGTTTCACGGGTAAGTTTCACGGGTATGTTTCACGGGTGACGTTTCACGGGTCTAGGTTTCACTGGTAAGTTTCACGGGTCAAGGTTTTACGGGTAAGTTTCACGGGTAAGTTTCACGGGTATGTTTCACGGGTCTAGGTTTCACTGGTAAGTTTCACGGGTCAAGGTTTCACGGGTAAGTTTCACGGGTAAGTTTTACGGGTAAGTTTCACGGGTGACGTTTCACGGGTGACGTTTCACGGGTCTAGGTTTCACTGGTAAGTTTCACGGGTCAAGGTTTCACGGGTAAGTTTCACGGGTAAGTTTCACGGGTATGTTTCACGGGTGACGTTTCACGGGTCTAGGTTTCACTGGAAAGTTTCACGAGTCAAGGTTTCACGGGTAAGTTTCACGGGTAAGTTTTACGGGTATGTTTTACAGGTGACGTTTCACGGGTCTAGGTTTCACTGGTAAGTTTCACGGGTCAAGGTTTCACGGGTAAGTTTCACGGGTAAGTTTCACGGGTATGTTTCACGGGTGACGTTTCACGGGTCTAGGTTTCACTGGTAAGTTTCACGGGTCAAGGTTTCACGGGTAAATTTCACGGGTAAGTTTCACGGGTATGTTTCACGGGTGACGTTTCACGGGTCTAGGTTTCACTGGTAAGTTTCACGGGTCAAGGTTTCACGGGTAAGTTTCACGGGTAAGTTTCACTGGTATGTTTCACGGGTGACGTTTCACGGGTCTAGGTTTCACTGGTAAGTTTCACGGGTCAAGGTTTCACGGGGAAGTTTCACGGGTAAGTTTCACGGGTATGTTTTACGGGAGACGTTTCACGGGTCTAGGTTTCACTGGTAAGTTTCACGGGTCAAGGTTTCACGGGTTAGTTTCACGGGTAAGTTTTACGGGTAAGTTTCACGGGTGACGTTTCACGGGTCTAGGTTTCACTGGTAAGTTTCACGTGTCAAGGTTTCACGGGTAAGTTTCACGGGTAAGTTTCACGGGTATGTTTCACGGGTGACGTTTCACGGGTCTAGGTGTCACTGGTAAGTTTCACGAGTCAAGGTTTCACGGGGAAGTTTCACGGGTAAGTTTCACGGGTGACGTTTCACGGGTCTAGGTTTCACTGGTAAGTTTCACGGGTCAAGGTTTCACGGGTAAGTTTCACGGGTAAGTTTCACGGGTAAGTTTTACGGGTAAGTTTCACGGGTATGTTTCACGGGTGACGTTTCACGGGTTTAGGTTTCCCTGGTAAGTTTCACGGGTCAAAGTTTCACGGGTAAGTTTCACGGGTAAGTTTCACGGGTATGTTTCACGGGTGACGTTTCACGGGTCTAGGTTTCACTGGTAAGTTTCACGGGTCAAGGTTTCACGGGTAAGTTTCACGGGTAAGTTTCACGGGTATGTTTCACGGGTGACGTTTTACGGGTCTAGGTTTCACTGGTAAGTTTCACGGGTCAAGGTTTTACGGGTAAGTTTCACGGGTAAGTTTCACGGGTATGTTTCACGGGTGACGTTTCACGAGTCTAGGTTTCACTGGTAAGTTTCACGGGTCAAGGTTTCACGGGTAAGTTTCACGGGTAAGTTTTACGGGTAAGTTTCACGGGTGACGTTTCACGGGTGACGTTTCACGGGTCTAGGTTTCACTGGTAAGTTTCACGGGTCAAGGTTTTACGGGTAAGTTTCACGGGTAAGTTTCACGGGTAAGTTTTACGGGTATGTTTTACAGGTGACGTTTCACGGGTCTAGGTTTCACTGGTAAGTTTCACGGGTCAAGGTTTCACGGGTAAGTTTCACGGGTAAGTTTCACGGGTTTGTTTCACGGGTGACGTTTCACGGGTCTAGGTTTCACTGAAAAGTTTCACGGGTCAAGGTTTTACGGGTAAGTTTCACGGGTAAGTTTTACGGGTATGTTTCATGGGTGATGTTTCACGGGTCTAGGTTTCACTGGTAAGTTTCACGGGTCAAGGTTTCACGGGTAAGTTTCACGGGTATGTTTCACGAGTGACGTTTCACGGGTCTATGTTTCACTGGTAAGTTTCACGGGTAAGTTTCACGGGTATGTTTCACGGGTGACGTTTCACGGGTCTAGGTTTCACTGGTAAGTTTCACGGGTCAAGGTTTCACGGGTAAGTTTCACGGGTAAGTTTCACGGGTAAGTTTCACGGGTATGTTTCACGGGTGACGTTTCACGGGTCTAGGTTTCACTGGTAAGTTTCACGGGTCAAGGTTTCACGGGTAAGTTTCACGGGTAAGTTTCACGGGTATGTTTCACGGGTGACGTTTCACGGGTCTAGGTTTCACTGGTAAGTTTCACGGGTCAAGGTTTCACGGGTAAGTTTCACGGGTATGTTTCACGGGTGACGTTTCACGGGTCTAGGTTTCACTGGTAAGTTTCACGGGTCAAGGTTTTACGGGTAAGTTTCACGGGTAAGTTTCACGGGTATGTTTCACGGGTCTAGGTTTCACTGGTAAGTTTCACGGGTCAAGGTTTCACGGGTAAGTTTCACGGGTAAGTTTTACGGGTAAGTTTCACGGGTGACGTTTCACGGGTGACGTTTCACGGGTCTAGGTTTCACTGGTAAGTTTCACGGGTCAAGGTTTCACGGGTAAGTTTCACGGGTAAGTTTCACGGGTATGTTTCACGGGTGACGTTTCACGGGTCTAGGTTTCACTGGAAAGTTTCACGGGTCAAGGTTTCACGGGTAAGTTTCACGGGTAAGTTTTACGGGTATGTTTTACAGGTGACGTTTCACGGGTCTAGGTTTCACTGGTAAGTTTCACGGGTCAAGGTTTCACGGGTAAGTTTCACGGAGAAGTTTCACGGGTATGTTTCACGGGTGACGTTTCACGGGTCTAGGTTTCACTGGTAAGCTTCACGGGTCAAGGTTTCACGGGTAAATTTCACGGGTAAGTTTCACGGGTATGTTTCACGGGTGACGTTTCACGGGTCTAGGTTTCACTGGTAAGTTTCACGGGTCAAAGTTTCACGGGTAAGTTTCACTGGTATGTTTCACGGGTGACGTTTCACGGGTCTAGGTTTCACTGGTAAGTTTCACGGGTCAAGGTTTCACGGGGAAGTTTCACGGGTAAGTTTCACGGGTATGTTTTACGGGTGACGTTTCACGGGTCTAGGTTTCACTGGTAAGTTTCACGGGTCAAGGTTTCACGGGTAAGTTTCACGGGTAAGTTTTACGGGTAAGTTTCACGGGTGACGTTTCACGGGTCTAGGTTTCACTGGTAAGTTTCACGTGTCAAGGTTTTACGGGTAAGTTTCACGGGTAAGTTTCACGGGTATGTTTCACGGGTGACGTTTCACGGGTCTAGGTGTCACTGGTAAGTTTCACGGGTCAAGGTTTCACGGGTAAGTTTCACGGGTAAGTTTCACGGGTGACGTTTTACGGGTCTAGGTTTCACTGGTAAGTTTCACGGGTCAAGGTTTCACGGGTAAGTTTCACGGGTAAGTTTCACGGGTAAGTTTTACGGGTAAGTTTCACGGGTATGTTTCACGGGTGACGTTTCACGGGTTTAGGTTTCCCTGGTAAGTTTCACGGGTCAAAGTTTCACGGGTAAGTTTCACGGGTAAGTTTCACGGGTATGTTTCACGGGTGACGTTTCACGGGTCTAGGTTTCACTGGTAAGTTTCACGGGTCAAGGTTTTACGGGTAAGTTTCACGGGTAAGTTTCACGGGTATGTTTCACGGGTCTAGGTTTCACTGGTAAGTTTCACGGGTCAAGGTTTCACGGGTAAGTTTCACGGGTAAGTTTTACGGGTAAGTTTCACGGGTGACGTTTCACGGGTGACGTTTCACGGGTCTAGGTTTCACTGGTAAGTTTCACGGGTCAAGGTTTCACGGGTAAGTTTCACGGGTAAGTTTCACGGGTATGTTTCACGGGTGACGTTTCACGGGTCTAGGTTTCACTGGAAAGTTTCACGGGTTAAGGTTTCACGGGTAAGTTTTACGGGTATGTTTTACAGGTGACGTTTCACGGGTCTAGGTTTCACTGGTAAGTTTCACGGGTCAAGGTTTCACGGGTAAGTTTCACGGGTAAGTTTCACGGGTATGTTTCACGGGTGACGTTTCACGGGTCTAGGTTTCACTGGTAAGTTTCACGGGTCAAGGTTTCACGGGTAAATTTCACGGGTAAGTTTCACGGGTATGTTTCACGGGTGACGTTTCACGGGTCTAGGTTTCACTGGTAAGTTTCACGGGTCAAGGTTTCACGGGTAAGTTTCACGGGTAAGTTTCACTGGTATGTTTCACGGGTGACGTTTCACGGGTCTAGGTTTCACTGGTAAGTTTCACGGGTCAAGGTTTCACGGGGAAGTTTCACGGGTAAGTTTCACGGGTATGTTTTACGGGTGACGTTTCACGGGTCTAGGTTTCACTGGTAAGTTTCACGGGTCAAGGTTTCACGGGTAAGTTTCACGGGTAAGTTTTACGGGTAAGTTTCACGGGTGACGTTTCACGGGTGACGTTTCACGGGTCTAGGTTTCACTGGTAAGTTTCACGGGTCAAGGTTTTACGGGTAAGTTTCACGGGTAAGTTTCACGGGTAAGTTTTACGGGTATGTTTTACAGGTGACGTTTCACGGGTCTAGGTTTCACTGGTAAGTTTCACGGGTCAAGGTTTCACGGGTAAGTTTCACGGGTAAGTTTCACGGGTATGTTTCACGGGTGACGTTTCACGGGTCTAGGTTTCACTGGAAAGTTTCACGGGTCAAGGTTTCACGGGTAAGTTTCACGGGTAAGTTTCACGGGTAAGTTTCACGGGTATGTTTCATGGGTGATGTTTCACGGGTCTAGGTTTCACTGGTAAGTTTCACGGGTCAAGGTTTCACGGGTATGTTTCACGAGTGACGTTTCACGGGTCTATGTTTCACTGGTAAGTTTCACGGGTCAAGGTTTCACGGGTAAGTTTCACGGGTAAGTTTCACGGGTATGTTTCACGGGTGACGTTTCACGGGTCTAGGTTTCACTGGTAAGTTTCACGGGTCAAGGTTTCACGGGTAAGTTTCACGGGTAAGTTTCACGGGTATGTTTCACGGGTGACGTTTCACGGGTCTAGGTTTCACTGGTAAGTTTCACGGGTCAAGGTTTCACGGGTAAGTTTCACGGGTAAGTTTCACGGGTATGTTTCACGGGTGACGTTTCACGGTTCTAGGTTTCACTGGTAAGTTTCACGGGTCAAGGTTTCACGGGTAAGTTTCACGGGTATGTTTCACGGGTGACGTTTCACGGGTCTAGGTTTCACTGGTAAGTTTCACGGGTCAAGGTTTTACGGGTAAGTTTCACGGGTAAGTTTCACGGGTATGTTTCACGGGTCTAGGTTTCACTGGTAAGTTTCACGGGTCAAGGTTTCACGGGTAAGTTTCACGGGTAAGTTTTACGGGTAAGTTTCACGGGTGAAGTTTCACGGGTGACGTTTCACGGGTCTAGGTTTCACTGGTAAGTTTCACGGGTCAAGGTTTCACGGGTAAGTTTCACGGGTAAGTTTCACGGGTATGTTTCACGGGTGACGTTTCACGGGTCTAGGTTTCACTGGAAAGTGTCACGGGTCAAGGTTTCACGGGTAAGTTCCACGGGTAAGTTTTACGGGTATGTTTTACAGGTGACGTTTCACGGGTCTAGGTTTCACTGGTAAGTTTCACGGGTCAAGGTTTCACGGGTAAGTTTCACGGGTAAGTTTCACGGGTATGTTTCACGGGTGACGTTTCACGGGTCTAGGTTTCACTGGTAAGCTTCACGGGTCAAGGTTTTACGGGTAAATTTCACGGGTAAGTTTCACGGGTATGTTTCACGGGTGACGTTTCACGGGTCTAGGTTTCACTGGTAAGTTTCACGGGTCAAGGTTTCACGGGTAAGTTTCACGGGTAAGTTTCACTGGTATGTTTCACGGGTGACGTTTCACGGGTCTAGGTTTCACTGGTAAGTTTCACGGGTCAAGGTTTCACGGGGAAGTTTCACGGGTAAGTTTCACGGGTAAGTTTTACGGGTAAGTTTCACGGGTGACGTTTCACGGGTCTAGGTTTCACTGGTAAGTTTCACGTGTCAAGGTTTCACGGGTAAGTTTCACGGGTAAGTTTCACGGGTATGTTTCACGGGTGACGTTTCACGGGTCTAGGTGTCACTGGTAAGTTTCACGGGTCAAGGTTTCACGGGTAAGTTTCACGGGTAAGTTTCACGGGTGACGTTTCACGGGTCTAGGTTTCACTGGTAAGTTTCACGGGTCAAGGTTTCACGGGTAAGTTTCACGGGTAAGTTTCACGGGTAAGTTTTACGGGTAAGTTTCACGGGTATGTTTCACGGGTGACGTTTCACGGGTTTAGGTTTCCCTGGTAAGTTTCACGGGTCAAAGTTTCACGGGTAAGTTTCACGGGTAAGTTTCACGGGTATGTTTCACGGGTGAAGTTTCACGGGTCTAGGTTTCACTGGTAAGTTTCACGGGTCAAGGTTTTACGGGTAAGTTTCACGGGTAAGTTTCACGGGTATGTTTCACGGGTGACGTTTCACGAGTCTAGGTTTCACTGGTAAGTTTCACGGGTCAAGGTTTCACGGGTAAGTTTCACGGGTAAGTTTTACGGGTAAGTTTCACGGGTGACGTTTCACGGGTGACATTTCACGGGTCTAGGTTTCACTGGTAAGTTTCACGGGTCAAGGTTTTACGGGTAAGTTTCACGGGTAAGTTTCACGGGTAAGTTTTACGGGTATGTTTTACAGGTGACGTTTCACGGGTCTAGGTTTCACTGGTAAGTTTCACGGGTCAAGGTTTCACGGGTAAGTTTCACGGGTAAGTTTCACGGGTATGTTTCACGGGTGACGTTTCACGGGTCTAGGTTTCACTGTAAAGTTTCACGGGTCAAGGTTTCACGGGTAAGTTTCACGGGTAAGTTTTACGGGTATGTTTCATGGGTGATGTTTCACGGGTCTAGGTTTCACTGGTAAGTTTCACGGGTCAAGGTTTCACGGGTAAGTTTCACGGGTATGTTTCACGAGTGACGTTTCACGGGTCTATGTTTCACTGGTAAGTTTCACGGGTCAAGGTTTCACGGGTAAGTTTCACGGGTAAGTTTCACGGGTATGTTTCACGGGTGACGTTTTACGGGTCTAGGTTTCACTGGTAAGTTTCACGGGTCAAGGTTTCACGGGTAAGTTTCACGGGTAAGTTTCACGGGTATGTTTCACGGGTGACGTTTCACGGGTCTAGGTTTCACTGGTAAGTTTCACGGGTCAAGGTTTCACGGGTAAGTTTCACGGGTAAGTTTCACGGGTATGTTTCACGGGTGACGTTTCACGGGTCTAGGTTTCACTGGTAAGTTTCACGGGTCAAGGTTTCACGGGTAAGTTTCACGGGTATGTTTCACGGGTGACGTTTCACGGGTCTAGGTTTCACTGGTAAGTTTCACGGGTCAAGGTTTTACGGGTAAGTTTCACGGGTAAGTTTCACGGGTATGTTTCACGGGTCTAGGTTTCACTGGTAAGTTTCACGGGTCAAGGTTTCACGGGTAAGTTTCACGGGTAAGTTTTACGGGTAAGTTTCACGGGTGACGTTTCACGGGTGACGTTTCACGGGTCTAGGTTTCACTGGTAAGTTTCACGGGTCAAGGTTTCACGGGTAAGTTTCACGGGTAAGTTTCACGGGTATGTTTCACGGGTGACGTTTCACGGGTCTAGGTTTCACTGGAAAGTTTCACGGGTCAAGGTTTCACGGGTAAGTTTTACGGGTATGTTTTACAGGTGACGTTTCACGGGTCTAGGTTTCACTGGTAAGTTTCACGGGTCAAGGTTTCACGGGTAAGTTTCACGGGTAAGTTTCACGGGTATGTTTCACGGGTGACGTTTCACGGGTCTAGGTTTCACTGGTAAGTTTCACGGGTCAAGGTTTCACGGGTAAATTTCACGGGTAAGTTTCACGGGTATGTTTCACGGGTGACGTTTCACGGGTCTAGGTTTCACTGGTAAGTTTCACGGGTCAAGGTTTCACGGGTAAGTTTCACGGGTAAGTTTCACTGGTATGTTTCACGGGTGACGTTTCACGGGTCTAGGTTTCACTGGTAAGTTTCACGGGTCAAGGTTTCACGGGGAAGTTTCACGGGTAAGTTTCACGGGTATGTTTTACGGGTGACGTTTCACGGGTCTAGGTTTCACTGGTAAGTTTCACGGGTCAAGGTTTCACGGGTAAGTTTCACGGGTAAGTTTTACGGGTAAGTTTCACGGGTGACGTTTCACGGGTCTAGGTTTCACTGGTAAGTTTCACGTGTCAAGGTTTCACGGGTAAGTTTCACGGGTAAGTTTCACGGGTATGTTTCACGGGTGACGTTTCACGGGTCTAGGTGTCACTGGTAAGTTTCACGGGTCAAGGTTTCACGGGTAAGTTTCACGGGTAAGTTTCACGGGTATGTTTCACGGGTGACGTTTCACGGGTCTAGGTTTCACTGGTAAGTTTCACGGGTCAAGGTTTCACGGGTAAGTTTCACGGGTAAGTTTTACGGGTAAGTTTCACGGGTCAAGGTATCACGGGTAAGTTTTACGGGTAAGTTTCACGGGTATGTTTCACGGGTGACGTTTCACGGGTTTAGGTTTCCCTGGTAAGTTTCACGGGTCTAGGTTTCACTGGTAAGTTTCACGGGTCAAGGTATCACGGGTAAGTTTTACGGGTAAGTTTCACGGGTATGTTTCACGGGTGACGTTTCACGGGTTTAGGTTTCCCTGGTAAGTTTCACGGGTCAAAGTATCACGGGTAAGTTTCACGGGTAAGTTTCACGGGTATGTTTCACGGGTGACGTTTCACGGGTCTAGGTTTCACTGGTAAGTTTCACGGGTCAAGGTTTTACGGGTAAGTTTCACGGGTAAGTTTCACGGGTATGTTTCACGGGTGACGTTTCACGAGTCTAGGTTTCACTGGTAAGTTTCACGGGTCAAGGTTTCACGGGTAAGTTTCACGGGTAAGTTTTACGGGTAAGTTTCACGGGTGACGTTTCACGGGTGACGTTTCACGGGTCTAGGTTTCACTGGTAAGTTTCACGGGTCAAGGTTTTACGGGTAAGTTTCACGGGTAAGTTTCACGGGTAAGTTTTACGGGTATGTTTTACAGGTGACGTTTCACGGGTCTAGGTTTCACTGGTAAGTTTCACGGGTCAAGGTTTCACGGGTAAGTTTCACGGGTAAGTTTCACGGGTATGTTTCACGGGTATGTTTCATGGGTGATGTTTCACGGGTCTAGGTTTCACTGGTAAGTTTCACGGGTCAAGGTTTCACGGGTAAGTTTCACGGGTAAGTTTTACGGGTATGTTTCATGGGTGATGTTTCACGGGTCTAGGTTTCACTGGTAAGTTTCACGGGTCAAGGTTTCACGGGTAAGTTTCACGGGTATGTTTCACGAGTGACGTTTCACGGGTCTATGTTTCACTGGTAAGTTTCACGGGTCAAGGTTTCACGGGTAAGTTTCACGGGTAAGTTTCACGGGTATGTTTCACGGGTGACGTTTCACGGGTCTAGGTTTCACTGGTAAGTTTCACGGGTCAAGGTTTCACGGGTAAGTTTCACGGGTAAGTTTCACGGGTATGTTTCACGGGTGACGTTTCACGGGTCTAGGTTTCACTGGTAAGTTTCACGGGTCAAGGTTTCACGGGTAAGTTTCACGGGTAAGTTTCACGGGTATGTTTCACGGGTGACGTTTCACGGGTCTAGGTTTCACTGGTAAGTTTCACGGGTCAAGGTTTCACGGGTAAGTTTCACGGGTATGTTTCACGGGTGACGTTTCACGGGTCTAGGTTTCACTGGTAAGTTTCACGGGTCAAGGTTTTACGGGTAAGTTTCACGGGTAAGTTTCACGGGTATGTTTCACGGGTCTAGGTTTCACTGGTAAGTTTCACGGGTCAAGGTTTCACGGGTAAGTTTCACGGGTAAGTTTTACGGGTAAGTTTCACGGGTGACGTTTCACGGGTGACGTTTCACGGGTCTAGGTTTCACTGGTAAGTTTCACGGGTCAAGGTTTCACGGGTAAGTTTCACGGGTAAGTTTCACGGGTATGTTTCACGGGTGACGTTTCACGGGTCTAGGTTTCACTGGAAAGTTTCACGGGTCAAGGTTTCACGGGTAAGTTTTACGGGTATGTTTTACAGGTGACGTTTCACGGGTCTAGGTTTCACTGGTAAGTTTCACGGGTCAAGGTTTCACGGGTAAGTTTCACGGGTAAGTTTCACGGGTATGTTTCACGGGTGACGTTTCACGGGTCTAGGTTTCACTGGTAAGCTTCACGGGTCAAGGTTTCACGGGTAAATTTCACGGGTAAGTTTCACGGGTATGTTTCACGGGTGACGTTTCACGGGTCTAGGTTTCACTGGTAAGTTTCACGGGTCAAGGTTTCACGGGTAAGTTTCACGGGTAAGTTTCACTGGTATGTTTCACGGGTGACGTTTCACGGGTCTAGGTTTCACTGGTAAGTTTCACGGGTCAAGGTTTCACGGGGAAGTTTCACGGGTAAGTTTCACGGGTATGTTTTACGGGTGACGTTTCACGGGTCTAGGTTTCACTGGTAAGTTTCACGGGTCAAGGTTTCACGGGTAAGTTTTACGGGTAAGTTTTACGGGTAAGTTTCACGGGTGACGTTTCACGGGTCTAGGTTTCACTGGTAAGTTTCACGTGTCAAGGTTTCACGGGTAAGTTTCACGGGTAAGTTTCACGGGTATGTTTCACGGGTGACGTTTCACGGGTCTAGGTGTCACTGGTAAGTTTCACGGGTCAAGGTTTCACGGGTAAGTTTCACGGGTAAGTTTCACGGGTGACGTTTCACGGGTCTAGGTTTCACTGGTAAGTTTCACGGGTCAAGGTTTCACGGGTAAGTTTCACGGGTAAGTTTCACGGGTAAGTTTTACGGGTGACGTTTCACGGGTCTAGGTTTCACTGGTAAGTTTCACGGGTCAAGGTTTCACGGGTAAGTTTCACGGGTAAGTTTCACGGGTGACGTTTCACAGGTCTAGGTTTCACTGGTAAGTTTCACGGGTCAAGGTTTCACGGGTAAGTTTCACGGGTAAGTTTCACGGGTAAGTTTCACGGGTGACGTTTCACGGGTCTAGGTTTCACTGGTAAGTTTCACGGGTCAAGGTTTCACGGGTAAGTTTAGCAGGTAAGTTTCACGGGTCTATGTTTCACTGGTAAGTTAATTAATTTGTTAAGATTTAGTATAAACCTTTAATAAAGTATTATAGTTATATGAAATATAGATACAAATTTAAATATTTTTGTATTTTTTTACGAATAATTTTATTATTAATTTAATAATAGACTTCTTGTTCGAATATAAATGAAATATTTTAAAAGAATTTTCATTTAGACAAAATTGTATTAACAAGCCCACAATACTTAATAAAAATCTGCTGTGGCCAGCAAACGACCTTTCGCCTAATTCTGCTTATTCTACTAATCTAATAAATAGTTTTACTTACATTTTAATAGTTTCATGTAATATATAAACCAAGATGCAATCAAAGATGTCAACTGTACTGTCACTGTCATAATTCAAACTTTGTGTAGAAATGTCAACAATATACTAGAATTTCTAAACCAGATTCAGCAAATTGTATTTAAAATTAACTGTACCCATAGATATATGCAAAAATTGTCATAAATAAATAATGTACCAGTTTGTATATCAAGCTTCAAAAGTACTACTTCCGGTTTGCGGATTTCTACCAAAATCTTATCCGGTGTTAAGATCCTTATTAAAAGCTTAAATATAAAATTTGGTTATTAAAGGTTCGATACTTTTTGAGTTATCGTGGACGAAAAATCGTCAAATACCTCCATACACACACACATAGTAGAGACCCTGAAACGTGCTTATCCACCAAAAACGCACACACAGACATTACAATAGAATATGAGGCGAGAGATAAAAATTGTTTATCATTATAGAAAAATCTGACGTGGCCATCACACAACCTTCCGCCATATCTAGACTTTAAACAGAAATGTATACGTACAATTCGGTGTCCATTTAAAATATACAAATAAAAATCTAAAATATTGAAACACAGAAATTTGCATCATCTGAATAAAAAGATTCATTCACAGGAAAACTCTTCTGTGCTGAAGCCATCCTCCGTTCAATTACTACATTTAATATCTTACTTATGACTTGTATAGCGCTAGTATGCCAATTTGTCACCTGTCAATATTTTTTACGCAGAAACAAAAATCAACCGAACATGGATTACAAGATTTCAACGTTTTATTTGATAAACTTATTTTTTAAATTTTACTGCAGTTCTTTGATGCTACCAGATAAAGACAATTTTTTATAACGTAAGTTGCAAATAACTTTGCCTCTTATTTTTATTACAAATAAATACTATATTTTTCCAAATTTATATACAATTTTGACAATTAAACTTTTCAATCTTCAAAAAATATCACTTCCGATTAAGATATTTGTACCAAAATCTAATGAGCTCTTCCAATTTATATACAAATGTTAAATACCAAATATCAAAATTTTCGGGTAATTCGTATTTGAGTTATACGACATACACCCCGGCCTTGACCACACACACATACACACACACACACACACACACACACACACACACACACACACACACACACACACACACACACACATACATACAGACATCATCGTGAAACTATCAAAAATGAATTGTAAGGACCCTAATTCGTGCTCATCCACTAAAAACTCACCACCCGATTTTTAGCATGATTCCAATACCTTCCTTTACAGGTACGCGAAGGTAAAAACAGTTAAATTTCAGTCTGAAATGTTTAATTTCTGAAATTCTGAAGTTTGATTGTTACACGATCAATATATAAACTATTTAAAAATAATTTTATTTTACAAGTTACGCTAACACGATACATAATTTATTTTTCAGCGCTGCAGGAATCCAAAAATCTTTCTAAATCTTCTAAACGTCTCATTTCTCGTTGAATGTGCTTCAGATGTCCCCATCGTAATTTCTTTAACTGTTTTATATACAAAGGTTCCTCATCTGAAACATACAAACACAAAATAGCACAAAAATCGCCCTGTGGTGTGCCCTCCACCTTCGAGCATATACTGACTAGAGGCCGCCTTACGGCGTTTGTTGTGATCGGAAGATATGCTGGAGGGGAGATTAGCGGGGTCGGAAGCCGTGATGTATTGAGGGATGCGTAATTTCTTAGTATTATTCCACAAAGTAAAATAATACTCACACAACCTCATTAAACTTTTCACAAAGTAAACGCAGAACTTAGGGTTATAGTAAAATGACATGTGTGACAAGAAGTAACAAAGAATAACAGCAAAACGCTGCCCGCAATACACCATGACTTCCAGCCCCGCAAGTCCCCCCTACTGCATATCTTCCGATCACAACAAGCTATGCATTGGTATAGGGAATTACTTCTCTAGTCAGTATATGCTCGAAGCCCTCCACCATCAACCACGGGCGACTGGTAAACGTACACACCCAAACAGAAAATTGAACTTATCCAGAACGTATATTTGTCAAATCGCAGTTATGCGTAACCGTAATCTTGGAAACGCATTTTACTCAAATCGTAATTTAAAACATACAGTTGGTAAGATTACGATTTGAGTAAAATGCGTTTGACAAGATTACGGTTATGCATAACTGCGATTTGACAAAAATACGTTCTGGATAAATTCCGTGTTGGATGATTCCAGTTAGGTATAGTTGCGTTTTGACTAAACTACGGTTTACCTGAAAACGATTTGACAATATTAGTCGAAGTTGCGGTTTGGTCAAATTACGGAATGTGAAATTACAGTTTGTCTAGAATACAGTTTACGGGTTGGCATATTTACGGTTTGATAAATGGAACAAATTACAGTTTGACTAAAATACAGTTTGGCTTAATTATTTTTGGTCAAACTACACTTTAACGAAACTATATAGGTTGATGGAGGTAAAATGCGAACATAGGGAACATACATGACAATCGAACTTTCATGCCAGGTATCTTGATATATTTTGTAGTAGTGTCACAAAGCAAAGTGTGGCAAAAAGAGTAATGAATAACAGAAATAATAATAAAATCTAAAAGTGCATGTAAATTTTCTCGTTCTGCTCGTACACATACATTATTATGCAAAATATTTTAATGAAAATAATCAATAATATGACAGGTACTTTGACATTGACAGTACTTATTCCACGTATATCAAGATGCCTAGCATGATAACTCCATTGTCAAATATTTCCCTATGTTCGCATTTCACCTCCACCAACCTGTATTTGTCCAAATTGTGTGCTCCCATACAAACTAATAAATACCCTTTGTGAGTCTTACAAACTGAACAAATACTAAATAAAAAAACCTAATACTCTTCTTGAGTAAAATAAACATTGAATAGCTTTAATAGGGTAGTTTACCATTTTTTAAAAAGTTTTTTTCATTGAAACTTCATGTTATTTGAAAGCGATTGAGAGTACTGATAAGCCTTGGTCTTAATAAAGCTGTAATTAATTTTTAAAGTTTGTGTGACGTAGATGTATAGCTGAAAATCTTCTCAAACCGGAATTAAAATGTACTCATGTAAAACCAACTGTTTCTGTTACAATAAAAAACAATTTGGTAGTTTATTACTGTAAGTAAGAATACACGTGATACGCATTACTGTGACGTAGTATCGATACGTAAAATCTCAAATATTTAAAGAACTATTAACTTTTTGAAACTTTTTTCAAGCAATAACTCATTTTTGAGGTTTCAATATAATTGACCGGGTTGCTAATTTGCTACTATGGTAAAGTACCCTATTATATGACGAAGCTTTGTATAAAAAACTTATTTTACAATTTTCCTTCGACATACGAGTGACAGGAGGGGAAACGAATGCAGCGTTGGATAGCTGGAAGTGTCTACTATTCCGGTACGAAAACATGTCGCAGTCGCTGTAGTAGTATTTTTTCTATAAAAGTTAGAAACGAACGTGTTTTCTTCTCGTGCCGATAACAATGTATATTATAACATTGGATTTAGCACCAGGACAGCGCTGTCTGTGAAGCGTGATTTAGCCGCTAGAGGTACTCCAGTGCTCGAACATAAGCCATACTCGCCTGATTTACCACCCTGTTAAGCCCAGTTAAGCCACTAACGCTTAGATCTTGAAGAAGGTTGTCTAAGACTTCAGCTGTCATTTGCTCTATCTCTATGCGATCTTCTTCGACGGATGATGAACGAAGTTGCTTCAAACTTGATTTTGATGAGGTCTGTTTCTAAACAAAAATTAATTATTTGTATTTGACTTTAGAAGGCATAACTCTGAAACAGTAATAGCTATAGGTACTTTTGTTGTCCTCAATTGAAAAAAAATTATAGACACAATTATTAAATACAGCAATGAAAAATCTGACGTGGCCATCACACAACCTTCCGCCATATCTAGACTTTAAACAGAAATGTATACGTACAATCCGGTGCCCATTTATACAAATAAAAATCTAAAATATTCAAACAGAAATTCATTCACAGGAAAACTCTGCTGTGTTGAAGCCATCCTCCGTTCAATTACTTAATATCTTATGACTTATATGCGGCGTTAGTGTCACCCGTCTCACCTGTCAATATTTTTTACGCAGAATCAAAAATCAATCGAACATGGATTACAAGATTTCGATGTTTTATTTGATAAATTTATTTTTTAAATTTTACTGCAGTTCTTTAATGCTACCAGATAAAGACAATTTTTTTATAACGTAGGTTGCAAATAACTACCTCTTATTCTTATTACAAATAAATACTATATTTATCCAAATTTAATGAAATTTTTGACAATTAAACTTTTTACTCTTCAATAAATATCACTTCCGGTGAAGATATTTGTACCAAAATCTAATGAGCTCTTCCAATTTATATACAAATGTTAAATACCAAATATCAAAATTTTTAGGTAATTCGTATTTGAGATATGCGACATCCGGCATCGGCCCGGACCACACACATACACACACACACATACATACAGACATCATGGAGAAAACTATCAAAAATGAGCTGTAAGGCCCCTAATTCGTGCTCATCCACTAAAAACTCACTACCCGATTTTTTGCATCATTCCAATACCTTCCTTTACAGATAAGCGGAAGGTAAAAAATTATTTGTTTAGAATTTTAAAAATTTTATAATTTTTTTACAAACAGTAAAATATTGTGTTAATAATAATATTTGAAGTATATTATTCCAATTATGTATATTTGCTGAGAAAATATTATTTTTCTTCAACCGTCTTAAAAGTTGGTTCTTTTAATACTGTTTTTAGTATTAAAAGTGGACGTTTTTGTTATTAATAAAGAAATGTAACTGTTGCTAGGTAACACTTTTAATCCTAGGCTTAAAAGTACTTTTAATCCTAAGCTTAAAAGTAGATTCTGTATTTCTACTAGAATCTTGGGAGCGTAATATTTCTTGAGCTTGATTATCACGCACTTCTTCATTTTTTCTACTGGTATTATCATCACGAATGGAGGATATTATACTTTTACTAGTGCTAGGTTCATCGAACCGTAATATTTTTTTAGCTGTCTACCATGTATGTTTACCAGTAAAGCTGATTTGACGTCTTCAATAACATCAATCTTTAAACGTACCAATTCATCGCAACAGCATTCACCCGAAATTTCCAGTATTACAACAATCTATAAAAATTAATAATATTTAGATAATTATATTCTCATTCCTCATATTTAAACACTTACTTTAATCATCAGGTATGTATTATCAGGAGCATAATTCCAGAAAAACTCTTGATTTATTTTAGTTTGACAGAACAATAAAATTTGTAAACAAAACAAAAGTTAAATCAAAGCTACCTTCTTAGTTTCAATCATATTTCAACAAAATATTTCAATAATTTAAAAAGTAATTTTCTTGGTTGAAGAAAAAATAGTATGTGTTATTTGGATTAAAAGTGTCTTTGTTTGATTCGCAATTTTTGCATCCGCTCGGCTTCGCTACGCTTCGCCTCGCAAATGTAAATTAATTGCTCATCAAACAAAGTATCACTTTTAATCCTAATAACACAATATACTATTATTTCTGAATTATATTCGATGACGTGAAAATATTTTGATTGAAAATCTGTTTTATTTTTTATCTCGAGAACCAAGCCTCGTAGAGAAAAACCTCCAACATGAAAAGTGATTATTTTTTTCTTCTCTATCGACCTGTAAAAAAAAATTTTGAAAATCGCGCAAAAAATTTCCTTTTTTTCGAGACAAATATACCGGAATGAAGATAACTCGAAACCTAAGCGCCGTAGAAAAAAACTTCAAATTACAAAGTTGTTCAGTTTTCGATTCTCTATCGATTGGTGTATAGATTTTTTCGAAAAAACCCTAAACTGCCGAGATAGCCATAAAAAATAGATTTCGCTGAAATTTGGTATATAGATAGATCTCGTTGAGTAGATTCCGAAAATGGGGTTGTTTTTTCAAAAATATTGTTTTTTACCTTAGATAATTGACTTTAAAGGGTCGAAAAAACCGACCTCCATATCTCGAAATCTAGAGGCGTTAGAGCAAAATGTCAAATGAAAAAGTTGTTCCTCTTGTAATTTTCAGCAAGTTTTGCATTTAACTTTTTTCTCTAGGAGCCATAGATCTCGAGTTATAAGGGGAAACAGATTTCCAAAAGCATGGACTATAGCCTTGACGTTTTTTTGGCTCAAAATGGGTTTTTCTCTCCGAATCGATTGAAATTTAATACAGACCTTCTGTACAGCAGTGTGCATCGATATCCGGTCGCAGAAATTTTTTAAAAAATTTATTAAGGGAGAAATTAAATATTTTCGGTCAAAACAGGCTGTTTTATGAAATGACTAATAGCTCATCAAACCATCACAAGTTATATATCAAAAGATTGGAAAAAATACACAGATTCTTAATCTGTGCCGTTTATTACAAAATTCGTTACCGTTTTCGAGTAATAAGCAAAAGTTTGAAAACCTTACTTGCCTACTCGTGGCGCCATCTGTGGTAGTTGTCCTAACTATTAATTATTTGCGAATATTATTAAAACTTATCCTAGACCAATGAAAATATTACTATATATAGACTAAATTACTAGGAATTCAATATAATAAGTACTAAATTTTTATATTGCTTCTGTTTTAAGTAATTCAAGTTTAGATCCATCATGTTAGATATCGATATATGTGACATCTCAATATGGCGGACTTGTCAGTAATGAAAATATTGATACTGTCAACTATAATATCTAAATAATACGTACAGATAGCCACTAAGTAGACACCTCAAACGTATTTGAATATTGTTTATTATATTGTAGCTAAACTTGAAGCAAATCGGTGACATGAGAAATCTTGACTTAAATTATATTAAATACTAATAATCCAGTTTGATTTGAGACTTGTAACCTACAGCAATGGATTCAGGAGAAAAAATCAATGAGGTAGCCACAATTTGAGTTCAATTGCCTTATTAATAAGGTTTTTACTAAAATATCGAATTACTGGAAACATGTCAAGGAATTGTGTTCTTATAAGTACATAAATACTGCATGTAGGGCCCCAAAACCTTCATCGATGAATTCAGGAGGTCAAGAAACGTGAGTACCAATAATTTGAGTTTAATTGATAAATGTATAAAGTATTTATAGGCATATTTGTTTTCTAGAATCGTAGGAAGAATCTATGTGTTCATAGCTACATATATACTGTATGTAGGGCCCCAAATCCTTCATCGATGCCTTCAGACGGTCAACAAACTTAAGTAGCCACGTTTTGCAATGCATTGATAGGGTAATAAAGTATTTAGAAGCCAATTTCAAAATTAGAGTCAAAGAAGTACCTATGTGTAATTTCTTACTGTTTAAAACCTTCAGGAGGTCAAGAACTGTAAGTATCTATATTTTTAGTCTAATTGAATCGCTCATTAAGTCTGCATATGTACATTTTCAATGCCAACAATTCCCAATGCAAAAATACACCCCCCCCCCCCCCCTCATATGAATTTCATCAAAAACATTGGAAATGAACGTATCTTGACGCATTAATATTTACTGACGATAATCTAACTTATACTATTCTAGTATTTAATTAATTGTTCTCAATTTATTGTTTCAGGAGTATCATAACATATTACAACGTTCTTGCGTGTTCATAAGGATATAATGGGGCCTTAGTCATGTCATAAGAACCAGTGGGTCTTATTTGAAGATGCTGTAACTTGATTGGAATATATGAAGGTGTAGAACTTGTGCTTTAGAGTTTGCGTTGATCGAAGAAGTCAGCTGGTTACTGGAGACCTAGGAGGTAGAATGGGGCCCTACGTGAGTTGAAGACTCTATAAACCATTGTGGCTACAATTACCATCCTCTTGTGCGAGTGTTGAACCAAGAACTACTTGATGAAGAATTCCAAGATCGAACAAAGTTGAAGATTACATTGAGATAATTTTATTTTGCCTGTAACTCTTAAATGGTTGAAGTTATGTTAATTATCGCTTGAAATATAGAAACTGCATTCAATTTTGCCTCATTTATTTATTTAATTGTAACAATGAGCAAATTATAAACGAAATACAAATTAACCAGGAACCAATGATGAACCACTTAAGTTATTTTTATTCTGTTGTCTTCCAGTACTTGTCAGATATGTAATAACGTTGTATATAAATAAAATAACATATAAACACTCTGTTAATGTTGTTTCTTTATCTGAAAATGCGAGAAGAAAGATTCAAAGCCTAATACTCTATGTAATTATAAGTCTGTCTATTTATTTACGTATAACAACGTTATCAATTAAACTCAAACTGTCGCTACTTATGTTTGTTGACCTCCTGAAGGCATCGATGAAGGATTTGGGGCCCTACAAGAAGTATTTATGTAGCTACGAACACGTAGATTCTTCCTACGATTCTAGAAAACAAATATGCCTAGAAAAACTTTATACATGTATCAATTACACTCAAATTGTGGCTACATATGTTTTTTGATCTTCTGAATTCATCGATGAATGTTTTGGGGCCCTACACGCAGTATTTATGTACTTATAAGTACATGGATCCTACCCGATGTGTCCAATTGATCGATATTTTAGTAAAAACCTTATTAAGACGGCAATTAAACTCAAATTGTGGCTACCTCATTGATTTTTTCTCCTGAATCCATTGCTGCAGGTTACAAGTCTCAAATCAAACTGGATTATTAGTATTTAATGTAAATAATGTCATGATATGTCATGTCACCGATTTGCTTCAACTTTATCTACAATATAATAAACAATATTCAAATACTTTTGAGGTGTCTACTTTCTGGCTATCTGTACGTATTGTTTAGATATTAAAGTTTACAAATCAATATTTTCATACTGACAAGTCCGCCATATAATTATTAGTTCGGGCAACTACCACAGATGGCGCCACTAGTAGGCAAGTAAGGTTTTCAAACTTTTGCTTATTACTCGAAAACGGTAACGAATTTCGTAATAAACGGCACAGATTAAGAATCTGCGTGTTTTTTCCGATCTTTTGATATATAACTTGTGATGGTTTGATGAGCTATTAGTCATTTCATAAAACAGCCTGTTTTGACCGAAAATATTTAATTTCTCCCTTAATAAATTTTTTAAAAAAATTCTGCGACCGGATATCGATGCACACTGCTGTACAGAAGGTCTGTATTAAATTTCAATCGATTCGGAGAGAAAAACCCATTTTGAGCCAAAAAAGTGTCAAGGCTATAGTCCATGCTTTTGGAAATCTGTTTCCCCTTATAACTCGAGATCTATGGCTCCTAGAGAAAAAAGTTAAATGCAAAACTTGCTCAAAATTACAAGAGGAACAACTTTTTCATTTGACATTTTGCTCTAACGCCTCTAGATTTCGAGATATGGAGGTCGGTTTTTTCGACCCTTTAAAGTCAATTATCTAGGGTAAAAAACAATATTTTTGAAAAAACAACCCCATTTTCGGAATCTACTCAACGAGATCTATCTATATACCAAATTTCAGCGAAATCTATTTTTTATGGCTATCTCCGAAGTTTAGGGTTTTTTCGAAAAAATTTATATACCATTCGATAGAGAATCAAAAACTGAACAACTTTGTAATTTGAAGTTTTTTTCTACGGCGCTTAGGTTTCGAGTTATCCTCATTCCGGTACATTTGTCTCGAAAAAAAGGAAATTTTTTGCGCGATTTTCAAAATTTTTTTTTACAGGTCGATAGAGAAGAAAAAAATAAGCACTTTTCATGTTGGAAGTTTTTCTCTACGAGGTTTAGTTCCCGTGAAAAAAAATAAAATAGTTTTCGAATTAAAATATTTTCACGTCATCGTATATAATTCAGAAATAAATAATATTTTCTCAGCAAATATAAATAATTGGAATAATATACTTCAAATATTATTAATAACACAATATTTTACTATGTGTAAAAAAAATTATAAATTTTTTAAATTTAATTTATTTTTAAATTCTCAGCAAATAATTTTTTCATTTTATTTTTCATTGCTGTATTTAATAATAATGTCTATAATTTTTTTTAGGGCTTAGATTCAATTGAGGACAACAAAAGTATAGATTTTTCTATACTATCAGAGAAGTCATTAGTATAGGTAACATATTTATTAAATAGGTTATTAAATATTTTTTAAATTTCAAACTCTTGCCAACTTGTATGTCTTAAATACAGTTGGGAAGATTACGATTTGAGTAAAATGCGTTTGACAAGATTACAGTTATGCATAACTGCGATTTGACAAAAATGCGTTTTAGATAAATTCCGTGTTGGATGATTCCAGTTAGGTATAGTTGCGTTTTGACTAAACTACGGTTTACCTGAAAACGATTTGCCAATATTAGTCGAAGTTGCGGTTTGGTCAAATTACGGAATATGAAATTACAGTTTGTCTAGAATACAGTTTACGGGTTGGCATATTTACGGTTTGGCAAATGGAACAAATTACAGTTTGACTAAAATACAGTTTGGCTTAATTGGCCAAACTATACTTTGACAAAACTTTATTTTCTAGTAACCTTGATATAAACACAAGAGTGTACACTCCGTATCTTGGCAACACTGTAGATTAGTGCCATTTTTTTACCCTGCGTGAGAGAGAGACCACTACGGGGCCTGTGCGAGCCCGTATTTTGTCTCTCTCTCTAAAAGTTTTCACTCTTGTTAGAGTAAAATTCAAATAGCTAGAACCCTGCGCGAAGTACGAATTCTCGTCTTAGAGAGAGAAGCATAGATGATAAACTACGCTACTGTCTGTTCTACAGAACATCAGCTTCAATATCTGTTATTCTCATGTTGACATTCGTAGTGTTTTGCTTCGTGTAACCCTGTGAATTTTGTAATTGATTGTGATTGAGTTATATTTTAGTTTAGAAAATTAAGTGAAGTGCATCGCAGCATATACTCGCTAGCTCCGCTTTTGTAAAATGTACATGACAAGCTCTGCCTTCTCGCGCAGTCCAGGGTCCTAGCTATTTGAATTTTACTCTATCTTCGACCATATATAGGTGTAGACAGATATCACTCAATGCTGTACTATACAATGTTGTGAAGGCAAGAAGTACGGTAGCGGGGAGCAGCAGCTATAGGTGAGGACACATTGCTGACTTCTGGTTTGTTGTCAACAGAGAATGAAAATAGGCAACTGCATCACTTCAAGGTGTCTGCAGGTCATACTCCTCTTCACACCGCTACGCTAGTTCTTTGCTTCACAACAAAGGCTTGCGTTGTTTGTCTATTCCTATACAGGTTGGTGGAGGTGAAATGCGAACATAGGGAACATACATGACAATCGAACTTTCATGCCAGGTATCTTGATATATTCTGTAGTAGTGTCACAAAGCAAAGTGTGGCAAAAAGAGTAATCAATAACAGAAATAATAATAAAATCTAAAAGTGCATGTAAACTTTCTCGTTCTGCTCGTACACATACATTATTATGCAAATATTTTAATGAAAATAATCAATAATATGACAGGTACTTTGACATTGACAGTACTTATTCCACGTATATCAAGAAGCCTAGCATGATAACTCCATTGTCATATATTTCCCTATGTTCGCATTTCACCTCCATCAACCTGTATATGGTCGAAGCTTGTTATATTTTCTTACTTGTAGGTTTTTCAAGCTTGGGGGAAGTCTAGGTTTCATAGTTCCAGCTATTTTGCAAATGCTGTTTCGTCGCTTGACTTTTGTAGATTTCGTACTGGATTTTCTAGAAGTTGCTTGCGTTTTAGAAGGGGCTAAATTAGTCTCTGTACTAAATATCTGTTCGTATTGGTTGAGTAGAAGTTCTAATTCGGAGCATTTTGTTTCTGCTTCGCCTGGGTTTGAAACCATGTCATCTCTAGATATAAAAAAATATTTAAATTTTTTTAACATGATAAATCTCTATACAGTAGGAGAAAAAACGATTTGATTCAATAATAAAAATAATAAAAGTCGCTAAGTTATTCGCGAAAAACCTCAAAATGCATTTTTGTTTCAAATACTCATAACTTTGTGTAAAACCAACGTAGAAACTTCGTTTTTTAAACCCCTGCACAAGAAATTGAACAAATTTTAGTGCCCATTTAGTGAATCGAGCCGAAAAAAATTTTCAACTCCGTCCACATCGTCAAAGTTGGATTTAAAAGCATTTTTTTAAAGGGGTGTTGGAGGGGGCGAAAGAGGTGACTCTAAGGTTGGCATGCATGACTTTAAAGTAGACACTTCAAAGTTTTTCGCCCTCGAAGATTCATCGAAATCGACTGAAAATACGCCGAGTTATGACAATTTGAAAATGGGTGAAATTTCATCTCATATCTGCTTAAAATAAAGAAAAAAAATTAGGAGACTTCTGAAAAAAAAATGTAACATAACAAAAACGACTTCCGGTTTGAAGCATTCGATTCTACAGACATTTTTCTATCAAATATATTATTTTTAATTTTTCAGGTGAGGCTGGTTTAGTCTCAATTTTAACATAGATAATTCAGAAAATTTTGTATATTTTACATTTTTTGTGTTTAATTAACTCTAATATCTGAACAAATTAAGATATCGACTTCTGGTTTTCGGTATTGGATTCCTTGGACATTTTTTTATAAGATACATTATTTTAAAACTTTTAAAGGCCTCTTGGTTGAGCTGATATTCAAAGATTTTGTGCGAAAAAAAGTGAAGTTTTAGTATTTTTTCGGTTAATTGTGTTTAATCAACTCTAATTTCTGACTGGATTAGGATATCGACTTGTGGTTTCCAGAATTGGATTTTTCGGACATTTTTCTATAAAATGCATTATTTTTAATTATTTTAAGGAGCTTAATAAGGCCACAATTAATTGTTTTACGCATAGAGAAAATATTTTTCTTTTGTTTCCTGTGTTTAATCAACTCTAATTTCTGACTGGATTAAGATATTGACTTCCGGTTTCCAGAATTTATTTTTTTTTTTCAGGAGTCAGATATATAAAAGAATTTTTTTACTTATATATTTTTTATTTTATAGAATTTATAATTCATTGACTAAAAAACAATAACTTCAAGATTCATAAACATGAAAGAATTATAAAAGAATTCTGGTGAGAGTTGTCTTTTAAATAGCGGTGACAATTCATTGAATCTTCAATGAGTCTTGAATGAATTTATAATTCATTGATATTATTGTATTTTTCAATATTCAGAAATATGAAAAAATTCGCAAAGAATCCTTGCGTGAACTAAACTAAATATAAAAATAATATGTTGTTTTATTTTGAACCTATATCATGTAACACATATGCAGTGTTGTAATGTATAACAATATTTTTTAACTAGATAAAGATAAAGATAACATATTTTTTATTTATCTAGATAAGATAATATATAATCATTGAAAAAAATATGTAAATACATAATTTTTATCTAGATAATTATTAAATAGATCATAGATAATACAAAAATATATAAATGACATGTTCTAAAGTACAAGTTTGATTACAGTTTTTGAAGTCGATTAAAATTACAAAAACAATTGGTTCTAATTTTACAAAAATTATTATCTAGATGATATTTAAAAAATAGATAAAGATAATTTGTAATTTTATCTAGATAAAATAATAAATAAATAAGAAAAAAATTATCTAAATAAGAATAATAGATAAAAATATATTATCTAGATGATTTATCTAGATAAAATTATCTAGATAAGTTACAACAACGCAAATATGTAATCTCTTTTCAATTAGTTAAATTTAAATTGATAAAAAATACAGAACACTGCTTTTAGTAATAATAGTATAGTATATTTGTCTGTAAGCTTGATAACAAATATAGATTTTTATTTTACCCGGGATACCTATAGTGCCATATATATTTAGCTTCCAGAATTATTTCATTTGAGTAGTAATCATTTTTACAGTTGCCTGTAATATGTTTTTTGCATTTATCGGAATTACAGATAACTGTTATGTGGCTAAAGAGTACAGGGTGCTGTCATACCTCAGTAGATACTAATGCCATCTACATTTAGGGTTTTGAATTATTTCAACCGTTTTTACAGTTAACTATAAAATTGCGAAAAATGCATTATTTTAATTTAGCTGTAATTTTACTACAAAACCTGTTTATTTAAATTTATACTGATGATTTATAATATGTTAGGCTGCAACACCCAAATTTAAATATTTAAATTAATTAAATTGATTGAAATAAATAATAAATTATTTTGATTTTAAATGACATTTAGATGTGAAATAGTTTACGGCTGGTAACCGCACACACGAGACAGTATATCTTTATTGATGATTCAGTATATGTGCGGTAGATCCACCCAAAGTGTCAAAAAGATCAAATAAATTATTTCATATACAAATTTTGAATAATACAACAAGCAATCCATTTAATAAAGATACCATTCTCATTATTTCCTGAAATATAATTACAAATTTATCTCCTACAGAATAATTCAGGAAAACAATGCCCTTTATTCAGCTCCAATGTGTAAAAAAAAATCCGTCACTGAAATGCTGAAGTAAAAGTTATCTTTCAGATTCCAAAACTCGAAACAAAAACACAATAGACTAAACGCTGAAAACAATGCTGAAACCTGCTGAAACCGAAGCTGAAATTCCTGAAAGCGGGTGGCAGGACTGATAGCGCCGTGCTGTTTGACGCAGGACCGAAACGAATAATTATTTATATAATAATTAAAGAATTATTTGAGAGGTGGAGAAAATAATACAATAATTTTTGAAGTTGTGATAAATTAACAATAATTTTTACACTAGCATAAAAAATCTGATGTGGCCAGCACACAACTCCTGCACATTTTCTTGAAGGCAAGACTTGAATTAATACAGCTTTATACAGGGTGTCCCAAAAATTGGTACGCTCGAAAAAACTTTTCTTATAATAAAGCAATCTTTCTCAAATTTTGTATGAGACAATATTACGGTTATACATAACTGCGATTTGACAAAAATGCGTTTTGGATAAACTCCGTGTTGGATGATTCCATTTAGGTATAGTTGCGTTTGGTTAAATTAGGGTTTACCTGAAAACGATTTGACAATATTAGTAGAAGTTGCGGTTTGGTCAAATTACGGAATGTGAAATTACAGTTTGTCTAGAATTGGCTAAATTACGGGTTGGCATATTTACGGTTCGACAAATGGAACAAATTACAGTTTGGCTAAAATACAGTTTGGCTAATTTTGGCCAAACTACGCGTGACAAAACTATATTTGACTAAGTAAGCGGACACCTAAAATATACAGGTTGGTGGAGGTGAAATGCGAACATAGGGAAATATTTGACAATGGAGTTATCATGCTAGGCATCTTGATATACGTGGAATAAGTACTGTCAATGTCAAAGTACCTGTCATATTATTGATTATTTTCATTAAAATATTTGCATAATAATGTATGTGTACGAGCAGAACGAGAAAGTTTACATGCACTTTTAAATTTTATTATTATTTCTGTTATTGATTACTCTTTTTGCCACACTTTGCTTTGTGACACTACTACAAAATATATCAAGATACCTGGCATGAAAGTTCGACTGTCAAGTATGTTCCCTATGTTCGCATTTCATCTCCACCAACCTGTATAGGGTAAATAACACAATTGATGTCATTTCCGGTTTAACAGGAAGTGATATTTTTGTAAACAAACCATATTTTGACGTCTCCTTATGTCTAGTTTACCCAAATAAAATTTTATTGCGATTGCTTCATTAATAATATAATTATTTTGACCGTACAATTTTTTTTAACGTGTCACCCGTCTCATCGGTCAATATTTTTCACGCAGAAGTAAAAATAGGGTACTTTACCATAGTAGCAAATTAACAATCCAGTCAATTATATTGAAACCTCAAAAATGAGTTATTGCTTGAAAAAAATTTTCAAAAAGTTAATAGTTCTTTAAATATTTGAGATACATCTACGTCACAGTAATGCGTTTCACTTGTATTCTTACTTACAGTAATAAACTACCAAATTGTATTTTATTGTAACAGAAACAGTTGATTTTACATGATACATTTTAATTCCGAGAAGATTTTCAGCTATACATCTACGTCACACAAACTTTAAAAATTAATTACAGCTTTATTAAGAACAAGGCTTATCAGTACTCTCAATCGCTTTCAAATAACATGAAGTTTCAATAAAAAACTTTTAAAAAATGGTAAACTACCATATTGGTCTTACCTCGGGGTTCTAACGCTGACTGGGGCCTTATTAGGCGGCCTGACCGTTCTGACCATATTACTAACTTGCGGAGCGTATTCTACCATTTGATGATGGCGCCTAATAGCTCCGGAATTTTGAGCCATGTTTCTAAACAATAAATATACAATTAATGGTCGTATTTTTAATTGCAATTTTAGCTGTGGTTCCAAAACAGCAGAATAGAGTAAGTTTTACGGGTGACGTTTCACGGGTCTAGGTTTCACTGGTAAGTTTCACGGGTCAAGGTTTCACGGGTAAGTTTCACGGGTAAGTTTCACGGGTATGTTTCACGGGTGACGTTTCACGGGTCTAGGTTTCACTGGTAAGTTTCACGGGTAAGTTTCACGGGTAAGTTTTACGGGTAAGTTTCACGGGTGACGTTTCACGGGTCTAGGTTTCACTGGTAAGTTTCACGGGTCAAGGTTTCACGGGTAAGTTTCACGGGTAAGTTTCACGGGTCTAGGTTTCACTGGTAAGTTTCACGGGTCAAGGTTTCACGGATAAGTTTCACGAGTAAGTTTCACGGGTATGTTTCACGGGTGACGTTTTACGGGTCTAGGTTTAACTGGTAAGTTTCACGGGTCAAGGTTTCACGGGTAAGTTTCACGGGTAAGTTTCACGGGTGAGTTTCACGGGTGACGTTTCACGGGTCTAGGTTTCACTGGTAAGTTTCACGGGTCAAGGTTTCACGGGTAAGTTTCACAGGTAAGTTTCACGGGTAAGTTTTACGGGTAAGTTTCACGGGTAAGTTTCACGGGTGACGTTTCACGGGTCAAGGTTTCACAAGTAAGTTTCACGGGTAAATTTTACGGGTAAGTTTCACGGGTGACGTTTCACGGGTGACGTTTCACGGGTCTAGGTTTCACTGGTAAGTTTCACGGGTCAAGGTTTCACGGGTAAGTTTCACGGGTAAGTTTCACGGGTATGTTTCACGAGTGACGTTTCACGGGTCTAAGTTTCACTGGAAAGTTTCACGGGTCAAGGTTTCACGGGTAAGATTCACGGGTAAGTTTTACGGGTATGTTTTACAGGTGACGTTTCACGGGTCTAGGTTTCACTGGTAAGTTTCACGGGTCAAGGTTTCACGGGTAAGTTTCACGGGTAAGTTTCACGGGTATGTTTCACGGGTGACGTTTCACGGGTCTAGGTTTCACTGGTAAGTTTCACGGGTCAAGGTTTCACGGGTAAGTTTCACGGGTATGTTTCACGGGTGACGTTTCACGGGTCTAGGTTTCACTGGTAAGTTTCACGGGTCAAGGTTTCACGGGTAAGTTTCACGGGTCAAGGTTTCACGGGTAAGTTTCACGGGTAAGTTTCAAGGGTATGTTTCACGGGTGACGTTTCACGGGTTTAGGTTTCACTGGTAAGTTTCACGGGTCAAAGTTTCACGGGTAAGTTTCACGGGTAAGTTTCACGGGTATGTTTCACGGGTGACGTTTCACGGGTCTAGGTTTCACTGGTAAGTTTCACGGGTCAAGGTTTTACGGGTAAGTTTCACGGGTAAGTTTCACGGGTATGTTTCACGGGTGACGTTTCACGGGTCTAGGTTTCACTGGTAAGTTTCACGGGTCAAGGTTTCACGGGTAAGTTTCACGGGTAAGTTTTACGGGTAAGTTTCACGGGTGACGTTTCACGGGTCTAGGTTTCACTGGTAAGTTTCACGGGTCAAGGTTTCACGGGTAAGTTTCACGGGTAAGTTTCACGGGTATGTTTCACGGGTGACGTTTCACGGGTCTAGGTTTCACTGGAAAGTTTCACGGGTCAAGGTTTCACGTGTAAGTTTCACGGGTAAGTTTTACGGGTATGTTTCATGGGTGATGTTTCACGGGTCTAGGTTTCACTGGTAAGTTTCACGGGTCAAGGTTTCACGGGTAAGTTTCACGGGTATGTTTCACGAGTGACGTTTCACGGGTCTATGTTTCACTGGTAAGTTTCACGGGTCAAGGTTTCACGGGTAAGTTTCACGGGTAAGTTTCACGGGTATGTTTCACGGGTGACGTTTCACGGGTCTAGGTTTCACTGGTAAGTTTCACGGGTCAAGGTTTCACGGGTAAGTTTCACGGGTAAGTTTCACGGGTATGTTTCACGGGTGACGTTTCACGGGTCTAGGTTTCACTGGTAAGTTTCACGGGTCAAGGTTTCACGGGTAAGTTTCACGGGTAAGTTTCACGGGTATGTTTCACGGGTGACGTTTCACGGGTCTAGGTTTCACTGGTAAGTTTCACGGGTCAAGGTTTCACGGGTAAGTTTCACGGGTATGTTTCACGGGTGACGTTTCACGGGTCTAGGTTTCACTGGTAAGTTTCACGGGTCAAGGTTTTACGGGTAAGTTTCACGGGTAAGTTTCACGGGTATGTTTCACGGGTCTAGGTTTCACTGGTAAGTTTCACGGGTCAAGGTTTCACGGGTAAGTTTCACGGGTAAGTTTTACGGGTAAGTTTCACGGGTGACGTTTCACGGGTGACGTTTCACGGGTCTAGGTTTCACTGGTAAGTTTCACGGGTCAAGGTTTCACGGGTAAGTTTCACGGGTAAGTTTCACGGGTATGTTTCACGGGTGACGTTTCACGGGTCTAGGTTTCACTGGAAAGTTTCACGGGTCAAGGTTTCACGGGTAAGTTTCACGGGTAAGTTTTACGGGTATGTTTTACAGGTGACGTTTCACGGGTCTAGGTTTCACTGGTAAGTTTCACGGGTCAAGGTTTCACGGGTAAGTTTCACGGGTAAGTTTCACGGGTATGTTTCACGGGTGACGTTTCACGGGTCTAGGTTTCACTGGTAAGTTTCACGGGTCAAGGTTTCACGGGTAAATTTCACGGGTAAGTTTCACGGGTATGTTTCACGGGTGACGTTTCACGGGTCTAGGTTTCACTGGTAAGTTTCACGGGTCAAGGTTTCACGGGTAAGTTTCACGGGTAAGTTTCACTGGTATGTTTCACGGGTGACGTTTCACGGGTCTAGGTTTCACTGGTAAGTTTCACGGGTCAAGGTTTCACGGGGAAGTTTCACGGGTAAGTTTCACGGGTATGTTTTACGGGTGACGTTTCACGGGTCTAGGTTTCACTGGTAAGTTTCACGGGTCAAGGTTTCACGGGTAAGTTTCACGGGTAAGTTTTACGGGTAAGTTTCACGGGTGACGTTTCACGGGTCTAGGTTTCACTGGTAAGTTTCACGTGTCAAGGTTTCACGGGTAAGTTTCACGGGTAAGTTTCACGGGTATGTTTCACGGGTGACGTTTCACGGGTCTAGGTGTCACTGGTAAGTTTCACGGGTCAAGGTTTCACGGGGAAGTTTCACGGGTAAATTTCACGGGTGACGTTTCACGGGTCTAGGTTTCACTGGTAAGTTTCACGGGTCAAGGTTTCACGGGTAAGTTTCACGGGTAAGTTTCACGGGTAAGTTTTACGGGTAAGTTTCACGGGTATGTTTCACGGGTGACGTTTCACGGGTTTAGGTTTCCCTGGTAAGTTTCACGGGTCAAAGTTTCACGGGTAAGTTTCACGGGTAAGTTTCACGGGTATGTTTCACGGGTGACGTTTCACGGGTCTAGGTTTCACTGGTAAGTTTCACGGGTCAAGGTTTCACGGGTAAGTTTCACGGGTAAGTTTCACGGGTATGTTTCACGGGTGACGTTTCACGGGTCTAGGTTTCACTGGTAAGTTTCACGGGTCAAGGTTTTACGGGTAAGTTTCACGGGTAAGTTTCACGGGTATGTTTCACGGGTGACGTTTCACGAGTCTAGGTTTCACTGGTAAGTTTCACGGGTCAAGGTTTCACGGGTAAGTTTCACGGGTAAGTTTTACGGGTAAGTTTCACGGGTGACGTTTCACGGGTGACGTTTCACGGGTCTAGGTTTCACTGGTAAGTTTCACGGGTCAAGGTTTTACGGGTAAGTTTCACGGGTAAGTTTCACGGGTAAGTTTTACGGGTATGTTTTACAGGTGACGTTTCACGGGTCTAGGTTTCACTGGTAAGTTTCACGGGTCAAGGTTTCACGGGTAAGTTTCACGGGTAAGTTTCACGGGTATGTTTCACGGGTGACGTTTCACGGGTCTAGGTTTCACTGGAAAGTTTCACGGGTCAAGGTTTTACGGGTAAGTTTCACGGGTAAGTTTTACGGGTATGTTTCATGGGTGATGTTTCACGGGTCTAGGTTTCACTGGTAAGTTTCACGGGTCAAGGTTTCACGGGTAAGTTTCACGGGTATGTTTCACGAGTGACGTTTCACGGGTCTATGTTTCACTGGTAAGTTTCACGGGTAAGTTTCACGGGTATGTTTCACGGGTGACGTTTCACGGGTCTAGGTTTCACTGGTAAGTTTCACGGGTCAAGGTTTCACGGGTAAGTTTCACGGGTAAGTTTCACGGGTATGTTTCACGGGTGACGTTTCACGGGTCTAGGTTTCACTGGTAAGTTTCACGGGTCAAGGTTTCACGGGTAAGTTTCACGGGTAAGTTTCACGGGTATGTTTCACGGGTGACGTTTCACGGGTCTAGGTTTCACTGGTAAGTTTCACGGGTCAAGGTTTCACGGGTAAGTTTCACGGGTATGTTTCACGGGTGACGTTTCACGGGTCTAGGTTTCACTGGTAAGTTTCACGGGTCAAGGTTTTACGGGTAAGTTTCACGGGTAAGTTTCACGGGTATGTTTCACGGGTCTAGGTTTCACTGGTAAGTTTCACGGGTCAAGGTTTCACGGGTAAGTTTCACGGGTAAGTTTTACGGGTAAGTTTCACGGGTGACGTTTCACGGGTGACGTTTCACGGGTCTAGGTTTCACTGGTAAGTTTCACGGTTCAAGGTTTCACGGGTAAGTTTCACGGGTAAGTTTCACGGGTATGTTTCACGGGTGACGTTTCACGGGTCTAGGTTTCACTGGAAAGTTTCACGGGTCAAGGTTTCACGGGTAAGTTTCACAGGTAAGTTTTACGGGTATGTTTTACAGGTGACGTTTCACGGGTCTAGGTTTCACTGGTAAGTTTCACGGGTCAAGGTTTCACGGGTAAGTTTCACGGGTAAGTTTCACGGGTATGTTTCACGGGTGACGTTTCACGGGTCTAGGTTTCACTGGTAAGCTTCACGGGTCAAGGTTTCACGGGTAAATTTCACGGGTAAGTTTCACGGGTATGTTTCACGGGTGACGTTTCACGGGTCTAGGTTTCACTGGTAAGTTTCACGGGTCAAGGTTTCACGGGTAAGTTTCACGGGTAAGTTTCACTGGTATGTTTCACGGGTGACGTTTCACGGGTCTAGGTTTCACTGGTAAGTTTCACGGGTCAAGGTTTCACGGGGAAGTTTCACGGGTAAGTTTCACGGGTATGTTTTACGGGTGACGTTTCACGGGTCTAGGTTTCACTGGTAAGTTTCACGGGTCAAGGTTTCACGGGTAAGTTTCACGGGTAAGTTTTACGGGTAAGTTTCACGGGTGACGTTTCACGGGTCTAGGTTTCACTGGTAAGTTTCACGTGTCAAGGTTTCACGGGTAAGTTTCACGGGTAAGTTTCACGGGTATGTTTCACGGGTGACGTTTCACGGGTCTAGGTGTCACTGGTAAGTTTCACGGGTCAAGGTTTCACGGGTAAGTTTCACGGGTAAGTTTCACGGGTGACGTTTCACGGGTCTAGGTTTCACTGGTAAGTTTCACGGGTCAAGGTTTCACGGGTAAGTTTCACGGGTAAGTTTCACGGGTAAGTTTTACGGGTAAGTTTCACGGGTATGTTTCACGGGTGACGTTTCACGGGTTTAGGTTTCCCTGGTAAGTTTCACGGGTCAAAGTTTCACGGGTAAGTTTCACGGGTAAGTTTCACGGGTAAGTTTTACGGGTAAGTTTCACGGGTGACGTTTCACGGGTCTAGGTTTCACTGGTAAGTTTCACGGGTCAAGGTTTCACGGGTAAGTTTCACGGGTCTAGGTTTCACTGGTAAGTTTCACGGGTCAAGGTTTCACGGATAAGTTTCACGAGTAAGTTTCACGGGTATGTTTCACGGGTGACGTTTTACGGGTCTAGGTTTAACTGGTAAGTTTCACGGGTCAAGGTTTCACGGGTAAGTTTCACGGGTAAGTTTCACGGGTAAGTTTCACGGGTGAGTTTCACGGGTGACGTTTCACGGGTCTAGGTTTCACTGGTAAGTTTCACGGGTCAAGGTTTCACGGGTAAGTTTCACAGGTAAGTTTCACGGGTAAGTTTTACGGGTAAGTTTCACGGGTAAGTTTCACGGGTGACGTTTCACGGGTCAAGGTTTCACAAGTAAGTTTCACGGGTAAATTTTACGGGTAAGTTTCACGGGTGACGTTTCACGGGTGACGTTTCACGGGTCTAGGTTTCACTGGTAAGTTTCACGGGTCAAGGTTTCACAGGTAAGTTTCACGGGTAAGTTTCACGGGTATGTTTCACGAGTGACGTTTCACGGGTCTAAGTTTCACTGGAAAGTTTCACGGGTCAAGGTTTCACGGGTAAGATTCACGGGTAAGTTTTACGGGTATGTTTTACAGGTGACGTTTCACGGGTCTAGGTTTCACTGGTAAGTTTCACGGGTCAAGGTTTCACGGGTAAGTTTCACGGGTAAGTTTCACGGGTATGTTTCACGGGTGACGTTTCACGGGTCTAGGTTTCACTGGTAAGTTTTCGGGTCAAGGTTTCACGGGTAAGTTTCACGGGTATGTTTCACGGGTGACGTTTCACGGGTCTAGGTTTCACTGGTAAGTTTCACGGGTCAAGGTTTCACGGGTAAGTTTCACGGGTCAAGGTTTCACGGGTAAGTTTCACGGGTAAGTTTCAAGGGTATGTTTCACGGGTGACGTTTCACGGGTTTAGGTTTCACTGGTAAGTTTCACGGGTCAAAGTTTCACGGGTAAGTTTCACGGGTAAGTTTCACGGGTATGTTTCACGGGTGACGTTTCACGGGTCTAGGTTTCACTGGTAAGTTTCACGGGTCAAGGTTTTACGGGTAAGTTTCACGGGTAAGTTTCACGGGTATGTTTCACGGGTGACGTTTCACGGGTCTAGGTTTCACTGGTAAGTTTCACGGGTCAAGGTTTCACGGGTAAGTTTCACGGGTAAGTTTTACGGGTAAGTTTCACGGGTGACGTTTCACGGGTCTAGGTTTCACTGGTAAGTTTCACGGGTCAAGGTTTCACGGGTAAGTTTCACGGGTAAGTTTCACGGGTATGTTTCACGGGTGACGTTTCACGGGTCTAGGTTTCACTGGAAAGTTTCACGGGTCAAGGTTTCACGTGTAAGTTTCACGGGTAAGTTTTACGGGTATGTTTCATGGGTGATGTTTCACGGGTCTAGGTTTCACTGGTAAGTTTCACGGGTCAAGGTTTCACGGGTAAGTTTCACGGGTATGTTTCACGAGTGACGTTTCACGGGTCTATGTTTCACTGGTAAGTTTTACGGGTCAAGGTTTCACGGGTAAGTTTCACGGGTAAGTTTCACGGGTATGTTTCACGGGTGACGTTTCACGGGTCTAGGTTTCACTGGTAAGTTTCACGGGTCAAGGTTTCACGGGTAAGTTTCACGGGTAAGTTTCACGGGTATGTTTCACGGGTGACGTTTCACGGGTCTAGGTTTCACTGGTAAGTTTCACGGGTCAAGGTTTCACGGGTAAGTTTCACGGGTAAGTTTCACGGGTATGTTTCACGGGTGACGTTTCACGGGTCTAGGTTTCACTGGTAAGTTTCACGGGTCAAGGTTTCACGGGTAAGTTTCACGGGTATGTTTCACGGGTGACGTTTCACGGGTCTAGGTTTCACTGGTAAGTTTCACGGGTCAAGGTTTTACGGGTAAGTTTCACGGGTAAGTTTCACGGGTATGTTTCACGGGTCTAGGTTTCACTGGTAAGTTTCACGGGTCAAGGTTTCACGGGTAAGTTTCACGGGTAAGTTTTACGGGTAAGTTTCACGGGTGACGTTTCACGGGTGACGTTTCACGGGTCTAGGTTTCACTGGTAAGTTTCACGGGTCAAGGTTTCACGGGTAAGTTTCACGGGTAAGTTTCACGGGTATGTTTCACGGGTGACGTTTCACGGGTCTAGGTTTCACTGGAAAGTTTCACGGGTCAAGGTTTCACGGGTAAGTTTCACGGGTAAGTTTTACGGGTATGTTTTACAGGTGACGTTTCACGGGTCTAGGTTTCACTGGTAAGTTTCACGGGTCAAGGTTTCACGGGTAAGTTTCACGGGTAAGTTTCACGGGTATGTTTCACGGGTGACGTTTCACGGGTCTAGGTTTCACTGGTAAGTTTCACGGGTCAAGGTTTCACGGGTAAATTTCACGGGTAAGTTTCACGGGTATGTTTCACGGGTGACGTTTCACGGGTCTAGGTTTCACTGGTAAGTTTCACGGGTCAAGGTTTCACGGGTAAGTTTCACGGGTAAGTTTCACTGGTATGTTTCACGGGTGACGTTTCACGGGTCTAGGTTTCACTGGTAAGTTTCACGGGTCAAGGTTTCACGGGGAAGTTTCACGGGTAAGTTTCACGGGTATGTTTTACGGGTGACGTTTCACGGGTCTAGGTTTCACTGGTAAGTTTCACGGGTCAAGGTTTCACGGGTAAGTTTCACGGGTAAGTTTTACGGGTATGTTTCACGAGTGACGTTTCACGGGTCTAAGTTTCACTGGAAAGTTTCACGGGTCAAGGTTTCACGGGTAAGATTCACGGGTAAGTTTTACGGGTATGTTTTACAGGTGACGTTTCACGGGTCTAGGTTTCACTGGTAAGTTTCACGGGTCAAGGTTTCACGGGTAAGTTTCACGGGTAAGTTTCACGGGTATGTTTCACGGGTGACGTTTCACGGGTCTAGGTTTCACTGGTAAGTTTCACGGGTCAAGGTTTCACGGGTAAGTTTCACGGGTATGTTTCACGGGTGACGTTTCACGGGTCTAGGTTTCACTGGTAAGTTTCACGGGTCAAGGTTTCACGGGTAAGTTTCACGGGTCAAGGTTTCACGGGTAAGTTTCACGGGTAAGTTTCAAGGGTATGTTTCACGGGTGACGTTTCACGGGTTTAGGTTTCACTGGTAAGTTTCACGGGTCAAAGTTTCACGGGTAAGTTTCACGGGTAAGTTTCACGGGTATGTTTTACGGGTGACGTTTCACGGGTCTAGGTTTCACTGGTAAGTTTCACGGGTCAAGGTTTTACGGGTAAGTTTCACGGGTAAGTTTCACGGGTATGTTTCACGGGTGACGTTTCACGGGTCTAGGTTTCACTGGTAAGTTTCACGGGTCAAGGTTTCACGGGTAAGTTTCACGGGTAAGTTTTACGGGTAAGTTTCACGGGTGACGTTTCACGGGTCTAGGTTTCACTGGTAAGTTTCACGGGTCAAGGTTTCACGGGTAAGTTTCACGGGTAAGTTTCACGGGTATGTTTCACGGGTGACGTTTCACGGGTCTAGGTTTCACTGGAAAGTTTCACGGGTCAAGGTTTCACGTGTAAGTTTCACGGGTAAGTTTTACGGGTATGTTTCATGGGTGATGTTTCACGGGTCTAGGTTTCACTGGTAAGTTTCACGGGTCAAGGTTTCACGGGTAAGTTTCACGGGTATGTTTCACGAGTGACGTTTCACGGGTCTATGTTTCACTGGTAAGTTTCACGGGTCAAGGTTTCACGGGTAAGTTTCACGGGTAAGTTTCACGGGTATGTTTCACGGGTGACGTTTCACGGGTCTAGGTTTCACTGGTAAGTTTCACGGGTCAAGGTTTCACGGGTAAGTTTCACGGGTAAGTTTCACGGGTATGTTTCACGGGTGACGTTTCACGGGTCTAGGTTTCACTGGTAAGTTTCACGGGTCAAGGTTTCACGGGTAAGTTTCACGGGTAAGTTTCACGGGTATGTTTCACGGGTGACGTTTCACGGGTCTAGGTTTCACTGGTAAGTTTCACGGGTCAAGGTTTCACGGGTAAGTTTCACGGGTATGTTTCACGGGTATGTTTCACGGGTGACGTTTCACGGGTCTAGGTTTCACTGGTAAGTTTCACGGGTCAAGGTTTTACGGGTAAGTTTCACGGGTAAGTTTCACGGGTATGTTTCACGGGTCTAGGTTTCACTGGTAAGTTTCACGGGTCAAGGTTTCACGGGTAAGTTTCACGGGTAAGTTTTACGGGTAAGTTTCACGGGTGACGTTTCACGGGTCTAGGTTTCACTGGTAAGTTTCACGGGTCAAGGTTTCACGGGTAAGTTTCACGGGTAAGTTTCACGGGTATGTTTCACGGGTGACGTTTCACGGGTCTAGGTTTCACTGGAAAGTTTCACGGGTCAAGGTTTCACGGGTAAGTTTCACGGGTAAGTTTTACGGGTATGTTTTACAGGTGACGTTTCACGGGTCTAGGTTTCACTGGTAAGTTTCACGGGTCAAGGTTTCACGGGTAAGTTTCACGGGTAAGTTTCACGGGTATGTTTCACGGGTGACGTTTCACGGGTCTAGGTTTCACTGGTAAGTTTCACGGGTCAAGGTTTCACGGGTAAATTTCACGGGTAAGTTTCACGGGTATGTTTCACGGGTGACGTTTCACGGGTCTAGGTTTCACTGGTAAGTTTCACGGGTCAAGGTTTCACGGGTAAGTTTCACGGGTAAGTTTCACTGGTATGTTTCACGGGTGACGTTTCACGGGTCTAGGTTTCACTGGTAAGTTTCACGGGTCAAGGTTTCACGGGGAAGTTTCACGGGTAAGTTTCACGGGTATGTTTTACGGGTGACGTTTCACGGGTCTAGGTTTCACTGGTAAGTTTCACGGGTCAAGGTTTCACGGGTAAGTTTCACGGGTAAGTTTTACGGGTAAGTTTCACGGGTGACGTTTCACGGGTCTAGGTTTCACTGGTAAGTTTCACGTGTCAAGGTTTCACGGGTAAGTTTCACGGGTAAGTTTCACGGGTATGTTTCACGGGTGACGTTTCACGGGTCTAGGTGTCACTGGTAAGTTTCACGGGTCAAGGTTTCACGGGGAAGTTTCACGGGTAAGTTTCACGGGTGACGTTTCACGGGTCTAGGTTTCACTGGTAAGTTTCACGGGTCAAGGTTTCACGGGTAAGTTTCACGGGTAAGTTTCACGGGTAAGTTTTACGGGTAAGTTTCACGGGTATGTTTCACGGGTGACGTTTCACGGGTTTAGGTTTCCCTGGTAAGTTTCACGGGTCAAAGTTTCACGGGTAAGTTTCACGGGTAAGTTTCACGGGTATGTTTCACGGGTGACGTTTCACGGGTCTAGGTTTCACTGGTAAGTTTCACGGGTCAAGGTTTCACGGGTAAGTTTCACGGGTAAGTTTCACGGGTATGTTTCACGGGTGACGTTTCACGGGTCTAGGTTTCACTGGTAAGTTTCACGGGTCAAGGTTTTACGGGTAAGTTTCACGGGTAAGTTTCACGGGTATGTTTCACGGGTGACGTTTCACGAGTCTAGGTTTCACTGGTAAGTTTCACGGGTCAAGGTTTCACGGGTAAGTTTCACGGGTAAGTTTTACGGGTAAGTTTCACGGGTGACGTTTCACGGGTGACGTTTCACGGGTCTAGGTTTCACTGGTAAGTTTCACGGGTCAAGGTTTTACGGGTAAGTTTCACGGGTAAGTTTCACGGGTAAGTTTTACGGGTATGTTTTACAGGTGACGTTTCACGGGTCTAGGTTTCACTGGTAAGTTTCACGGGTCAAGGTTTCACGGGTAAGTTTCACGGGTAAGTTTCACGGGTATGTTTCACGGGTGACGTTTCACGGGTCTAGGTTTCACTGGAAAGTTTCACGGGTCAAGGTTTTACGGGTAAGTTTCACGGGTAAGTTTTACGGGTATGTTTCATGGGTGATGTTTCACGGGTCTAGGTTTCACTGGTAAGTTTCACGGGTCAAGGTTTCACGGGTAAGTTTCACGGGTATGTTTCACGAGTGACGTTTCACGGGTCTATGTTTCACTGGTAAGTTTCACGGGTAAGTTTCACGGGTATGTTTCACGGGTGACGTTTCACGGGTCTAGGTTTCACTGGTAAGTTTCACGGGTCAAGGTTTCACGGGTAAGTTTCACGGGTAAGTTTCACGGGTATGTTTCACGGGTGACGTTTCACGGGTCTAGGTTTCACTGGTAAGTTTCACGGGTCAAGGTTTCACGGGTAAGTTTCACGGGTAAGTTTCACGGGTATGTTTCACGGGTGACGTTTCACGGGTCTAGGTTTCACTGGTAAGTTTCACGGGTCAAGGTTTCACGGGTAAGTTTCACGGGTATGTTTCACGGGTGACGTTTCACGGGTCTAGGTTTCACTGGTAAGTTTCACGGGTCAAGGTTTTACGGGTAAGTTTCACGGGTAAGTTTCACGGGTATGTTTCACGGGTCTAGGTTTCACTGGTAAGTTTCACGGGTCAAGGTTTCACGGGTAAGTTTCACGGGTAAGTTTTACGGGTAAGTTTCACGGGTGACGTTTCACGGGTGACGTTTCACGGGTCTAGGTTTCACTGGTAAGTTTCACGGTTCAAGGTTTCACGGGTAAGTTTCACGGGTAAGTTTCACGGGTATGTTTCACGGGTGACGTTTCACGGGTCTAGGTTTCACTGGAAAGTTTCACGGGTCAAGGTTTCACGGGTAAGTTTCACAGGTAAGTTTTACGGGTATGTTTTACAGGTGACGTTTCACGGGTCTAGGTTTCACTGGTAAGTTTCACGGGTCAAGGTTTCACGGGTAAGTTTCACGGGTAAGTTTCACGGGTATGTTTCACGGGTGACGTTTCACGGGTCTAGGTTTCACTGGTAAGCTTCACGGGTCAAGGTTTCACGGGTAAATTTCACGGGTAAGTTTCACGGGTATGTTTCACGGGTGACGTTTCACGGGTCTAGGTTTCACTGGTAAGTTTCACGGGTCAAGGTTTCACGGGTAAGTTTCACGGGTAAGTTTCACTGGTATGTTTCACGGGTGACGTTTCACGGGTCTAGGTTTCACTGGTAAGTTTCACGGGTCAAGGTTTCACGGGGAAGTTTCACGGGTAAGTTTCACGGGTATGTTTTACGGGTGACGTTTCACGGGTCTAGGTTTCACTGGTAAGTTTCACGGGTCAAGGTTTCACGGGTAAGTTTCACGGGTAAGTTTTACGGGTAAGTTTCACGGGTGACGTTTCACGGGTCTAGGTTTCACTGGTAAGTTTCACGTGTCAAGGTTTCACGGGTAAGTTTCACGGGTAAGTTTCACGGGTATGTTTCACGGGTGACGTTTCACGGGTCTAGGTGTCACTGGTAAGTTTCACGGGTCAAGGTTTCACGGGTAAGTTTCACGGGTAAGTTTCACGGGTGACGTTTCACGGGTCTAGGTTTCACTGGTAAGTTTCACGGGTCAAGGTTTCACGGGTAAGTTTCACGGGTAAGTTTCACGGGTAAGTTTTACGGGTAAGTTTCACGGGTATGTTTCACGGGTGACGTTTCACGGGTTTAGGTTTCCCTGGTAAGTTTCACGGGTCAAAGTTTCACGGGTAAGTTTCACGGGTAAGTTTCACGGGTATGTTTCACGGGTGACGTTTCACGGGTCTAGGTTTCACTGGTAAGTTTCACGGGTCAAGGTTTTACGGGTAAGTTTCACGGGTAAGTTTCACGGGTATGTTTCACGGGTGACGTTTCACGAGTCTAGGTTTCACTGGTAAGTTTCACGGGTCAAGGTTTCACGGGTAAGTTTCACGGGTAAGTTTTACGGGTAAGTTTCACGGGTGACGTTTCACGGGTGACGTTTCACGGGTCTAGGTTTCACTGGTAAGTTTCACGGGTCAAGGTTTTACGGGTAAGTTTCACGGGTAAGTTTCACGGGTAAGTTTTACGGGTATGTTTTACAGGTGACGTTTCACGGGTCTAGGTTTCACTGGTAAGTTTCACGGGTCAAGGTTTCACGGGTAAGTTTCACGGGTAAGTTTCACGGGTATGTTTCACGGGTGACGTTTCACGGGTCTAGGTTTCACTGGAAAGTTTCACGGGTCAAGGTTTTACGGGTAAGTTTCACGGGTAAGTTTTACGGGTATGTTTCATGGGTGATGTTTCACGGGTCTAGGTTTCACTGGTAAGTTTCACGGGTCAAGGTTTCACGGGTAAGTTTCACGGGTATGTTTCACGAGTGACGTTTCACGGGTCTATGTTTCACTGGTAAGTTTCACGGGTAAGTTTCACGGGTATGTTTCACGGGTGACGTTTCACGGGTCTAGGTTTCACTGGTAAGTTTCACGGGTCAAGGTTTCACGGGTAAGTTTCACGGGTGAGTTTCACGGGTATGTTTCACGGGTGACGTTTCACGGGTCTAGGTTTCACTGGTAAGTTTCACGGGTCAAGGTTTCACGGGTAAGTTTCACGGGTAAGTTTCACGGGTATGTTTCACGGGTGACGTTTCACGGGTCTAGGTTTCACTGGTAAGTTTCACGGGTCAAGGTTTCACGGGTAAGTTTCACGGGTATGTTTCACGGGTGACGTTTCACGGGTCTAGGTTTCACTGGTAAGTTTCACGGGTCAAGGTTTTACGGGTAAGTTTCACGGGTAAGTTTCACGGGTATGTTTCACGGGTCTAGGTTTCACTGGTAAGTTTCACGGGTCAAGGTTTCACGGGTAAGTTTCACGGGTAAGTTTTACGGGTAAGTTTCACGGGTGACGTTTCACGGGTGACGTTTCACGGGTCTAGGTTTCACTGGTAAGTTTCACGGTTCAAGGTTTCACGGGTAAGTTTCACGGGTAAGTTTCACGGGTATGTTTCACGGGTGACGTTTCACGGGTCTAGGTTTCACTGGAAAGTTTCACGGGTCAAGGTTTCACGGGTAAGTTTCACGGGTAAGTTTTACGGGTATGTTTTACAGGTGACGTTTCACGGGTCTAGGTTTCACTGGTAAGTTTCACGGGTCAAGGTTTCACGGGTAAGTTTCACGGGTAAGTTTCACGGGTATGTTTCACGGGTGACGTTTCACGGGTCTAGGTTTCACTGGTAAGCTTCACGGGTCAAGGTTTCACGGGTAAATTTCACGGGTAAGTTTCACGGGTATGTTTCACGGGTGACGTTTCACGGGTCTAGGTTTCACTGGTAAGTTTCACGGGTCAAGGTTTCACGGGTAAGTTTCACGGGTAAGTTTCACTGGTATGTTTCACGGGTGACGTTTCACGGGTCTAGGTTTCACTGGTAAGTTTCACGGGTCAAGGTTTCACGGGGAAGTTTCACGGGTAAGTTTCACGGGTATGTTTTACGGGTGACGTTTCACGGGTCTAGGTTTCACTGGTAAGTTTCACGGGTCAAGGTTTCACGGGTAAGTTTCACGGGTAAGTTTTACGGGTAAGTTTCACGGGTGGCGTTTCACGGGTCTAGGTTTCACTGGTAAGTTTCACGTGTCAAGGTTTCACGGGTAAGTTTCACGGGTAAGTTTCACGGGTATGTTTCACGGGTGACGTTTCACGGGTCTAGGTGTCACTGGTAAGTTTCACGGGTCAAGGTTTCACGGGTAAGTTTCACGGGTAAGTTTCACGGGTGACGTTTCACGGGTCTAGGTTTCACTGGTAAGTTTCACGGGTCAAGGTTTCACGGGTAAGTTTCACGGGTAAGTTTCACGGGTAAGTTTTACGGGTAAGTTTCACGGGTATGTTTCACGGGTGACGTTTCACGGGTTTAGGTTTCCCTGGTAAGTTTCACGGGTCAAAGTTTCACGGGTAAGTTTCACGGGTAAGTTTCACGGGTATGTTTCACGGGTGACGTTTCACGGGTCTAGGTTTTACTGGTAAGTTTCACGGGTCAAGGTTTTACGGGTAAGTTTCACGGGTAAGTTTCACGGGTATGTTTCACGGGTGACGTTTCACGAGTCTAGGTTTCACTGGTAAGTTTCACGGGTCAAGGTTTCACGGGTAAGTTTCACGGGTAAGTTTTACGGGTAAGTTTCACGGGTGACGTTTCACGGGTGACGTTTCACGGGTCTAGGTTTCACTGGTAAGTTTCACGGGTCAAGGTTTTACGGGTAAGTTTCACGGGTAAGTTTCACGGGTAAGTTTTACGGGTATGTTTTACAGGTGACGTTTCACGGGTCTAGGTTTCACTGGTAAGTTTCACGGGTCAAGGTTTCACGGGTAAGTTTCACGGGTAAGTTTCACGGGTATGTTTCACGGGTGACGTTTCACGGGTCTAGGTTTCACTGGAAAGTTTCACGGGTCAAGGTTTCACGGGTAAGTTTCACGGGTAAGTTTTACGGGTATGTTTCATGGGTGATGTTTCACGGGTCTAGGTTTCACTGGTAAGTTTCACGGGTCAAGGTTTCACGGGTAAGTTTCACGGGTATGTTTCACGAGTGACGTTTCACGGGTCTATGTTTCACTGGTAAGTTTCACGGGTCAAGGTTTCACGGGTAAGTTTCACGGGTAAGTTTCACGGGTATGTTTCACGGGTGACGTTTCACGGGTCTAGGTTTCACTGGTAAGTTTCACGGGTCAAGGTTTCACGGGTAAGTTTCACGGGTAAGTTTCACGGGTATGTTTCACGGGTATGTTTCACGGGTGACGTTTCACGGGTCTAGGTTTCACTGGTAAGTTTTACGGGTCAAGGTTTCACGGGTAAGTTTCACGGGTAAGTTTCACGGGTATGTTTCACGGGTGACGTTTCACGGGTCTAGGTTTCACTGGTAAGTTTCACGGGTCAAGGTTTCACGGGTAAGTTTCACGGGTATGTTTCACGGGTGACGTTTCACGGGTCTAGGTTTCACTGGTAAGTTTCACGGGTCAAGGTTTTACGGGTAAGTTTCACGGGTAAGTTTCACGGGTATGTTTCACGGGTCTAGGTTTCACTGGTAAGTTTCACGGGTCAAGGTTTCACGGGTAAGTTTCACGGGTAAGTTTTACGGGTAAGTTTCACGGGTGACGTTTCACGGGTGACGTTTCACGGGTCTAGGTTTCACTGGTAAGTTTCACGGGTCAAGGTTTCACGGGTAAGTTTCACGGGTAAGTTTCACGGGTATGTTTCACGGGTGACGTTTCACGGGTCTAGGTTTCACTGGAAAGTTTCACGGGTCAAGGTTTCACGGGTAAGTTTCACGGGTAAGTTTTACGGGTATGTTTTACAGGTGACGTTTCACGGGTCTAGGTTTCACTGGTAAGTTTCACGGGTCAAGGTTTCACGGGTAAGTTTCACGGGTAAGTTTCACGGGTATGTTTCACGGGTGACGTTTCACGGGTCTAGGTTTCACTGGTAAGCTTAACGGGTCAAGGTTTTACGGGTAAGTTTCACGGGTAAGTTTCACTGGTATGTTTCACGGGTGACGTTTCACGGGTCTAGGTTTCACTGGTAAGTTTCACGGGTCAAGGTTTCACGGGGAAGTTTCACGGGTAAGTTTCACGGGTATGTTTTACGGGTGACGTTTCACGGGTCTAGGTTTCACTGGTAAGTTTCACGGGTCAAGGTTTCACGGGTAAGTTTCACGGGTAAGTTTTACGGGTAAGTTTCACGGGTGACGTTTCACGGGTCTAGGTTTCACTGGTAAGTTTCACGTGTCAAGGTTTCACGGGTAAGTTTCACGGGTAAGTTTCACGGGTATGTTTCACGGGTGACGTTTCACGGGTCTAGGTGTCACTGGTAAGTTTCACGGGTCAAGGTTTCACGGGTAAGTTTCACGGGTAAGTTTCACGGGTGACGTTTCACGGGTCTAGGTTTCACTGGTAAGTTTCACGGGTCAAGGTTTCACGGGTAAGTTTCACGGGTAAGTTTCACGGGTAAGTTTTACGGGTAAGTTTCACGGGTATGTTTCACGGGTGACGTTTCACGGGTTTAGGTTTCCCTGGTAAGTTTAACGGGTCAAAGTTTCACGGGTAAGTTTCACGGGTAAGTTTCACGGGTATGTTTCACGGGTGACGTTTCACGGGTCTAGGTTTCACTGGTAAGTTTCACGGGTCAAGGTTTTACGGGTAAGTTTCACGGGTAAGTTTCACGGGTATGTTTCACGGGTGACGTTTCACGAGTCTAGGTTTCACTGGTAAGTTTCACGGGTCAAGGTTTCACGGGTAAGTTTCACGGGTAAGTTTTACTGGTAAGTTTCACGGGTGACGTTTCACGGGTGACGTTTCACGGGTCTAGGTTTCACTGGTAAGTTTCACGGGTCAAGGTTTTACGGGTAAGTTTCACGGGTAAGTTTCACGGGTAAGTTTTACGGGTATGTTTTACAGGTGACGTTTCACGGGTCTAGGTTTCACTGGTAAGTTTCACGGGTCAAGGTTTCACGGGTAAGTTTCACGGGTAAGTTTCACGGGTATGTTTCACGGGTGACGTTTCACGGGTCTAGGTTTCACTGGAAAGTTTCACGGGTCAAGGTTTCACGGGTAAGTTTCACGGGTAAGTTTTACGGGTATGTTTCATGGGTGATGTTTCACGGGTCTAGGTTTCACTGGTAAGTTTCACGGGTCAAGGTTTCACGGGTAAGTTTCACGGGTATGTTTCACGAGTGACGTTTCACGGGTCTATGTTTCACTGGTAAGTTTCACGGGTCAAGGTTTCACGGGTAAGTTTCACGGGTAAGTTTCACGGGTATGTTTCACGGGTGACGTTTCACGGGTCTAGGTTTCACTGGTAAGTTTCACGGGTCAAGGTTTCACGGGTAAGTTTCACGGGTAAGTTTCACGGGTATGTTTCACGGGTGACGTTTCACGGGTCTAGGTTTCACTGGTAAGTTTCACGGGTCAAGGTTTCACGGGTAAGTTTCACGGGTAAGTTTCACGGGTATGTTTCACGGGTGACGTTTCACGGGTCTAGGTTTCACTGGTAAGTTTCACGGGTCAAGGTTTCACGGGTAAGTTTCACGGGTAAGTTTCACGGGTGACGTTTCACGGGTCTAGGTTTCACTGGTAAGTTTCACGGGTCAAGGTTTTACGGGTAAGTTTCACGGGTAAGTTTCACGGGTATGTTTCACGGGTCTAGGTTTCACTGGTAAGTTTCACGGGTCAAGGTTTCACGGGTAAGTTTCACGGGAAGGTTTTACGGGTAAGTTTCACGGGTAAGTTTCACGGGTATGTTTTACGGGTGACGTTTCACGGGTCTAGGTTTCACTGGAAAGTTTCACGGGTCAAGGTTTCACGGGTAAGTTTTACGGGTATGTTTTACAGGTGACGTTTCACGGGTCTAGGTTTCACTGGTAAGTTTCACGGGTCAAGGTTTCACGGGTAAGTTTCACGGGTAAGTTTCACGGGTATGTTTCACGGGTGACGTTTCACGGGTCTAGGTTTCACTGGTAAGTTTCACGGGTCAAGGTTTCACGGGTAAATTTCACGGGTAAGTTTTACGGGTATGTTTCACGGGTGACGTTTCACGGGTCTAGGTTTCACTGGTAAGTTTCACGGGTCAAGGTTTCACGGGTAAGTTTCACGGGTAAGTTTCACTGGTATGTTTCACGGGTGACGTTTCACGGGTCTAGGTTTCACTGGTAAGTTTCACGGGTCAAGGTTTCACGGGGAAGTTTCACGGGTAAGTTTCACGGGTATGTTTTACGGGTGACGTTTCACGGGTCTAGGTTTCACTGGTAAGTTTCACGGGTCAAGGTTTCACGGGTAAGTTTCACGGGTCAAGGTTTCACGGGTAAGTTTTACGGGTATGTTTTACAGGTGACGTTTCACGGGTCTAGGTTTCACTGGTAAGTTTCACGGGTCAAGGTTTCACGGGTAAGTTTCACGGGTAAGTTTCACGGGTATGTTTCACGGGTGACGTTTCACGGGTCTAGGTTTCACTGGTAAGTTTCACGGGTCAAGGTTTCACGGGTAAATTTCACGGGTAAGTTTCACGGGTATGTTTCACGGGTGACGTTTCACGGGTCTAGGTTTCACTGGTAAGTTTCACGGGTCAAGGTTTCACGGGTAAGTTTCACGGGTAAGTTTCACTGGTATGTTTCACGGGTGACGTTTCACGGGTCTAGGTTTCACTGGTAAGTTTCACGGGTCAAGGTTTCACGGGGAAGTTTCACGGGTAAGTTTCACGGGTATGTTTTACGGGTGACGTTTCACGGGTCTAGGTTTCACTGGTAAGTTTCACGTGTCAAGGTTTCACGGGTAAGTTTCACGGGTAAGTTTCACGGGTATGTTTCACGGGTGACGTTTCACGGGTCTAGGTGTCACTGGTAAGTTTCACGGGTCAAGGTTTCACGGGTAAGTTTCACGGGTAAGTTTCACGGGTATGTTTCACGGGTGACGTTTCACGGGTCTAGGTTTCACTGGTAAGTTTCACGGGTCAAGGTTTCACGGGTAAGTTTCACGGGTAAGTTTTACGGGTAAGTTTCACGGGTCAAGGTATCACGGGTAAGTTTTACGGGTAAGTTTCACGGGTATGTTTCACGGGTGACGTTTCACGGGTTTAGGTTTCCCTGGTAAGTTTCACGGGTCTAGGTTTCACTGGTAAGTTTCACGGGTCAAGGTATCACGGGTAAGTTTTACGGGTAAGTTTCACGGGTATGTTTCACGGGTGACGTTTCACGGGTTTAGGTTTCCCTGGTAAGTTTCACGGGTCAAAGTTTCACGGGTAAGTTTCACGGGTAAGTTTCACGGGTATGTTTCACGGGTGACGTTTCACGGGTCTAGGTTTCACTGGTAAGTTTCACGGGTCAAGGTTTTACGGGTAAGTTTCACGGGTAAGTTTCACGGGTATGTTTCACGGGTGACGTTTCACGAGTCTAGGTTTCACTGGTAAGTTTCACGGGTCAAGGTTTCACGGGTAAGTTTCACGGGTAAGTTTTACGGGTAAGTTTCACGGGTGACGTTTCACGGGTGACGTTTCACGGGTCTAGGTTTCACTGGTAAGTTTCACGGGTCAAGGTTTTACGGGTAAGTTTCACGGGTAAGTTTCACGGGTAAGTTTTACGGGTATGTTTTACAGGTGAAGTTTCACGGGTCTAGGTTTCACTGGTAAGTTTCACGGGTCAAGGTTTCACGGGTAAGTTTCACGGGTAAGTTTCACGGGTATGTTTCACGGGTGACGTTTCACGGGTCTAGGTTTCACTGGAAAGTTTCACGGGTCAAGGTTTCACGGGTAAGTTTCACGGGTAAGTTTTACGGGTATGTTTCATGGGTGATGTTTCACGGGTCTAGGTTTCACTGGTAAGTTTCACGGGTCAAGGTTTCACGGGTAAGTTTCACGGGTATGTTTCACGAGTGACGTTTCAAGGGTCTATGTTTCACTGGTAAGTTTCACGGGTCAAGGTTTCACGGGTAAGTTTCACGGGTAAGTTTCACGGGTATGTTTCACGGGTGACGTTTCACGGGTCTAGGTTTCACTGGTAAGTTTCACGGGTCAAGGTTTCACGGGTAAGTTTCACGGGTAAGTTTTACGGGTAAGTTTCACGGGTATGTTTCACGGGTGACGTTTCACGGGTTTAGGTTTCCCTGGTAAGTTTCACGGGTCAAAGTTTCACGGGTAAGTTTCACGGGTAAGTTTCACGGGTATGTTTCACGGGTGACGTTTCACGGGTCTAGGTTTCACTGGTAAGTTTCACGGGTCAAGGTTTTACGGGTAAGTTTCACGGGTAAGTTTCACGGGTATGTTTCACGGGTGACGTTTCACGAGTCTAGGTTTCACTGGTAAGTTTCACGGGTCAAGGTTTCACGGGTAAGTTTCACGGGTAAGTTTTACGGGTAAGTTTTACGGGTGACGTTTCACGGGTGACGTTTCACGGGTCTAGGTTTCACTGGTAAGTTTCACGGGTCAAGGTTTTACGGGTAAGTTTCACGGGTAAGTTTCACGGGTAAGTTTTACGGGTATGTTTTACAGGTGACGTTTCACGGGTCTAGGTTTCACTGGTAAGTTTCACGGGTCAAGGTTTCACGGGTAAGTTTCACGGGTAAGTTTCACGGGTATGTTTCACGGGTGACGTTTCACGGGTCTAGGTTTCACTGGAAAGTTTCACGGGTCAAGGTTTCACGGGTAAGTTTCACGGGTAAGTTTTACGGGTATGTTTCATGGGTGATGTTTCACGGGTCTAGGTTTCACTGGTAAGTTTCACGGGTCAAGGTTTCACGGGTAAGTTTCACGGGTATGTTTCACGAGTGACGTTTCACGGGTCTATGTTTCACTGGTAAGTTTCACGGGTCAAGGTTTCACGGGTAAGTTTCACGGGTAAGTTTCACGGGTATGTTTCACGGGTGACGTTTCACGGGTCTAGGTTTCACTGGTAAGTTTCACGGGTCAAGGTTTCACGGGTAAGTTTCACGGGTAAGTTTCACGGGTATGTTTCACGGGTGACGTTTCACGGGTCTAGGTTTCACTGGTAAGTTTCACGGGTCAAGGTTTCACGGGTAAGTTTCACGGGTAAGTTTCACGGGTATGTTTCACGGGTGACGTTTCACGGGTCTAGGTTTCACTGGTAAGTTTCACGGGTCAAGGTTTCACGGGTAAGTTTCACGGGTAAGTTTCACGGGTGACGTTTCACGGGTCTAGGTTTCACTGGTAAGTTTCACGGGTCAAGGTTTTACGGGTAAGTTTCACGGGTAAGTTTCACGGGTATGTTTCACGGGTCTAGGTTTCACTGGTAAGTTTCACGGGTCAAGGTTTCACGGGTAAGTTTCACGGGAAGGTTTTACGGGTAAGTTTCACGGGTGACGTTTCACGGGTGACGTTTCACGGGTCTAGGTTTCACTGGTAAGTTTCACGGGTCAAGGTTTCACGGGTAAGTTTCACGGGTAAGTTTCACGGGTATGTTTTACGGGTGACGTTTCACGGGTCTAGGTTTCACTGGAAAGTTTCACGGGTCAAGGTTTCACGGGTAAGTTTTACGGGTATGTTTTACAGGTGACGTTTCACGGGTCTAGGTTTCACTGGTAAGTTTCACGGGTCAAGGTTTCACGGGTAAGTTTCACGGGTAAGTTTCACGGGTATGTTTCACGGGTGACGTTTCACGGGTCTAGGTTTCACTGGTAAGTTTCACGGGTCAAGGTTTCACGGGTAAATTTCACGGGTAAGTTTTACGGGTATGTTTCACGGGTGACGTTTCACGGGTCTAGGTTTCACTGGTAAGTTTCACGGGTCAAGGTTTCACGGGTAAGTTTCACGGGTAAGTTTCACTGGTATGTTTCACGGGTGACGTTTCACGGGTCTAGGTTTCACTGGTAAGTTTCACGGGTCAAGGTTTCACGGGGAAGTTTCACGGGTAAGTTTCACGGGTATGTTTTACGGGTGACGTTTCACGGGTCTAGGTTTCACTGGTAAGTTTCACGGGTCAAGGTTTCACGGGTAAGTTTCACGGGTCAAGGTTTCACGGGTAAGTTTTACGGGTATGTTTTACAGGTGACGTTTCACGGGTCTAGGTTTCACTGGTAAGTTTCACGGGTCAAGGTTTCACGGGTAAGTTTCACGGGTAAGTTTCACGGGTATGTTTCACGGGTGACGTTTCACGGGTCTAGGTTTCACTGGTAAGTTTCACGGGTCAAGGTTTCACGGGTAAATTTCACGGGTAAGTTTCACGGGTATGTTTCACGGGTGACGTTTCACGGGTCTAGGTTTCACTGGTAAGTTTCACGGGTCAAGGTTTCACGGGTAAGTTTCACGGGTAAGTTTCACTGGTATGTTTCACGGGTGACGTTTCACGGGTCTAGGTTTCACTGGTAAGTTTCACGGGTCAAGGTTTCACGGGGAAGTTTCACGGGTAAGTTTCACGGGTATGTTTTACGGGTGACGTTTCACGGGTCTAGGTTTCACTGGTAAGTTTCACGTGTCAAGGTTTCACGGGTAAGTTTCACGGGTAAGTTTCACGGGTATGTTTCACGGGTGACGTTTCACGGGTCTAGGTGTCACTGGTAAGTTTCACGGGTCAAGGTTTCACGGGTAAGTTTCACGGGTAAGTTTCACGGGTATGTTTCACGGGTGACGTTTCACGGGTCTAGGTTTCACTGGTAAGTTTCACGGGTCAAGGTTTCACGGGTAAGTTTCACGGGTAAGTTTTACGGGTAAGTTTCACGGGTCAAGGTATCACGGGTAAGTTTTACGGGTAAGTTTCACGGGTATGTTTCACGGGTGACGTTTCACGGGTTTAGGTTTCCCTGGTAAGTTTCACGGGTCAAAGTTTCACGGGTAAGTTTCACGGGTAAGTTTCACGGGTATGTTTCACGGGTGACGTTTCACGGGTCTAGGTTTCACTGGTAAGTTTCACGGGTCAAGGTTTTACGGGTAAGTTTCACGGGTAAGTTTCACGGGTATGTTTCACGGGTGACGTTTCACGAGTCTAGGTTTCACTGGTAAGTTTCACGGGTCAAGGTTTCACGGGTAAGTTTCACGGGTAAGTTTTACGGGTAAGTTTCACGGGTGACGTTTCACGGGTGACGTTTCACGGGTCTAGGTTTCACTGGTAAGTTTCACGGGTCAAGGTTTTACGGGTAAGTTTCACGGGTAAGTTTCACGGGTAAGTTTTACGGGTATGTTTTACAGGTGAAGTTTCACGGGTCTAGGTTTCACTGGTAAGTTTCACGGGTCAAGGTTTCACGGGTAAGTTTCACGGGTAAGTTTCACGGGTATGTTTCACGGGTGACGTTTCACGGGTCTAGGTTTCACTGGAAAGTTTCACGGGTCAAGGTTTTACGGGTAAGTTTCACGGGTAAGATTTACGGGTATGTTTCATGGGTGATGTTTCACGGGTCTAGGTTTCACTGGTAAGTTTCACGGGTCAAGGTTTCACGGGTAAGTTTCACGGGTATGTTTCACGAGTGACGTTTCAAGGGTCTATGTTTCACTGGTAAGTTTCACGGGTCAAGGTTTCACGGGTAAGTTTCACGGGTAAGTTTCACGGGTATGTTTCACGGGTGACGTTTCACGGGTCTAGGTTTCACTGGTAAGTTTCACGGGTCAAGGTTTCACGGGTAAGTTTCACGGGTAAGTTTCACGGGTATGTTTCACGGGTGACGTTTCACGGGTCTAGGTTTCACTGGTAAGTTTCACGGGTCAAGGTTTCACGGGTAAGTTTCACGGGTAAGTTTCACGGGTAAGTTTCACGGGTATGTTTCACAGGTGACGTTTCACGGGTCTAGGTTTCACTGGTTAGTTTCACGGGTCAAGGTTTCACGGGTAAGTTTCACGGGTATGTTTCACGGGTGACGTTTCACGGGTCTAGGTTTCACTGGTAAGTTTCACGGGTCAAGGTTTTACGGGTAAGTTTCACGGGTAAGTTTCACGGGTATGTTTCACGGGTCTAGGTTTCACTGGTAAGTTTCACGGGTCAAGGTTTCACGGGTAAGTTTCACGGGTAAGTTTTACGGGTAAGTTTCACGGGTGACGTTTCACGGGTGACGTTTCACGGGTCTAGGTTTCACTGGTAAGTTTCACGGGTCAAGGTTTCACGGGTAAGTTTCACGGGTAAGTTTCACGGGTATGTTTCACGGGTGACGTTTCACGGGTCTAGGTTTCACTGGAAAGTTTCACGGGTCAAGGTTTCACGGGTAAGTTTTACGGGTATGTTTTACAGGTGACGTTTCACGGGTCTAGGTTTCACTGGTAAGTTTCACGGGTCAAGGTTTCACGGGTAAGTTTCACGGGTAAGTTTCACGGGTATGTTTCACGGGTGACGTTTCACGGGTCTAGGTTTCACTGGTAAGCTTCACGGGTCAAGGTTTCACGGGTAAATTTCACGGGTAAGTTTCACGGGTATGTTTCACGGGTGACGTTTCACGGGTCTAGGTTTCACTGGTAAGTTTCACGGGTCAAGGTTTCACGGGTAAGTTTCACGGGTAAGTTTCACTGGTATGTTTCACGGGTGACGTTTCACGGGTCTAGGTTTCACTGGTAAGTTTCACGGGTCAAGGTTTCACGGGGAAGTTTCACGGGTAAGTTTCACGGGTATGTTTTACGGGTGACGTTTCACGGGTCTAGGTTTCACTGGTAAGTTTCACGGGTCAAGGTTTCACGGGTAAGTTTCACGGGTAAGTTTTTCGGGTAAGTTTCACGGGTGACGTTTCACGGGTCTAGGTTTCACTGGTAAGTTTCACGTGTCAAGGTTTCACGGGTAAGTTTCACGGGTAAGTTTCACGGGTATGTTTCACGGGTGACGTTTCACGGGTCTAGGTGTCACTGGTAAGTTTCACGGGTCAAGGTTTCACGGGTAAGTTTCACGGGTAAGTTTCACGGGTGACGTTTCACGGGTCTAGGTTTCACTGGTAAGTTTCACGGGTCAAGGTTTCACGGGTAAGTTTCACGGGTAAGTTTCACGGGTAAGTTTTACGGGTAAGTTTCACGGGTATGTTTCACGGGTGACGTTTCACGGGTTTAGGTTTCCCTGGTAAGTTTCACGGGTCAAAGTTTCACGGGTAAGTTTCACGGGTAAGTTTCACGGGTATGTTTCACGGGTGACGTTTCACGGGTCTAGGTTTCACTGGTAAGTTTCACGGGTCAAGGTTTTACGGGTAAGTTTCACGGGTAAGTTTCACGGGTATGTTTCACGGGTGACGTTTCACGAGTCTAGGTTTCACTGGTAAGTTTCACGGGTCAAGGTTTCACGGGTAAGTTTCACGGGTAAGTTTTACGGGTAAGTTTCACGGGTGACGTTTCACGGGTGACGTTTCACGGGTCTAGGTTTCACTGGTAAGTTTCACGGGTCAAGGTTTTACGGGTAAGTTTCACGGGTAAGTTTCACGGGTAAGTTTTACGGGTATGTTTTACAGGTGACGTTTCACGGGTCTAGGTTTCACTGGTAAGTTTCACGGGTCAAGGTTTCACGGGTAAGTTTCACGGGTAAGTTTCACGGGTATGTTTCACGGGTGACGTTTCACGGGTCTAGGTTTCACTGGAAAGTTTCACGGGTCAAGGTTTTACGGGTAAGTTTCACGGGTAAGTTTTACGGGTATGTTTCATGGGTGATGTTTCACGGGTCTAGGTTTCACTGGTAAGTTTCACGGGTCAAGGTTTCACGGGTAAGTTTCACGGGTATGTTTCACGAGTGACGTTTCACGGGTCTATGTTTCACTGGTAAGTTTCACGGGTAAGTTTCACGGGTATGTTTCACGGGTGACGTTTCACGGGTCTAGGTTTCACTGGTAAGTTTCACGGGTCAAGGTTTCACGGGTAAGTTTCACGGGTAAGTTTCACGGGTATGTTTCACGGGTGACGTTTCACGGGTCTAGGTTTCACTGGTAAGTTTCACGGGTCAAGGTTTCACGGGTAAGTTTCACGGGTAAGTTTCACGGGTATGTTTCACGGGTGACGTTTCACGGGTCTAGGTTTCACTGGTAAGTTTCACGGGTCAAGGTTTCACGGGTAAGTTTCACGGGTATGTTTCACGGGTGACGTTTCACGGGTTTAGGTTTCACTGGTAAGTTTCACGAATCAAGGTTTTACGGGTAAGTTTCACGGGTAAGTTTCACGGGTATGTTTCACGGGTCTAGGTTTCACTGGTAAGTTTCACGGGTCAAGGTTTCACGGGTAAGTTTCACGGGTAAGTTTTACGGGTAAGTTTCACGGGTGACGTTTCACGGGTGACGTTTCACGGGTCTAGGTTTCACTGGTAAGTTTCACGGTTCAAGGTTTCACGGGTAAGTTTCACGGGTAAGTTTCACGGGTATGTTTCACGGGTGACGTTTCACGGGTCTAGGTTTCACTGGAAAGTTTCACGGGTCAAGGTTTCACGGGTAAGTTTCACGGGTAAGTTTTACGGGTATGTTTTACAGGTGACGTTTCACGGGTCTAGGTTTCACTGGTAAGTTTCACGGGTCAAGGTTTCACGGGTAAGTTTCACGGGTAAGTTTCACGGGTATGTTTCACGGGTGACGTTTCACGGGTCTAGGTTTCACTGGTAAGCTTCACGGGTCAAAGTTTCACGGGTAAATTTCACGGGTAAGTTTCACGGGTATGTTTCACGGGTGACGTTTCACGGGTCTAGGTTTCACTGGTAAGTTTCACGGGTCAAGGTTTCACGGGTAAGTTTCACAAGTAAGTTTCACTGGTATGTTTCACGGGTGACGTTTCACGGGTCTAGGTTTCACTGGTAAGTTTCACGGGTCAAGGTTTCACGGGGAAGTTTCACGGGTAAGTTTCACGGGTATGTTTTACGGGTGACGTTTCACGGGTCTAGGTTTCACTGGTAAGTTTCACGGGTCAAGGTTTCACGGGTAAGTTTCACGGGTAAGTTTTACGGGTAAGTTTCACGGGTGACGTTTCACGGGTCTAGGTTTCACTGGTAAGTTTCACGTGTCAAGGTTTCACGGGTAAGTTTCACGGGTAAGTTTCACGGGTATGTTTCACGGGTGACGTTTCACGGGTCTAGGTGTCACTGGTAAGTTTCACGGGTCAAGGTTTCACGGGTAAGTTTCACGGGTAAGTTTCACGGGTGACGTTTCACGGGTCTAGGTTTCACTGGTAAGTTTCACGGGTCAAGGTTTCACGGGTAAGTTTCACGGGTAAGTTTCACGGGTAAGTTTTACGGGTAAGTTTCACGGGTATGTTTCACGGGTGACGTTTCACGGGTTTAGGTTTCCCTGGTAAGTTTCACGGGTCAAAGTTTCACGGGTAAGTTTCACGGGTAAGTTTCACGGGTATGTTTCACGGGTGACGTTTAACGGGTCTAGGTTTCACTGGTAAGTTTCACGGGTCAAGGTTTTACGGGTAAGTTTCACGGGTAAGTTTCACGGGTATGTTTCACGGGTGACGTTTCACGAGTCTAGGTTTTACTGGTAAGTTTCACGGGTCAAGGTTTCACGGGTAAGTTTCACGGGTAAGTTTTACGGGTAAGTTTCACGGGTGACGTTTCACGGGTGACGTTTCACGGGTCTAGGTTTCACTGGTAAGTTTCACGGGTCAAGGTTTTACGGGTAAGTTTCACGGGTAAGTTTCACGGGTAAGTTTTACGGGTATGTTTTACAGGTGACGTTTCACGGGTCTAGGTTTCACTGGTAAGTTTCACGGGTCAAGGTTTCACGGGTAAGTTTCACGGGTAAGTTTCACGGGTATGTTTTACGGGTGACGTTTCACGGGTCTAGGTTTCACTGGAAAGTTTCACGGGTCAAGGTTTCACGGGTAAGTTTCACGGGTAAGTTTTACGGGTATGTTTCATGGGTGATGTTTCACGGGTCTAGGTTTCACTGGTAAGTTTCACGGGTCAAGGTTTCACGGGTAAGTTTCACGGGTATGTTTCACGAGTGACGTTTCACGGGTCTATGTTTCACTGGTAAGTTTCACGGGTCAAGGTTTCACGGGTAAGTTTCACGGGTAAGTTTCACGGGTATGTTTCACGGGTGACGTTTCACGGGTCTAGGTTTCACTGGTAAGTTTCACGGGTCAAGGTTTCACGGGTAAGTTTCACGGGTAAGTTTCACGGGTATGTTTCACGGGTGACGTTTCACGGGTCTAGGTTTCACTGGTAAGTTTTACGGGTCAAGATTTCACGGGTAAGTTTCACGGGTAAGTTTCACGGGTATGTTTCACGGGTGACGTTTCACGGGTCTAGGTTTCACTGGTAAGTTTCACGGGTCAAGGTTTCACTGGTAAGTTTCACGGGTCAAGGTTTCACGGGTAAGTTTCACGGGTAAGTTTCACGGGTATGTTTCACGGGTGACGTTTCACGGGTCTAGGTTTCACTGGTAAGTTTCACGGGTCAAGGTTTCACGGGTAAGTTTCACGGGTAAGTTTCACGGGTATGTTTCACGGGTGACGTTTCACGGGTCTAGGTTTCACTGGTAAGTTTCACGGGTCAAGGTTTCACGGGTAAGTTTCACGGGTAAGTTTCACGGGTATGTTTCACGGGTGACGTTTCACGGGTCTAGGTTTCATTGGTAAGTTTCACGGGTCAAGGTTTCACGGGTAAGTTTCACGGGTAAGTTTCACGGGTGACGTTTCACGGGTCTAGGTTTCACTGGTAAGTTTCACGGGTCAAGGTTTTACGGGTAAGTTTCACGGGTAAGTTTCACGGGTATGTTTCACGGGTCTAGGTTTCACTGGTAAGTTTCACGGGTCAAGGTTTCACGGGTAAGTTTCACGGGAAGGTTTTACGGGTAAGTTTCACGGGTGACGTTTCACGGGTGACGTTTCACGGGTCTAGGTTTCACTGGTAAGTTTCACGGGTCAAGGTTTCACGGGTAAGTTTCACGGGTAAGTTTCACGGGTATGTTTTACGGGTGACGTTTCACGGGTCTAGGTTTCACTGGAAAGTTTCACGGGTCAAGGTTTCACGGGTAAGTTTTACGGGTATGTTTTACAGGTGACGTTTCACGGGTCTAGGTTTCACTGGTAAGTTTCACGGGTCAAGGTTTCACGGGTAAGTTTCACGGGTAAGTTTCACGGGTATGTTTCACGGGTGACGTTTCACGGGTCTAGGTTTCACTGGTAAGTTTCACGGGTCAAGGTTTCACGGGTAAATTTCACGGGTAAGTTTTACGGGTATGTTTCACGGGTGACGTTTCACGGGTCTAGGTTTCACTGGTAAGTTTCACGGGTCAAGGTTTCACGGGTAAGTTTCACGGGTAAGTTTCACTGGTATGTTTCACGGGTGACGTTTCACGGGTCTAGGTTTCACTGGTAAGTTTCACGGGTCAAGGTTTCACGGGGAAGTTTCACGGGTAAGTTTCACGGGTATGTTTTACGGGTGACGTTTCACGGGTCTAGGTTTCACTGGTAAGTTTCACGGGTCAAGGTTTCACGGGTAAGTTTCACGGGTCAAGGTTTCACGGGTAAGTTTTACGGGTATGTTTTACAGGTGACGTTTCACGGGTCTAGGTTTCACTGGTAAGTTTCACGGGTCAAGGTTTCACGGGTAAGTTTCACGGGTAAGTTTCACGGGTATGTTTCACGGGTGACGTTTCACGGGTCTAGGTTTCACTGGTAAGTTTCACGGGTCAAGGTTTCACGGGTAAATTTCACGGGTAAGTTTCACGGGTATGTTTCACGGGTGACGTTTCACGGGTCTAGGTTTCACTGGTAAGTTTCACGGGTCAAGGTTTCACGGGTAAGTTTCACGGGTAAGTTTCACTGGTATGTTTCACGGGTGACGTTTCACGGGTCTAGGTTTCACTGGTAAGTTTCACGGGTCAAGGTTTCACGGGGAAGTTTCACGGGTAAGTTTCACGGGTATGTTTTACGGGTGACGTTTCACGGGTCTAGGTTTCACTGGTAAGTTTCACGTGTCAAGGTTTCACGGGTAAGTTTCACGGGTAAGTTTCACGGGTATGTTTCACGGGTGACGTTTCACGGGTCTAGGTGTCACTGGTAAGTTTCACGGGTCAAGGTTTCACGGGTAAGTTTCACGGGTAAGTTTCACGGGTATGTTTCACGGGTGACGTTTCACGGGTCTAGGTTTCACTGGTAAGTTTCACGGGTCAAGGTTTCACGGGTAAGTTTTACGGGTAAGTTTCACGGGTCAAGGTATCACGGGTAAGTTTTACGGGTAAGTTTCACGGGTATGTTTCACGGGTGACGTTTCACGGGTTTAGGTTTCCCTGGTAAGTTTCACGGGTCTAGGTTTCACTGGTAAGTTTCACGGGTCAAGGTATCACGGGTAAGTTTTACGGGTAAGTTTCACGGGTATGTTTCACGGGTGACGTTTCACGGGTTTAGGTTTCCCTGGTAAGTTTCACGGGTCAAAGTTTCACGGGTAAGTTTCACGGGTAAGTTTCACGGGTATGTTTCACGGGTGACGTTTCACGGGTCTAGGTTTCACTGGTAAGTTTCACGGGTCAAGGTTTTACGGGTAAGTTTCACGGGTAAGTTTCACGGGTATGTTTCACGGGTGACGTTTCACGAGTCTAGGTTTCACTGGTAAGTTTCACGGGTCAAGGTTTCACGGGTAAGTTTCACGGGTAAGTTTTACGGGTAAGTTTCACGGGTGACGTTTCACGGGTGACGTTTCACGGGTCTAGGTTTCACTGGTAAGTTTCACGGGTCAAGGTTTTACGGGTAAGTTTCACGGGTAAGTTTCACGGGTAAGTTTTACGGGTATGTTTTACAGGTGAAGTTTCACGGGTCTAGGTTTCACTGGTAAGTTTCACGGGTCAAGGTTTCACGGGTAAGTTTCACGGGTAAGTTTCACGGGTATGTTTCACGGGTGACGTTTCACGGGTCTAGGTTTCACTGGAAAGTTTCACGGGTCAAGGTTTCACGGGTAAGTTTCACGGGTAAGTTTTACGGGTATGTTTCATGGGTGATGTTTCACGGGTCTAGGTTTCACTGGTAAGTTTCACGGGTCAAGGTTTCACGGGTAAGTTTCACGGGTATGTTTCACGAGTGACGTTTCAAGGGTCTATGTTTCACTGGTAAGTTTCACGGGTCAAGGTTTCACGGGTAAGTTTCACGGGTAAGTTTCACGGGTATGTTTCACGGGTGACGTTTCACGGGTCTAGGTTTCACTGGTAAGTTTCACGGGTCAAGGTTTCACGGGTAAGTTTCACGGGTAAGTTTCACGGGTATGTTTCACGGGTGACGTTTCACGGGTCTAGGTTTCACTGGTAAGTTTCACGGGTCAAGGTTTCACGGGTAAGTTTCACGGGTAAGTTTCACGGGTAAGTTTCACGGGTATGTTTCACAGGTGACGTTTCACGGGTCTAGGTTTCACTGGTAAGTTTCACGGGTCAAGGTTTCACGGGTAAGTTTCACGGGTATGTTTCACGGGTGACGTTTCACGGGTCTAGGTTTCACTGGTAAGTTTCACGGGTCAAGGTTTTACGGGTAAGTTTCACGGGTAAGTTTCACGGGTATGTTTCACGGGTCTAGGTTTCACTGGTAAGTTTCACGGGTCAAGGTTTCACGGGTAAGTTTCACGGGTAAGTTTTACGGGTAAGTTTCACGGGTGACGTTTCACGGGTGACGTTTCACGGGTCTAGGTTTCACTGGTAAGTTTCACGGGTCAAGGTTTCACGGGTAAGTTTCACGGGTAAGTTTCACGGGTATGTTTCACGGGTGACGTTTCACGGGTCTAGGTTTCACTGGAAAGTTTCACGGGTCAAGGTTTCACGGGTAAGTTTTACGGGTATGTTTTACAGGTGACGTTTCACGGGTCTAGGTTTCACTGGTAAGTTTCACGGGTCAAGGTTTCACGGGTAAGTTTCACGGGTAAGTTTCACGGGTATGTTTCACGGGTGACGTTTCACGGGTCTAGGTTTCACTGGTAAGCTTCACGGGTCAAGGTTTCACGGGTAAATTTCACGGGTAAGTTTCACGGGTATGTTTCACGGGTGACGTTTCACGGGTTCAGGTTTCACTGGTAAGTTTCACGGGTCAAGGTTTCACGGGTAAGTTTCACGGGTAAGTTTCACTGGTATGTTTCACGGGTGACGTTTCACGGGTCTAGGTTTCACTGGTAAGTTTCACGGGTCAAGGTTTCACGGGGAAGTTTCACGGGTAAGTTTCACGGGTATGTTTTACGGGTGACGTTTCACGGGTCTAGGTTTCACTGGTAAGTTTCACGGGTCAAGGTTTCACGGGTAAGTTTCACGGGTAAGTTTTTCGGGTAAGTTTCACGGGTGACGTTTCACGGGTCTAGGTTTCACTGGTAAGTTTCACGTGTCAAGGTTTCACGGGTAAGTTTCACGGGTAAGTTTCACGGGTATGTTTCACGGGTGACGTTTCACGGGTCTAGGTGTCACTGGTAAGTTTCACGGGTCAAGGTTTCACGGGTAAGTTTCACGGGTAAGTTTCACGGGTGACGTTTCACGGGTCTAGGTTTCACTGGTAAGTTTCACGGGTCAAGGTTTCACGGGTAAGTTTCACGGGTAAGTTTCACGGGTAAGTTTTACGGGTAAGTTTCACGGGTATGTTTCACGGGTGACGTTTCACGGGTTTAGGTTTCCCTGGTAAGTTTCACGGGTCAAAGTTTCACGGGTAAGTTTCACGGGTAAGTTTCACGGGTATGTTTCACGGGTGACGTTTCACGGGTCTAGGTTTCACTGGTAAGTTTCACGGGTCAAGGTTTTACGGGTAAGTTTCACGGGTAAGTTTCACGGGTATGTTTCACGGGTGACGTTTCACGAGTCTAGGTTTCACTGGTAAGTTTCACGGGTCAAGGTTTCACGGGTAAGTTTCACGGGTAAGTTTTACGGGTAAGTTTCACGGGTGACGTTTCACGGGTGACGTTTCACGGGTCTAGGTTTCACTGGTAAGTTTCACGGGTCAAGGTTTTACGGGTAAGTTTCACGGGTAAGTTTCACGGGTAAGTTTTACGGGTATGTTTTACAGGTGACGTTTCACGGGTCTAGGTTTCACTGGTAAGTTTCACGGGTCAAGGTTTCACGGGTAAGTTTCACGGGTAAGTTTCACGGGTATGTTTCACGGGTGACGTTTCACGGGTCTAGGTTTCACTGGAAAGTTTCACGGGTCAAGGTTTTACGGGTAAGTTTCACGGGTAAGTTTTACGGGTATGTTTCATGGGTGATGTTTCACGGGTCTAGGTTTCACTGGTAAGTTTCACGGGTCAAGGTTTCACGGGTAAGTTTCACGGGTATGTTTCACGAGTGACGTTTCACGGGTCTATGTTTCACTGGTAAGTTTCACGGGTAAGTTTCACGGGTATGTTTCACGGGTGACGTTTCACGGGTCTAGGTTTCACTGGTAAGTTTCACGGGTCAAGGTTTCACGGGTAAGTTTCACGGGTAAGTTTCACGGGTATGTTTCACGGGTGACGTTTCACGGGTCTAGGTTTCACTGGTAAGTTTCACGGGTCAAGGTTTCACGGGTAAGTTTCACGGGTATGTTTCACGGGTGACGTTTCACGGGTCTAGGTTTCACTGGTAAGTTTCACGGGTCAAGGTTTCACGGGTAAGTTTCACGGGTATGTTTCACGGGTGACGTTTCACGGGTTTAGGTTTCACTGGTAAGTTTCACGGGTCAAGGTTTTACGGGTAAGTTTCACGGGTAAGTTTCACGGGTATGTTTCACGGGTCTAGGTTTCACTGGTAAGTTTCACGGGTCAAGGTTTCACGGGTAAGTTTCACGGGTAAGTTTTACGGGTAAGTTTCACGGGTGACGTTTCACGGGTGACGTTTCACGGGTCTAGGTTTCACTGGTAAGTTTCACGGTTCAAGGTTTCACGGGTAAGTTTCACGGGTAAGTTTCACGGGTATGTTTCACGGGTGACGTTTCACGGGTCTAGGTTTCACTGGAAAGTTTCACGGGTCAAGGTTTCACGGGTAAGTTTCACGGGTAAGTTTTACGGGTATGTTTTACAGGTGACGTTTCACGGGTCTAGGTTTCACTGGTAAGTTTCACGGGTCAAGGTTTCACGGGTAAGTTTCACGGGTAAGTTTCACGGGTATGTTTCACGGGTGACGTTTCACGGGTCTAGGTTTCACTGGTAAGCTTCACGGGTCAAAGTTTCACGGGTAAATTTCACGGGTAAGTTTCACGGGTATGTTTCACGGGTGACGTTTCACGGGTCTAGGTTTCACTGGTAAGTTTCACGGGTCAAGGTTTCACGGGTAAGTTTCACGGGTAAGTTTCACTGGTATGTTTCACGGGTGACGTTTCACGGGTCTAGGTTTCACTGGTAAGTTTCACGGGTCAAGGTTTCACGGGGAAGTTTCACGGGTAAGTTTCACGGGTATGTTTTACGGGTGACGTTTCACGGGTCTAGGTTTCACTGGTAAGTTTCACGGGTCAAGGTTTCACGGGTAAGTTTCACGGGTAAGTTTTACGGGTAAGTTTCACGGGTGACGTTTCACGGGTCTAGGTTTCACTGGTAAGTTTCACGTGTCAAGGTTTCACGGGTAAGTTTCACGGGTAAGTTTCACGGGTATGTTTCACGGGTGACGTTTCACGGGTCTAGGTGTCACTGGTAAGTTTCACGGGTCAAGGTTTCACGGGTAAGTTTCACGGGTAAGTTTCACGGGTGACGTTTCACGGGTCTAGGTTTCACTGGTAAGTTTCACGGGTCAAGGTTTCACGGGTAAGTTTCACGGGTAAGTTTCACGGGTAAGTTTTACGGGTAAGTTTCACGGGTATGTTTCACGGGTGACGTTTCACGGGTTTAGGTTTCCCTGGTAAGTTTCACGGGTCAAAGTTTCACGGGTAAGTTTCACGGGTAAGTTTCACGGGTATGTTTCACGGGTGACGTTTCACGGGTCTAGGTTTCACTGGTAAGTTTCACGGGTCAAGGTTTTACGGGTAAGTTTCACGGGTAAGTTTCACGGGTATGTTTCACGGGTGACGTTTCACGAGTCTAGGTTTTACTGGTAAGTTTCACGGGTCAAGGTTTCACGGGTAAGTTTCACGGGTAAGTTTTACGGGTAAGTTTCACGGGTGACGTTTCACGGGTGACGTTTCACGGGTCTAGGTTTCACTGGTAAGTTTCACGGGTCAAGGTTTTACGGGTAAGTTTCACAGGTAAGTTTCACGGGTAAGTTTTACGGGTATGTTTTACAGGTGACGTTTCACGGGTCTAGGTTTCACTGGTAAGTTTCACGGGTCAAGGTTTCACGGGTAAGTTTCACGGGTAAGTTTCACGGGTATGTTTTACGGGTGACGTTTCACGGGTCTAGGTTTCACTGGAAAGTTTCACGGGTCAAGGTTTCACGGGTAAGTTTCACGGGTAAGTTTTACGGGTATGTTTCATGGGTGATGTTTCACGGGTCTAGGTTTCACTGGTAAGTTTCACGGGTCAAGGTTTCACGGGTAAGTTTCACGGGTATGTTTCACGAGTGACGTTTCACGGGTCTATGTTTCACTGGTAAGTTTCACGGGTCAAGGTTTCACGGGTAAGTTTCACGGGTAAGTTTCACGGGTATGTTTCACGGGTGACGTTTCACGGGTCTAGGTTTCACTGGTAAGTTTCACGGGTCAAGGTTTCACGGGTAAGTTTCACGGGTAAGTTTCACGGGTATGTTTCACGGGTGACGTTTCACGGGTCTAGGTTTCACTGGTAAGTTTTACGGGTCAAGATTTCACGGGTAAGTTTCACGGGTAAGTTTCACGGGTATGTTTCACGGGTGACGTTTCACGGGTCTAGGTTTCACTGGTAAGTTTCACGGGTCAAGGTTTCACGGGTAAGTTTCACGGGTATGTTTCACGGGTGACGTTTCACGGGTCTAGGTTTCACTGGTAAGTTTCACGGGTCAAGGTTTTACGGGTAAGTTTCACGGGTAAGTTTCACGGGTATGTTTCACGGGTCTAGGTTTCACTGGTAAGTTTCATGGGTCAAGGTTTCACGGGTAAGTTTCACGGGTAAGTTTTACGGGTAAGTTTCACGGGTGACGTTTCACGGGTGACGTTTCACGGGTCTAGGTTTCACTGGTAAGTTTCACGGGTCAAGGTTTCACGGGTAAGTTTCACGGGTATGTTTCACGGGTGACGTTTCACGGGTCTAGGTTTCACTGGAAAGTTTCACGGGTCAAGGTTTCACGGGTAAGTTTCACGGGTAAGTTTTACGGGTATGTTTTACAGGTGACGTTTTACGGGTCTAGGTTTCACTGGTAAGTTTCACGGGTCAAGGTTTTACGGGTAAGTTTCACGGGTAAGTTTCACGGGTATGTTTCACGGGTGACGTTTCACGGGTCTAGGTTTCACTGGTAAGCTTCACGGGTCAAGGTTTTACGGGTAAGTTTCACGGGTAAGTTTCACTGGTATGTTTCACGGGTGACGTTTCACGGGTCTAGGTTTCACTGGTAAGTTTCACGGGTCAAGGTTTCACGGGGAAGTTTCACGGGTAAGTTTCACGGGTATGTTTTACGGGTGACGTTTCACGGGTCTAGGTTTCACTGGTAAGTTTCACGGGTCAAGGTTTCACGGGTAAGTTTCACGGGTAAGTTTTACGGGTAAGTTTCACGGGTGACGTTTCACGGGTCTAGGTTTCACTGGTAAGTTTCACGTGTCAAGGTTTCACGGGTAAGTTTCACGGGTAAGTTTCACGGGTATGTTTCACGGGTGACGTTTCACGGGTCTAGGTGTCACTGGTAAGTTTCACGGGTCAAGGTTTCACGGGTAAGTTTCACGGGTAAGTTTCACGGGTGACGTTTCACGGGTCTAGGTTTCACTGGTAAGTTTCACGGGTCAAGGTTTCACGGGTAAGTTTCACGGGTAAGTTTCACGGGTAAGTTTTACGGGTAAGTTTCACGGGTATGTTTCACGGGTGACGTTTCACGGGTTTAGGTTTCCCTGGTAAGTTTCACGGGTCAAAGTTCACGGGTAAGTTTCACGGGTAAGTTTCACGGGTATGTTTCACGGGTGACGTTTCACGGGTCTAGGTTTCACTGGTAAGTTTCACGGGTCAAGGTTTTACGGGTAAGTTTCACGGGTAAGTTTCACGGGTATGTTTCACGGGTGACGTTTCACGAGTCTAGGTTTCACTGGTAAGTTTCACGGGTCAAGGTTTCACGGGTAAGTTTCACGGGTAAGTTTTACGGGTAAGTTTCACGGGTGACGTTTCACGGGTGACGTTTCACGGGTCTAGGTTTCACTGGTAAGTTTCACGGGTCAAGGTTTTACGGGTAAGTTTCACGGGTAAGTTTCACGGGTAAGTTTTACGGGTATGTTTTACAGGTGACGTTTCACGGGTCTAGGTTTCACTGGTAAGTTTCACGGGTCAAGGTTTCACGGGTAAGTTTCACGGGTAAGTTTCACGGGTATGTTTCACGGGTGACGTTTCACGGGTCTAGGTTTCACTGGAAAGTTTCACGGGTCAAGGTTTCACGGGTAAGTTTCACGGGTAAGTTTTACGGGTATGTTTCATGGGTGATGTTTCACGGGTCTAGGTTTCACTGGTAAGTTTCACGGGTCAAGGTTTCACGGGTAAGTTTCACGGGTATGTTTCACGAGTGACGTTTCACGGGTCTATGTTTCACTGGTAAGTTTCACGGGTCAAGGTTTCACGGGTAAGTTTCACGGGTAAGTTTCACGGGTATGTTTCACGGGTGACGTTTCACGGGTCTAGGTTTCACTGGTAAGTTTCACGGGTCAAGGTTTCACGGGTAAGTTTCACGGGTAAGTTTCACGGGTATGTTTCACGGGTGACGTTTCACGGGTCTAGGTTTCACTGGTAAGTTTCACGGGTCAAGGTTTCACGGGTAAGTTTCACGGGTAAGTTTCACGGGTATGTTTCACGGGTGACGTTTCACGGGTCTAGGTTTCACTGGTAAGTTTCACGGGTCAAGGTTTCACGGGTAAGTTTCACGGGTAAGTTTCACGGGTGACGTTTCACGGGTCTAGGTTTCACTGGTAAGTTTCACGGGTCAAGGTTTTACGGGTAAGTTTCACGGGTAAGTTTCACGGGTATGTTTCACGGGTCTAGGTTTCACTGGTAAGTTTCACGGGTCAAGGTTTCACGGGTAAGTTTCACGGGTAAGTTTTACGGGTAAGTTTCACGGGTGACGTTTCACGGGTGACGTTTCACGGGTCTAGGTTTCACTGGTAAGTTTCACGGGTCAAGGTTTCACGGGTAAGTTTCACGGGTAAGTTTCACGGGTATGTTTTACGGGTGACGTTTCACGGGTCTAGGTTTCACTGGAAAGTTTCACGGGTCAAGGTTTCACGGGTAAGTTTTACGGGTATGTTTTACAGGTGACGTTTCACGGGTCTAGGTTTCACTGGTAAGTTTCACGGGTCAAGGTTTCACGGGTAAGTTTCACGGGTAAGTTTCACGGGTATGTTTCACGGGTGACGTTTCACGGGTCTAGGTTTCACTGGTAAGTTTCACGGGTCAAGGTTTCACGGGTAAATTTCACGGGTAAGTTTCACGGGTATGTTTCACGGGTGACGTTTCACGGGTCTAGGTTTCACTGGTAAGTTTCACGGGTCAAGGTTTCACGGGTAAGTTTCACGGGTAAGTTTCACTGGTATGTTTCACGGGTGACGTTTCACGGGTCTAGGTTTCACTGGTAAGTTTCACGGGTCAAGGTTTCACGGGGAAGTTTCACGGGTAAGTTTCACGGGTATGTTTTACGGGTGACGTTTCACGGGTCTAGGTTTCACTGTTAAGTTTCACGGGTCAAGGTTTAACGGGTAAGTTTCACGGGTCAAGGTTTCACGGGTAAGTTTTACGGGTATGTTTTACAGGTGACGTTTCACGGGTCTAGGTTTCACTGGTAAGTTTCACGGGTCAAGGTTTCACGGGTAAGTTTCACGGGTAAGTTTCACGGGTATGTTTCACGGGTGACGTTTCACGGGTCTAGGTTTCACTGGTAAGTTTCACGGGTCAAGGTTTCACGGGTAAATTTCACGGGTAAGTTTCACGGGTATGTTTCACGGGTGACGTTTCACGGGTCTAGGTTTCACTGGTAAGTTTCACGGGTCAAGGTTTCACGGGTAAGTTTCACGGGTAAGTTTCACTGGTATGTTTCACGGGTGACGTTTCACGGGTCTAGGTTTCACTGGTAAGTTTCACGGGTCAAGGTTTCACGGGGAAGTTTCACGGGTAAGTTTCACGGGTATGTTTTACGGGTGACGTTTCACGGGTCTAGGTTTCACTGGTAAGTTTCACGTGTCAAGGTTTCACGGGTAAGTTTCACGGGTAAGTTTCACGGGTAAGTTTCACGGGTATGTTTCACGGGTGACGTTTCACGGGTCTAGGTGTCACTGGTAAGTTTCACGGGTCAAGGTTTCACGGGTAAGTTTCACGGGTAAGTTTCACGGGTATGTTTCACGGGTGACGTTTCACGGGTCTAGGTTTCACTGGTAAGTTTCACGGGTCAAGGTTTCAGGGGTAAGTTTCACGGGTAAGTTTTACGGGTAAGTTTCACGGGTCAAGGTATCACGGGTAAGTTTTACGGGTAAGTTTCACGGGTATGTTTCACGGGTGACGTTTCACGGGTTTAGGTTTCCCTGGTAAGTTTCACGGGTCTAGGTTTCACTGGTAAGTTTCACGGGTCAAGGTATCACGGGTAAGTTTTACGGGTAAGTTTCACGGGTATGTTTCACGGGTGACGTTTCACGGGTTTAGGTTTCCCTGGTAAGTTTCACGGGTCAAAGTTTCACGGGTAAGTTTCACGGGTAAGTTTCACGGGTATGTTTCACGGGTGACGTTTCACGGGTCTAGGTTTCACTGGTAAGTTTCACGGGTCAAGGTTTTACGGGTAAGTTTCACGGGTAAGTTTCACGGGTAAGTTTCACGGGTATGTTTCACGGGTGACGTTTCACGAGTCTAGGTTTCACTGGTAAGTTTCACGGGTCAAGGTTTCACGGGTAAGTTTCACGGGTAAGTTTTACGGGTAAGTTTCACGGGTGACGTTTCACGGGTGACGTTTCACGGGTCTAGGTTTCACTGGTAAGTTTCACGGGTCAAGGTTTTACGGGTAAGTTTCACGGGTAAGTTTCACGGGTAAGTTTTACGGGTATGTTTTACAGGTGAAGTTTCACGGGTCTAGGTTTCACTGGTAAGTTTCACGGGTCAAGGTTTCACGGGTAAGTTTCACGGGTAAGTTTCACGGGTATGTTTCACGGGTGACGTTTCACGGGTCTAGGTTTCACTGGAAAGTTTCACGGGTCAAGGTTTCACGGGTAAGTTTCACGGGTAAGTTTTACGGGTATGTTTCATGGGTGATGTTTCACGGGTCTAGGTTTCACTGGTAAGTTTCACGGGTCAAGGTTTCACGGGTAAGTTTCACGGGTATGTTTCACGAGTGACGTTTCACGGGTCTATGTTTCACTGGTAAGTTTCACGGGTCAAGGTTTCACGGGTAAGTTTCACGGGTAAGTTTCACGGGTATGTTTCACGGGTGACGTTTCACGGGTCTAGGTTTCACTGGTAAGTTTCACGGGTCAAGGTTTCACGGGTAAGTTTCACGGGTAAGTTTCACGGGTATGTTTCACGGGTGACGTTTCACGGGTCTAGGTTTCACTGGTAAGTTTCACGGGTCAAGGTTTCACGGGTAAGTTTCACGGGTAAGTTTCACGGGTATGTTTCACGGGTGACGTTTCACGGGTCTAGGTTTCACTGGTAAGTTTCACGGGTCAAGGTTTCACGGGTAAGTTTCACGGGTAAGTTTCACGGGTGACGTTTCACGGGTCTAGGTTTCACTGGTAAGTTTCACGGGTCAAGGTTTTACGGGTAAGTTTCACGGGTAAGTTTCACGGGTATGTTTCACGGGTCTAGGTTTCACTGGTAAGTTTCACGGGTCAAGGTTTCACGGGTAAGTTTCACGGGTAAGTTTTACGGGTAAGTTTCACGGGTGACGTTTCACGGGTGACGTTTCACGGGTCTAGGTTTCACTGGTAAGTTTCACGGGTCAAGGTTTCACGGGTAAGTTTCACGGGTAAGTTTCACGGGTATGTTTTACGGGTGACGTTTCACGGGTCTAGGTTTCACTGGAAAGTTTCACGGGTCAAGGTTTCACGGGTAAGTTTTACGGGTATGTTTTACAGGTGACGTTTCACGGGTCTAGGTTTCACTGGTAAGTTTCACGGGTCAAGGTTTCACGGGTAAGTTTCACGGGTAAGTTTCACGGGTATGTTTCACGGGTGACGTTTCACGGGTCTAGGTTTCACTGGTAAGTTTCACGGGTCAAGGTTTCACGGGTAAATTTCACGGGTAAGTTTCACGGGTATGTTTCACGGGTGACGTTTCACGGGTCTAGGTTTCACTGGTAAGTTTCACGGGTCAAGGTTTCACGGGTAAGTTTCACGGGTAAGTTTCACTGGTATGTTTCACGGGTGACGTTTCACGGGTCTAGGTTTCACTGGTAAGTTTCACGGGTCAAGGTTTCACGGGGAAGTTTCACGGGTAAGTTTCACGGGTATGTTTTACGGGTGACGTTTCACGGGTCTAGGTTTCACTGTTAAGTTTCACGGGTCAAGGTTTAACGGGTAAGTTTCACGGGTCAAGGTTTCACGGGTAAGTTTTACGGGTATGTTTTACAGGTGACGTTTCACGGGTCTAGGTTTCACTGGTAAGTTTCACGGGTCAAGGTTTCACGGGTAAGTTTCACGGGTAAGTTTCACGGGTATGTTTCACGGGTGACGTTTCACGGGTCTAGGTTTCACTGGTAAGTTTCACGGGTCAAGGTTTCACGGGTAAATTTCACGGGTAAGTTTCACGGGTATGTTTCACGGGTGACGTTTCACGGGTCTAGGTTTCACTGGTAAGTTTCACGGGTCAAGGTTTCACGGGTAAGTTTCACGGGTAAGTTTCACTGGTATGTTTCACGGGTGACGTTTCACGGGTCTAGGTTTCACTGGTAAGTTTCACGGGTCAAGGTTTCACGGGGAAGTTTCACGGGTAAGTTTCACGGGTATGTTTTACGGGTGACGTTTCACGGGTCTAGGTTTCACTGGTAAGTTTCACGTGTCAAGGTTTCACGGGTAAGTTTCACGGGTAAGTTTCACGGGTAAGTTTCACGGGTATGTTTCACGGGTGACGTTTCACGGGTCTAGGTGTCACTGGTAAGTTTCACGGGTCAAGGTTTCACGGGTAAGTTTCACGGGTAAGTTTCACGGGTATGTTTCACGGGTGACGTTTCACGGTTCTAGGTTTCACTGGTAAGTTTCACGGGTCAAGGTTTCACGGGTAAGTTTCACGGGTAAGTTTTACGGGTAAGTTTCACGGGTCAAGGTATCACGGGTAAGTTTTACGGGTAAGTTTCACGGGTATGTTTCACGGGTGACGTTTCACGGGTTTAGGTTTCCCTGGTAAGTTTCACGGGTCTAGGTTTCACTGGTAAGTTTCACGGGTCAAGGTATCACGGGTAAGTTTTACGGGTAAGTTTCACGGGTATGTTTCACGGGTGACGTTTCACGGGTTTAGGTTTCCCTGGTAAGTTTCACGGGTCAAAGTTTCACGGGTAAGTTTCACGGGTAAGTTTCACGGGTATGTTTCACGGGTGACGTTTCACGGGTCTAGGTTTCACTGGTAAGTTTCACGGGTCAAGGTTTTACGGGTAAGTTTCACGGGTAAGTTTCACGGGTAAGTTTCACGGGTATGTTTCACGGGTGACGTTTCACGAGTCTAGGTTTCACTGGTAAGTTTCACGGGTCAAGGTTTCACGGGTAAGTTTCACGGGTAAGTTTTACGGGTAAGTTTCACGGGTGACGTTTCACGGGTGACGTTTCACGGGTCTAGGTTTCACTGGTAAGTTTCACGGGTCAAGGTTTTACGGGTAAGTTTCACGGGTAAGTTTCACGGGTAAGTTTTACGGGTATGTTTTACAGGTGAAGTTTCACGGGTCTAGGTTTCACTGGTAAGTTTCACGGGTCAAGGTTTCACGGGTAAGTTTCACGGGTAAGTTTCACGGGTATGTTTCACGGGTGACGTTTCACGGGTCTAGGTTTCACTGGAAAGTTTCACGGGTCAAGGTTTCACGGGTAAGTTTCACGGGTAAGTTTTACGGGTATGTTTCATGGGTGATGTTTCACGGGTCTAGGTTTCACTGGTAAGTTTCACGGGTCAAGGTTTCACGGGTAAGTTTCACGGGTATGTTTCACGAGTGACGTTTCAAGGGTCTATGTTTCACTGGTAAGTTTCACGGGTCAAGGTTTCACGGGTAAGTTTCACGGGTAAGTTTCACGGGTATGTTTCACGGGTGACGTTTCACGGGTCTAGGTTTCACTGGTAAGTTTCACGGGTCAAGGTTTCACGGGTAAGTTTCACGGGTAAGTTTCACGGGTATGTTTCACGGGTGACGTTTCACGGGTCTAGGTTTCACTGGTAAGTTTCACGGGTCAAGGTTTCACGGGTAAGTTTCACGGGTAAGTTTCACGGGTATGTTTCACGGGTGACGTTTCACGGGTCTAGGTTTCACTGGTAAGTTTCACGGGTCAAGGTTTCACGGGTAAGTTTCACGGGTATGTTTCACGGGTGACGTTTCACGGGTCTAGGTTTCACTGGTAAGTTTCACGGGTCAAGGTTTTACGGGTAAGTTTCACGGGTAAGTTTCACGGGTATGTTTCACGGGTCTAGGTTTCACTGGTAAGTTTCACGGGTCAAGGTTTCACGGGTAAGTTTCACGGGTAAGTTTTACGGGTAAGTTTCACGGGTGACGTTTCACGGGTGACGTTTCACGGGTCTAGGTTTCACTGGTAAGTTTCACGGGTCAAGGTTTCACGGGTAAGTTTCACGGGTAAGTTTCACGGGTATGTTTCACGGGTGACGTTTCACGGGTCTAGGTTTCACTGGAAAGTTTCACGGGTCAAGGTTTCACGGGTAAGTTTTACGGGTATGTTTTACAGGTGACGTTTCACGGGTCTAGGTTTCACTGGTAAGTTTCACGGGTCAAGGTTTCACGGGTAAGTTTCACGGGTAAGTTTCACGGGTATGTTTCACGGGTGACGTTTCACGGGTCTAGGTTTCACTGGTAAGTTTCACGGGTCAAGGTTTCACGGGTAAATTTCACGGGTAAGTTTCACGGGTATGTTTCACGGGTGACGTTTCACGGGTCTAGGTTTCACTGGTAAGTTTCACGGGTCAAGGTTTCACGGGTAAGTTTCACGGGTAAGTTTCACTGGTATGTTTCACGGGTGACGTTTCACGGGTCTAGGTTTCACTGGTAAGTTTCACGGGTCAAGGTATCACGGGGAAGTTTCACGGGTAAGTTTCACGGGTATGTTTTACGGGTGACGTTTCACGGGTCTAGGTTTCACTGGTAAGTTTCACGGGTCAAGGTTTCACGGGTAAGTTTCACGGGTAAGTTTTACGGGTAAGTTTCACGGGTGACGTTTCACGGGTCTAGGTTTCACTGGTAAGTTTCACGTGTCAAGGTTTCACGGGTAAGTTTCACGGGTAAGTTTCACGGGTATGTTTCACGGGTGACGTTTCACGGGTCTAGGTGTCACTGGTAAGTTTCACGGGTCAAGGTTTCACGGGTAAGTTTCACGGGTAAGTTTTACGGGTATGTTTCATGGGTGATGTTTCACGGGTCTAGGTTTCACTGGTAAGTTTCACGGGTCAAGGTTTCACGGGTAAGTTTCACGGGTATGTTTCACGAGTGACGTTTCACGGGTCTATGTTTCACTGGTAAGTTTCACGGGTCAAGGTTTCACGGGTAAGTTTCACGGGTAAGTTTCACGGGTATGTTTCACGGGTGACGTTTCACGGGTCTAGGTTTCACTGGTAAGTTTCACGGGTCAAGGTTTCACGGGTAAGTTTCACGGGTAAGTTTCACGGGTATGTTTTACGGGTGACGTTTCACGGGTCTAGGTTTCACTGGTAAGTTTCACGGGTCAAGGTTTCACGGGTATGTTTCACGGGTGACGTTTCACGGGTCTAGGTTTCACTGGTAAGTTTCACGGGTCAAGGTTTCACGTGTAAGTTTCACGGGTAAGTTTTACGGGTATGTTTCATGGGTGATGTTTCACGGGTCTAGGTTTCACTGGTAAGTTTCACGGGTCAAGGTTTCACGGGTAAGTTTCACGGGTATGTTTCACGAGTGACGTTTCACGGGTCTTTGTTTCACTGGTAAGTTTCACGGGTCAAGGTTTCACGGGTAAGTTTCACGGGTAAGTTTCACGGGTATGTTTCACGGGTGACGTTTCACGGGTCTAGGTTTCACTGGTAAGTTTCACGGGTCAAGGTTTCACGGGTAAGTTTCACGGGTAAGTTTCACGGGTATGTTTCACGGGTCAAGGTTTCACGGGTAAGTTTCACGGGTAAGTTTCACGGGTATGTTTCACGGGTGACGTTTCACGGGTCTAGGTTTCACTGGTAAGTTTCACGGGTCAAGGTTTCACGGGTAAGTTTCACGGGTATGTTTCACGGGTGACGTTTCACGGGTCTAGGTTTCACTGGTAAGTTTCACGGGTCAAGGTTTCACGGGTAAGTTTCACGGGTAAGTTTTACGGGTATGTTTCATGGGTGATGTTTCACGGGTCTAGGTTTCACTGGTAAGTTTCACGGGTCAAGGTTTCACGGGTAAGTTTCACGGGTATGTTTCACGAGTGACGTTTCAAGGGTCTATGTTTCACTGGTAAGTTTCACGGGTCAAGGTTTCACGGGTAAGTTTCACGGGTAAGTTTCACGGGTATGTTTCACGGGTGACGTTTCACGGGTCTAGGTTTCACTGGTAAGTTTCACGGGTCAAGGTTTCACGGGTAAGTTTCACGGGTAAGTTTCACGGGTATGTTTCACGGGTGACGTTTCACGGGTCTAGGTTTCACTGGTAAGTTTCACGGGTCAAGGTTTCACGGGTAAGTTTCACGGGTAAGTTTCACGGGTATGTTTCACGGGTGACGTTTCACGGGTCTAGGTTTCACTGGTAAGTTTCACGGGTCAAGGTTTCACGGGTAAGTTTCACGGGTATGTTTCACGGGTGACGTTTCACGGGTCTAGGTTTCACTGGTAAGTTTCACGGGTCAAGGTTTTACGGGTAAGTTTCACGGGTAAGTTTCACGGGTATGTTTCACGGGTCTAGGTTTCACTGGTAAGTTTCACGGGTCAAGGTTTCACGGGTAAGTTTCACGGGTAAGTTTTACGGGTAAGTTTCACGGGTGACGTTTCACGGGTGACGTTTCACGGGTCTAGGTTTCACTGGTAAGTTTCACGGGTCAAGGTTTCACGGGTAAGTTTCACGGGTAAGTTTCACGGGTATGTTTCACGGGTGACGTTTCACGGGTCTAGGTTTCACTGGAAAGTTTCACGGGTCAAGGTTTCACGGGTAAGTTTTACGGGTATGTTTTACAGGTGACGTTTCACGGGTCTAGGTTTCACTGGTAAGTTTCACGGGTCAAGGTTTCACGGGTAAGTTTCACGGGTAAGTTTCACGGGTATGTTTCACGGGTGACGTTTCACGGGTCTAGGTTTCACTGGTAAGTTTCACGGGTCAAGGTTTCACGGGTAAATTTCACGGGTAAGTTTCACGGGTATGTTTCACGGGTGACGTTTCACGGGTCTAGGTTTCACTGGTAAGTTTCACGGGTCAAGGTTTCACGGGTAAGTTTCACGGGTAAGTTTCACTGGTATGTTTCACGGGTGACGTTTCACGGGTCTAGGTTTCACTGGTAAGTTTCACGGGTCAAGGTATCACGGGGAAGTTTCACGGGTAAGTTTCACGGGTATGTTTTACGGGTGACGTTTCACGGGTCTAGGTTTCACTGGTAAGTTTCACGGGTCAAGGTTTCACGGGTAAGTTTCACGGGTAAGTTTTACGGGTAAGTTTCACGGGTGACGTTTCACGGGTCTAGGTTTCACTGGTAAGTTTCACGTGTCAAGGTTTCACGGGTAAGTTTCACGGGTAAGTTTCACGGGTATGTTTCACGGGTGACGTTTCACGGGTCTAGGTGTCACTGGTAAGTTTCACGGGTCAAGGTTTCACGGGTAAGTTTCACGGGTAAGTTTTACGGGTATGTTTCATGGGTGATGTTTCACGGGTCTAGGTTTCACTGGTAAGTTTCACGGGTCAAGGTTTCACGGGTAAGTTTCACGGGTATGTTTCACGAGTGACGTTTCACGGGTCTATGTTTCACTGGTAAGTTTCACGGGTCAAGGTTTCACGGGTAAGTTTCACGGGTAAGTTTCACGGGTATGTTTCACGGGTGACGTTTCACGGGTCTAGGTTTCACTGGTAAGTTTCACGGGTCAAGGTTTCACGGGTAAGTTTCACGGGTAAGTTTCACGGGTATGTTTTACGGGTGACGTTTCACGGGTCTAGGTTTCACTGGTAAGTTTCACGGGTCAAGGTTTCACGGGTATGTTTCACGGGTGACGTTTCACGGGTCTAGGTTTCACTGGTAAGTTTCACGGGTCAAGGTTTCACGTGTAAGTTTCACGGGTAAGTTTTACGGGTATGTTTCATGGGTGATGTTTCACGGGTCTAGGTTTCACTGGTAAGTTTCACGGGTCAAGGTTTCACGGGTAAGTTTCACGGGTATGTTTCACGAGTGACGTTTCACGGGTCTTTGTTTCACTGGTAAGTTTCACGGGTCAAGGTTTCACGGGTAAGTTTCACGGGTAAGTTTCACGGGTATGTTTCACGGGTGACGTTTCACGGGTCTAGGTTTCACTGGTAAGTTTCACGGGTCAAGGTTTCACGGGTAAGTTTCACGGGTAAGTTTCACGGGTATGTTTCACGGGTCAAGGTTTCACGGGTAAGTTTCACGGGTAAGTTTCACGGGTATGTTTCACGGGTGACGTTTCACGGGTCTAGGTTTCACTGGTAAGTTTCACGGGTCAAGGTTTCACGGGTAAGTTTCACGGGTATGTTTCACGGGTGACGTTTCACGGGTCTAGGTTTCACTGGTAAGTTTCACGGGTCAAGGTTTTACGGGTAAGTTTCACGGGTAAGTTTCACGGGTATGTTTCACGGGTCTAGGTTTCACTGGTAAGTTTCACGGGTCAAGGTTTCACGGGTAAGTTTCACGGGTAAGTTTTACGGGTAAGTTTCACGGGTGACGTTTCACGGGTGACGTTTCACGGGTCTAGGTTTCACTGGTAAGTTTCACGGGTCAAGGTTTCACGGGTAAGTTTCACGGGTAAGTTTCACGGGTATGTTTCACGGGTGACCTTTCACGGGTCTAGGTTTCACTGGAAAGTTTCACGGGTCAAGGTTACACGGGTAAGTTTCACGGGTAAGTTTTACGGGTATGTTTTACAGGTGACGTTTCACGGGTCTAGGTTTCACTGGTAAGTTTCACGGGTCAAGGTTTCACGGGTAAGTTTCACGGGTAAGTTTCACGGGTATGTTTCACGGGTGACGTTTCACGGGTCTAGGTTTCACTGGTAAGTTTCACGGGTCAAGGTTTCACGGGTAAATTTCACGGGTAAGTTTCACGGGTATGTTTCACGGGTGACGTTTCACGGGTCTAGGTTTCACTGGTAAGTTTCACGGGTCAAGGTTTCACGGGTAAGTTTCACGGGTAAGTTTCACTGGTATGTTTCACGGGTGACGTTTCACGGGTCTAGGTTTCACTGGTAAGTTTCACGGGTCAAGGTTTCACGGGGAAGTTTCACGGGTAAGTTTCACGGGTATGTTTTACGGGAGACGTTTCACGGGTCTAGGTTTCACTGGTAAGTTTCACGGGTCAAGGTTTCACGGGTAAGTTTCACGGGTAAGTTTTACGGGTAAGTTTCACGGGTGACGTTTCACGGGTCTAGGTTTCACTGGTAAGTTTCACGTGTCAAGGTTTCACGGGTAAGTTTCACGGGTAAGTTTCACGGGTATGTTTCACGGGTGACGTTTCACGGGTCTAGGTGTCACTGGTAAGTTTCACGGGTCAAGGTTTCACGGGGAAGTTTCACGGGTAAGTTTCACGGGTGACGTTTCACGGGTCTAGGTTTCACGGGTCTAGGTTTCACTGGTAAGTTTCACGGGTCAAGGTTTCACGGGTAAGTTTCACGGGTAAGTTTCACGGGTAAGTTTTACGGGTAAGTTTCACGGGTATGTTTCACGGGTGACGTTTCACGGGTTTAGGTTTCCCTGGTAAGTTTCACGGGTCAAAGTTTCACGGGTAAGTTTCACGGGTAAGTTTCACGGGTATGTTTCACGGGTGACGTTTCACGGGTCTAGGTTTCACTGGTAAGTTTCACGGGTCAAGGTTTCACGGGTAAGTTTCACGGGTAAGTTTCACGGGTATGTTTCACGGGTGACGTTTCACGGGTCTAGGTTTCACTGGTAAGTTTCACGGGTCAAGGTTTTACGGGTAAGTTTCACGGGTAAGTTTCACGGGTATGTTTCACGGGTCAAGGTTTCACGGGTATGTTTCACGGGTGACGTTTCACGGGTCTAGGTTTCACTGGTAAGTTTCACGGGTCAAGGTTTCACGTGTAAGTTTCACGGGTAAGTTTTACGGGTATGTTTCATGGGTGATGTTTCACGGGTCTAGGTTTCACTGGTAAGTTTCACGGGTCAAGGTTTCACGGGTAAGTTTCACGGGTATGTTTCACGAGTGACGTTTCACGGGTCTATGTTTCACTGGTAAGTTTCACGGGTCAAGGTTTCACGGGTAAGTTTCACGGGTAAGTTTCACGGGTATGTTTCACGGGTGACGTTTCACGGGTCTAGGTTTCACTGGTAAGTTTCACGGGTCAAGGTTTCACGGGTAAGTTTCACGGGTAAGTTTCACGGGTATGTTTCACGGGTCAAGGTTTCACGGGTAAGTTTCACGGGTAAGTTTCACGGGTATGTTTCACGGGTGACGTTTCACGGGTCTAGGTTTCACTGGTAAGTTTCACGGGTCAAGGTTTCACGGGTAAGTTTCACGGGTATGTTTCACGGGTGACGTTTCACGGGTCTAGGTTTCACTGGTAAGTTTCACGGGTCAAGGTTTTACGGGTAAGTTTCACGGGTAAGTTTCACGGGTATGTTTCACGGGTCTAGGTTTCACTGGTAAGTTTCACGGGTCAAGGTTTCACGGGTAAGTTTCACGGGTAAGTTTTACGGGTAAGTTTCACGGGTGACGTTTCACGGGTGACGTTTCACGGGTCTAGGTTTCACTGGTAAGTTTCACGGGTCAAGGTTTCACGGGTAAGTTTCACGGGTAAGTTTCACGGGTATGTTTCACGGGTGACGTTTCACGGGTCTAGGTTTCACTGGCAAGTTTCACGGGTCAAGGTTTCACGGGTAAGTTTCACGGGTAAGTTTTACGGGTATGTTTTACAGGTGACGTTTCACGGGTCTAGGTTTCACTGGTAAGTTTCACGGGTCAAGGTTTCACGGGTAAGTTTCACGGGTAAGTTTCACGGGTATGTTTCACGAGTGACGTTTCACGGGTCTAGGTTTCACTGGTAAGTTTCACGGTTCAAGGTTTCACGGGTAAATTTCACGGGTAAGTTTCACGGGTATGTTTCACGGGTGACGTTTCACGGGTCTAGGTTTCACTGGTAAGTTTCACGGGTCAAGGTTTCACGGGTAAGTTTCACGGGTAAGTTTCACTGGTATGTTTCACGGGTGACGTTTCACGGGTCTAGGTTTCACTGGTAAGTTTCACGGGTCAAGGTTTCACGGGGAAGTTTCACGGGTAAGTTTCACGGGTATGTTTTACGGGAGACGTTTCACGGGTCTAGGTTTCACTGGTAAGTTTCACGGGTCAAGGTTTCACGGGTAAGTTTCACGGGTAAGTTTTACGGGTAAGTTTCACGGGTGACGTTTCACGGGTATGTTTCACGGGTCTAGGTTTCACTGGTAAGTTTCACGGGTCAAGGTTTCACGGGTAAGTTTCACGGGTAAGTTTTACGGGTAAGTTTCACGGGTGACGTTTCACGGGTGACGTTTCACGGGTCTAGGTTTCACTGGTAAGTTTCACGGGTCAAGGTTTCACGGGTAAGTTTCACGGGTATGTTTCACGGGTGACGTTTCACGGGTCTAGGTTTCACTGGAAAGTTTCACGGGTCAAGGTTTCACGGGTAAGTTTCACGGGTAAGTTTTACGGGTATGTTTTACAGGTGACGTTTCACGGGTCTAGGTTTCACTGGTAAGTTTCACGGGTCAAGGTTTCACGGGTAAGTTTCACGGGTAAGTTTCACGGGTATGTTTCACGGGTGACGTTTCACGGGTCTAGGTGTCACTGGTAAGTTTCACGGGTCAAGGTTTCACGGGGAAGTTTCACGGGTAAGTTTCACGGGTGACGTTTCACGGGTCTAGGTTTCACTGGTAAGTTTCACGGGTCAAGGTTTCACGGGTAAGTTTCACGGGTAAGTTTCACGGGTAAGTTTTACGGGTAAGTTTCACGGGTATGTTTCACGGGTGACGTTTCACGGGTTTAGGTTTCCCTGGTAAGTTTCACGGGTCAAAGTTTCACGGGTAAGTTTCACGGGTAAGTTTCACGGGTATGTTTCACGGGTGACGTTTCACGGGTCTAGGTTTCACTGGTAAGTTTCACGGGTCAAGGTTTCACGGGTAAGTTTCACGGGTAAGTTTCACGGGTATGTTTCACGGGTGACGTTTCACGGGTCTAGGTTTCACTGGTAAGTTTCACGGGTATGTTTCACGGGTGACGTTTCACGGGTCTAGGTTTCACTGGTAAGTTTCACGGGTCAAGGTTTTACGGGTAAGTTTCACGGGTAAGTTTCACGGGTATGTTTCACGGGTCAAGGTTTCACGGGTATGTTTCACGGGTGACGTTTCACGGGTCTAGGTTTCACTGGTAAGTTTCACGGGTCAAGGTTTCACGTGTAAGTTTCACGGGTAAGTTTTACGGGTATGTTTCATGGGTGATGTTTCACGGGTCTAGGTTTCACTGGTAAGTTTCACGGGTCAAGGTTTCACGGGTAAGTTTCACGGGTATGTTTCACGAGTGACGTTTCACGGGTCTATGTTTCACTGGTAAGTTTCACGGGTCAAGGTTTCACGGGTAAGTTTCACGGGTAAGTTTCACGGGTATGTTTCACGGGTGACGTTTCACGGGTCTAGGTTTCACTGGTAAGTTTCACGGGTCAAGGTTTCACGGGTAAGTTTCACGGGTAAGTTTCACGGGTATGTTTCACGGGTCAAGGTTTCACGGGTAAGTTTCACGGGTAAGTTTCACGGGTATGTTTCACGGGTGACGTTTCACGGGTCTAGGTTTCACTGGTAAGTTTCACGGGTCAAGGTTTCACGGGTAAGTTTCACGGGTATGTTTCACGGGTGACGTTTCACGGGTCTAGGTTTCACTGGTAAGTTTCACGGGTCAAGGTTTTACGGGTAAGTTTCACGGGTATGTTTCACGGGTCTAGGTTTCACTGGTAAGTTTCACGGGTCAAGGTTTCACGGGTAAGTTTCACGGGTAAGTTTTACGGGTAAGTTTCACGGGTAAGTTTCACGGGTGACGTTTCACGGGTGACGTTTCACGGGTCTAGGTTTCACTGGTAAGTTTCACGGGTCAAGGTTTCACGGGTAAGTTTCACGGGTAAGTTTCACGGGTATGTTTCACGGGTGACGTTTCACGGGTCTAGGTTTCACTGGAAAGTTTCACGGGTCAAGGTTTCACGGGTAAGTTTCACGGGTAAGTTTTACGGGTATGTTTTACAGGTGACGTTTCACGGGTCTAGGTTTCACTGGTAAGTTTCACGGGTCAAGGTTTCACGGGTAAGTTTCACGGGTAAGTTTCACGGGTCAAGGTTTCACGGGTAAATTTCACGGGTAAGTTTCACGGGTATGTTTCACGGGTGACGTTTCACGGGTCTAGGTTTCACTGGTAAGTTTCACGGGTCAAGGTTTCACGGGTAAGTTTTACGGGTAAGTTTCACTGGTATGTTTCACGGGTGACGTTTCACGGGTCTAGGTTTCACTGGTAAGTTTCACGGGTCAAGGTTTCACGGGGAAGTTTCACGGGTAAGTTTCACGGGTATGTTTTACGGGAGACGTTTCACGGGTCTAGGTTTCACTGGTAAGTTTCACGGGTCAAGGTTTCACGGGTAAGTTTCACGGGTAAGTTTTACGGGTAAGTTTCACGGGTGACGTTTCACGGGTCTAGGTTTCACTGGTAAGTTTCACGTGTCAAGGTTTCACGGGTAAGTTTCACGGGTAAGTTTCACGGGTATGTTTCACGGGTGACGTTTCACGGGTCTAGGTGTCACTGGTAAGTTTCACGGGTCAAGGTTTCACGGGGAAGTTTCACGGGTAAGTTTTACGGGTAAGTTTCACGGGTGACGTTTCACGGGTGACGTTTCACGGGTCTAGGTTTCACTGGTAAGTTTCACGGGTCAAGGTTTTACGGGTAAGTTTCACGGGTAAGTTTCACGGGTAAGTTTTACGGGTATGTTTTACAGGTGAAGTTTCACGGGTCTAGGTTTCACTGGTAAGTTTCACGGGTCAAGGTTTCACGGGTAAGTTTCACGGGTAAGTTTCACGGGTATGTTTCACGGGTGACGTTTCACGGGTCTAGGTTTCACTGGAAAGTTTCACGGGTAAGTTTCACGGGTAAGTTTTACGGGTATGTTTCATGGGTGATGTTTCACGGGTCTAGGTTTCACTGGTAAGTTTCACGGGTCAAGGTTTCACGGGTAAGTTTCACGGGTATGTTTCACGAGTGACGTTTCAAGGGTCTATGTTTCACTGGTAAGTTTCACGGGTCAAGGTTTCACGGGTAAGTTTCACGGGTAAGTTTCACGGGTATGTTTCACGGGTGACGTTTCACGGGTCTAGGTTTCACTGGTAAGTTTCACGGGTCAAGGTTTCACGGGTAAGTTTCACGGGTAAGTTTCACGGGTATGTTTCACGGGTGACGTTTCACGGGTCTAGGTTTCACTGGTAAGTTTCACGGGTCAAGGTTTCACGGGTAAGTTTCACGGGTAAGTTTCACGGGTATGTTTCACGGGTGACGTTTCACGGGTCTAGGTTTCACTGGTAAGTTTCACGGGTCAAGGTTTCACGGGTAAGTTTCACGGGTATGTTTCACGGGTGACGTTTCACGGGTCTAGGTTTCACTGGTAAGTTTCACGGGTCAAGGTTTTACGGGTAAGTTTCACGGGTAAGTTTCACGGGTATGTTTCACGGGTCTAGGTTTCACTGGTAAGTTTCACGGGTCAAGGTTTCACGGGTAAGTTTCACGGGTAAGTTTTACGGGTAAGTTTCACGGGTGACGTTTCACGGGTGACGTTTCACGGGTCTAGGTTTCACTGGTAAGTTTCACGGGTCAAGGTTTCACGGGTAAGTTTCACGGGTAAGTTTCACGGGTATGTTTCACGGGTGACGTTTCACGGGTCTAGGTTTCACTGGAAAGTTTCACGGGTCAAGGTTTCACGGGTAAGTTTTACGGGTATGTTTTACAGGTGACGTTTCACGGGTCTAGGTTTCACTGGTAAGTTTCACGGGTCAAGGTTTCACGGGTAAGTTTCACGGGTAAGTATCACGGGTATGTTTCACGGGTGACGTTTCACGGGTCTAGGTTTCACTGGTAAGTTTCACGGGTCAAGGTTTCACGGGTAAATTTCACGGGTAAGTTTCACGGGTATGTTTCACGGGTGACGTTTCACGGGTCTAGGTTTCACTGGTAAGTTTCACGGGTCAAGGTTTCACGGGTAAGTTTCACGGGTAAGTTTCACTGGTATGTTTCACGGGTGACGTTTCACGGGTCTAGGTTTCACTGGTAAGTTTCACGGGTCAAGGTTTCACGGGGAAGTTTCACGGGTAAGTTTCACGGGTATGTTTTACGGGTGACGTTTCACGGGTCTAGGTTTCACTGGTAAGTTTCACGGGTCAAGGTTTCACGGGTAAGTTTCACGGGTAAGTTTTACGGGTAAGTTTCACGGGTGACGTTTCACGGGTCTAGGTTTCACTGGTAAGTTTCACGTGTCAAGGTTTCACGGGTAAGTTTCACGGGTAAGTTTCACGGGTATGTTTCACGGGTGACGTTTCACGGGTCTAGGTGTCACTGGTAAGTTTCACGGGTCAAGGTTTCACGGGTAAGTTTCACGGGTAAGTTTTACGGGTATGTTTCATGGGTGATGTTTCACGGGTCTAGGTTTCACTGGTAAGTTTCACGGGTCAAGGTTTCACGGGTAAGTTTCACGGGTATGTTTCACGAGTGACGTTTCACGGGTCTATGTTTCACTGGTAAGTTTCACGGGTCAAGGTTTCACGGGTAAGTTTCACGGGTAAGTTTCACGGGTATGTTTCACGGGTGACGTTTCACGGGTCTAGGTTTCACTGGTAAGTTTCACGGGTCAAGGTTTCACGGGTAAGTTTCACGGGTAAGTTTCACGGGTATGTTTCACGGGTGACGTTTCACGGGTCTAGGTTTCACTGGTAAGTTTCACGGGTCAAGGTTTCACGGGTATGTTTCACGGGTGACTTTTCACGGGTCTAGGTTTCACTGGTAAGTTTCACGGGTCAAGGTTTCACGTGTAAGTTTCACGGGTAAGTTTTACGGGTATGTTTCATGGGTGATGTTTCACGGGTCTAGGTTTCACTGGTAAGTTTCACGGGTCAAGGTTTCACGGGTAAGTTTCACGGGTATGTTTCACGAGTGACGTTTCACGGGTCTTTGTTTCACTGGTAAGTTTCACGGGTCAAGGTTTCACGGGTAAGTTTCACGGGTAAGTTTCACGGGTATGTTTCACGGGTGACGTTTCACGGGTCTAGGTTTCACTGGTAAGTTTCACGGGTCAAGGTTTCACGGGTAAGTTTCACGGGTAAGTTTCACGGGTATGTTTCACGGGTCAAGGTTTCACGGGTAAGTTTCACGGGTAAGTTTCACGGGTATGTTTCACGGGTGACGTTTCACGGGTCTAGGTTTCACTGGTAAGTTTCACGGGTCAAGGTTTCACGGGTAAGTTTCACGGGTATGTTTCACGGGTGACGTTTCACGGGTCTAGGTTTCACTGGTAAGTTTCACGGGTCAAGGTTTTACGGGTAAGTTTCACGGGTAAGTTTCACGGGTATGTTTCACGGGTCTAGGTTTCACTGGTAAGTTTCACGGGTCAAGGTTTCACGGGTAAGTTTCACGGGTAAGTTTTACGGGTAAGTTTCACGGGTGACGTTTCACGGGTGACGTTTCACGGGTCTAGGTTTCACTGGTAAGTTTCACGGGTCAAGGTTTCACGGGTAAGTTTCACGGGTAAGTTTCACGGGTATGTTTCACGGGTGACGTTTCACGGGTCTAGGTTTCACTGGAAAGTTTCACGGGTCAAGGTTTCACGGGTAAGTTTCACGGGTAAGTTTTACGGGTATGTTTTACAGGTGACGTTTCACGGGTCTAGGTTTCACTGGTAAGTTTCACGGGTCAAGGTTTCACGGGTAAGTTTCACGGGTAAGTTTCACGGGTATGTTTCACGGGTGACGTTTCACGGGTCTAGGTTTCACTGGTAAGTTTCACGGGTCAAGGTTTCACGGGTAAATTTCACGGGTAAGTTTCACGGGTATGTTTCACGGGTGACGTTTCACGGGTCTAGGTTTCACTGGTAAGTTTCACGGGTCAAGGTTTCACGGGTAAGTTTCACGGGTAAGTTTCACTGGTATGTTTCACGGGTGACGTTTCACGGGTCTAGGTTTCACTGGTAAGTTTCACGGGTCAAGGTTTCACGGGGAAGTTTCACGGGTAAGTTTCACGGGTATGTTTTACGGGAGACGTTTCACGGGTCTAGGTTTCACTGGTAAGTTTCACGGGTCAAGGTTTCACGGGTAAGTTTCACGGGTAAGTTTTACGGGTAAGTTTCACGGGTGACGTTTCACGGGTCTAGGTTTCACTGGTAAGTTTCACGTGTCAAGGTTTCACGGGTAAGTTTCACGGGTAAGTTTCACGGGTATGTTTCACGGGTGACGTTTCACGGGTCTAGGTGTCACTGGTAAGTTTCACGGGTCAAGGTTTCACGGGGAAGTTTCACGGGTAAGTTTCACGGGTGACGTTTCACGGGTCTAGGTTTCACTGGTAAGTTTCACGGGTCAAGGTTTCACGGGTAAGTTTCACGGGTAAGTTTCACGGGTAAGTTTTACGGGTAAGTTTCACGGGTATGTTTCACGGGTGACGTTTCACGGGTTTAGGTTTCCCTGGTAAGTTTCACGGGTCAAAGTTTCACGGGTAAGTTTCACGGGTAAGTTTCACGGGTATGTTTCACGGGTGACGTTTCACGGGTCTAGGTTTCACTGGTAAGTTTCACGGGTCAAGGTTTCACGGGTAAGTTTCACGGGTAAGTTTCACGGGTATGTTTCACGGGTGACGTTTCACGGGTCTAGGTTTCACTGGTAAGTTTCACGGGTCAAGGTTTTACGGGTAAGTTTCACGGGTAAGTTTCACGGGTATGTTTCACGGGTCAAGGTTTCACGGGTATGTTTCACGGGTGACGTTTCACGGATCTAGGTTTCACTGGTAAGTTTCACGGGTCAAGGTTTCACGTGTAAGTTTCACGGGTAAGTTTTACGGGTATGTTTCATGGGTGATGTTTCACGGGTCTAGGTTTCACTGGTAAGTTTCACGGGTCAAGGTTTCACGGGTAAGTTTCACGGGTATGTTTCACGAGTGACGTTTCACGGGTCTATGTTTCACTGGTAAGTTTCACGGGTCAAGGTTTCACGGGTAAGTTTCACGGGTAAGTTTCACGGGTATGTTTCACGGGTGACGTTTCACGGGTCTAGGTTTCACTGGTAAGTTTCACGGGTCAAGGTTTCACGGGTAAGTTTCACGGGTAAGTTTCACGGGTATGTTTCACGGGTCAAGGTTTCACGGGTAAGTTTCACGGGTAAGTTTCACGGGTATGTTTCACGGGTGACGTTTCACGGGTCTAGGTTTCACTGGTAAGTTTCACGGGTCAAGGTTTCACGGGTAAGTTTCACGGGTATGTTTCACGGGTGACGTTTCACGGGTCTAGGTTTCACTGGTAAGTTTCACGGGTTAAGGTTTTACGGGTAAGTTTCACGGGTAAGTTTCACGGGTATGTTTCACGGGTCTAGGTTTCACTGGTAAGTTTCACGGGTCAAGGTTTCACGGGTAAGTTTCACGGGTAAGTTTTACGGGTAAGTTTCACGGGTGACGTTTCACGGGTGACGTTTCACGGGTCTAGGTTTCACTGGTAAGTTTCACGGGTCAAGGTTTCACGGGTAAGTTTCACGGGTAAGTTTCACGGGTATGTTTCACGGGTGACGTTTCACGGGTCTAGGTTTCACTGGAAAGTTTCACGGGTCAAGGTTTCACGGGTAAGTTTCACGGGTAAGTTTTACGGGTATGTTTTACAGGTGACGTTTCACGGGTGACGTTTCACGGGTCTAGGTTTCACTGGGTCAAGGTTTCACGGGTAAGTTTCACGGGTAAGTTTCACGGGTATGTTTCACGGGTGACGTTTCACGGGTCTAGGTTTCACTGGTAAGTTTCACGGGTCAAGGTTTCACGGGTAAATTTCACGGGTAAGTTTCACGGGTATGTTTCACGGGTGACGTTTCACGGGTCTAGGTTTCACTGGTAAGTTTCACGGGTCAAGGTTTCACGGGTAAGTTTCACGGGTAAGTTTCACTGGTATGTTTCACGGGTGACGTTTCACGGGTCTAGGTTTCACTGGTAAGTTTCACGGGTCAAGGTTTCACGGGGAAGTTTCACGGGTATGTTTCACGGGTATGTTTTACGGGAGACGTTTCACGGGTCTAGGTTTCACTGGTAAGTTTCACGGGTCAAGGTTTCACGGGTAAGTTTCACGGGTAAGTTTTACGGGTAAGTTTCACGGGTGACGTTTCACGGGTCTAGGTTTCACTGGTAAGTTTCACGTGTCAAGGTTTCACGGGTAAGTTTCACGGGTAAGTTTCACGGGTATGTTTCACGGGTGACGTTTCACGGGTCTAGGTGTCACTGGTAAGTTTCACGGGTCAAGGTTTCACGGGGAAGTTTCACGGGTAAGTTTCACGGGTGACGTTTCACGGGTCTAGGTTTCACTGGTAAGTTTCACGGGTCAAGGTTTCACGGGTAAGTTTCACGGGTAAGTTTCACGGGTAAGTTTTACGGGTAAGTTTCACGGGTATGTTTCACGGGTGACGTTTCACGGGTTTAGGTTTCCCTGGTAAGTTTCACGGGTCAAAGTTTCACGGGTAAGTTTCACGGGTAAGTTTCACGGGTATGTTTCACGGGTGACGTTTCACGGGTCTAGGTTTCACTGGTAAGTTTCACGGGTCAAGGTTTCACGGGTAAGTTTCACGGGTAAGTTTCACGCATATGTTTCACGGGTGACGTTTCACGGGTCTAGGTTTCACTGGTAAGTTTCACGGGTATGTTTCACGGGTGACGTTTCACGGGTCTAGGTTTCACTGGTAAGTTTCACGGGTCAAGGTTTTACGGGTAAGTTTCACGGGTATGTTTCACGGGTCAAGGTTTCACGGGTATGTTTCACGGGTGACGTTTCACGGGTCTAGGTTTCACTGGTAAGTTTCACGGGTCAAGGTTTCACGTGTAAGTTTCACGGGTAAGTTTTACGGGTATGTTTCATGGGTGATGTTTCACGGGTCTAGGTTTCACTGGTAAGTTTCACGGGTCAAGGTTTCACGGGTAAGTTTCACGGGTATGTTTCACGAGTGACGTTTCACGGGTCTATGTTTCACTGGTAAGTTTCACGGGTCAAGGTTTCACGGGTAAGTTTCACGGGTATGTTTCACGGGTGACGTTTCACGGGTCTAGGTTTCACTGGTAAGTTTCACGGGTCAAGGTTTCACGGGTAAGTTTCACGGGTAAGTTTCACGGGTATGTTTCACGGGTCAAGGTTTCACGGGTAAGTTTCACGGGTAAGTTTCACGGGTATGTTTCACGGGTGACGTTTTACGGGTCTAGGTTTCACTGGTAAGTTTCACGGGTCAAGGTTTCACGGGTAAGTTTCACGGGTATGTTTCACGGGTGACGTTTCACGGGTCTAGGTTTCACTGGTAAGTTTCACGGGTCAAGGTTTTACGGGTAAGTTTCACGGGTATGTTTCACGGGTCTAGGTTTCACTGGTAAGTTTCACGGGTCAAGGTTTCACGGGTAAGTTTCACGGGTAAGTTTTACGGGTAAGTTTCACGGGTAAGTTTCACGGGTGACGTTTCACGGGTGACGTTTCACGGGTCTAGGTTTCACTGGTAAGTTTCACGGGTCAAGGTTTCACGGGTAAGTTTCACGGGTAAGTTTCACGGGTATGTTTCACGGGTGACGTTTCACGGGTCTAGGTTTCACTGGAAAGTTTCACGGGTCAAGGTTTCACGGGTAAGTTTCACGGGTAAGTTTTACGGGTATGTTTTACAGGTGACGTTTCACGGGTCTAGGTTTCACTGGTAAGTTTCACGGGTCAAGGTTTCACGGGTAAGTTTCACGGGTAAGTTTCACGGGTATGTTTCACGGGTGACGTTTCACGGGTCTAGGTTTCACTGGTAAGTTTCACGGGTCAAGGTTTCACGGGTAAATTTCACGGGTAAGTTTCACGGGTATGTTTCACGGGTGACGTTTCACGGGTCTAGGTTTCACTGGTAAGTTTCACGGGTCAAGGTTTCACGGGTAAGTTTTACGGGTAAGTTTCACTGGTATGTTTCACGGGTGACGTTTCACGGGTCTAGGTTTCACTGGTAAGTTTCACGGGTCAAGGTTTCACGGGGAAGTTTCACGGGTAAGTTTCACGGGTGACGTTTCACGGGTCTAGGTTTCACTGGTAAGTTTCACGGGTCAAGGTTTCACGGGTAAGTTTCACGGGTAAGTTTCACGGGTAAGTTTTACGGGTAAGTTTCACGGGTATGTTTCACGGGTGACGTTTCACGGGTTTAGGTTTCCCTGGTAAGTTTCACGGGTCAAAGTTTCACGGGTAAGTTTCACGGGTAAGTTTCACGGGTATGTTTCACGGGTGACGTTTCACGGGTCTAGGTTTCACTGGTAAGTTTCACGGGTCAAGGTTTCACGGGTAAGTTTCACGGGTAAGTTTCACGGGTATGTTTCACGGGTGACGTTTCACGGGTCTAGGTTTCACTGGTAAGTTTCACGGGTCAAGGTTTTACGGGTAAGTTTCACGGGTAAGTTTCACGGGTATGTTTCACGGGTGACGTTTCACGAGTCTAGGTTTCACTGGTAAGTTTCACGGGTCAAGGTTTCACGGGTAAGTTTCACGGGTAAGTTTTACGGGTAAGTTTCACGGGTGACGTTTCACGGGTGACGTTTCACGGGTCTAGGTTTCACTGGTAAGTTTCACGGGTCAAGGTTTCACGGGTAAGTTTCACGGGTAAGTTTCACGGGTATGTTTCACGGGTGACGTTTCACGGGTCTAGGTTTCACTGGAAAGTTTCACGGGTCAAGGTTTTACGGGTAAGTTTCACGGGTAAGTTTTACGGGTATGTTTCATGGGTGATGTTTCACGGGTCTAGGTTTCACTGGTAAGTTTCACGGGTCAAGGTTTCACGGGTAAGTTTCACGGGTATGTTTCACGAGTGACGTTTCACGGGTCTATGTTTCACTGGTAAGTTTCACGGGTAAGTTTCACGGGTATGTTTCACGGGTGACGTTTCACGGGTCTAGGTTTCACTGGTAAGTTTCACGGGTCAAGGTTTCACGGGTAAGTTTCACGGGTAAGTTTCACGGGTATGTTTCACGGGTGACGTTTCACGGGTCTAGGTTTCACTGGTAAGTTTCACGGGTCAAGGTTTCACGGGTAAGTTTCACGGGTAAGTTTCACGGGTATGTTTCACGGGTGACGTTTCACGGGTCTAGGTTTCACTGATAAGTTTCACGGGTCAAGGTTTCACGGGTAAGTTTCACGGGTATGTTTCACGGGTGACGTTTCACGGGTCTAGGTTTCACTGGTAAGTTTCACGGGTCAAGGTTTTACGGGTAAGTTTCACGGGTAAGTTTCACGGGTATGTTTCACGGGTCTAGGTTTCACTGGTAAGTTTCACGGGTCAAGGTTTCACGGGTAAGTTTCACGGGTAAGTTTTACGGGTAAGTTTCACGGGTGACGTTTCACGGGTGACGTTTCACGGGTCTAGGTTTCACTGGTAAGTTTCACGGGTCAAGGTTTCACGGGTAAGTTTCACGGGTAAGTTTCACGGGTATGTTTCACGGGTGACGTTTCACGGGTCTAGGTTTCACTGGAAAGTTTCACGGGTCAAGGTTTCACGGGTAAGTTTCACGGGTAAGTTTTACGGGTATGTTTTACAGGTGACGTTTCACGGGTCTAGGTTTCACTGGTAAGTTTCACGGGTCAAGGTTTCACGGGTAAGTTTCACGGGTAAGTTTCACGGGTATGTTTCACGGGTGACGTTTCACGGGTCTAGGTTTCACTGGTAAGCTTCACGGGTCAAGGTTTCACGGGTAAATTTCACGGGTAAGTTTCACGGGTATGTTTCACGGGTGACGTTTCACGGGTCTAGGTTTCACTGGTAAGTTTCACGGGTCAAAGTTTCACGGGTAAGTTTCACGGGTAAGTTTCACTGGTATGTTTCACGGGTGACGTTTCACGGGTCTAGGTTTCACTGGTAAGTTTCACGGGTCAAGGTTTCACGGGGAAGTTTCACGGGTAAGTTTCACGGGTATGTTTTACGGGTGACGTTTCACGGGTCTAGGTTTCACTGGTAAGTTTCACGGGTCAAGGTTTCACGGGTAAGTTTCACGGGTAAGTTTTACGGGTAAGTTTCACGGGTGACGTTTCACGGGTCTAGGTTTCACTGGTAAGTTTCACGTGTCAAGGTTTTACGGGTAAGTTTCACGGGTAAGTTTCACGGGTATGTTTCACGGGTGACGTTTCACGGGTCTAGGTGTCACTGGTAAGTTTCACGGGTCAAGGTTTCACGGGTAAGTTTCACGGGTAAGTTTCACGGGTGACGTTTCACGGGTCTAGGTTTCACTGGTAAGTTTCACGGGTCAAGGTTTCACGGGTAAGTTTCACGGGTAAGTTTCACGGGTAAGTTTTACGGGTAAGTTTCACGGGTATGTTTCACGGGTGACGTTTCACGGGTTTAGGTTTCCCTGGTAAGTTTCACGGGTCAAAGTTTCACAGGTAAGTTTCACGGGTAAGTTTCACGGGTAAGTTTCACGGGTATGTTTCACGGGTGACGTTTCACGGGTCTAGGTTTCACTGGTAAGTTTCACGGGTCAAGGTTTTACGGGTAAGTTTCACGGGTAAGTTTCACGGGTATGTTTCACGGGTGACGTTTCACGAGTCTAGGTTTCACTGGTAAGTTTCACGGGTCAAAGTTTCACGGGTAAGTTTCACGGGTAAGTTTTACGGGTAAGTTTCACGGGTGACGTTTCACGGGTGACGTTTCACGGGTCTAGGTTTCACTGGTAAGTTTCACGGGTCAAGGTTTTACGGGTAAGTTTTACGGGTAAGTTTCACGGGTAAGTTTTACGGGTATGTTTTACAGGTGACGTTTCACGGGTCTAGGTTTCACTGGTAAGTTTCACGGGTCAAGGTTTCACGGGTAAGTTTCACGGGTAAGTTTCACGGGTATGTTTCACGGGTGACGTTTCACGGGTCTAGGTTTCACTGGAAAGTTTCACGGGTCAAGGTTTCACGGGTAAGTTTCACGGGTAAGTTTTACGTGTATGTTTCATGGGTGATGTTTCACGGGTCTAGGTTTCACTGGTAAGTTTCACGGGTCAAGGTTTCACGGGTAAGTTTCACGGGTATGTTTCACGAGTGACGTTTCACGGGTCTATGTTTCACTGGTAAGTTTCACGGGTCAAGGTTTCACGGGTAAGTTTCACGGGTAAGTTTCACGGGTATGTTTCACGGGTGACGTTTCACGGGTCTAGGTTTCACTGGTAAGTTTCACGGGTCAAGGTTTCACGGGTAAGTTTCACGGGTAAGTTTCACGGGTATGTTTCACGGGTGACGTTTCACGGGTCTAGGTTTCACTGGTAAGTTTCACGGGTCAAGGTTTCACGGGTAAGTTTCACGGGTAAGTTTCACGGGTATGTTTCACGGGTGACGTTTCACGGGTCTAGGTTTCACTGGTAAGTTTCACGGGTCAAGGTTTCACGGGTAAGTTTCACGGGTATGTTTCACGGGTGACGTTTCACGGGTCTAGGTTTCACTGGTAAGTTTCACGGGTCAAGGTTTTACGGGTAAGTTTCACGGGTAAGTTTCACGGGTATGTTTCACGGGTCTAGGTTTCACTGGTAAGTTTCACGGGTCAAGGTTTCACGGGTAAGTTTCACGGGTAAGTTTTACGGGTAAGTTTCACGGGTGACGTTTCACGGGTGACGTTTCACGGGTCTAGGTTTCACTGGTAAGTTTCACGGGTCAAGGTTTCACGGGTAAGTTTCACGGGTAAGTTTCACGGGTATGTTTCACGGGTGACGTTTCACGGGTCTAGGTTTCACTGGAAAGTTTCACGGGTCAAGGTTTCACGGGTAAGTTTCACGGGTAAGTTTTACGGGTATGTTTTACAGGTGACGTTTCACGGGTCTAGGTTTCACTGGTAAGTTTCACGGGTCAAGGTTTCACGGGTAAGTTTCACGGGTAAGTTTCACGGGTATGTTTCACGGGTGACGTTTCACGGGTCTAGGTTTCACTGGTAAGCTTCACGGGTCAAGGTTTTACGGGTAAATTTCACGGGTAAGTTTCACGGGTATGTTTCACGGGTGACGTTTCACGGGTCTAGGTTTCACTGGTAAGTTTCACGGGTCAAGGTTTCACGGGTAAGTTTCACGGGTAAGTTTCACTGGTATGTTTCACGGGTGACGTTTCACGGGTCTAGGTTTCACTGGTAAGTTTCACGGGTCAAGGTTTCACGGGGAAGTTTCACGGGTAAGTTTCACGGGTAAGTTTTACGGGTAAGTTTCACGGGTGACGTTTCACGGGTCTAGGTTTCACTGGTAAGTTTCACGTGTCAAGGTTTCACGGGTAAGTTTCACGGGTAAGTTTCACGGGTATGTTTCACGGGTGACGTTTCACGGGTCTAGGTGTCACTGGTAAGTTTCACGGGTCAAGGTTTCACGGGTAAGTTTCACGGGTAAGTTTCACGGGTGACGTTTCACGGGTCTAGGTTTCACTGGTAAGTTTCACGGGTCAAGGTTTCACGGGTAAGTTTCACGGGTAAGTTTCACGGGTAAGTTTTACGGGTAAGTTTCACGGGTATGTTTCACGGGTGACGTTTCACGGGTTTAGGTTTCCCTGGTAAGTTTCACGGGTCAAAGTTTCACGGGTAAGTTTCACGGGTAAGTTTCACGGGTATGTTTCACGGGTGACGTTTCACGGGTCTAGGTTTCACTGGTAAGTTTCACGGGTCAAGGTTTTACGGGTAAGTTTCACGGGTAAGTTTCACGGGTATGTTTCACGGGTGACGTTTCACGAGTCTAGGTTTCACTGGTAAGTTTCACGGGTCAAGGTTTCACGGGTAAGTTTCACGGGTAAGTTTTACGGGTAAGTTTCACGGGTGACGTTTCACGGGTGACGTTTCACGGGTCTAGGTTTCACTGGTAAGTTTCACGGGTCAAGGTTTTACGGGTAAGTTTCACGGGTAAGTTTCACGGGTAAGTTTTACGGGTATGTTGTACAGGTGACGTTTCACGGGTCTAGGTTTCACTGGTAAGTTTCACGGGTCAAGGTTTCACGGGTAAGTTTCACGGGTAAGTTTCACGGGTATGTTTCACGGGTGACGTTTCACGGGTCTAGGTTTCACTGGAAAGTTTTACGGGTCAAGGTTTCACGGGTAAGTTTCACGGGTAAGTTTTACGGGTATGTTTCATGGGTGATGTTTCACGGGTCTAGGTTTCACTGGTAAGTTTCACGGGTCAAGGTTTCACGGGTAAGTTTCACGGGTATGTTTCACGAGTGACGTTTCACGGGTCTATGTTTCACTGGTAAGTTTCACGGGTCAAGGTTTCACGGGTAAGTTTCACGGGTAAGTTTCACGGGTATGTTTCACGGGTGACGTTTTACGGGTCTAGGTTTCACTGGTAAGTTTCACGGGTCAAGGTTTCACGGGTAAGTTTCACGGGTAAGTTTCACGGGTATGTTTCACGGGTGACGTTTCACGGGTCTAGGTTTCACTGGTAAGTTTCACGGGTCAAGGTTTCACGGGTAAGTTTCACGGGTAAGTTTCACGGGTATGTTTCACGGGTGACGTTTCACGGGTCTAGGTTTCACTGGTAAGTTTCACGGGTCAAGGTTTCACGGGTAAGTTTCACGGGTATGTTTCACGGGTGACGTTTCACGGGTCTAGGTTTCACTGGTAAGTTTCACGGGTCAAGGTTTTACGGGTAAGTTTCACGGGTAAGTTTCACGGGTATGTTTCACGGGTCTAGGTTTCACTGGTAAGTTTCACGGGTCAAGGTTTCACGGGTAAGTTTCACGGGTAAGTTTTACGGGTAAGTTTCACGGGTGACGTTTCACGGGTGACGTTTCACGGGTCTAGGTTTCACTGGTAAGTTTCACGGGTCAAGGTTTCACGGGTAAGTTTCACGGGTAAGTTTCACGGGTATGTTTCACGGGTGACGTTTCACGGGTCTAGGTTTCACTGGAAAGTTTCACGGGTCAAGGTTTCACGGGTAAGTTTTACGGGTATGTTTTACAGGTGACGTTTCACGGGTCTAGGTTTCACTGGTAAGTTTCACGGGTCAAGGTTTCACGGGTAAGTTTCACGGGTAAGTTTCACGGGTATGTTTCACGGGTGACGTTTCACGGGTCTAGGTTTCACTGGTAAGTTTCACGGGTCAAGGTTTCACGGGTAAATTTCACGGGTAAGTTTCACGGGTATGTTTCACGGGTGACGTTTCACGGGTCTAGGTTTCACTGGTAAGTTTCACGGGTCAAGGTTTCACGGGTAAGTTTCAAGGGTAAGTTTCACTGGTATGTTTCACGGGTGACGTTTCACGGGTCTAGGTTTCACTGGTAAGTTTCACGGGTCAAGGTTTCACGGGGAAGTTTCACGGGTAAGTTTCACGGGTATGTTTTACGGGTGACGTTTCACGGGTCTAGGTTTCACTGGTAAGTTTCACGGGTCAAGGTTTCACGGGTAAGTTTCACGGGTAAGTTTTACGGGTAAGTTTCACGGGTGACGTTTCACGGGTCTAGGTTTCACTGGTAAGTTTCACGTGTCAAGGTTTCACGGGTAAGTTTCACGGGTAAGTTTCACGGGTATGTTTCACGGGTGACGTTTCACGGGTCTAGGTGTCACTGGTAAGTTTCACGGGTCAAGGTTTCACGGGTAAGTTTCACGGGTAAGTTTCACGGGTATGTTTCACGGGTGACGTTTCACGGGTCTAGGTTTCACTGGTAAGTTTCACGGGTCAAGGTTTCACGGGTAAGTTTCACGGGTAAGTTTTACGGGTAAGTTTCACGGGTCAAGGTATCACGGGTAAGTTTTACGGGTAAGTTTCACGGGTATGTTTCACGGGTGACGTTTCACGGGTTTAGGTTTCCCTGGTAAGTTTCACGGGTCTAGGTTTCACTGGTAAGTTTCACGGGTCAAGGTATCACGGGTAAGTTTTACGGGTAAGTTTCACGGGTATGTTTCACGGGTGACGTTTCACGGGTTTAGGTTTCCCTGGTAAGTTTCACGGGTCAAAGTATCACGGGTAAGTTTCACGGGTAAGTTTCACGGGTATGTTTCACGGGTGACGTTTCACGGGTCTAGGTTTCACTGGTAAGTTTCACGGGTCAAGGTTTTACGGGTAAGTTTCACGGGTAAGTTTCACGGGTATGTTTCACGGGTGACGTTTCACGAGTCTAGGTTTCACTGGTAAGTTTCACGGGTCAAGGTTTCACGGGTAAGTTTCACGGGTAAGTTTTACGGGTAAGTTTCACGGGTGACGTTTCACGGGTGACGTTTCACGGGTCTAGGTTTCACTGGTAAGTTTCACGGGTCAAGGTTTTACGGGTAAGTTTCACGGGTAAGTTTCACGGGTAAGTTTTACGGGTATGTTTTACAGGTGACGTTTCACGGGTCTAGGTTTCACTGGTAAGTTTCACGGGTCAAGGTTTCACGGGTAAGTTTCACGGGTAAGTTTCACGGGTATGTTTCACGGGTGACGTTTCACGGGTCTAGGTTTCACTGGAAAGTTTCACGGGTCAAGGTTTCACGGGTAAGTTTCACGGGTAAGTTTTACGGGTATGTTTCATGGGTGATGTTTCACGGGTCTAGGTTTCACTGGTAAGTTTCACGGGTCAAGGTTTCACGGGTAAGTTTCACGGGTATGTTTCACGAGTGACGTTTCACGGGTCTATGTTTCACTGGTAAGTTTCACGGGTCAAGGTTTCACGGGTAAGTTTCACGGGTAAGTTTCACGGGTATGTTTAACGGGTGACGTTTCACGGGTCTAGGTTTCACTGGTAAGTTTCACGGGTCAAGGTTTCACGGGTAAGTTTCACGGGTAAGTTTCACGGGTATGTTTCACGGGTGACGTTTCACGGGTCTAGGTTTCACTGGTAAGTTTCACGGGTCAAGGTTTCACGGGTAAGTTTCACGGGTAAGTTTCACGGGTATGTTTCACGGGTGACGTTTCACGGGTCTAGGTTTCACTGGTAAGTTTCACGGGTCAAGGTTTCACGGGTAAGTTTCACGGGTATGTTTCACGGGTGACGTTTCACGGGTCTAGGTTTCACTGGTAAGTTTCACGGGTCAAGGTTTTACGGGTAAGTTTCACGGGTAAGTTTCACGGGTATGTTTCACGGGTCTAGGTTTCACTGGTAAGTTTCACGGGTCAAGGTTTCACGGGTAAGTTTCACGGGTAAGTTTTACGGGTAAGTTTCACGGGTGACGTTTCACGGGTGACGTTTCACGGGTCTAGGTTTCACTGGTAAGTTTCACGGGTCAAGGTTTCACGGGTAAGTTTCACGGGTAAGTTTCACGGGTATGTTTCACGGGTGACGTTTCACGGGTCTAGGTTTCACTGGAAAGTTTCACGGGTCAAGGTTTCACGGGTAAGTTTTACGGGTATGTTTTACAGGTGACGTTTCACGGGTCTAGGTTTCACTGGTAAGTTTCACGGGTCAAGGTTTCACGGGTAAGTTTCACGGGTAAGTTTCACGGGTATGTTTCACGGGTGACGTTTCACGGGTCTAGGTTTCACTGGTAAGTTTCACGGGTCAAGGTTTCACGGGTAAATTTCACGGGTAAGTTTCACGGGTATGTTTCACGGGTGACGTTTCACGGGTCTAGGTTTCACTGGTAAGTTTCACGGGTCAAGGTTTCACGGGTAAGTTTCACGGGTAAGTTTCACGGGTCAAGGTTTCACGGGTAAGTTTCACGGGTCAAGGTTTCACGGGTAAGTTTCACGGGTAAGTTTTACGGGTAAGTTTCACGGGTGACGTTTCACGGGTCTAGGTTTCACTGGTAAGTTTCACGTGTCAAGGTTTCACGGGTAAGTTTCACGGGTAAGTTTCACGGGTATGTTTCACGGGTGACGTTTCACGGGTCTAGGTGTCACTGGTAAGTTTCACGGGTCAAGGTTTCACGGGTAAGTTTCACGGGTAAGTTTTACGGGTATGTTTCATGGGTGATGTTTCACGGGTCTAGGTTTCACTGGTAAGTTTCACGGGTCAAGGTTTCACGGGTAAGTTTCACGGGTATGTTTCACGGGTGACGTTTCACGGGTCTAGGTTTCACTGGTAAGTTTCACGGGTCAAGGTTTCACGGGTAAGTTTCACGGGTAAGTTTCACGGGTAAGTTTCACGGGTATGTTTCACGGGTGACGTTTCACGGGTCTAGGTTTCACTGGTAAGTTTCACGGGTCAAGGTTTCACGGGTAAGTTTCACGGGTAAGTTTCACTGGTATGTTTCACGGGTGACGTTTCACGGGTCTAGGTTTCACTGGTAAGTTTCACGGGTCAAGGTTTCACGGGTAAGTTTCACGGGTATGTTTCACGGGTGACGTTTCACGGGTCTAGGTTTCACTGGTAAGTTTCACGGGTCAAGGTTTTACGGGTAAGTTTCACGGGTAAGTTTCACGGGTATGTTTCACGGGTCTAGGTTTCACTGGTAAGTTTCACGGGTCAAGGTTTCACGGGTAAGTTTCACGGGTAAGTTTTACGGGTAAGTTTCACGGGTGACGTTTCACGGGTGACGTTTCACGGGTCTAGGTTTCACTGGTAAGTTTCACGGGTCAAGGTTTCACGGGTAAGTTTCACGGGTAAGTTTCACGGGTATGTTTCACGGGTGACGTTTCACGGGTCTAGGTTTCACTGGAAAGTTTCACGGGTCAAGGTTTCACGGGTAAGTTTCACGGGTAAGTTTTACGGGTATGTTTTACAGGTGACGTTTCACGGGTCTAGGTTTCACTGGTAAGTTTCACGGGTCAAGGTTTCACGGGTAAGTTTCACGGGTAAGTTTCACGGGTATGTTTCACGGGTGACGTTTCACGGGTCTAGGTTTCACTGGTAAGCTTCACGGGTCAAGGTTTCACGGGTAAATTTCACGGGTAAGTTTCACGGGTATGTTTCACGGGTGACGTTTCACGGGTCTAGGTTTCACTGGTAAGTTTCACGGGTCAAAGTTTCACGGGTAAGTTTCACGGGTAAGTTTCACTGGTATGTTTCACGGGTGACGTTTCACGGGTCTAGGTTTCACTGGTAAGTTTCACGGGTCAAGGTTTCACGGGGAAGTTTCACGGGTAAGTTTCACGGGTATGTTTTACGGGTGACGTTTCACGGGTCTAGGTTTCACTGGTAAGTTTCACGGGTCAAGGTTTCACGGGTAAGTTTCACGGGTAAGTTTTACGGGTAAGTTTCACGGGTGACGTTTCACGGGTCTAGGTTTCACTGGTAAGTTTCACGTGTCAAGGTTTTACGGGTAAGTTTCACGGGTAAGTTTCACGGGTATGTTTCACGGGTGACGTTTCACGGGTCTAGGTGTCACTGGTAAGTTTCACGGGTCAAGGTTTCACGGGTAAGTTTCACGGGTAAGTTTCACGGGTGACGTTTCACGGGTCTAGGTTTCACTGGTAAGTTTCACGGGTCAAGGTTTCACGGGTAAGTTTCACGGGTAAGTTTCACGGGTAAGTTTTACGGGTAAGTTTCACGGGTATGTTTCACGGGTGACGTTTCACGGGTTTAGGTTTCCCTGGTAAGTTTCACGGGTCAAAGTTTCACAGGTAAGTTTCACGGGTAAGTTTCACGGGTAAGTTTCACGGGTATGTTTCACGGGTGACGTTTCACGGGTCTAGGTTTCACTGGTAAGTTTCACGGGTCAAGGTTTTACGGGTAAGTTTCACGGGTAAGTTTCACGGGTATGTTTCACGGGTGACGTTTCACGAGTCTAGGTTTCACTGGTAAGTTTCACGGGTCAAAGTTTCACGGGTAAGTTTCACGGGTAAGTTTTACGGGTAAGTTTCACGGGTGACGTTTCACGGGTGACGTTTCACGGGTCTAGGTTTCACTGGTAAGTTTCACGGGTCAAGGTTTTACGGGTAAGTTTCACGGGTAAGTTTCACGGGTAAGTTTTACGGGTATGTTTTACAGGTGACGTTTCACGGGTCTAGGTTTCACTGGTAAGTTTCACGGGTCAAGGTTTCACGGGTAAGTTTCACGGGTAAGTTTCACGGGTATGTTTCACGGGTGACGTTTCACGGGTCTAGGTTTCACTGGAAAGTTTCACGGGTCAAGGTTTCACGGGTAAGTTTCACGGGTAAGTTTTACGTGTATGTTTCATGGGTGATGTTTCACGGGTCTAGGTTTCACTGGTAAGTTTCACGGGTCAAGGTTTCACGGGTAAGTTTCACGGGTATGTTTCACGAGTGACGTTTCACGGGTCTATGTTTCACTGGTAAGTTTCACGGGTCAAGGTTTCACGGGTAAGTTTCACGGGTAAGTTTCACGGGTATGTTTCACGGGTGACGTTTCACGGGTCTAGGTTTCACTGGTAAGTTTCACGGGTCAAGGTTTCACGGGTAAGTTTCACGGGTAAGTTTCACGGGTATGTTTCACGGGTGACGTTTCACGGGTCTAGGTTTCACTGGTAAGTTTCACGGGTCAAGGTTTCACGGGTAAGTTTCACGGGTAAGTTTCACGGGTATGTTTCACGGGTGACGTTTCACGGGTCTAGGTTTCACTGGTAAGTTTCACGGGTCAAGGTTTCACGGGTAAGTTTCACGGGTATGTTTCACGGGTGACGTTTCACGGGTCTAGGTTTCACTGGTAAGTTTCACGGGTCAAGGTTTTACGGGTAAGTTTCACGGGTAAGTTTCACGGGTATGTTTCACGGGTCTAGGTTTCACTGGTAAGTTTCACGGGTCAAGGTTTCACGGGTAAGTTTCACGGGTAAGTTTTACGGGTAAGTTTCACGGGTGACGTTTCACGGGTGACGTTTCACGGGTCTAGGTTTCACTGGTAAGTTTCACGGGTCAAGGTTTCACGGGTAAGTTTCACGGGTAAGTTTCACGGGTATGTTTCACGGGTGACGTTTCACGGGTCTAGGTTTCACTGGAAAGTTTCACGGGTCAAGGTTTCACGGGTAAGTTTCACGGGTAAGTTTTACGGGTATGTTTTACAGGTGACGTTTCACGGGTCTAGGTTTCACTGGTAAGTTTCACGGGTCAAGGTTTCACGGGTAAGTTTCACGGGTAAGTTTCACGGGTATGTTTCACGGGTGACGTTTCACGGGTCTAGGTTTCACTGGTAAGCTTCACGGGTCAAGGTTTTACGGGTAAATTGCACGGGTAAGTTTCACGGGTATGTTTCACGGGTGACGTTTCACGGGTCTAGGTTTCACTGGTAAGTTTCACGGGTCAAGGTTTCACGGGTAAGTTTCACGGGTAAGTTTCACTGGTATGTTTCACGGGTGACGTTTCACAGGTCTAGGTTTCACTGGTAAGTTTCACGGGTCAAGGTTTCACGGGGAAGTTTCACGGGTAAGTTTCACGGGTAAGTTTTACGGGTAAGTTTCACGGGTGACGTTTCACGGGTCTAGGTTTCACTGGTAAGTTTCACGTGTCAAGGTTTCACGGGTAAGTTTCACGGGTAAGTTTCACGGGTATGTTTCACGGGTGACGTTTCACGGGTCTAGGTGTCACTGGTAAGTTTCACGGGTCAAGGTTTCACGGGTAAGTTTCACGGGTAAGTTTCACGGGTGACGTTTCACGGGTCTAGGTTTCACTGGTAAGTTTCACGGGTCAAGGTTTCACGGGTAAGTTTCACGGGTAAGTTTCACGGGTAAGTTTTACGGGTAAGTTTCACGGGTATGTTTCACGGGTGACGTTTCACGGGTTTAGGTTTCCCTGGTAAGTTTCACGGGTCAAAGTTTCACGGGTAAGTTTCACGGGTAAGTTTCACGGGTATGTTTCACGGGTGACGTTTCACGGGTCTAGGTTTCACTGGTAAGTTTCACGGGTCAAGGTTTTACGGGTAAGTTTCACGGGTAAGTTTCACGGGTATGTTTCACGGGTGACGTTTCACGAGTCTAGGTTTCACTGGTAAGTTTCACGGGTCAAGGTTTCACGGGTAAGTTTCACGGGTAAGTTTTACGGGTAAGTTTCACGGGTGACGTTTCACGGGTGACGTTTCACGGGTCTAGGTTTCACTGGTAAGTTTCACGGGTCAAGGTTTTACGGGTAAGTTTCACGGGTAAGTTTCACGGGTAAGTTTTACGGGTATGTTGTACAGGTGACGTTTCACGGGTCTAGGTTTCACTGGTAAGTTTCACGGGTCAAGGTTTCACGGGTAAGTTTCACGGGTAAGTTTCACGGGTATGTTTCACGGGTGACGTTTCACGGGTCTAGGTTTCACTGGAAAGTTTTACGGGTCAAGGTTTCACGGGTAAGTTTCACGGGTAAGTTTTACGGGTATGTTTCATGGGTGATGTTTCACGGGTCTAGGTTTCACTGGTAAGTTTCACGGGTCAAGGTTTCACGGGTAAGTTTCACGGGTATGTTTCACGAGTGACGTTTCACGGGTCTATGTTTCACTGGTAAGTTTCACGGGTCAAGGTTTCACGGGTAAGTTTCACGGGTAAGTTTCACGGGTATGTTTCACGGGTGACGTTTTACGGGTCTAGGTTTCACTGGTAAGTTTCACGGGTCAAGGTTTCACGGGTAAGTTTCACGGGTAAGTTTCACGGGTATGTTTCACGGGTGACGTTTCACGGGTCTAGGTTTCACTGGTAAGTTTCACGGGTCAAGGTTTCACGGGTAAGTTTCACGGGTAAGTTTCACGGGTATGTTTCACGGGTGACGTTTCACGGGTCTAGGTTTCACTGGTAAGTTTCACGGGTCAAGGTTTCACGGGTAAGTTTCACGGGTATGTTTCACGGGTGACGTTTCACGGGTCTAGGTTTCACTGGTAAGTTTCACGGGTCAAGGTTTTACGGGTAAGTTTCACGGGTAAGTTTCACGGGTATGTTTCACGGGTCTAGGTTTCACTGGTAAGTTTCACGGGTCAAGGTTTCACGGGTAAGTTTCACGGGTAAGTTTTACGGGTAAGTTTCACGGGTGACGTTTCACGGGTGACGTTTCACGGGTCTAGGTTTCACTGGTAAGTTTCACGGGTCAAGGTTTCACGGGTAAGTTTCACGGGTAAGTTTCACGGGTATGTTTCACGGGTGACGTTTCACGGGTCTAGGTTTCACTGGAAAGTTTCACGGGTCAAGGTTTCACGGGTAAGTTTTACGGGTATGTTTTACAGGTGACGTTTCACGGGTCTAGGTTTCACTGGTAAGTTTCACGGGTCAAGGTTTCACGGGTAAGTTTCACGGGTAAGTTTCACGGGTATGTTTCACGGGTGACGTTTCACGGGTCTAGGTTTCACTGGTAAGTTTCACGGGTCAAGGTTTCACGGGTAAATTTCACGGGTAAGTTTCACGGGTATGTTTCACGGGTGACGTTTCACGGGTCTAGGTTTCACTGGTAAGTTTCACGGGTCAAGGTTTCACGGGTAAGTTTCAAGGGTAAGTTTCACTGGTATGTTTCACGGGTGACGTTTCACGGGTCTAGGTTTCACTGGTAAGTTTCACGGGTCAAGGTTTCACGGGGAAGTTTCACGGGTAAGTTTCACGGGTATGTTTTACGGGTGACGTTTCACGGGTCTAGGTTTCACTGGTAAGTTTCACGGGTCAAGGTTTCACGGGTAAGTTTCACGGGTAAGTTTTACGGGTAAGTTTCACGGGTGACGTTTCACGGGTCTAGGTTTCACTGGTAAGTTTCACGTGTCAAGGTTTCACGGGTAAGTTTCACGGGTAAGTTTCACGGGTATGTTTCACGGGTGACGTTTCACGGGTCTAGGTGTCACTGGTAAGTTTCACGGGTCAAGGTTTCACGGGTAAGTTTCACGGGTAAGTTTCACGGGTATGTTTCACGGGTGACGTTTCACGGGTCTAGGTTTCACTGGTAAGTTTCACGGGTCAAGGTTTCACGGGTAAGTTTTACGGGTAAGTTTTACGGGTAAGTTTCACGGGTCAAGGTATCACGGGTAAGTTTTACGGGTAAGTTTCACGGGTATGTTTCACGGGTGACGTTTCACGGGTTTAGGTTTCCCTGGTAAGTTTCACGGGTCTAGGTTTCACTGGTAAGTTTCACGGGTCAAGGTATCACGGGTAAGTTTTACGGGTAAGTTTCACGGGTATGTTTCACGGGTGACGTTTCACGGGTTTAGGTTTCCCTGGTAAGTTTCACGGGTCAAAGTATCACGGGTAAGTTTCACGGGTAAGTTTCACGGGTATGTTTCACGGGTGACGTTTCACGGGTCTAGGTTTCACTGGTAAGTTTCACGGGTCAAGGTTTTACGGGTAAGTTTCACGGGTAAGTTTCACGGGTATGTTTCACGGGTGACGTTTCACGAGTCTAGGTTTCACTGGTAAGTTTCACGGGTCAAGGTTTCACGGGTAAGTTTCACGGGTAAGTTTTACGGGTAAGTTTCACGGGTGACGTTTCACGGGTGACGTTTCACGGGTCTAGGTTTCACTGGTAAGTTTCACGGGTCAAGGTTTTACGGGTAAGTTTCACGGGTAAGTTTCACGGGTAAGTTTTACGGGTATGTTTTACAGGTGACGTTTCACGGGTCTAGGTTTCACTGGTAAGTTTCACGGGTCAAGGTTTCACGGGTAAGTTTCACGGGTAAGTTTCACGGGTATGTTTCACGGGTGACGTTTCACGGGTCTAGGTTTCACTGGAAAGTTTCACGGGTCAAGGTTTCACGGGTAAGTTTCACGGGTAAGTTTTACGGGTATGTTTCATGGGTGATGTTTCACGGGTCTAGGTTTCACTGGTAAGTTTCACGGGTCAAGGTTTCACGGGTAAGTTTCACGGGTATGTTTCACGAGTGACGTTTCACGGGTCTATGTTTCACTGGTAAGTTTCACGGGTCAAGGTTTCACGGGTAAGTTTCACGGGTAAGTTTCACGGGTATGTTTCACGGGTGACGTTTCACGGGTCTAGGTTTCACTGGTAAGTTTCACGGGTCAAGGTTTCACGGGTAAGTTTCACGGGTAAGTTTCACGGGTATGTTTCACGGGTGACGTTTCACGGGTCTAGGTTTCACTGGTAAGTTTCACGGGTCAAGGTTTCACGGGTAAGTTTCACGGGTAAGTTTCACGGGTATGTTTCACGGGTGACGTTTCACGGGTCTAGGTTTCACTGGTAAGTTTCACGGGTCAAGGTTTCACGGGTAAGTTTCACGGGTATGTTTCACGGGTGACGTTTCACGGGTCTAGGTTTCACTGGTAAGTTTCACGGGTCAAGGTTTTACGGGTAAGTTTCACGGGTAAGTTTCACGGGTATGTTTCACGGGTCTAGGTTTCACTGGTAAGTTTCACGGGTCAAGGTTTCACGGGTAAGTTTCACGGGTAAGTTTTACGGGTAAGTTTCACGGGTGACGTTTCACGGGTGACGTTTCACGGGTCTAGGTTTCACTGGTAAGTTTCACGGGTCAAGGTTTCACGGGTAAGTTTCACGGGTAAGTTTCACGGGTATGTTTCACGGGTGACGTTTCACGGGTCTAGGTTTCACTGGAAAGTTTCACGGGTCAAGGTTTCACGGGTAAGTTTTACGGGTATGTTTTACAGGTGACGTTTCACGGGTCTAGGTTTCACTGGTAAGTTTCACGGGTCAAGGTTTCACGGGTAAGTTTCACGGGTATGTTTCACGGGTGACGTTTCACGGGTCTAGGTTTCACTGGTAAGTTTCACGGGTCAAGGTTTCACGGGTAAATTTCACGGGTAAGTTTCACGGGTATGTTTCACGGGTGACGTTTCACGGGTCTAGGTTTCACTGGTAAGTTTCACGGGTCAAGGTTTCACGGGTAAGTTTCACGGGTAAGTTTCACTGGTATGTTTCACGGGTGACGTTTCACGGGTCTAGGTTTCACTGGTAAGTTTCACGGGTCAAGGTTTCACGGGGAAGTTTCACGGGTAAGTTTCACGGGTATGTTTTACGGGTGACGTTTCACGGGTCTAGGTTTCACTGGTAAGTTTCACGGGTCAAGGTTTCACGGGTAAGTTTCACGGGTAAGTTTTACGGGTAAGTTTCACGGGTGACGTTTCACGGGTCTAGGTTTCACTGGTAAGTTTCACGTGTCAAGGTTTCACGGGTAAGTTTCACGGGTAAGTTTCACGGGTATGTTTCACGGGTGACGTTTCACGGGTCTAGGTGTCACTGGTAAGTTTCACGGGTCAAGGTTTCACGGGTAAGTTTCACGGGTAAGTTTTACGGGTATGTTTCATGGGTGATGTTTCACGGGTCTAGGTTTCACTGGTAAGTTTCACGGGTCAAGGTTTCACGGGTAAGTTTCACGGGTATGTTTCACGAGTGACGTTTCACGGGTCTATGTTTCACTGGTAAGTTTCACGGGTCAAGGTTTCACGGGTAAGTTTCACGGGTAAGTTTCACGGGTATGTTTCACGGGTGACGTTTCACGGGTCTAGGTTTCACTGGTAAGTTTCACGGGTCAAGGTTTCACGGGTAAGTTTCACGGGTAAGTTTCACGGGTATGTTTCACGGGTGACGTTTCACGGGTCTAGGTTTCACTGGTAAGTTTCACGGGTCAAGGTTTCACGGGTATGTTTCACGGGTGACGTTTCACGGGTCTAGGTTTCACTGGTAAGTTTCACGGGTCAAGGTTTCACGTGTAAGTTTCACGGGTAAGTTTTACGGGTATGTTTCATGGGTGATGTTTCACGGGTCTAGGTTTCACTGGTAAGTTTCACGGGTCAAGGTTTCACGGGTAAGTTTCACGGGTATGTTTCACGAGTGACGTTTCACGGGTCTATGTTTCACTGGTAAGTTTCACGGGTCAAGGTTTCACGGGTAAGTTTCACGGGTAAGTTTCACGGGTATGTTTCACGGGTGACGTTTCACGGGTCTAGGTTTCACTGGTAAGTTTCACGGGTCAAGGTTTCACGGGTAAGTTTCACGGGTAAGTTTCACGGGTATGTTTCACGGGTCAAGGTTTCACGGGTAAGTTTCACGGGTAAGTTTCACGGGTATGTTTCACGGGTGACGTTTCACGGGTCTAGGTTTCACTGGTAAGTTTCACGGGTCAAGGTTTCACGGGTAAGTTTCACGGGTATGTTTCACGGGTGACGTTTCACGGGTCTAGGTTTCACTGGTAAGTTTCACGGGTCAAGGTTTTACGGGTAAGTTTCACGGGTAAGTTTCACGGGTATGTTTCACGGGTCTAGGTTTCACTGGTAAGTTTCACGGGTCAAGGTTTCACGGGTAAGTTTCACGGGTAAGTTTTACGGGTAAGTTTCACGGGTGACGTTTCACGGGTGACGTTTCACGGGTCTAGGTTTCACTGGTAAGTTTCACGGGTCAAGGTTTCACGGGTAAGTTTCACGGGTAAGTTTCACGGGTATGTTTCACGGGTGACGTTTCACGGGTCTAGGTTTCACTGGAAAGTTTCACGGGTCAAGGTTTCACGGGTAAGTTTCACGGGTAAGTTTTACGGGTATGTTTTACAGGTGACGTTTCACGGGTCTAGGTTTCACTGGTAAGTTTCACGGGTCAAGGTTTCACGGGTAAGTTTCACGGGTAAGTTTCACGGGTATGTTTCACGGGTGACGTTTCACGGGTCTAGGTTTCACTGGTAAGTTTCACGGGTCAAGGTTTCACGGGTAAATTTCACGGGTAAGTTTCACGGGTATGTTTCACGGGTGACGTTTCACGGGTCTAGGTTTCACTGGTAAGTTTCACGGGTCAAGGTTTCACGGGTAAGTTTCACGGGTAAGTTTCACTGGTATGTTTCACGGGTGACGTTTCACGGGTCTAGGTTTCACTGGTAAGTTTCACGGGTCAAGGTTTCACGGGGAAGTTTCACGGGTAAGTTTCACGGGTATGTTTTACGGGAGACGTTTCACGGGTCTAGGTTTCACTGGTAAGTTTCACGGGTCAAGGTTTCACGGGTTAGTTTCACGGGTAAGTTTTACGGGTAAGTTTCACGGGTGACGTTTCACGGGTCTAGGTTTCACTGGTAAGTTTCACGTGTCAAGGTTTCACGGGTAAGTTTCACGGGTAAGTTTCACGGGTATGTTTCACGGGTGACGTTTCACGGGTCTAGGTGTCACTGGTAAGTTTCACGGGTCAAGGTTTCACGGGGAAGTTTCACGGGTAAGTTTCACGGGTGACGTTTCACGGGTCTAGGTTTCACTGGTAAGTTTCACGGGTCAAGGTTTCACGGGTAAGTTTCACGGGTAAGTTTCACGGGTAAGTTTTACGGGTAAGTTTCACGGGTATGTTTCACGGGTGTCGTTTCACGGGTTTAGGTTTCCCTGGTAAGTTTCACGGGTCAAAGTTTCACGGGTAAGTTTCACGGGTAAGTTTCACGGGTATGTTTCACGGGTGACGTTTCACGGGTCTAGGTTTCACTGGTAAGTTTCACGGGTCAAGGTTTCACGGGTAAGTTTCACGGGTAAGTTTCACGGGTATGTTTCACGGGTGACGTTTCACGGGTCTAGGTTTCACTGGTAAGTTTCACGGGTCAAGGTTTTACGGGTAAGTTTCACGGGTAAGTTTCACGGGTATGTTTCACGGGTGACGTTTCACGAGTCTAGGTTTCACTGGTAAGTTTCACGGGTCAAGGTTTCACGGGTAAGTTTCACGGGTAAGTTTTACGGGTAAGTTTCACGGGTGACGTTTCACGGGTGACGTTTCACGGGTCTAGGTTTCACTGGTAAGTTTCACGGGTCAAGGTTTTACGGGTAAGTTTCACGGGTAAGTTTCACGGGTAAGTTTTACGGGTATGTTTTACAGGTGACGTTTCACGGGTCTAGGTTTCACTGGTAAGTTTCACGGGTCAAGGTTTCACGGGTAAGTTTCACGGGTAAGTTTCACGGGTATGTTTCACGGGTGACGTTTCACGGGTCTAGGTTTCACTGAAAAGTTTCACGGGTCAAGGTTTTACGGGTAAGTTTCACGGGTAAGTTTTACGGGTATGTTTCATGGGTGATGTTTCACGGGTCTAGGTTTCACTGGTAAGTTTCACGGGTCAAGGTTTCACGGGTAAGTTTCACGGGTATGTTTCACGAGTGACGTTTCACGGGTCTATGTTTCACTGGTAAGTTTCACGGGTAAGTTTCACGGGTATGTTTCACGGGTGACGTTTCACGGGTCTAGGTTTCACTGGTAAGTTTCACGGGTCAAGGTTTCACGGGTAAGTTTCACGGGTAAGTTTCACGGGTAAGTTTCACGGGTATGTTTCACGGGTGACGTTTCACGGGTCTAGGTTTCACTGGTAAGTTTCACGGGTCAAGGTTTCACGGGTAAGTTTCACGGGTAAGTTTCACGGGTATGTTTCACGGGTGACGTTTCACGGGTCTAGGTTTCACTGGTAAGTTTCACGGGTCAAGGTTTCACGGGTAAGTTTCACGGGTATGTTTCACGGGTGACGTTTCACGGGTCTAGGTTTCACTGGTAAGTTTCACGGGTCAAGGTTTTACGGGTAAGTTTCACGGGTAAGTTTCACGGGTATGTTTCACGGGTCTAGGTTTCACTGGTAAGTTTCACGGGTCAAGGTTTCACGGGTAAGTTTCACGGGTAAGTTTTACGGGTAAGTTTCACGGGTGACGTTTCACGGGTGACGTTTCACGGGTCTAGGTTTCACTGGTAAGTTTCACGGGTCAAGGTTTCACGGGTAAGTTTCACGGGTAAGTTTCACGGGTATGTTTCACGGGTGACGTTTCACGGGTCTAGGTTTCACTGGAAAGTTTCACGGGTCAAGGTTTCACGGGTAAGTTTCACGGGTAAGTTTTACGGGTATGTTTTACAGGTGACGTTTCACGGGTCTAGGTTTCACTGGTAAGTTTCACGGGTCAAGGTTTCACGGGTAAGTTTCACGGGTAAGTTTCACGGGTATGTTTCACGGGTGACGTTTCACGGGTCTAGGTTTCACTGGTAAGCTTCACGGGTCAAGGTTTCACGGGTAAATTTCACGGGTAAGTTTCACGGGTATGTTTCACGGGTGACGTTTCACGGGTCTAGGTTTCACTGGTAAGTTTCACGGGTCAAAGTTTCACGGGTAAGTTTCACTGGTATGTTTCACGGGTGACGTTTCACGGGTCTAGGTTTCACTGGTAAGTTTCACGGGTCAAGGTTTCACGGGGAAGTTTCACGGGTAAGTTTCACGGGTATGTTTTACGGGTGACGTTTCACGGGTCTAGGTTTCACTGGTAAGTTTCACGGGTCAAGGTTTCACGGGTAAGTTTCACGGGTAAGTTTTACGGGTAAGTTTCACGGGTGACGTTTCACGGGTCTAGGTTTCACTGGTAAGTTTCACGTGTCAAGGTTTTACGGGTAAGTTTCACGGGTAAGTTTCACGGGTATGTTTCACGGGTGACGTTTCACGGGTCTAGGTGTCACTGGTAAGTTTCACGGGTCAAGGTTTCACGGGTAAGTTTCACGGGTAAGTTTCACGGGTGACGTTTTACGGGTCTAGGTTTCACTGGTAAGTTTCACGGGTCAAGGTTTCACGGGTAAGTTTCACGGGTAAGTTTCACGGGTAAGTTTCACGGGTAAGTTTTACGGGTAAGTTTCACGGGTATGTTTCACGGGTGACGTTTCACGGGTTTAGATTTCCCTGGTAAGTTTCACGGGTCAAAGTTTCACGGGTAAGTTTCACGGGTAAGTTTCACGGGTATGTTTCACGGGTGACGTTTCACGGGTCTAGGTTTCACTGGTAAGTTTCACGGGTCAAGGTTTTACGGGTAAGTTTCACGGGTAAGTTTCACGGGTATGTTTCACGGGTGACGTTTCACGAGTCTAGGTTTCACTGGTAAGTTTCACGGGTCAAGGTTTCACGGGTAAGTTTCACGGGTAAGTTTTACGGGTAAGTTTCACGGGTGACGTTTCACGGGTGACGTTTCACGGGTCTAGGTTTCACTGGTAAGTTTCACGGGTCAAGGTTTTACGGGTAAGTTTCACGGGTAAGTTTCACGGGTAAGTTTTACGGGTATGTTTTACAGGTGACGTTTCACGGGTCTAGGTTTCACTGGTAAGTTTCACGGGTCAAGGTTTCACGGGTAAGTTTCACGGGTAAGTTTCACGGGTATGTTTCACGGGTGACGTTTCACGGGTCTAGGTTTCACTGGAAAGTTTCACGGGTCAAGGTTTCACGGGTAAGTTTCACGGGTAAGTTTCACGGGTAAGTTTCACGGGTATGTTTCATGGGTGATGTTTCACGGGTCTAGGTTTCACTGGTAAGTTTCACGGGTCAAGGTTTCACGGGTATGTTTCACGAGTGACGTTTCACGGGTCTATGTTTCACTGGTAAGTTTCACGGGTCAAGGTTTCACGGGTAAGTTTCACGGGTAAGTTTCACGGGTATGTTTCACGGGTGACGTTTCACGGGTCTAGGTTTCACTGGTAAGTTTCACGGGTCAAGGTTTCACGGGTAAGTTTCACGGGTAAGTTTCACGGGTATGTTTCACGGGTGACGTTTCACGGGTCTAGGTTTCACTGGTAAGTTTCACGGGTCAAGGTTTCACGGGTAAGTTTCACGGGTAAGTTTCACGGGTATGTTTCACGGGTGACGTTTCACGGTTCTAGGTTTCACTGGTAAGTTTCACGGGTCAAGGTTTCACGGATAAGTTTCACGGGTATGTTTCACGGGTGACGTTTCACGGGTCTAGGTTTCACTGGTAAGTTTCACGGGTCAAGGTTTTACGGGTAAGTTTCACGGGTAAGTTTCACGGGTATGTTTCACGGGTCTAGGTTTCACTGGTAAGTTTCACGGGTCAAGGTTTCACGGGTAAGTTTCACGGGTAAGTTTTACGGGTAAGTTTCACGGGTGAAGTTTCACGGGTGACGTTTCACGGGTCTAGGTTTCACTGGTAAGTTTCACGGGTCAAGGTTTCACGGGTAAGTTTCACGGGTAAGTTTCACGGGTATGTTTCACGGGTGACGTTTCACGGGTCTAGGTTTCACTGGAAAGTGTCACGGGTCAAGGTTTCACGGGTAAGTTTCACGGGTAAGTTTTACGGGTATGTTTTACAGGTGACGTTTCACGGGTCTAGGTTTCACTGGTAAGTTTCACGGGTCAAGGTTTCACGGGTAAGTTTCACGGGTAAGTTTCACGGGTATGTTTCACGGGTGACGTTTCACGGGTCTAGGTTTCACTGGTAAGCTTCACGGGTCAAGGTTTTACGGGTAAATTTCACGGGTAAGTTTCACGGGTATGTTTCACGGGTGACGTTTCACGGGTCTAGGTTTCACTGGTAAGTTTCACGGGTCAAGGTTTCACGGGTAAGTTTCACGGGTAAGTTTCACTGGTATGTTTCACGGGTGACGTTTCACGGGTCTAGGTTTCACTGGTAAGTTTCACGGGTCAAGGTTTCACGGGGAAGTTTCACGGGTAAGTTTCACGGGTAAGTTTTACGGGTAAGTTTCACGGGTGACGTTTCACGGGTCTAGGTTTCACTGGTAAGTTTCACGTGTCAAGGTTTCACGGGTAAGTTTCACGGGTAAGTTTCACGGGTATGTTTCACGGGTGACGTTTCACGGGTCTAGGTGTCACTGGTAAGTTTCACGGGTCAAGGTTTCACGGGTAAGTTTCACGGGTAAGTTTCACGGGTGACGTTTCACGGGTCTAGGTTTCACTGGTAAGTTTCACGGGTCAAGGTTTCACGGGTAAGTTTCACGGGTAAGTTTCACGGGTAAGTTTTACGGGTAAGTTTCACGGGTATGTTTCACGGGTGACGTTTCACGGGTTTAGGTTTCCCTGGTAAGTTTCACGGGTCAAAGTTTCACGGGTAAGTTTCACGGGTAAGTTTCACGGGTATGTTTCACGGGTGAAGTTTCACGGGTCTAGGTTTCACTGGTAAGTTTCACGGGTCAAGGTTTTACGGGTAAGTTTCACGGGTAAGTTTCACGGGTATGTTTCACGGGTGACGTTTCACGAGTCTAGGTTTCACTGGTAAGTTTCACGGGCCAAGGTTTCACGGGTAAGTTTCACGGGTAAGTTTTACGGGTAAGTTTCACGGGTGACGTTTCACGGGTGACATTTCACGGGTCTAGGTTTCACTGGTAAGTTTCACGGGTCAAGGTTTTACGGGTAAGTTTCACGGGTAAGTTTCACGGGTAAGTTTTACGGGTATGTTTTACAGGTGACGTTTCACGGGTCTAGGTTTCACTGGTAAGTTTCACGGGTCAAGGTTTCACGGGTAAGTTTCACGGGTAAGTTTCACGGGTATGTTTCACGGGTGACGTTTCACGGGTCTAGGTTTCACTGGAAAGTTTCACGGGTCAAGGTTTCACGGGTAAGTTTCACGGGTAAGTTTTACGGGTATGTTTCATGGGTGATGTTTCACGGGTCTAGGTTTCACTGGTAAGTTTCACGGGTCAAGGTTTCACGGGTAAGTTTCACGGGTATGTTTCACGAGTGACGTTTCACGGGTCTATGTTTCACTGGTAAGTTTCACGGGTCAAGGTTTCACGGGTAAGTTTCACGGGTAAGTTTCACGGGTATGTTTCACGGGTGACGTTTTACGGGTCTAGGTTTCACTGGTAAGTTTCACGGGTCAAGGTTTCACGGGTAAGTTTCACGGGTAAGTTTCACGGGTATGTTTCACGGGTGACGTTTCACGGGTCTAGGTTTCACTGGTAAGTTTCACGGGTCAAGGTTTCACGGGTAAGTTTCACGGGTAAGTTTCACGGGTATGTTTCACGGGTGACGTTTCACGGGTCTAGGTTTCACTGGTAAGTTTCACGGGTCAAGGTTTCACGGGTAAGTTTCACGGGTATGTTTCACGGGTGACGTTTCACGGGTCTAGGTTTCACTGGTAAGTTTCACGGGTCAAGGTTTTACGGGTAAGTTTCACGGGTAAGTTTCACGGGTATGTTTCACGGGTCTAGGTTTCACTGGTAAGTTTCACGGGTCAAGGTTTCACGGGCAAGTTTCACGGGTAAGTTTTACGGGTAAGTTTCACGGGTGACGTTTCACGGGTGACGTTTCACGGGTCTAGGTTTCACTGGTAAGTTTCACGGGTCAAGGTTTCACGGGTAAGTTTCACGGGTAAGTTTCACGGGTATGTTTCACGGGTGACGTTTCACGGGTCTAGGTTTCACTGGAAAGTTTCACGGGTCAAGGTTTCACGGGTAAGTTTTACGGGTATGTTTTACAGGTGACGTTTCACGGGTCTAGGTTTCACTGGTAAGTTTCACGGGTCAAGGTTTCACGGGTAAGTTTCACGGGTAAGTTTCACGGGTATGTTTCACGGGTGACGTTTCACGGGTCTAGGTTTCACTGGTAAGTTTCACGGGTCAAGGTTTCACGGGTAAATTTCACGGGTAAGTTTCACGGGTATGTTTCACGGGTGACGTTTCACGGGTCTAGGTTTCACTGGTAAGTTTCACGGGTCAAGGTTTCACGGGTAAGTTTCACGGGTAAGTTTCACTGGTATGTTTCACGGGTGACGTTTCACGGGTCTAGGTTTCACTGGTAAGTTTCACGGGTCAAGGTTTCACGGGGAAGTTTCACGGGTAAGTTTCACGGGTATGTTTTACGGGTGACGTTTCACGGGTCTAGGTTTCACTGGTAAGTTTCACGGGTCAAGGTTTCACGGGTAAGTTTCACGGGTAAGTTTTACGGGTAAGTTTCACGGGTGACGTTTCACGGGTCTAGGTTTCACTGGTAAGTTTCACGTGTCAAGGTTTCACGGGTAAGTTTCACGGGTAAGTTTCACGGGTATGTTTCACGGGTGACGTTTCACGGGTCTAGGTGTCACTGGTAAGTTTCACGGGTCAAGGTTTCACGGGTAAGTTTCACGGTTAAGTTTCACGGGTATGTTTCACGGGTGACGTTTCACGGGTCTAGGTTTCACTGGTAAGTTTCACGGGTCAAGGTTTCACGGGTAAGTTTCACGGGTAAGTTTTACGGGTAAGTTTCACGGGTCAAGGTATCACGGGTAAGTTTTACGGGTAAGTTTCACGGGTATGTTTCACGGGTGACGTTTCACGGGTTTAGGTTTCCCTGGTAAGTTTCACGGGTCTAGGTTTCACTGGTAAGTTTCACGGGTCAAGGTATCACGGGTAAGTTTTACGGGTAAGTTTCACGGGTATGTTTCACGGGTGACGTTTCACGGGTTTAGGTTTCCCTGGTAAGTTTCACGGGTCAAAGTATCACGGGTAAGTTTCACGGGTAAGTTTCACGGGTATGTTTCACGGGTGACGTTTCACGGGTCTAGGTTTCACTGGTAAGTTTCACGGGTCAAGGTTTTACGGGTAAGTTTCACGGGTAAGTTTCACGGGTATGTTTCACGGGTGACGTTTCACGAGTCTAGGTTTCACTGGTAAGTTTCACGGGTCAAGGTTTCACGGGTAAGTTTCACGGGTAAGTTTTACGGGTAAGTTTCACGGGTGACGTTTCACGGGTGACGTTTCACGGGTCTAGGTTTCACTGGTAAGTTTCACGGGTCAAGGTTTTACGGGTAAGTTTCACGGGTAAGTTTCACGGGTAAGTTTTACGGGTATGTTTTACAGGTGACGTTTCACGGGTCTAGGTTTCACTGGTAAGTTTCACGGGTCAAGGTTTCACGGGTAAGTTTCACGGGTAAGTTTCACGGGTATGTTTCACGGGTATGTTTCATGGGTGATGTTTCACGGGTCTAGGTTTCACTGGTAAGTTTCACGGGTCAAGGTTTCACGGGTAAGTTTCACGGGTAAGTTTTACGGGTATGTTTCATGGGTGATGTTTCACGGGTCTAGGTTTCACTGGTAAGTTTCACGGGTCAAGGTTTCACGGGTAAGTTTCACGGGTATGTTTCACGAGTGACGTTTCACGGGTCTATGTTTCACTGGTAAGTTTCACGGGTCAAGGTTTCACGGGTAAGTTTCACGGGTAAGTTTCACGGGTATGTTTCACGGGTGACGTTTCACGGGTCTAGGTTTCACTGGTAAGTTTCACGGGTCAAGGTTTCACGGGTAAGTTTCACGGGTAAGTTTCACGGGTATGTTTCACGGGTGACGTTTCACGGGTCTAGGTTTCACTGGTAAGTTTCACGGGTCAAGGTTTCACGGGTAAGTTTCACGGGTAAGTTTCACGGGTATGTTTCACGGGTGACGTTTCACGGGTCTAGGTTTCACTGGTAAGTTTCACGGGTCAAGGTTTCACGGGTAAGTTTCACGGGTATGTTTCACGGGTGACGTTTCACGGGTCTAGGTTTCACTGGTAAGTTTCACGGGTCAAGGTTTTACGGGTAAGTTTCACGGGTAAGTTTCACGGGTATGTTTCACGGGTCTAGGTTTCACTGGTAAGTTTCACGGGTCAAGGTTTCACGGGTAAGTTTCACGGGTAAGTTTTACGGGTAAGTTTCACGGGTGACGTTACACGGGTGACGTTTCACGGGTCTAGGTTTCACTGGTAAGTTTCACGGGTCAAGGTTTCACGGGTAAGTTTCACGGGTAAGTTTCACGGGTATGTTTCACGGGTGACGTTTCACGGGTCTAGGTTTCACTGGAAAGTTTCACGGGTCAAGGTTTCACGGGTAAGTTTCACGGGTAAGTTTTACGGGTATGTTTTACAGGTGACGTTTCACGGGTCAAGGTTTCACGGGTAAGTTTCACGGGTAAGTTTCACGGGTATGTTTCACGGGTGACGTTTCACGGGTCTAGGTTTCACTGGTAAGCTTCACGGGTCAAGGTTTCACGGGTAAATTTCACGGGTAAGTTTCACGGGTATGTTTCACGGGTGACGTTTCACGGGTCTAGGTTTCACTGGTAAGTTTCACGGGTCAAGGTTTCACGGGTAAGTTTCACGGGTAAGTTTCACTGGTATGTTTCACGGGTGACGTTTCACGGGTCTAGGTTTCACTGGTAAGTTTCACGGGTCAAGGTTTCACGGGGAAGTTTCACGGGTAAGTTTCACGGGTATGTTTTACGGGTGACGTTTCACGGGTCTAGGTTTCACTGGTAAGTTTCACGGGTCAAGGTTTCACGGGTAAGTTTTACGGGTAAGTTTTACGGGTAAGTTTCACGGGTGACGTTTCACGGGTCTAGGTTTCACTGGTAAGTTTCACGTGTCAAGGTTTCACGGGTAAGTTTCACGGGTAAGTTTCACGGGTATGTTTCACGGGTGACGTTTCACGGGTCTAGGTGTCACTGGTAAGTTTCACGGGTCAAGGTTTCACGGGTAAGTTTCACGGGTAAGTTTCACGGGTGACGTTTCACGGGTCTAGGTTTCACTGGTAAGTTTCACGGGTCAAGGTTTCACGGGTAAGTTTCACGGGTAAGTTTCACGGGTAAGTTTTACGGGTGACGTTTCACGGGTCTAGGTTTCACTGGTAAGTTTCACGGGTCAAGGTTTCACGGGTAAGTTTCACGGGTAAGTTTCACGGGTGACGTTTCACAGGTCTAGGTTTCACTGGTAAGTTTCACGGGTCAAGGTTTCACGGGTAAGTTTCACGGGTAAGTTTCACGGGTAAGTTTTACGGGTATGTTTTACAGGTGACGTTTCACGGGTCTAGGTTTCACTGGTAAGTTTCACGGGTCAAGGTTTCACGGGTAAGTTTCACGGGTAAGTTTCACGGGTATGTTTCACGGGTGACGTTTCACGGGTCTAGGTTTCACTGAAAAGTTTCACGGGTCAAGGTTTTACGGGTAAGTTTCACGGGTAAGTTTTACGGGTATGTTTCATGGGTGATGTTTCACGGGTCTAGGTTTCACTGGTAAGTTTCACGGGTCAAGGTTTCACGGGTAAGTTTCACGGGTATGTTTCACGAGTGACGTTTCACGGGTCTATGTTTCACTGGTAAGTTTCACGGGTAAGTTTCACGGGTATGTTTCACGGGTGACGTTTCACGGGTCTAGGTTTCACTGGTAAGTTTCACGGGTCAAGGTTTCACGGGTAAGTTTCACGGGTAAGTTTCACGGGTAAGTTTCACGGGTATGTTTCACGGGTGACGTTTCACGGGTCTAGGTTTCACTGGTAAGTTTCACGGGTCAAGGTTTCACGGGTAAGTTTCACGGGTAAGTTTCACGGGTATGTTTCACGGGTGACGTTTCACGGGTCTAGGTTTCACTGGTAAGTTTCACGGGTCAAGGTTTCACGGGTAAGTTTCACGGGTATGTTTCACGGGTGACGTTTCACGGGTCTAGGTTTCACTGGTAAGTTTCACGGGTCAAGGTTTTACGGGTAAGTTTCACGGGTAAGTTTCACGGGTATGTTTCACGGGTCTAGGTTTCACTGGTAAGTTTCACGGGTCAAGGTTTCACGGGTAAGTTTCACGGGTAAGTTTTACGGGTAAGTTTCACGGGTGACGTTTCACGGGTGACGTTTCACGGGTCTAGGTTTCACTGGTAAGTTTCACGGGTCAAGGTTTCACGGGTAAGTTTCACGGGTAAGTTTCACGGGTATGTTTCACGGGTGACGTTTCACGGGTCTAGGTTTCACTGGAAAGTTTCACGGGTCAAGGTTTCACGGGTAAGTTTCACGGGTAAGTTTTACGGGTATGTTTTACAGGTGACGTTTCACGGGTCTAGGTTTCACTGGTAAGTTTCACGGGTCAAGGTTTCACGGGTAAGTTTCACGGGTAAGTTTCACGGGTATGTTTCACGGGTGACGTTTCACGGGTCTAGGTTTCACTGGTAAGCTTCACGGGTCAAGGTTTCACGGGTAAATTTCACGGGTAAGTTTCACGGGTATGTTTCACGGGTGACGTTTCACGGGTCTAGGTTTCACTGGTAAGTTTCACGGGTCAAAGTTTCACGGGTAAGTTTCACTGGTATGTTTCACGGGTGACGTTTCACGGGTCTAGGTTTCACTGGTAAGTTTCACGGGTCAAGGTTTCACGGGGAAGTTTCACGGGTAAGTTTCACGGGTATGTTTTACGGGTGACGTTTCACGGGTCTAGGTTTCACTGGTAAGTTTCACGGGTCAAGGTTTCACGGGTAAGTTTCACGGGTAAGTTTTACGGGTAAGTTTCACGGGTGACGTTTCACGGGTCTAGGTTTCACTGGTAAGTTTCACGTGTCAAGGTTTTACGGGTAAGTTTCACGGGTAAGTTTCACGGGTATGTTTCACGGGTGACGTTTCACGGGTCTAGGTGTCACTGGTAAGTTTCACGGGTCAAGGTTTCACGGGTAAGTTTCACGGGTAAGTTTCACGGGTGACGTTTTACGGGTCTAGGTTTCACTGGTAAGTTTCACGGGTCAAGGTTTCACGGGTAAGTTTCACGGGTAAGTTTCACGGGTAAGTTTCACGGGTAAGTTTTACGGGTAAGTTTCACGGGTATGTTTCACGGGTGACGTTTCACGGGTTTAGATTTCCCTGGTAAGTTTCACGGGTCAAAGTTTCACGGGTAAGTTTCACGGGTAAGTTTCACGGGTATGTTTCACGGGTGACGTTTCACGGGTCTAGGTTTCACTGGTAAGTTTCACGGGTCAAGGTTTTACGGGTAAGTTTCACGGGTAAGTTTCACGGGTATGTTTCACGGGTGACGTTTCACGAGTCTAGGTTTCACTGGTAAGTTTCACGGGTCAAGGTTTCACGGGTAAGTTTCACGGGTAAGTTTTACGGGTAAGTTTCACGGGTGACGTTTCACGGGTGACGTTTCACGGGTCTAGGTTTCACTGGTAAGTTTCACGGGTCAAGGTTTTACGGGTAAGTTTCACGGGTAAGTTTCACGGGTAAGTTTTACGGGTATGTTTTACAGGTGACGTTTCACGGGTCTAGGTTTCACTGGTAAGTTTCACGGGTCAAGGTTTCACGGGTAAGTTTCACGGGTAAGTTTCACGGGTATGTTTCACGGGTGACGTTTCACGGGTCTAGGTTTCACTGGAAAGTTTCACGGGTCAAGGTTTCACGGGTAAGTTTCACGGGTAAGTTTCACGGGTAAGTTTCACGGGTATGTTTCATGGGTGATGTTTCACGGGTCTAGGTTTCACTGGTAAGTTTCACGGGTCAAGGTTTCACGGGTATGTTTCACGAGTGACGTTTCACGGGTCTATGTTTCACTGGTAAGTTTCACGGGTCAAGGTTTCACGGGTAAGTTTCACGGGTAAGTTTCACGGGTATGTTTCACGGGTGACGTTTCACGGGTCTAGGTTTCACTGGTAAGTTTCACGGGTCAAGGTTTCACGGGTAAGTTTCACGGGTAAGTTTCACGGGTATGTTTCACGGGTGACGTTTCACGGGTCTAGGTTTCACTGGTAAGTTTCACGGGTCAAGGTTTCACGGGTAAGTTTCACGGGTAAGTTTCACGGGTATGTTTCACGGGTGACGTTTCACGGTTCTAGGTTTCACTGGTAAGTTTCACGGGTCAAGGTTTCACGGGTAAGTTTCACGGGTATGTTTCACGGGTGACGTTTCACGGGTCTAGGTTTCACTGGTAAGTTTCACGGGTCAAGGTTTTACGGGTAAGTTTCACGGGTAAGTTTCACGGGTATGTTTCACGGGTCTAGGTTTCACTGGTAAGTTTCACGGGTCAAGGTTTCACGGGTAAGTTTCACGGGTAAGTTTTACGGGTAAGTTTCACGGGTGAAGTTTCACGGGTGACGTTTCACGGGTCTAGGTTTCACTGGTAAGTTTCACGGGTCAAGGTTTCACGGGTAAGTTTCACGGGTAAGTTTCACGGGTATGTTTCACGGGTGACGTTTCACGGGTCTAGGTTTCACTGGAAAGTGTCACGGGTCAAGGTTTCACGGGTAAGTTTCACGGGTAAGTTTTACGGGTATGTTTTACAGGTGACGTTTCACGGGTCTAGGTTTCACTGGTAAGTTTCACGGGTCAAGGTTTCACGGGTAAGTTTCACGGGTAAGTTTCACGGGTATGTTTCACGGGTGACGTTTCACGGGTCTAGGTTTCACTGGTAAGCTTCACGGGTCAAGGTTTTACGGGTAAATTTCACGGGTAAGTTTCACGGGTATGTTTCACGGGTGACGTTTCACGGGTCTAGGTTTCACTGGTAAGTTTCACGGGTCAAGGTTTCACGGGTAAGTTTCACGGGTAAGTTTCACTGGTATGTTTCACGGGTGACGTTTCACGGGTCTAGGTTTCACTGGTAAGTTTCACGGGTCAAGGTTTCACGGGGAAGTTTCACGGGTAAGTTTCACGGGTAAGTTTTACGGGTAAGTTTCACGGGTGACGTTTCACGGGTCTAGGTTTCACTGGTAAGTTTCACGTGTCAAGGTTTCACGGGTAAGTTTCACGGGTAAGTTTCACGGGTATGTTTCACGGGTGACGTTTCACGGGTCTAGGTGTCACTGGTAAGTTTCACGGGTCAAGGTTTCACGGGTAAGTTTCACGGGTAAGTTTCACGGGTGACGTTTCACGGGTCTAGGTTTCACTGGTAAGTTTCACGGGTCAAGGTTTCACGGGTAAGTTTCACGGGTAAGTTTCACGGGTAAGTTTTACGGGTAAGTTTCACGGGTATGTTTCACGGGTGACGTTTCACGGGTTTAGGTTTCCCTGGTAAGTTTCACGGGTCAAAGTTTCACGGGTAAGTTTCACGGGTAAGTTTCACGGGTATGTTTCACGGGTGAAGTTTCACGGGTCTAGGTTTCACTGGTAAGTTTCACGGGTCAAGGTTTTACGGGTAAGTTTCACGGGTAAGTTTCACGGGTATGTTTCACGGGTGACGTTTCACGAGTCTAGGTTTCACTGGTAAGTTTCACGGGCCAAGGTTTCACGGGTAAGTTTCACGGGTAAGTTTTACGGGTAAGTTTCACGGGTGACGTTTCACGGGTGACATTTCACGGGTCTAGGTTTCACTGGTAAGTTTCACGGGTCAAGGTTTTACGGGTAAGTTTCACGGGTAAGTTTTACGGGTATGTTTTACAGGTGACGTTTCACGGGTCTAGGTTTCACTGGTAAGTTTCACGGGTCAAGGTTTCACGGGTAAGTTTCACGGGTAAGTTTCACGGGTATGTTTCACGGGTGACGTTTCACGGGTCTAGGTTTCACTGGAAAGTTTCACGGGTCAAGGTTTCACGGGTAAGTTTCACGGGTAAGTTTTACGGGTATGTTTCATGGGTGATGTTTCACGGGTCTAGGTTTCACTGGTAAGTTTCACGGGTCAAGGTTTCACGGGTAAGTTTCACGGGTATGTTTCACGAGTGACGTTTCACGGGTCTATGTTTCACTGGTAAGTTTCACGGGTCAAGGTTTCACGGGTAAGTTTCACGGGTAAGTTTCACGGGTATGTTTCACGGGTGACGTTTTACGGGTCTAGGTTTCACTGGTAAGTTTCACGGGTCAAGGTTTCACGGGTAAGTTTCACGGGTAAGTTTCACGGGTATGTTTCACGGGTGACGTTTCACGGGTCTAGGTTTCACTGGTAAGTTTCACGGGTCAAGGTTTCACGGGTAAGTTTCACGGGTAAGTTTCACGGGTATGTTTCACGGGTGACGTTTCACGGGTCTAGGTTTCACTGGTAAGTTTCACGGGTCAAGGTTTCACGGGTAAGTTTCACGGGTATGTTTCACGGGTGACGTTTCACGGGTCTAGGTTTCACTGGTAAGTTTCACGGGTCAAGGTTTTACGGGTAAGTTTCACGGGTAAGTTTCACGGGTATGTTTCACGGGTCTAGGTTTCACTGGTAAGTTTCACGGGTCAAGGTTTCACGGGTAAGTTTCACGGGTAAGTTTTACGGGTAAGTTTCACGGGTGACGTTTCACGGGTGACGTTTCACGGGTCTAGGTTTCACTGGTAAGTTTCACGGGTCAAGGTTTCACGGGTAAGTTTCACGGGTAAGTTTCACGGGTATGTTTCACGGGTGACGTTTCACGGGTCTAGGTTTCACTGGAAAGTTTCACGGGTCAAGGTTTCACGGGTAAGTTTTACGGGTATGTTTTACAGGTGACGTTTCACGGGTCTAGGTTTCACTGGTAAGTTTCACGGGTCAAGGTTTCACGGGTAAGTTTCACGGGTAAGTTTCACGGGTATGTTTCACGGGTGACGTTTCACGGGTCTAGGTTTCACTGGTAAGTTTCACGGGTCAAGGTTTCACGGGTAAATTTCACGGGTAAGTTTCACGGGTATGTTTCACGGGTGACGTTTCACGGGTCTAGGTTTCACTGGTAAGTTTCACGGGTCAAGGTTTCACGGGTAAGTTTCACGGGTAAGTTTCACTGGTATGTTTCACGGGTGACGTTTCACGGGTCTAGGTTTCACTGGTAAGTTTCACGGGTCAAGGTTTCACGGGGAAGTTTCACGGGTAAGTTTCACGGGTATGTTTTACGGGTGACGTTTCACGGGTCTAGGTTTCACTGGTAAGTTTCACGGGTCAAGGTTTCACGGGTAAGTTTCACGGGTAAGTTTTACGGGTAAGTTTCACGGGTGACGTTTCACGGGTCTAGGTTTCACTGGTAAGTTTCACGTGTCAAGGTTTCACGGGTAAGTTTCACGGGTAAGTTTCACGGGTATGTTTCACGGGTGACGTTTCACGGGTCTAGGTGTCACTGGTAAGTTTCACGGGTCAAGGTTTCACGGGTAAGTTTCACGGTTAAGTTTCACGGGTATGTTTCACGGGTGACGTTTCACGGGTCTAGGTTTCACTGGTAAGTTTCACGGGTCAAGGTTTCACGGGTAAGTTTCACGGGTAAGTTTTACGGGTAAGTTTCACGGGTCAAGGTATCACGGGTAAGTTTTACGGGTAAGTTTCACGGGTATGTTTCACGGGTGACGTTTCACGGGTTTAGGTTTCCCTGGTAAGTTTCACGGGTCTAGGTTTCACTGGTAAGTTTCACGGGTCAAGGTATCACGGGTAAGTTTTACGGGTAAGTTTCACGGGTATGTTTCACGGGTGACGTTTCACGGGTTTAGGTTTCCCTGGTAAGTTTCACGGGTCAAAGTATCACGGGTAAGTTTCACGGGTAAGTTTCACGGGTATGTTTCACGGGTGACGTTTCACGGGTCTAGGTTTCACTGGTAAGTTTCACGGGTCAAGGTTTTACGGGTTAGTTTCACGGGTAAGTTTCACGGGTATGTTTCACGGGTGACGTTTCACGAGTCTAGGTTTCACTGGTAAGTTTCACGGGTCAAGGTTTCACGGGTAAGTTTCACGGGTAAGTTTTACGGGTAAGTTTCACGGGTGACGTTTCACGGGTGACGTTTCACGGGTCTAGGTTTCACTGGTAAGTTTCACGGGTCAAGGTTTTACGGGTAAGTTTCACGGGTAAGTTTCACGGGTAAGTTTTACGGGTATTTTTTACAGGTGACGTTTCACGGGTCTAGGTTTCACTGGTAAGTTTCACGGGTCAAGGTTTCACGGGTAAGTTTCACGGGTAAGTTTCACGGGTATGTTTCACGGGTATGTTTCATGGGTGATGTTTCACGGGTCTAGGTTTCACTGGTAAGTTTCACGGGTCAAGGTTTCACGGGTAAGTTTCACGGGTAAGTTTTACGGGTATGTTTCATGGGTGATGTTTCACGGGTCTAGGTTTCACTGGTAAGTTTCACGGGTCAAGGTTTCACGGGTAAGTTTCACGGGTATGTTTCACGAGTGACGTTTCACGGGTCTATGTTTCACTGGTAAGTTTCACGGGTCAAGGTTTCACGGGTAAGTTTCACGGGTAAGTTTCACGGGTATGTTTCACGGGTGACGTTTCACGGGTCTAGGTTTCACTGGTAAGTTTCACGGGTCAAGGTTTCACGGGTAAGTTTCACGGGTAAGTTTCACGGGTATGTTTCACGGGTGACGTTTCACGGGTCTAGGTTTCACTGGTAAGTTTCACGGGTCAAGGTTTCACGGGTAAGTTTCACGGGTAAGTTTCACGGGTATGTTTCACGGGTGACGTTTCACGGGTCTAGGTTTCACTGGTAAGTTTCACGGGTCAAGGTTTCACGGGTAAGTTTCACGGGTATGTTTCACGGGTGACGTTTCACGGGTCTAGGTTTCACTGGTAAGTTTCACGGGTCAAGGTTTTACGGGTAAGTTTCACGGGTAAGTTTCACGGGTATGTTTCACGGGTCTAGGTTTCACTGGTAAGTTTCACGGGTCAAGGTTTCACGGGTAAGTTTCACGGGTAAGTTTTACGGGTAAGTTTCACGGGTGACGTTACACGGGTGACGTTTCACGGGTCTAGGTTTCACTGGTAAGTTTCACGGGTCAAGGTTTCACGGGTAAGTTTCACGGGTAAGTTTCACGGGTATGTTTCACGGGTGACGTTTCACGGGTCTAGGTTTCACTGGAAAGTTTCACGGGTCAAGGTTTCACGGGTAAGTTTCACGGGTAAGTTTTACGGGTATGTTTTACAGGTGACGTTTCACGGGTCAAGGTTTCACGGGTAAGTTTCACGGGTAAGTTTCACGGGTATGTTTCACGGGTGACGTTTCACGGGTCTAGGTTTCACTGGTAAGCTTCACGGGTCAAGGTTTCACGGGTAAATTTCACGGGTAAGTTTCACGGGTATGTTTCACGGGTGACGTTTCACGGGTCTAGGTTTCACTGGTAAGTTTCACGGGTCAAGGTTTCACGGGTAAGTTTCACGGGTAAGTTTCACTGGTATGTTTCACGGGTGACGTTTCACGGGTCTAGGTTTCACTGGTAAGTTTCACGGGTCAAGGTTTCACGGGGAAGTTTCACGGGTAAGTTTCACGGGTATGTTTTACGGGTGACGTTTCACGGGTCTAGGTTTCACTGGTAAGTTTCACGGGTCAAGGTTTCACGGGTAAGTTTTACGGGTAAGTTTTACGGGTAAGTTTCACGGGTGACGTTTCACGGGTCTAGGTTTCACTGGTAAGTTTCACGTGTCAAGGTTTCACGGGTAAGTTTCACGGGTAAGTTTCACGGGTATGTTTCACGGGTGACGTTTCACGGGTCTAGGTGTCACTGGTAAGTTTCACGGGTCAAGGTTTCACGGGTAAGTTTCACGGGTAAGTTTCACGGGTGACGTTTCACGGGTCTAGGTTTCACTGGTAAGTTTCACGGGTCAAGGTTTCACGGGTAAGTTTCACGGGTAAGTTTCACGGGTAAGTTTTACGGGTGACGTTTCACGGGTCTAGGTTTCACTGGTAAGTTTCACGGGTCAAGGTTTCACGGGTAAGTTTCACGGGTAAGTTTCACGGGTGACGTTTCACAGGTCTAGGTTTCACTGGTAAGTTTCACGGGTCAAGGTTTCACGGGTAAGTTTCACGGGTAAGTTTCACGGGTAAGTTTCACGGGTGACGTTTCACGGGTCTAGGTTTCACTGGTAAGTTTCACGGGTCAAGGTTTCACGGGTAAGTTTAGCAGGTAAGTTTCACGGGTCTATGTTTCACTGGTAAGTTAATTAATTTGTTAAGATTTAGTATAAACCTTTAATAAAGTATTATAGTTATATGAAATATAGATACAAATTTAAATATTTTTGTATTTTTTTACGAATAATTTTATTATTAATTTAATAATAGACTTCTTGTTCGAATATAAATGAAATATTTTAAAAGAATTTTCATTTAGACAAAATTGTATTAACAAGCCCACAATACTTAATAAAAATCTGCTGTGGCCAGCAAACGACCTTTCGCCTAATTCTGCTTATTCTACTAATCTAATAAATAGTTTTACTTACATTTTAATAGTTTCATGTAATATATAAACCAAGATGCAATCAAAGATGTCAACTGTACTGTCACTGTCATAATTCAAACTGTGTAGAAATGTCAACAATATACTAGAATTTCTAAACCAGATTCAGCAAATTGTATTTAAAATTAACTGTACCCATAGATATATGCAAAAATTGTCATAAATAAATAATGTACCAGTTTGTATATCAAGCTTCAAAAGTACTACTTCCGGTTTGCGGATTTCTACCAAAATCTTATCCGGTGTTAAGATCCTTATTAAAAGCTTAAATATAAAATTTGGTTATTAAAGGTTTGATACTTTTTGAGTTATCGTGGACGAAAAATCGTCAAATACCTCCATACACACACACATAGTAGAGACCCTGAAACGTGCTTATCCACCAAAAACGCACACACAGACATTACAATAGAATATGAGGCGAGAGATAAAAATTGTTTATCATTATAGAAAAATCTGACGTGGCCATCACACAACCTTCCGCCATATCTAGACTTTAAACAGAAATGTATACGTACAATTCGGTGTCCATTTAAAATATACAAATAAAAATCTAAAATATTGAAACACAGAAATTTGCATCATCTGAATAAAAAGATTCATTCACAGGAAAACTCTTCTGTGCTGAAGCCATCCTCCGTTCAATTACTACATTTAATATCTTACTTATGACTTGTATAGCGCTAGTATGCCAATTTGTCACCTGTCAATATTTTTTACGCAGAAACAAAAATCAACCGAACATGGATTACAAGATTTCAACGTTTTATTTGATAAACTTATTTTTTTAATTTTACTGCAGTTCTTTGATGCTACCAGATAAAGACAATTTTTTATAACGTAAGTTGCAAATAACTTTGCCTCTTATTTTTATTACAAATAAATACTATATTTTTCCAAATTTATATACAATTTTGACAATTAAACTTTTCAATCTTCAAAAAATATCACTTCCGATTAAGATATTTGTACCAAAATCTAATGAGCTCTTCCAATTTATATACAAATGTTAAATACCAAATATCAAAATTTTCGGGTAATTCGTATTTGAGTTATACGACATACACCCCGGCCTTGACCACACACACATACACACACACACACACACACACACACACACACACACACACACACACACACACACACACACATACATACAGACATCATCGTGAAACTATCAAAAATGAATTGTAAGGACCCTAATTCGTGCTCATCCACTAAAAACTCACCACCCGATTTTTAGCATGATTCCAATACCTTCCTTTACAGGTACGCGAAGGTAAAAACAGTTAAATTTCAGTCTGAAATGTTTAATTTCTGAAATTCTGAAGTTTGATTGTTACACGATCAATATATAAACTATTTAAAAATAATTTTATTTTACAAGTTACGCTAACACGATACATAATTTATTTTTCAGCGCTGCAGGAATCCAAAAATCTTTCTAAATCTTCTAAACGTCTCATTTCTCGTTGAATGTGCTTCAGATGTCCCCATCGTAATTTCTTTAACTGTTTTATATACAAAGGTTCCTCATCTGAAACATACAAACACAAAATAGCACAAAAATCGCCCTGTGGTGTGCCCTCCACCTTCGAGCATATACTGACTAGAGGCCGCCTTACGGCGTTTGTTGTGATCGGAAGATATGCTGGAGGGGAGATTAGCGGGGTCGGAAGCCGTGATGTATTGAGGGATGCGTAATTTCTTAGTATTATTCCACAAAGTAAAATAATACTCACACAACCTCATTAAACTTTTCACAAAGTAAACGCAGAACTTAGGGTTATAGTAAAATGACATGTGTGACAAGAAGTAACAAAGAATAACAGCAAAACGCTGCCCGCAATACACCATGACTTCCAGCCCCGCAAGTCCCCCCTACTGCATATCTTCCGATCACAACAAGCTATGCATTGGTATAGGGAATTACTTCTCTAGTCAGTATATGCTCGAAGCCCTCCACCATCAACCACGGGCGACTGGTAAACGTACACACCCAAACAGAAAATTGAACTTATCCAGAACGTATATTTGTCAAATCGCAGTTATGCGTAACCGTAATCTTGGAAACGCATTTTACTCAAATCGTAATTTAAAACATACAGTTGGTAAGATTACGATTTGAGTAAAATGCGTTTGACAAGATTACGGTTATGCATAACTGCGATTTGACAAAAATACGTTCTGGATAAATTCCGTGTTGGATGATTCCAGTTAGGTATAGTTGCGTTTTGACTAAACTACGGTTTACCTGAAAACGATTTGACAATATTAGTCGAAGTTGCGGTTTGGTCAAATTACGGAATGTGAAATTACAGTTTGTCTAGAATACAGTTTACGGGTTGGCATATTTACGGTTTGATAAATGGAACAAATTACAGTTTGACTAAAATACAGTTTGGCTTAATTATTTTTGGTCAAACTACACTTTAACGAAACTATATAGGTTGATGGAGGTAAAATGCGAACATAGGGAACATACATGACAATCGAACTTTCATGCCAGGTATCTTGATATATTTTGTAGTAGTGTCACAAAGCAAAGTGTGGCAAAAAGAGTAATGAATAACAGAAATAATAATAAAATCTAAAAGTGCATGTAAATTTTCTCGTTCTGCTCGTACACATACATTATTATGCAAAATATTTTAATGAAAATAATCAATAATATGACAGGTACTTTGACATTGACAGTACTTATTCCACGTATATCAAGATGCCTAGCATGATAACTCCATTGTCAAATATTTCCCTATGTTCGCATTTCACCTCCACCAACCTGTATTTGTCCAAATTGTGTGCTCCCATACAAACTAATAAATACCCTTTGTGAGTCTTACAAACTGAACAAATACTAAATAAAAAAACCTAATACTCTTCTTGAGTAAAATAAACATTGAATAGCTTTAATAGGGTAGTTTACCATTTTTTAAAAAGTTTTTTTCATTGAAACTTCATGTTATTTGAAAGCGATTGAGAGTACTGATAAGCCTTGGTCTTAATAAAGCTGTAATTAATTTTTAAAGTTTGTGTGACGTAGATGTATAGCTGAAAATCTTCTCAAACCGGAATTAAAATGTACTCATGTAAAACCAACTGTTTCTGTTACAATAAAAAACAATTTGGTAGTTTATTACTGTAAGTAAGAATACACGTGATACGCATTACTGTGACGTAGTATCGATACGTAAAATCTCAAATATTTAAAGAACTATTAACTTTTTGAAACTTTTTTCAAGCAATAACTCATTTTTGAGGTTTCAATATAATTGACCGGGTTGCTAATTTGCTACTATGGTAAAGTACCCTATTATATGACGAAGCTTTGTATAAAAAACTTATTTTACAATTTTCCTTCGACATACGAGTGACAGGAGGGGAAACGAATGCAGCGTTGGATAGCTGGAAGTGTCTACTATTCCGGTACGAAAACATGTCGCAGTCGCTGTAGTAGTATTTTTTCTATAAAAGTTAGAAACGAACGTGTTTTCTTCTCGTGCCGATAACAATGTATATTATAACATTGGATTTAGCACCAGGACAGCGCTGTCTGTGAAGCGTGATTTAGCCGCTAGAGGTACTCCAGTGCTCGAACATAAGCCATACTCGCCTGATTTACCACCCTGTTAAGCCCAGTTAAGCCACTAACGCTTAGATCTTGAAGAAGGTTGTCTAAGACTTCAGCTGTCATTTGCTCTATCTCTATGCGATCTTCTTCGACGGATGATGAACGAAGTTGCTTCAAACTTGATTTTGATGAGGTCTGTTTCTAAACAAAAATTAATTATTTGTATTTGACTTTAGAAGGCATAACTCTGAAACAGTAATAGCTATAGGTACTTTTGTTGTCCTCAATTGAAAAAAAATTATAGACACAATTATTAAATACAGCAATGAAAAATCTGACGTGGCCATCACACAACCTTCCGCCATATCTAGACTTTAAACAGAAATGTATACGTACAATCCGGTGCCCATTTATACAAATAAAAATCTAAAATATTCAAACAGAAATTCATTCACAGGAAAACTCTGCTGTGTTGAAGCCATCCTCCGTTCAATTACTTAATATCTTATGACTTATATGCGGCGTTAGTGTCACCCGTCTCACCTGTCAATATTTTTTACGCAGAATCAAAAATCAATCGAACATGGATTACAAGATTTCGATGTTTTATTTGATAAATTTATTTTTTAAATTTTACTGCAGTTCTTTAATGCTACCAGATAAAGACAATTTTTTTATAACGTAGGTTGCAAATAACTACCTCTTATTCTTATTACAAATAAATACTATATTTATCCAAATTTAATGAAATTTTTGACAATTAAACTTTTTACTCTTCAATAAATATCACTTCCGGTGAAGATATTTGTACCAAAATCTAATGAGCTCTTCCAATTTATATACAAATGTTAAATACCAAATATCAAAATTTTTAGGTAATTCGTATTTGAGATATGCGACATCCGGCATCGGCCCGGACCACACACATACACACACACACATACATACAGACATCATGGAGAAAACTATCAAAAATGAGCTGTAAGGCCCCTAATTCGTGCTCATCCACTAAAAACTCACTACCCGATTTTTTGCATCATTCCAATACCTTCCTTTACAGATAAGCGGAAGGTAAAAAATTATTTGTTTAGAATTTTAAAAATTTTATAATTTTTTTACAAACAGTAAAATATTGTGTTAATAATAATATTTGAAGTATATTATTCCAATTATGTATATTTGCTGAGAAAATATTATTTTTCTTCAACCGTCTTAAAAGTTGGTTCTTTTAATACTGTTTTTAGTATTAAAAGTGGACGTTTTTGTTATTAATAAAGAAATGTAACTGTTGCTAGGTAACACTTTTAATCCTAGGCTTAAAAGTACTTTTAATCCTAAGCTTAAAAGTAGATTCTGTATTTCTACTAGAATCTTGGGAGCGTAATATTTCTTGAGCTTGATTATCACGCACTTCTTCATTTTTTCTACTGGTATTATCATCACGAATGGAGGATATTATACTTTTACTAGTGCTAGGTTCATCGAACCGTAATATTTTTTTAGCTGTCTACCATGTATGTTTACCAGTAAAGCTGATTTGACGTCTTCAATAACATCAATCTTTAAACGTACCAATTCATCGCAACAGCATTCACCCGAAATTTCCAGTATTACAACAATCTATAAAAATTAATAATATTTAGATAATTATATTCTCATTCCTCATATTTAAACACTTACTTTAATCATCAGGTATGTATTATCAGGAGCATAATTCCAGAAAAACTCTTGATTTATTTTAGTTTGACAGAACAATAAAATTTGTAAACAAAACAAAAGTTAAATCAAAGCTACCTTCTTAGTTTCAATCATATTTCAACAAAATATTTCAATAATTTAAAAAGTAATTTTCTTGGTTGAAGAAAAAATAGTATGTGTTATTTGGATTAAAAGTGTCTTTGTTTGATTCGCAATTTTTGCATCCGCTCGGCTTCGCTACGCTTCGCCTCGCAAATGTAAATTAATTGCTCATCAAACAAAGTATCACTTTTAATCCTAATAACACAATATACTATTATTTCTGAATTATATTCGATGACGTGAAAATATTTTGATTGAAAATCTGTTTTATTTTTTATCTCGAGAACCAAGCCTCGTAGAGAAAAACCTCCAACATGAAAAGTGATTATTTTTTTCTTCTCTATCGACCTGTAAAAAAAAATTTTGAAAATCGCGCAAAAAATTTCCTTTTTTTCGAGACAAATATACCGGAATGAAGATAACTCGAAACCTAAGCGCCGTAGAAAAAAACTTCAAATTACAAAGTTGTTCAGTTTTCGATTCTCTATCGATTGGTGTATAGATTTTTTCGAAAAAACCCTAAACTGCCGAGATAGCCATAAAAAATAGATTTCGCTGAAATTTGGTATATAGATAGATCTCGTTGAGTAGATTCCGAAAATGGGGTTGTTTTTTCAAAAATATTGTTTTTTACCTTAGATAATTGACTTTAAAGGGTCGAAAAAACCGACCTCCATATCTCGAAATCTAGAGGCGTTAGAGCAAAATGTCAAATGAAAAAGTTGTTCCTCTTGTAATTTTCAGCAAGTTTTGCATTTAACTTTTTTCTCTAGGAGCCATAGATCTCGAGTTATAAGGGGAAACAGATTTCCAAAAGCATGGACTATAGCCTTGACGTTTTTTTGGCTCAAAATGGGTTTTTCTCTCCGAATCGATTGAAATTTAATACAGACCTTCTGTACAGCAGTGTGCATCGATATCCGGTCGCAGAAATTTTTTAAAAAATTTATTAAGGGAGAAATTAAATATTTTCGGTCAAAACAGGCTGTTTTATGAAATGACTAATAGCTCATCAAACCATCACAAGTTATATATCAAAAGATTGGAAAAAATACACAGATTCTTAATCTGTGCCGTTTATTACAAAATTCGTTACCGTTTTCGAGTAATAAGCAAAAGTTTGAAAACCTTACTTGCCTACTCGTGGCGCCATCTGTGGTAGTTGTCCTAACTATTAATTATTTGCGAATATTATTAAAACTTATCCTAGACCAATGAAAATATTACTATATATAGACTAAATTACTAGGAATTCAATATAATAAGTACTAAATTTTTATATTGCTTCTGTTTTAAGTAATTCAAGTTTAGATCCATCATGTTAGATATCGATATATGTGACATCTCAATATGGCGGACTTGTCAGTAATGAAAATATTGATACTGTCAACTATAATATCTAAATAATACGTACAGATAGCCACTAAGTAGACACCTCAAACGTATTTGAATATTGTTTATTATATTGTAGCTAAACTTGAAGCAAATCGGTGACATGAGAAATCTTGACTTAAATTATATTAAATACTAATAATCCAGTTTGATTTGAGACTTGTAACCTACAGCAATGGATTCAGGAGAAAAAATCAATGAGGTAGCCACAATTTGAGTTCAATTGCCTTATTAATAAGGTTTTTACTAAAATATCGAATTACTGGAAACATGTCAAGGAATTGTGTTCTTATAAGTACATAAATACTGCATGTAGGGCCCCAAAACCTTCATCGATGAATTCAGGAGGTCAAGAAACGTGAGTACCAATAATTTGAGTTTAATTGATAAATGTATAAAGTATTTATAGGCATATTTGTTTTCTAGAATCGTAGGAAGAATCTATGTGTTCATAGCTACATATATACTGTATGTAGGGCCCCAAATCCTTCATCGATGCCTTCAGACGGTCAACAAACTTAAGTAGCCACGTTTTGCAATGCATTGATAGGGTAATAAAGTATTTAGAAGCCAATTTCAAAATTAGAGTCAAAGAAGTACCTATGTGTAATTTCTTACTGTTTAAAACCTTCAGGAGGTCAAGAACTGTAAGTATCTATATTTTTAGTCTAATTGAATCGCTCATTAAGTCTGCATATGTACATTTTCAATGCCAACAATTCCCAATGCAAAAATACACCCCCCCCCCCCCCCTCATATGAATTTCATCAAAAACATTGGAAATGAACGTATCTTGACGCATTAATATTTACTGACGATAATCTAACTTATACTATTCTAGTATTTAATTAATTGTTCTCAATTTATTGTTTCAGGAGTATCATAACATATTACAACGTTCTTGCGTGTTCATAAGGATATAATGGGGCCTTAGTCATGTCATAAGAACCAGTGGGTCTTATTTGAAGATGCTGTAACTTGATTGGAATATATGAAGGTGTAGAACTTGTGCTTTAGAGTTTGCGTTGATCGAAGAAGTCAGCTGGTTACTGGAGACCTAGGAGGTAGAATGGGGCCCTACGTGAGTTGAAGACTCTATAAACCATTGTGGCTACAATTACCATCCTCTTGTGCGAGTGTTGAACCAAGAACTACTTGATGAAGAATTCCAAGATCGAACAAAGTTGAAGATTACATTGAGATAATTTTATTTTGCCTGTAACTCTTAAATGGTTGAAGTTATGTTAATTATCGCTTGAAATATAGAAACTGCATTCAATTTTGCCTCATTTATTTATTTAATTGTAACAATGAGCAAATTATAAACGAAATACAAATTAACCAGGAACCAATGATGAACCACTTAAGTTATTTTTATTCTGTTGTCTTCCAGTACTTGTCAGATATGTAATAACGTTGTATATAAATAAAATAACATATAAACACTCTGTTAATGTTGTTTCTTTATCTGAAAATGCGAGAAGAAAGATTCAAAGCCTAATACTCTATGTAATTATAAGTCTGTCTATTTATTTACGTATAACAACGTTATCAATTAAACTCAAACTGTCGCTACTTATGTTTGTTGACCTCCTGAAGGCATCGATGAAGGATTTGGGGCCCTACAAGAAGTATTTATGTAGCTACGAACACGTAGATTCTTCCTACGATTCTAGAAAACAAATATGCCTAGAAAAACTTTATACATGTATCAATTACACTCAAATTGTGGCTACATATGTTTTTTGATCTTCTGAATTCATCGATGAATGTTTTGGGGCCCTACACGCAGTATTTATGTACTTATAAGTACATGGATCCTACCCGATGTGTCCAATTGATCGATATTTTAGTAAAAACCTTATTAAGACGGCAATTAAACTCAAATTGTGGCTACCTCATTGATTTTTTCTCCTGAATCCATTGCTGCAGGTTACAAGTCTCAAATCAAACTGGATTATTAGTATTTAATGTAAATAATGTCATGATATGTCATGTCACCGATTTGCTTCAACTTTATCTACAATATAATAAACAATATTCAAATACTTTTGAGGTGTCTACTTTCTGGCTATCTGTACGTATTGTTTAGATATTAAAGTTTACAAATCAATATTTTCATACTGACAAGTCCGCCATATAATTATTAGTTCGGGCAACTACCACAGATGGCGCCACTAGTAGGCAAGTAAGGTTTTCAAACTTTTGCTTATTACTCGAAAACGGTAACGAATTTCGTAATAAACGGCACAGATTAAGAATCTGCGTGTTTTTTCCGATCTTTTGATATATAACTTGTGATGGTTTGATGAGCTATTAGTCATTTCATAAAACAGCCTGTTTTGACCGAAAATATTTAATTTCTCCCTTAATAAATTTTTTAAAAAAATTCTGCGACCGGATATCGATGCACACTGCTGTACAGAACGTCTGTATTAAATTTCAATCGATTCGGAGAGAAAAACCCATTTTGAGCCAAAAAAGTGTCAAGGCTATAGTCCATGCTTTTGGAAATCTGTTTCCCCTTATAACTCGAGATCTATGGCTCCTAGAGAAAAAAGTTAAATGCAAAACTTGCTCAAAATTACAAGAGGAACAACTTTTTCATTTGACATTTTGCTCTAACGCCTCTAGATTTCGAGATATGGAGGTCGGTTTTTTCGACCCTTTAAAGTCAATTATCTAGGGTAAAAAACAATATTTTTGAAAAAACAACCCCATTTTCGGAATCTACTCAACGAGATCTATCTATATACCAAATTTCAGCGAAATCTATTTTTTATGGCTATCTCCGAAGTTTAGGGTTTTTTCGAAAAAATTTATATACCATTCGATAGAGAATCAAAAACTGAACAACTTTGTAATTTGAAGTTTTTTTCTACGGCGCTTAGGTTTCGAGTTATCCTCATTCCGGTACATTTGTCTCGAAAAAAAGGAAATTTTTTGCGCGATTTTCAAAATTTTTTTTTACAGGTCGATAGAGAAGAAAAAAATAAGCACTTTTCATGTTGGAAGTTTTTCTCTACGAGGTTTAGTTCCCGTGAAAAAAAATAAAATAGTTTTCGAATTAAAATATTTTCACGTCATCGTATATAATTCAGAAATAAATAATATTTTCTCAGCAAATATAAATAATTGGAATAATATACTTCAAATATTATTAATAACACAATATTTTACTATGTGTAAAAAAAATTATAAATTTTTTAAATTTAATTTATTTTTAAATTCTCAGCAAATAATTTTTTCATTTTATTTTTCATTGCTGTATTTAATAATAATGTCTATAATTTTTTTTAGGGCTTAGATTCAATTGAGGACAACAAAAGTATAGATTTTTCTATACTATCAGAGAAGTCATTAGTATAGGTAACATATTTATTAAATAGGTTATTAAATATTTTTTAAATTTCAAACTCTTGCCAACTTGTATGTCTTAAATACAGTTGGGAAGATTACGATTTGAGTAAAATGCGTTTGACAAGATTACAGTTATGCATAACTGCGATTTGACAAAAATGCGTTTTAGATAAATTCCGTGTTGGATGATTCCAGTTAGGTATAGTTGCGTTTTGACTAAACTACGGTTTACCTGAAAACGATTTGCCAATATTAGTCGAAGTTGCGGTTTGGTCAAATTACGGAATATGAAATTACAGTTTGTCTAGAATACAGTTTACGGGTTGGCATATTTACGGTTTGGCAAATGGAACAAATTACAGTTTGACTAAAATACAGTTTGGCTTAATTGGCCAAACTATACTTTGACAAAACTTTATTTTCTAGTAACCTTGATATAAACACAAGAGTGTACACTCCGTATCTTGGCAACACTGTAGATTAGTGCCATTTTTTTACCCTGCGTGAGAGAGAGACCACTACGGGGCCTGTGCGAGCCCGTATTTTGTCTCTCTCTCTAAAAGTTTTCACTCTTGTTAGAGTAAAATTCAAATAGCTAGAACCCTGCGCGAAGTACGAATTCTCGTCTTAGAGAGAGAAGCATAGATGATAAACTACGCTACTGTCTGTTCTACAGAACATCAGCTTCAATATCTGTTATTCTCATGTTGACATTCGTAGTGTTTTGCTTCGTGTAACCCTGTGAATTTTGTAATTGATTGTGATTGAGTTATATTTTAGTTTAGAAAATTAAGTGAAGTGCATCGCAGCATATACTCGCTAGCTCCGCTTTTGTAAAATGTACATGACAAGCTCTGCCTTCTCGCGCAGTCCAGGGTCCTAGCTATTTGAATTTTACTCTATCTTCGACCATATATAGGTGTAGACAGATATCACTCAATGCTGTACTATACAATGTTGTGAAGGCAAGAAGTACGGTAGCGGGGAGCAGCAGCTATAGGTGAGGACACATTGCTGACTTCTGGTTTGTTGTCAACAGAGAATGAAAATAGGCAACTGCATCACTTCAAGGTGTCTGCAGGTCATACTCCTCTTCACACCGCTACGCTAGTTCTTTGCTTCACAACAAAGGCTTGCGTTGTTTGTCTATTCCTATACAGGTTGGTGGAGGTGAAATGCGAACATAGGGAACATACATGACAATCGAACTTTCATGCCAGGTATCTTGATATATTCTGTAGTAGTGTCACAAAGCAAAGTGTGGCAAAAAGAGTAATCAATAACAGAAATAATAATAAAATCTAAAAGTGCATGTAAACTTTCTCGTTCTGCTCGTACACATACATTATTATGCAAATATTTTAATGAAAATAATCAATAATATGACAGGTACTTTGACATTGACAGTACTTATTCCACGTATATCAAGAAGCCTAGCATGATAACTCCATTGTCATATATTTCCCTATGTTCGCATTTCACCTCCATCAACCTGTATATGGTCGAAGCTTGTTATATTTTCTTACTTGTAGGTTTTTCAAGCTTGGGGGAAGTCTAGGTTTCATAGTTCCAGCTATTTTGCAAATGCTGTTTCGTCGCTTGACTTTTGTAGATTTCGTACTGGATTTTCTAGAAGTTGCTTGCGTTTTAGAAGGGGCTAAATTAGTCTCTGTACTAAATATCTGTTCGTATTGGTTGAGTAGAAGTTCTAATTCGGAGCATTTTGTTTCTGCTTCGCCTGGGTTTGAAACCATGTCATCTCTAGATATAAAAAAATATTTAAATTTTTTTAACATGATAAATCTCTATACAGTAGGAGAAAAAACGATTTGATTCAATAATAAAAATAATAAAAGTCGCTAAGTTATTCGCGAAAAACCTCAAAATGCATTTTTGTTTCAAATACTCATAACTTTGTGTAAAACCAACGTAGAAACTTCGTTTTTTAAACCCCTGCACAAGAAATTGAACAAATTTTAGTGCCCATTTAGTGAATCGAGCCGAAAAAAATTTTCAACTCCGTCCACATCGTCAAAGTTGGATTTAAAAGCATTTTTTTAAAGGGGTGTTGGAGGGGGCGAAAGAGGTGACTCTAAGGTTGGCATGCATGACTTTAAAGTAGACACTTCAAAGTTTTTCGCCCTCGAAGATTCATCGAAATCGACTGAAAATACGCCGAGTTATGACAATTTGAAAATGGGTGAAATTTCATCTCATATCTGCTTAAAATAAAGAAAAAAAATTAGGAGACTTCTGAAAAAAAAATGTAACATAACAAAAACGACTTCCGGTTTGAAGCATTCGATTCTACAGACATTTTTCTATCAAATATATTATTTTTAATTTTTCAGGTGAGGCTGGTTTAGTCTCAATTTTAACATAGATAATTCAGAAAATTTTGTATATTTTACATTTTTTGTGTTTAATTAACTCTAATATCTGAACAAATTAAGATATCGACTTCTGGTTTTCGGTATTGGATTCCTTGGACATTTTTTTATAAGATACATTATTTTAAAACTTTTAAAGGCCTCTTGGTTGAGCTGATATTCAAAGATTTTGTGCGAAAAAAAGTGAAGTTTTAGTATTTTTTCGGTTAATTGTGTTTAATCAACTCTAATTTCTGACTGGATTAGGATATCGACTTGTGGTTTCCAGAATTGGATTTTTCGGACATTTTTCTATAAAATGCATTATTTTTAATTATTTTAAGGAGCTTAATAAGGCCACAATTAATTGTTTTACGCATAGAGAAAATATTTTTCTTTTGTTTCCTGTGTTTAATCAACTCTAATTTCTGACTGGATTAAGATATTGACTTCCGGTTTCCAGAATTTATTTTTTTTTTTCAGGAGTCAGATATATAAAAGAATTTTTTTACTTATATATTTTTTATTTTATAGAATTTATAATTCATTGACTAAAAAACAATAACTTCAAGATTCATAAACATGAAAGAATTATAAAAGAATTCTGGTGAGAGTTGTCTTTTAAATAGCGGTGACAATTCATTGAATCTTCAATGAGTCTTGAATGAATTTATAATTCATTGATATTATTGTATTTTTCAATATTCAGAAATATGAAAAAATTCGCAAAGAATCCTTGCGTGAACTAAACTAAATATAAAAATAATATGTTGTTTTATTTTGAACCTATATCATGTAACACATATGCAGTGTTGTAATGTATAACAATATTTTTTAACTAGATAAAGATAAAGATAACATATTTTTTATTTATCTAGATAAGATAATATATAATCATTGAAAAAAATATGTAAATACATAATTTTTATCTAGATAATTATTAAATAGATCATAGATAATACAAAAATATATAAATGACATGTTCTAAAGTACAAGTTTGATTACAGTTTTTGAAGTCGATTAAAATTACAAAAACAATTGGTTCTAATTTTACAAAAATTATTATCTAGATGATATTTAAAAAATAGATAAAGATAATTTGTAATTTTATCTAGATAAAATAATAAATAAATAAGAAAAAAATTATCTAAATAAGAATAATAGATAAAAATATATTATCTAGATGATTTATCTAGATAAAATTATCTAGATAAGTTACAACAACGCAAATATGTAATCTCTTTTCAATTAGTTAAATTTAAATTGATAAAAAATACAGAACACTGCTTTTAGTAATAATAGTATAGTATATTTGTCTGTAAGCTTGATAACAAATATAGATTTTTATTTTACCCGGGATACCTATAGTGCCATATATATTTAGCTTCCAGAATTATTTCATTTGAGTAGTAATCATTTTTACAGTTGCCTGTAATATGTTTTTTGCATTTATCGGAATTACAGATAACTGTTATGTGGCTAAAGAGTACAGGGTGCTGTCATACCTCAGTAGATACTAATGCCATCTACATTTAGGGTTTTGAATTATTTCAACCGTTTTTACAGTTAACTATAAAATTGCGAAAAATGCATTATTTTAATTTAGCTGTAATTTTACTACAAAACCTGTTTATTTAAATTTATACTGATGATTTATAATATGTTAGGCTGCAACACCCAAATTTAAATATTTAAATTAATTAAATTGATTGAAATAAATAATAAATTATTTTGATTTTAAATGACATTTAGATGTGAAATAGTTTACGGCTGGTAACCGCACACACGAGACAGTATATCTTTATTGATGATTCAGTATATGTGCGGTAGATCCACCCAAAGTGTCAAAAAGATCAAATAAATTATTTCATATACAAATTTTGAATAATACAACAAGCAATCCATTTAATAAAGATACCATTCTCATTATTTCCTGAAATATAATTACAAATTTATCTCCTACAGAATAATTCAGGAAAACAATGCCCTTTATTCAGCTCCAATGTGTAAAAAAAAATCCGTCACTGAAATGCTGAAGTAAAAGTTATCTTTCAGATTCCAAAACTCGAAACAAAAACACAATAGACTAAACGCTGAAAACAATGCTGAAACCTGCTGAAACCGAAGCTGAAATTCCTGAAAGCGGGTGGCAGGACTGATAGCGCCGTGCTGTTTGACGCAGGACCGAAACGAATAATTATTTATATAATAATTAAAGAATTATTTGAGAGGTGGAGAAAATAATACAATAATTTTTGAAGTTGTGATAAATTAACAATAATTTTTACACTAGCATAAAAAATCTGATGTGGCCAGCACACAACTCCTGCACATTTTCTTGAAGGCAAGACTTGAATTAATACAGCTTTATACAGGGTGTCCCAAAAATTGGTACGCTCGAAAAAACTTTTCTTATAATAAAGCAATCTTTCTCAAATTTTGTATGAGACAATATTACGGTTATACATAACTGCGATTTGACAAAAATGCGTTTTGGATAAACTCCGTGTTGGATGATTCCATTTAGGTATAGTTGCGTTTGGTTAAATTAGGGTTTACCTGAAAACGATTTGACAATATTAGTAGAAGTTGCGGTTTGGTCAAATTACGGAATGTGAAATTACAGTTTGTCTAGAATTGGCTAAATTACGGGTTGGCATATTTACGGTTCGACAAATGGAACAAATTACAGTTTGGCTAAAATACAGTTTGGCTAATTTTGGCCAAACTACGCGTGACAAAACTATATTTGACTAAGTAAGCGGACACCTAAAATATACAGGTTGGTGGAGGTGAAATGCGAACATAGGGAAATATTTGACAATGGAGTTATCATGCTAGGCATCTTGATATACGTGGAATAAGTACTGTCAATGTCAAAGTACCTGTCATATTATTGATTATTTTCATTAAAATATTTGCATAATAATGTATGTGTACGAGCAGAACGAGAAAGTTTACATGCACTTTTAAATTTTATTATTATTTCTGTTATTGATTACTCTTTTTGCCACACTTTGCTTTGTGACACTACTACAAAATATATCAAGATACCTGGCATGAAAGTTCGACTGTCAAGTATGTTCCCTATGTTCGCATTTCATCTCCACCAACCTGTATAGGGTAAATAACACAATTGATGTCATTTCCGGTTTAACAGGAAGTGATATTTTTGTAAACAAACCATATTTTGACGTCTCCTTATGTCTAGTTTACCCAAATAAAATTTTATTGCGATTGCTTCATTAATAATATAATTATTTTGACCGTACAATTTTTTTTAACGTGTCACCCGTCTCATCGGTCAATATTTTTCACGCAGAAGTAAAAATAGGGTACTTTACCATAGTAGCAAATTAACAATCCAGTCAATTATATTGAAACCTCAAAAATGAGTTATTGCTTGAAAAAAATTTTCAAAAAGTTAATAGTTCTTTAAATATTTGAGATACATCTACGTCACAGTAATGCGTTTCACTTGTATTCTTACTTACAGTAATAAACTACCAAATTGTATTTTATTGTAACAGAAACAGTTGATTTTACATGATACATTTTAATTCCGAGAAGATTTTCAGCTATACATCTACGTCACACAAACTTTAAAAATTAATTACAGCTTTATTAAGAACAAGGCTTATCAGTACTCTCAATCGCTTTCAAATAACATGAAGTTTCAATAAAAAACTTTTAAAAAATGGTAAACTACCATATTGGTCTTACCTCGGGGTTCTAACGCTGACTGGGGCCTTATTAGGCGGCCTGACCGTTCTGACCATATTACTAACTTGCGGAGCGTATTCTACCATTTGATGATGGCGCCTAATAGCTCCGGAATTTTGAGCCATGTTTCTAAACAATAAATATACAATTAATGGTCGTATTTTTAATTGCAATTTTAGCTGTGGTTCCAAAACAGCAGAATAGAGTAAGTTTTACGGGTGACGTTTCACGGGTCTAGGTTTCACTGGTAAGTTTCACGGGTCAAGGTTTCACGGGTAAGTTTCACGGGTAAGTTTCACGGGTATGTTTCACGGGTGACGTTTCACGGGTCTAGGTTTCACTGGTAAGTTTCACGGGTAAGTTTCACGGGTAAGTTTTACGGGTAAGTTTCACGGGTGACGTTTCACGGGTCTAGGTTTCACTGGTAAGTTTCACGGGTCAAGGTTTCACGGGTAAGTTTCACGGGTAAGTTTCACGGGTCTAGGTTTCACTGGTAAGTTTCACGGGTCAAGGTTTCACGGATAAGTTTCACGAGTAAGTTTCACGGGTATGTTTCACGGGTGACGTTTTACGGGTCTAGGTTTAACTGGTAAGTTTCACGGGTCAAGGTTTCACGGGTAAGTTTCACGGGTAAGTTTCACGGGTAAGTTTCACGGGTGAGTTTCACGGGTGACGTTTCACGGGTCTAGGTTTCACTGGTAAGTTTCACGGGTCAAGGTTTCACGGGTAAGTTTCACAGGTAAGTTTCACGGGTAAGTTTTACGGGTAAGTTTCACGGGTAAGTTTCACGGGTGACGTTTCACGGGTCAAGGTTTCACAAGTAAGTTTCACGGGTAAATTTTACGGGTAAGTTTCACGGGTGACGTTTCACGGGTGACGTTTCACGGGTCTAGGTTTCACTGGTAAGTTTCACGGGTCAAGGTTTCACGGGTAAGTTTCACGGGTAAGTTTCACGGGTATGTTTCACGAGTGACGTTTCACGGGTCTAAGTTTCACTGGAAAGTTTCACGGGTCAAGGTTTCACGGGTAAGATTCACGGGTAAGTTTTACGGGTATGTTTTACAGGTGACGTTTCACGGGTCTAGGTTTCACTGGTAAGTTTCACGGGTCAAGGTTTCACGGGTAAGTTTCACGGGTAAGTTTCACGGGTATGTTTCACGGGTGACGTTTCACGGGTCTAGGTTTCACTGGTAAGTTTCACGGGTCAAGGTTTCACGGGTAAGTTTCACGGGTATGTTTCACGGGTGACGTTTCACGGGTCTAGGTTTCACTGGTAAGTTTCACGGGTCAAGGTTTCACGGGTAAGTTTCACGGGTCAAGGTTTCACGGGTAAGTTTCACGGGTAAGTTTCAAGGGTATGTTTCACGGGTGACGTTTCACGGGTTTAGGTTTCACTGGTAAGTTTCACGGGTCAAAGTTTCACGGGTAAGTTTCACGGGTAAGTTTCACGGGTATGTTTCACGGGTGACGTTTCACGGGTCTAGGTTTCACTGGTAAGTTTCACGGGTCAAGGTTTTACGGGTAAGTTTCACGGGTAAGTTTCACGGGTATGTTTCACGGGTGACGTTTCACGGGTCTAGGTTTCACTGGTAAGTTTCACGGGTCAAGGTTTCACGGGTAAGTTTCACGGGTAAGTTTTACGGGTAAGTTTCACGGGTGACGTTTCACGGGTCTAGGTTTCACTGGTAAGTTTCACGGGTCAAGGTTTCACGGGTAAGTTTCACGGGTAAGTTTCACGGGTATGTTTCACGGGTGACGTTTCACGGGTCTAGGTTTCACTGGAAAGTTTCACGGGTCAAGGTTTCACGTGTAAGTTTCACGGGTAAGTTTTACGGGTATGTTTCATGGGTGATGTTTCACGGGTCTAGGTTTCACTGGTAAGTTTCACGGGTCAAGGTTTCACGGGTAAGTTTCACGGGTATGTTTCACGAGTGACGTTTCACGGGTCTATGTTTCACTGGTAAGTTTCACGGGTCAAGGTTTCACGGGTAAGTTTCACGGGTAAGTTTCACGGGTATGTTTCACGGGTGACGTTTCACGGGTCTAGGTTTCACTGGTAAGTTTCACGGGTCAAGGTTTCACGGGTATGTTTCACGGGTAAGTTTCACGGGTATGTTTCACGGGTGACGTTTCACGGGTCTAGGTTTCACTGGTAAGTTTCACGGGTCAAGGTTTCACGGGTAAGTTTCACGGGTAAGTTTCACGGGTATGTTTCACGGGTGACGTTTCACGGGTCTAGGTTTCACTGGTAAGTTTCACGGGTCAAGGTTTCACGGGTAAGTTTCACGGGTATGTTTCACGGGTGACGTTTCACGGGTCTAGGTTTCACTGGTAAGTTTCACGGGTCAAGGTTTTACGGGTAAGTTTCACGGGTAAGTTTCACGGGTATGTTTCACGGGTCTAGGTTTCACTGGTAAGTTTCACGGGTCAAGGTTTCACGGGTAAGTTTCACGGGTAAGTTTCACGGGTATGTTTCACGGGTGACGTTTCACGGGTCTAGGTTTCACTGGTAAGTTTCACGGGTCAAGGTTTCACGGGTAAGTTTCACGGGTAAGTTTCACTGGTATGTTTCACGGGTGACGTTTCACGGGTCTAGGATTCACTGGTAAGTTTCACGGGTCAAGGTTTCACGGGGAAGTTTCACGGGTAAGTTTCACGGGTATGTTTTACGGGTGACGTTTCACGGGTCTAGGTTTCACTGGTAAGTTTCACGGGTCAAGGTTTCACGGGTAAGTTTCACGGGTAAGTTTTACGGGTAAGTTTCACGGGTGACGTTTCACGGGTCTAGGTTTCACTGGTAAGTTTCACGTGTCAAGGTTTCACGGGTAAGTTTCACGGGTATGTTTCACGGGTGACGTTTCACGGGTCTAGGTGTCACTGGTAAGTTTCACGGGTCAAGGTTTCACGGGGAAGTTTCACGGGTAAGTTTCACGGGTGACGTTTCACGGGTCTAGGTTTCACTGGTAAGTTTCACGGGTCAAGGTTTCACGGGTAAGTTTCACGGGTAAGTTTCACGGGTAAGTTTTACGGGTAAGTTTCACGGGTATGTTTCACGGGTGACGTTTCACGGGTTTAGGTTTCCCTGGTAAGTTTCACGGGTCAAAGTTTCACGGGTAAGTTTCACGGGTAAGTTTCACGGGTATGTTTCACGGGTGACGTTTCACGGGTCTAGGTTTCACTGGTAAGTTTCACGGGTCAAGGTTTCACGGGTAAGTTTCACGGGTAAGTTTCACGGGTATGTTTCACGGGTGACGTTTCACGGGTCTAGGTTTCACTGGTAAGTTTCACGGGTCAAGGTTTTACGGGTAAGTTTCACGGGTAAGTTTCACGGGTATGTTTCACGGGTGACGTTTCACGAGTCTAGGTTTCACTGGTAAGTTTCACGGGTCAAGGTTTCACGGGTAAGTTTCACGGGTAAGTTTTACGGGTAAGTTTCACGGGTCACGTTTCACGGGTGACGTTTCACGGGTCTAGGTTTCACTGGTAAGTTTCACGGGTCAAGGTTTTACGGGTAAGTTTCACGGGTAAGTTTCACGGGTAAGTTTTACGGGTATGTTTTACAGGTGACGTTTCACGGGTCTAGGTTTCACTGGTAAGTTTCACGGGTCAAGGTTTCACGGGTAAGTTTCACGGGTCAAGGTTTCACGGGTAAGTTTCACGGGTATGTTTCACGGGTGACGTTTCACGGGTCTAGGTTTCACTGGTAAGTTTCACGGGTCAAGGTTTTACGGGTAAGTTTCACGGGTAAGTTTCACGGGTATGTTTCACGGGTCTAGGTTTCACTGGTAAGTTTCACGGGTCAAGGTTTCACGGGTAAGTTTCACGGGTAAGTTTTACGGGTAAGTTTCACGGGTGACGTTTCACGGGTCTAGGTTTCACTGGTAAGTTTCACGGTTCAAGGTTTCACGGGTAAGTTTCACGGGTAAGTTTCACGGGTATGTTTCACGGGTGACGTTTCACGGGTCTAGGTTTCACTGGAAAGTTTCACGGGTCAAGGTTTCACGGGTAAGTTTCACGGGTAAGTTTTACGGGTATGTTTTACAGGTGACGTTTCACGGGTCTAGGTTTCACTGGTAAGTTTCACGGGTCAAGGTTTCACGGGTAAGTTTCACGGGTAAGTTTCACGGGTATGTTTCACGGGTGACGTTTCACGGGTCTAGGTTTCACTGGTAAGCTTCACGGGTCAAGGTTTCACGGGTAAATTTCACGGGTAAGTTTCACGGGTATGTTTCACGGGTGACGTTTCACGGGTCTAGGTTTCACTGGTAAGTTTCACGGGTCAAGGTTTCACGGGTAAGTTTCACGGGTAAGTTTCACTGGTATGTTTCACGGGTGACGTTTCACGGGTCTAGGTTTCACTGGTAAGTTTCACGGGTCAAGGTTTCACGGGGAAGTTTCACGGGTAAGTTTCACGGGTATGTTTTCGGGTGACGTTTCACGGGTCTAGGTTTCACTGGTAAGTTTCACGGGTAAGTTTCACGGGTAAGTTTTACGGGTAAGTTTCACGGGTGACGTTTCACGGGTCTAGGTTTCACTGGTAAGTTTCACGTGTCAAGGTTTCACGGGTAAGTTTCACGGGTAAGTTTCACGGGTATGTTTCACGGGTGACGTTTCACGGGTCTAGGTGTCACTGGTAAGTTTCACGGGTCAAGGTTTCACGGGTAAGTTTCACGGGTAAGTTTCACGGGTGACGTTTCACGGGTCTAGGTTTCACTGGTAAGTTTCACGGGTCAAGGTTTCACGGGTAAGTTTCACGGGTAAGTTTCACGGGTAAGTTTTACGGGTAAGTTTCACGGGTATGTTTCACGGGTGACGTTTCACGGGTTTAGGTTTCCCTGGTAAGTTTCACGGGTCAAAGTTTCACGGGTAAGTTTCACGGGTAAGTTTCACGGGTATGTTTCACGGGTGACGTTTCACGGGTCTAGGTTTCACTGGTAAGTTTCACGGGTCAAGGTTTTACGGGTAAGTTTCACGGGTAAGTTTCACGGGTATGTTTCACGGGTGACGTTTCACGAGTCTAGGTTTCACTGGTAAGTTTCACGGGTCAAGGTTTCACGGGTAAGTTTCACGGGTAAGTTTTACGGGTAAGTTTCACGGGTGACGTTTCACGGGTGACGTTTCACGGGTCTAGGTTTCACTGGTAAGTTTCACGGGTCAAGGTTTTACGGGTAAGTTTCACGGGTAAGTTTCACGGGTAAGTTTTACGGGTATGTTTTACAGGTGACGTTTCACGGGTCTAGGTTTCACTGGTAAGTTTCACGGGTCAAGGTTTCACGGGTAAGTTTCACGGGTAAGTTTCACGGGTATGTTTCACGGGTGACGTTTCACGGGTCTAGGTTTCACTGGAAAGTTTCACGGGTCAAGGTTTCACGGGTAAGTTTCACGGGTAAGTTTTACGGGTATGTTTCATGGGTGATGTTTCACGGGTCTAGGTTTCACTGGTAAGTTTCACGGGTCAAGGTTTCACGGGTAAGTTTCACGGGTATGTTTCACGAGTGACGTTTCACGGGTCTATGTTTCACTGGTAAGTTTCACGGGTCAAGGTTTCACGGGTAAGTTTCACGGGTAAGTTTCACGGGTATGTTTCACGGGTGACGTTTCACGGGTCTAGGTTTCACTGGTAAGTTTCACGGGTCAAGGTTTCACGGGTAAGTTTCACGGGTAAGTTTCACGGGTATGTTTCACGGGTGACGTTTCACGGGTCTAGGTTTCACTGGTAAGTTTTACGGGTCAAGGTTTCACGGGTAAGTTTCACGGGTAAGTTTCACGGGTATGTTTCACGGGTGACGTTTCACGGGTATAGGTTTCACTGGTAAGTTTCACGGGTCAAGGTTTCACGGGTAAGTTTCACGGGTATGTTTCACGGGTGACGTTTCACGGGTCTAGGTTTCACTGGTAAGTTTCACGGGTCAAGGTTTTACGGGTAAGTTTCACGGGTAAGTTTCACGGGTATGTTTCACGGGTCTAGGTTTCACTGGTAAGTTTCACGGGTCAAGGTTTCACGGGTAAGTTTCACGGGTAAGTTTTACGGGTAAGTTTCACGGGTGACGTTTCACGGGTGACGTTTCACGGGTCTAGGTTTCACTGGTAAGTTTCACGGGTCAAGGTTTCACGGGTAAGTTTCACGGGTAAGTTTCACGGGTATGTTTCACGGGTGACGTTTCACGGGTCTAGGTTTCACTGGAAAGTTTCACGGGTCAAGGTTTCACGGGTAAGTTTCACGGGTAAGTTTTACGGGTATGTTTTACAGGTGACGTTTCACGGGTCTAGGTTTCACTGGTAAGTTTCACGGGTCAAGGTTTCACGGGTAAGTTTCACGGGTAAGTTTCACGGGTATGTTTCACGGGTGACGTTTCACGGGTCTAGGTTTCACTGGTAAGCTTCACGGGTCAAGGTTTTACGGGTAAGTTTCACGGGTAAGTTTCACTGGTATGTTTCACGGGTGACGTTTCACGGGTCTAGGTTTCACTGGTAAGTTTCACGGGTCAAGGTTTCACGGGGAAGTTTCACGGGTAAGTTTCACGGGTATGTTTTACGGGTGACGTTTCACGGGTCTAGGTTTCACTGGTAAGTTTCACGGGTCAAGGTTTCACGGTTAAGTTTCACGGGTAAGTTTTACGGGTAAGTTTCACGGGTGACGTTTCACGGGTCTAGGTTTCACTGGTAAGTTTCACGTGTCAAGGTTTCACGGGTAAGTTTCACGGGTAAGTTTCACGGGTATGTTTCACGGGTGACGTTTCACGGGTCTAGGTGTCACTGGTAAGTTTCACGGGTCAAGGTTTCACGGGTAAATTTCACGGGTAAGTTTCACGGGTGACGTTTCACGGGTCTAGGTTTCACTGGTAAGTTTCACGGGTCAAGGTTTCACGGGTAAGTTTCACGGGTAAGTTTCACGGGTAAGTTTTACGGGTAAGTTTCACGGGTATGTTTCACGGGTGACGTTTCACGGGTTTAGGTTTCCCTGGTAAGTTTCACGGGTCAAAGTTTCACGGGTAAGTTTCACGGGTAAGTTTCACGGGTGACGTTTCACGGGTCTAGGTTTCACTGGTAAGTTTCACGGGTCAAGGTTTTACGGGTAAGTTTCACGGGTAAGTTTCACGGGTAAGTTTTACGGGTATGTTTTACAGGTGACGTTTCACGGGTCTAGGTTTCACTGGTAAGTTTCACGGGTCAAGGTTTCACGGGTAAGTTTCACGGGTAAGTTTTACGGGTATGTTTCACGGGTGACGTTTCACGGGTCTAGGTTTCACTGGAAAGTTTCACGGGTCAAGGTTTCACGGGTAAGTTTCACGGGTAAGTTTTACGGGTATGTTTCATGGGTGATGTTTCACGGGTCTAGGTTTCACTGGTAAGTTTCACGGGTCAAGGTTTCACGGGTAAGTTTCACGGGTAAGTTTTACGGGTAAGTTTCACGGGTGACGTTTCACGGGTCTAGGTTTCACTGGTAAGTTTCACGTGTCAAGGTTTCACGGGTAAGTTTCACGGGTAAGTTTCACGGGTATGTTTCACGGGTGACGTTTCACGGGTCTAGGTGTCACTGGTAAGTTTCACGGGTCAAGGTTTCACGGGTAAGTTTCACGGGTGACGTTTCACGGGTCTAGGTTTCACTGGTAAGTTTCACGGGTCAAGGTTTCACGGGTAAGTTTCACGGGTAAGTTTCACGGGTAAGTTTTACGGGTAAGTTTCACGGGTATGTTTCACGAGTGACGTTTCACGGGTCTATGTTTCACTGGTAAGTTTCACGGGTCAAGGTTTCACGGGTAAGTTTCACGGGTAAGTTTCACGGGTATGTTTCACGGGTGACGTTTCACGGGTATGTTTCACGGGTGACGTTTCACGGGTCTAGGTTTCACTGGTAAGTTTCACGGGTCAAGGTTTCACGGGTAAGTTTCACGGGTAAGTTTCACGGGTATGTTTCACGGGTGACGTTTCACGGGTCTAGGTTTCACTGGTAAGTTTCACGGGTCAAGGTTTCACGGGTAAGTTTCACGGGTAAGTTTCACGGGTGACGTTTCACGGGTCTAGGTTTCACTGGTAAGTTTCACGGGTCAAGGTTTTACGGGTAAGTTTCACGGGTAAGTTTCACGGGTATGTTTCACGGGTCTAGGTTTCACTGGTAAGTTTCACGGGTCAAGGTTTCACGGGTAAGTTTCACGGGAAGGTTTTACGGGTAAGTTTCACGGGTGACGTTTCACGGGTCTAGGTTTCACTGGTAAGTTTCACGGGTCAAGGTTTCACGGGTAAGTTTCACGGGTAAGTTTCACGGGTATGTTTTACGGGTGACGTTTCACGGGTCTAGGTTTCACTGGAAAGTTTCACGGGTCAAGGTTTCACGGGTAAGTTTTACGGGTATGTTTTACAGGTGACGTTTCACGGGTCTAGGTTTCACTGGTAAGTTTCACGGGTCAAGGTTTCACGGGTAAGTTTCACGGGTAAGTTTCACGGGTATGTTTCACGGGTGACGTTTCACGGGTCTAGGTTTCACTGGTAAGTTTCACGGGTCAAGGTTTCACGGGTAAATTTCACGGGTAAGTTTCACGGGTATGTTTCACGGGTGACGTTTCACGGGTCTAGGTTTCACTGGTAAGTTTCACGGGTCAAGGTTTCACGGCTAAGTTTCACGGGTAAGTTTCACTGGTATGTTTCACGGGTGACGTTTCACGGGTCTAGGTTTCACTGGTAAGTTTCACGGGTCAAGGTTTCACGGGGAAGTTTCACGGGTAAGTTTCACGGGTATGTTTTACGGGTGACGTTTCACGGGTCTAGGTTTCACTGGTAAGTTTCACGGGTCAAGGTTTCACGGGTAAGTTTCACGGGTCAAGGTTTCACGGGTAAGTTTTACGGGTATGTTTTACAGGTGACGTTTCACGGGTCTAGGTTTCACTGGTAAGTTTCACGGGTCAAGGTTTCACGGGTAAGTTTCACGGGTAAGTTTCACGGGTATGTTTCACGGGTGACGTTTCACGGGTCTAGGTTTCACTGGTAAGTTTCACGGGTCAAGGTTTCACGGGTAAATTTCACGGGTAAGTTTCACGGGTATGTTTCACGGGTGACGTTTCACGGGTCTAGGTTTCACTGGTAAGTTTCACGGGTCAAGGTTTCACGGGTAAGTTTCACGGGTAAGTTTCACTGGTATGTTTCACGGGTGACGTTTCACGGGTCTAGGTTTCACTGGTAAGTTTCACGGGTCAAGGTTTCACGGGGAAGTTTCACGGGTAAGTTTCACGGGTATGTTTTACGGGTGACGTTTCACGGGTCTAGGTTTCACTGGTAAGTTTCACGTGTCTAGGTTTCACGGGTAAGTTTCACGGGTAAGTTTCACGGGTATGTTTCACGGGTGACGTTTCACGGGTCTAGGTGTCACTGGTAAGTTTCACGGGTCAAGGTTTCACGGGTAAGTTTCACGGGTAAGTTTCACGGGTATGTTTCACGGGTGACGTTTCACGGGTCTAGGTTTCACTGGTAAGTTTCACGGGTCAAGGTTTCACGGGTAAGTTTTACGGGTAAGTTTCACGGGTATGTTTCACGGGTGACGTTTCACGGGTTTAGGTTTCCCTGGTAAGTTTCACGGGTCTAGGTTTCACTGGTAAGTTTCACGGGTCAAGGTATCACGGGTAAGTTTTACGGGTAAGTTTCACGGGTATGTTTCACGGGTGACGTTTCACGGGTTTAGGTTTCCCTGGTAAGTTTCACGGGTCAAAGTTTCACGGGTAAGTTTCACGGGTAAGTTTCACGGGTATGTTTCACGGGTGACGTTTCACGGGTCTAGGTTTCACTGGTAAGTTTCACGGGTCAAGGTTTTACGGGTAAGTTTCACGGGTAAGTTTCACGGGTATGTTTCACGGGTGACGTTTCACGAGTCTAGGTTTCACTGGTAAGTTTCACGGGTCAAGGTTTCACGGGTAAGTTTCACGGGTAAGTTTTACGGGTAAGTTTCACGGGTGACGTTTCACGGGTGACGTTTCACGGGTCTAGGTTTCACTGGTAAGTTTCACGGGTCAAGGTTTTACGGGTAAGTTTCACGGGTAAGTTTCACGGGTAAGTTTTACGGGTATGTTTTACAGGTGAAGTTTCACGGGTCTAGGTTTCACTGGTAAGTTTCACGGGTCAAGGTTTCACGGGTAAGTTTCACGGGTAAGTTTCACGGGTATGTTTCACGGGTGACGTTTCACGGGTCTAGGTTTCACTGGAAAGTTTCACGGGTCAAGGTTTCACGGGTAAGTTTCACGGGTAAGTTTTACGGGTATGTTTCATGGGTGATGTTTCACGGGTCTAGGTTTCACTGGTAAGTTTCACGGGTCAAGGTTTCACGGGTAAGTTTCACGGGTATGTTTCACGAGTGACGTTTCAAGGGTCTATGTTTCACTGGTAAGTTTCACGGGTCAAGGTTTCACGGGTAAGTTTCACGGGTAAGTTTCACGGGTATGTTTCACGGGTGACGTTTCACGGGTCTAGGTTTCACTGGTAAGTTTCACGGGTCAAGGTTTCACGGGTAAGTTTCACGGGTAAGTTTCACGGGTATGTTTCACGGGTGACGTTTCACGGGTCTAGGTTTCACTGGTAAGTTTCACGGGTCAAGGTTTCACGGGTAAGTTTCACGGGTAAGTTTCACGGGTATGTATCACGGGTGACGTTTCACGGGTCTAGGTTTCACTGGTAAGTTTCACGGGTCAAGGTTTCACGGGTAAGTTTCACGGGTATGTTTCACGGGTGACGTTTCACGGGTCTAGGTTTCACTGGTAAGTTTCACGGGTCAAGGTTTTACGGGTAAGTTTCACGGGTAAGTTTCACGGGTATGTTTCACGAGTCTAGGTTTCACTGGTAAGTTTCACGGGTCAAGGTTTCACGGGTAAGTTTCACGGGTAAGTTTTACGGGTAAGTTTCACGGGTGACGTTTCACGGGTGACGTTTCACGGGTCTATGTTTCACTGGTAAGTTTCACGGGTCAAGGTTTCACGGGTAAGTTTCACGGGTAAGTTTCACGGGTGACGTTTCACGGGTCTAGGTTTCACTGGTAAGTTTCACGGGTCAAGGTTTTACGGGTAAGTTTCACGGGTAAGTTTCACGGGTATGTTTCACGGGTCTAGGTTTCACTGGTAAGTTTCACGGGTCAAGGTTTCACGGGTAAGTTTCACGGGAAGGTTTTACGGGTAAGTTTCACGGGTGACGTTTCACGGGTGACGTTTCACGGGTCTAGGTTTCACTGGTAAGTTTCACGGGTCAAGGTTTCACGGGTAAGTTTCACGGGTAAGTTTCACGGGTATGTTTTACGGGTGACGTTTCACGGGTCTAGGTTTCACTGGAAAGTTTCACGGGTCAAGGTTTCACGGGTAAGTTTTACGGGTATGTTTTACAGGTGACGTTTCACGGGTCTAGGTTTCACTGGTAAGTTTCACGGGTCAAGGTTTCACGGGTAAGTTTCACGGGTAAGTTTCACGGGTATGTTTCACGGGTGACGTTTCACGGGTCTAGGTTTCACTGGTAAGTTTCACGGGTCAAGGTTTCACGGGTAAATTTCACGGGTAAGTTTCACGGGTATGTTTCACGGGTGACGTTTCACGGGTCTAGGTTTCACTGGTAAGTTTCACGGGTCAAGGTTTCACGGGTAAGTTTCACGGGTAAGTTTCACTGGTATGTTTCACGGGTGACGTTTCACGGGTCTAGGTTTCACTGGTAAGTTTCACGGGTCAAGGTTTCACGGGGAAGTTTCACGGGTAAGTTTCACGGGTATGTTTTACGGGTGACGTTTCACGGGTCTAGGTTTCACTGGTAAGTTTCACGGGTCAAGGTTTCACGGGTAAGTTTCACGGGTCAAGGTTTCACGGGTAAGTTTTACGGGTATGTTTTACAGGTGACGTTTCACGGGTCTAGGTTTCACTGGTAAGTTTCACGGGTCAAGGTTTCACGGGTAAGTTTCACGGGTAAGTTTCACGGGTATGTTTCACGGGTGACGTTTCACGGGTCTAGGTTTCACTGGTAAGTTTCACGGGTCAAGGTTTCACGGGTAAATTTCACGGGTAAGTTTCACGGGTATGTTTCACGGGTGACGTTTCACGGGTCTAGGTTTCACTGGTAAGTTTCACGGGTCAAGGTTTCACGGGTAAGTTTCACGGGTAAGTTTCACTGGTATGTTTCACGGGTGACGTTTCACGGGTCTAGGTTTCACTGGTAAGTTTCACGGGTCAAGGTTTCACGGGGAAGTTTCACGGGTAAGTTTCACGGGTATGTTTTACGGGTGACGTTTCACGGGTCTAGGTTTCACTGGTAAGTTTCACGTGTCTAGGTTTCACGGGTAAGTTTCACGGGTAAGTTTCACGGGTATGTTTCACGGGTGACGTTTCACGGGTCTAGGTGTCAGTGGTAAGTTTCACGGGTCAAGGTTTCACGGGTAAGTTTCACGGGTAAGTTTCACGGGTATGTTTCACGGGTGACGTTTCACGGGTCTAGGTTTCACTGGTAAGTTTCACGGGTCAAGGTTTCACGGGTAAGTTTCACGGGTAAGTTTTACGGGTAAGTTTCACGGGTCAAGGTATCACGGGTAAGTTTTACGGGTAAGTTTCACGGGTATGTTTCACGGGTGACGTTTCACGGGTTTAGGTTTCCCTGGTAAGTTTCACGGGTCTAGGTTTCACTGGTAAGTTTCACGGGTCAAGGTATCACGGGTAAGTTTTACGGGTAAGTTTCACGGGTATGTTTCACGGGTGACGTTTCACGGGTTTAGGTTTCCCTGGTAAGTTTCACGGGTCAAAGTTTCACGGGTAAGTTTCACGGGTAAGTTTCACGGGTATGTTTCACGGGTGACGTTTCACGGGTCTAGGTTTCACTGGTAAGTTTCACGGGTCAAGGTTTTACGGGTAAGTTTCACGGGTAAGTTTCACGGGTATGTTTCACGGGTGACGTTTCACGAGTCTAGGTTTCACTGGTAAGTTTCACGGGTCAAGGTTTCACGGGTAAGTTTCACGGGTAAGTTTTACGGGTAAGTTTCACGGGTGACGTTTCACGGGTGACGTTTCACGGGTCTAGGTTTCACTGGTAAGTTTCACGGGTCAAGGTTTTACGGGTAAGTTTCACGGGTAAGTTTCACGGGTAAGTTTTACGGGTATGTTTTACAGGTGAAGTTTCACGGGTCTAGGTTTCACTGGTAAGTTTCACGGGTCAAGGTTTCACGGGTAAGTTTCACGGGTAAGTTTCACGGGTATGTTTCACGGGTGACGTTTCACGGGTCTAGGTTTCACTGGAAAGTTTCACGGGTCAAGGTTTCACGGGTAAGTTTCACGGGTAAGTTTTACGGGTATGTTTCATGGGTGATGTTTCACGGGTCTAGGTTTCACTGGTAAGTTTCACGGGTCAAGGTTTCACGGGTAAGTTTCACGGGTATGTTTCACGAGTGACGTTTCAAGGGTCTATGTTTCACTGGTAAGTTTCACGGGTCAAGGTTTCACGGGTAAGTTTCACGGGTAAGTTTCACGGGTATGTTTTACGGGTGACGTTTCACGGGTCTAGGTTTCACTGGTAAGTTTCACGGGTCAAGGTTTCACGGGTAAGTTTCACGGGTAAGTTTCACGGGTATGTTTCACGGGTGACGTTTCACGGGTCTAGGTTTCACTGGTAAGTTTCACGGGTCAAGGTTTCACGGGTAAGTTTCACGGGTAAGTTTCACGGGTATGTTTCACGGGTGACGTTTCACGGGTCTAGGTTTCACTGGTAAGTTTCACGGGTCAAGGTTTCACGGGTAAGTTTCACGGGTATGTTTCACGGGTGACGTTTCACGGGTCTAGGTTTCACTGGTAAGTTTCACGGGTCAAGGTTTTACGGGTAAGTTTCACGGGTAAGTTTCACGGGTATGTTTCACGAGTCTAGGTTTCACTGGTAAGTTTCACGGGTCAAGGTTTCACGGGTAAGTTTCACGGGTAAGTTTTACGGGTAAGTTTCACGGGTGACGTTTCACGGGTGACGTTTCACGGGTCTATGTTTCACTGGTAAGTTTCACGGGTCAAGGTTTCACGGGTAAGTTTCACGGGTAAGTTTCACGGGTGACGTTTCACGGGTCTAGGTTTCACTGGTAAGTTTCACGGGTCAAGGTTTTACGGGTAAGTTTCACGGGTAAGTTTCACGGGTATGTTTCACGGGTCTAGGTTTCACTGGTAAGTTTCACGGGTCAAGGTTTCACGGGTAAGTTTCACGGGAAGGTTTTACGGGTAAGTTTCACGGGTGACTTTTCACGGGTGACGTTTCACGGGTCTAGGTTTCACTGGTAAGTTTCACGGGTCAAGGTTTCACGGGTAAGTTTCACGGGTAAGTTTCACGGGTATGTTTTACGGGTGACGTTTCACGGGTCTAGGTTTCACTGGAAAGTTTCACGGGTCAAGGTTTCACGGGTAAGTTTTACGGGTATGTTTTACAGGTGACGTTTCACGGGTCTAGGTTTCACTGGTAAGTTTCACGGGTCAAGGTTTCACGGGTAAGTTTCACGGGTAAGTTTCACGGGTATGTTTCACGGGTGACGTTTCACGGGTCTAGGTTTCACTGGTAAGTTTCACGGGTCAAGGTTTCACGGGTAAATTTCACGGGTAAGTTTCACGGGTATGTTTCACGGGTGACGTTTCACGGGTCTAGGTTTCACTGGTAAGTTTCACGGGTCAAGGTTTCACGGGTAAGTTTCACGGGTAAGTTTCACTGGTATGTTTCACGGGTGACGTTTCACGGGTCTAGGTTTCACTGGTAAGTTTCACGGGTCAAGGTTTCACGGGGAAGTTTCACGGGTAAGTTTCACGGGTATGTTTTACGGGTGACGTTTCACGGGTCTAGGTTTCACTGGTAAGTTTCACGGGTCAAGGTTTCACGGGTAAGTTTCACGGGTCAAGGTTTCACGGGTAAGTTTTACGGGTATGTTTTACAGGTGACGTTTCACGGGTCTAGGTTTCACTGGTAAGTTTCACGGGTCAAGGTTTCACGGGTAAGTTTCACGGGTAAGTTTCACGGGTATGTTTCACGGGTGACGTTTCACGGGTCTAGGTTTCACTGGTAAGTTTCACGGGTCAAGGTTTCACGGGTAAATTTCACGGGTAAGTTTCACGGGTATGTTTCACGGGTGACGTTTCACGGGTCTAGGTTTCACTGGTAAGTTTCACGGGTCAAGGTTTCACGGGTAAGTTTCACGGGTAAGTTTCACTGGTATGTTTCACGGGTGACGTTTCACGGGTCTAGGTTTCACTGGTAAGTTTCACGGGTCAAGGTTTCACGGGGAAGTTTCACGGGTAAGTTTCACGGGTATGTTTTACGGGTGACGTTTCACGGGTCTAGGTTTCACTGGTAAGTTTCACGTGTCTAGGTTTCACGGGTAAGTTTCACGGGTAAGTTTCACGGGTATGTTTCACGGGTGACGTTTCACGGGTCTAGGTGTCAGTGGTAAGTTTCACGGGTCAAGGTTTCACGGGTAAGTTTCACGGGTAAGTTTCACGGGTATGTTTCACGGGTGACGTTTCACGGGTCTAGGTTTCACTGGTAAGTTTCACGGGTCAAGGTTTCACGGGTAAGTTTCACGGGTAAGTTTTACGGGTAAGTTTCACGGGTCAAGGTATCACGGGTAAGTTTTACGGGTAAGTTTCACGGGTATGTTTCACGGGTGACGTTTCACGGGTTTAGGTTTCCCTGGTAAGTTTCACGGGTCTAGGTTTCACTGGTAAGTTTCACGGGTCAAGGTATCACGGGTAAGTTTTACGGGTAAGTTTCACGGGTATGTTTCACGGGTGACGTTTCACGGGTTTAGGTTTCCCTGGTAAGTTTCACGGGTCAAAGTTTCACGGGTAAGTTTCACGGGTAAGTTTCACGGGTATGTTTCACGGGTGACGCTTCACGGGTCTAGGTTTCACTGGTAAGTTTCACGGGTCAAGGTTTTACGGGTAAGTTTCACGGGTAAGTTTCACGGGTATGTTTCACGGGTGACGTTTCACGAGTCTAGGTTTCACTGGTAAGTTTCACGGGTCAAGGTTTCACGGGTAAGTTTCACGGGTAAGTTTTACGGGTAAGTTTCACGGGTGACGTTTCACGGGTGACGTTTCACGGGTCTAGGTTTCACTGGTAAGTTTCACGGGTCAAGGTTTTACGGGTAAGTTTCACGGGTAAGTTTCACGGGTAAGTTTTACGGGTATGTTTTACAGGTGAAGTTTCACGGGTCTAGGTTTCACTGGTAAGTTTCACGGGTCAAGGTTTCACGGGTAAGTTTCACGGGTAAGTTTCACGGGTATGTTTCACGGGTGACGTTTCACGGGTCTAGGTTTCACTGGAAAGTTTCACGGGTCAAGGTTTCACGGGTAAGTTTCACGGGTAAGTTTTACGGGTATGTTTCATGGGTGATGTTTCACGGGTCTAGGTTTCACTGGTAAGTTTCACGGGTCAAGGTTTCACGGGTAAGTTTCACGGGTATGTTTCACGAGTGACGTTTCAAGGGTCTATGTTTCACTGGTAAGTTTCACGGGTCAAGGTTTCACGGGTAAGTTTAACGGGTAAGTTTCACGGGTATGTTTTACGGGTGACGTTTCACGGGTCTAGGTTTCACTGGTAAGTTTCACGGGTCAAGGTTTCACGGGTAAGTTTCACGGGTAAGTTTCACGGGTATGTTTCACGGGTGACGTTTCACGGGTCTAGGTTTCACTGGTAAGTTTCACGGGTCAAGGTTTCACGGGTAAGTTTCACGGGTAAGTTTCACGGGTATGTTTCACGGGTGACGTTTCACGGGTCTAGGTTTCACTGGTAAGTTTCACGGGTCAAGGTTTCACGGGTAAGTTTCACGGGTATGTTTCACGGGTGACGTTTCACGGGTCTAGGTTTCACTGGTAAGTTTCACGGGTCAAGGTTTTACGGGTAAGTTTCACGGGTAAGTTTCACGGGTATGTTTCACGGGTCTAGGTTTCACTGGTAAGTTTCACGGGTCAAGGTTTCACGGGTAAGTTTCACGGGTAAGTTTTACGGGTAAGTTTCACGGGTGACGTTTCACGGGTGACGTTTCACGGGTCTATGTTTCACTGGTAAGTTTCACGGGTCAAGGTTTCACGGGTAAGTTTCACGGGTAAGTTTCACGGGTATGTTTCACGGGTGACGTTTCACGGGTCTAGGTTTCACTGGTAAGTTTCACGGGTCAAGGTTTCACGGGTAAGTTTCACGGGTAAGTTTCACGGGTATGTTTCACGGGTGACGTTTCACGGGTCTAGGTTTCACTGGTAAGTTTCACGGGTCAAGGTTTCACGGGTAAGTTTCACGGGTAAGTTTCACGGGTATGTTTCACGGGTGACGTTTCACGGGTCTAGGTTTCACTGGTAAGTTTCACGGGTCAAGGTTTCACGGGTAAGTTTCACGGGTAAGTTTCACGGGTGACGTTTCACGGGTCTAGGTTTCACTGGTAAGTTTCACGGGTCAAGGTTTTACGGGTAAGTTTCACGGGTAAGTTTCACGGGTATGTTTCACGGGTCTAGGTTTCACTGGTAAGTTTCACGGGTCAAGGTTTCACGGGTAAGTTTCACGGGAAGGTTTTACGGGTAAGTTTCACGGGTGACGTTTCACGGGTGACGTTTCACGGGTGACGTTTCACGGGTCTAGGTTTCACTGGTAAGTTTCACGGGTCAAGGTTTCACGGGTAAGTTTCACGGGTAAGTTTCACGGGTATGTTTTACGGGTGACGTTTTACGGGTCTAGGTTTCACTGGAAAGTTTCACGGGTCAAGGTTTCACGGGTAAGTTTTACGGGTATGTTTTACAGGTGACGTTTCACGGGTCTAGGTTTCACTGGTAAGTTTCACGGGTCAAGGTTTCACGGGTAAGTTTCACGGGTAAGTTTCACGGGTATGTTTCACGGGTGACGTTTCACGGGTCTAGGTGTCACTGGTAAGTTTCACGGGTCAAGGTTTCACGGGTAAGTTTCACGGGTAAGTTTCACGGGTATGTTTCACGGGTGACGTTTCACGGGTCTAGGTTTCACTGGTAAGTTTCACGGGTCAAGGTTTCACGGGTAAGTTTCACGGGTAAGTTTTACGGGTAAGTTTCACGGGTCAAGGTATCACGGGTAAGTTTTACGGGTAAGTTTCACGGGTATGTTTCACGGGTGACGTTTCACGGGTTTAGGTTTCCCTGGTAAGTTTCACGGGTCTAGGTTTCACTGGTAAGTTTCACGGGTCAAGGTATCACGGGTAAGTTTTACGGGTAAGTTTCACGGGTATGTTTCACGGGTGACGTTTCACGGGTTTAGGTTTCCCTGGTAAGTTTCACGGGTCAAAGTTTCACGGGTAAGTTTCACGGGTAAGTTTCACGGGTATGTTTCACGGGTGACGTTTCACGGGTCTAGGTTTCACTGGTAAGTTTCACGGGTCAAGGTTTTACGGGTAAGTTTCACGGGTAAGTTTCACGGGTATGTTTCACGGGTGACGTTTCACGAGTCTAGGTTTCACTGGTAAGTTTCACGGGTCAAGGTTTCACGGGTAAGTTTCACGGGTAAGTTTTACGGGTAAGTTTCACGGGTGACGTTTCACGGGTGACGTTTCACGGGTCTAGGTTTCACTGGTAAGTTTCACGGGTCAAGGTTTTACGGGTAAGTTTCACGGGTAAGTTTCACGGGTAAGTTTTACGGGTATGTTTTACAGGTGAAGTTTCACGGGTCTAGGTTTCACTGGTAAGTTTCACGGGTCAAGGTTTCACGGGTAAGTTTCACGGGTAAGTTTCACGGGTATGTTTCACGGGTGACGTTTCACGGGTCTAGGTTTCACTGGAAAGTTTCACGGGTCAAGGTTTCACGGGTAAGTTTCACGGGTAAGTTTTACGGGTATGTTTCATGGGTGATGTTTCACGGGTCTAGGTTTCACTGGTAAGTTTCACGGGTCAAGGTTTCACGGGTAAGTTTCACGGGTATGTTTCACGAGTGACGTTTCAAGGGTCTATGTTTCACTAGTAAGTTTCACGGGTCAAGGTTTCACGGGTAAGTTTCACGGGTAAGTTTCACGGGTATGTTTCACGGGTGACGTTTCACGGGTCTAGGTTTCACTGGTAAGTTTCACGGGTCAAGGTTTCACGGCTAAGTTTCACGGGTAAGTTTCACGGGTATGTTTCACGGGTGACGTTTCACGGGTCTAGGTTTCACTGGTAAGTTTCACGGGTCAAGGTTTCACGGGTAAGTTTCACGGGTAAGTTTCACGGGTATGTTTCACGGGTGACGTTTCACGGGTCTAGGTTTCACTGGTAAGTTTCACGGGTCAAGGTTTCACGGGTAAGTTTCACGGGTATGTTTTACGGGTGACGTTTCACGGGTCTAGGTTTCACTGGTAAGTTTCACGGGTCAAGGTTTTACGGGTAAGTTTCACGGGTAAGTTTCACGGGTATGTTTCACGGGTCTAGGTTTCACTGGTAAGTTTCACGGGTCAAGGTTTCACGGGTAAGTTTCACGGGTAAGTTTTACGGGTAAGTTTCACGCGTGACGTTTCACGGGTTACGTTTCACGGGTCTAGGTTTCACTGGTAAGTTTCACGGGTCAAGGTTTCACGGGTAAGTTTCACGGGTAAGTTTCACGGGTATGTTTCACGGGTGACGTTTCACGGGTCTAGGTTTCACTGGAAAGTTTCACGGGTCAAGGTTTCACGGGTAAGTTTTACGGGTATGTTTTACAGGTGACGTTTCACGGGTCTAGGTTTCACTGGTAAGTTTCACGGGTCAAGGTTTCACGGGTAAGTTTCACGGGTAAGTTTCACGGGTATGTTTCACGGGTGACGTTTCACGGGTCTAGGTTTCACTGGTAAGCTTCACGGGTCAAGGTTTCACGGGTAAATTTCACGGGTAAGTTTCACGGGTATGTTTCACGGGTGACGTTTCACGGGTCTAGGTTTCACTGGTAAGTTTCACGGGTCAAGGTTTCACGGGTAAGTTTCACGGGTAAGTTTCACTGGTATGTTTCACGGGTGACGTTTCACGGGTCTAGGTTTCACTGGTAAGTTTCACGGGTCAAGGTTTCACGGGGAAGTTTCACGGGTAAGTTTCACGGGTATGTTTTACGGGTGACGTTTCACGGGTCTAGGTTTCACTGGTAAGTTTCACGGGTCAAGGTTTCACGGGTAAGTTTCACGGGTAAGTTTTACGGGTAAGTTTCACGGGTGACGTTTCACGGGTCTAGGTTTCACTGGTAAGTTTCACGTGTCAAGGTTTCACGGGTAAGTTTCACGGGTAAGTTTCACGGGTATGTTTCACGGGTGACGTTTCACGGGTCTAGGTGTCACTGGTAAGTTTCACGGGTCAAGGTTTCACGGGTAAGTTTCACGGGTAAGTTTCACGGGTGACGTTTCACGGGTCTAGGTTTCACTGGTAAGTTTCACGGGTCAAGGTTTCACGGGTAAGTTTCACGTGTAAGTTTCACGGGTAAGTTTTACGGGTAAGTTTCACGGGTATGTTTCACGGGTGACGTTTCACGGGTTTAGGTTTCCCTGGTAAGTTTCACGGGTCAAAGTTTCACGGGTAAGTTTCACGGGTAAGTTTCACGGGTATGTTTCACGGGTGACGTTTCACGGGTCTAGGTTTCACTGGTAAGTTTCACGGGTCAAGGTTTTACGGGTAAGTTTCACGGGTGAGTTTCACGGGTAAGTTTTACGGGTATGTTTTACAGGTGACGTTTCACGGGTCTAGGTTTCACTGGTAAGTTTCACGGGTCAAGGTTTCACGGGTAAGTTTCACGGGTAAGTTTCACGGGTATGTTTCACGGGTGACGTTTCACGGGTCTAGGTTTCACTGGAAAGTTTCACGGGTCAAGGTTTTACGGGTAAGTTTCACGGGTAAGTTTTACGGGTATGTTTCATGGGTGATGTTTCACGGGTCTAGGTTTCACTGGTAAGTTTCACGGGTCAAGGTTTCACGGGTAAGTTTCACGGGTATGTTTCACGAGTGACGTTTCACGGGTCTATGTTTCACTGGTAAGTTTCACGGGTAAGTTTCACGGGTATGTTTCACGGGTGACGTTTCACGGGTCTAGGTTTCACTGGTAAGTTTCACGGGTCAAGGTTTCACGGGTAAGTTTCACGGGTAAGTTTCACGGGTATGTTTCACGGGTGACGTTTCACGGGTCTAGGTTTCACTGGTAAGTTTCACGGGTCAAGGTTTCACGGGTAAGTTTCACGGGTAAGTTTCACGGGTATGTTTCACGGGTGACGTTTCACGGGTCTAGGTTTCACTGGTAAGTTTCACGGGTCAAGGTTTCACGGGTAAGTTTCACGGGTATGTTTCACGGGTGACGTTTCACGGGTCTAGGTTTCACTGGTAAGTTTCACGGGTCAAGGTTTTACGGGTAAGTTTCACGGGTAAGTTTCACGGGTATGTTTCACGGGTCTAGGTTTCACTGGTAAGTTTCACGGGTCAAGGTTTCACGGGTAAGTTTCACGGGTAAGTTTTACGGGTAAGTTTCACGGGTGACGTTTCACGGGTGACGTTTCACGGGTCTAGGTTTCACTGGTAAGTTTCACGGTTCAAGGTTTCACGGGTAAGTTTCACGGGTAAGTTTCACGGGTATGTTTCACGGGTGACGTTTCACGGGTCTAGGTTTCACTGGAAAGTTTCACGGGTCAAGGTTTCACGGGTAAGTTTCACGGGTAAGTTTTACGGGTATGTTTTACAGGTGACGTTTCACGGGTCTAGGTTTCACTGGTAAGTTTCACGGGTCAAGGTTTCACGGGTAAGTTTCACGGGTAAGTTTCACGGGTATGTTTCACGGGTGACGTTTCACGGGTCTAGGTTTCACTGGTAAGCTTCACGGGTCAAGGTTTCACGGGTAAATTTCACGGGTAAGTTTCACGGGTATGTTTCACGGGTGACGTTTCACGGGTCTAGGTTTCACTGGTAAGTTTTACGGGTCAAGGTTTCACGGGTAAGTTTCACGGGTAAGTTTCACTGGTATGTTTCACGGGTGACGTTTCACGGGTCTAGGTTTCACTGGTAAGTTTCACGGGTCAAGGTTTCACGGGGAAGTTTCACGGGTAAGTTTCACGGGTATGTTTTACGGGTGACGTTTCACGGGTCTAGGTTTCACTGGTAAGTTTCACGGGTCAAGGTTTCACGGGTAAGTTTCACGGGTAAGTTTTACGGGTAAGTTTCACGGGTGACGTTTCACGGGTCTAGGTTTCACTGGTAAGTTTCACGTGTCAAGGTTTCACGGGTAAGTTTCACGGGTAAGTTTCACGGGTATGTTTCACGGGTGACGTTTCACGGGTCTAGGTGTCACTGGTAAGTTTCACGGGTCAAGGTTTCACGGGTAAGTTTCACGGGTAAGTTTCACGGGTGACGTTTCACGGGTCTAGGTTTCACTGGTAAGTTTCACGGGTCAAGGTTTTACGGGTAAGTTTCACGGGTAAGTTTCACGGGTAAGTTTTACGGGTAAGTTTCACGGGTATGTTTCACGGGTGACGTTTCACGGGTTTAGGTTTCCCTGGTAAGTTTCACGGGTCAAAGTTTCACGGGTAAGTTTCACGGGTAAGTTTCACGGGTATGTTTCACGGGTGACGTTTCACGGGTCTAGGTTTCACTGGTAAGTTTCACGGGTCAAGGTTTTACGGGTAAGTTTCACGGGTAAGTTTCACGGGTATGTTTCACGGGTGACGTTTCACGAGTCTAGGTTTCACTGGTAAGTTTCACGGGTCAAGGTTTCACGGGTAAGTTTCACGGGTAAGTTTTACGGGTAAGTTTCACGGGTGACGTTTCACGGGTGACGTTTCACGGGTCTAGGTTTCACTGGTAAGTTTCACGGGTCAAGGTTTTACGGGTAAGTTTCACGGGTAAGTTTCACGGGTAAGTTTTACGGGTATGTTTTACAGGTGACGTTTCACGGGTCTAGGTTTCACTGGTAAGTTTCACGGGTCAAGGTTTCACGGGTAAGTTTCACGGGTAAGTTTCACGGGTATGTTTCACGGGTGACGTTTCACGGGTCTAGGTTTCACTGGAAAGTTTCACGGGTCAAGGTTTCACGGGTAAGTTTCACGGGTAAGTTTTACGGGTATGTTTCATGGGTGATGTTTCACGGGTCTAGGTTTCACTGGTAAGTTTCACGGGTCAAGGTTTCACGGGTAAGTTTCACGGGTATGTTTCACGAGTGACGTTTCACGGGTCTATGTTTCACTGGTAAGTTTCACGGGTCAAGGTTTCACGGGTAAGTTTCACGGGTAAGTTTCACGGGTATGTTTCACGGGTGACGTTTCACGGGTCTAGGTTTCACTGGTAAGTTTCACGGGTCAAGGTTTCACGGGTAAGTTTCACGGGTAAGTTTCACGGGTATGTTTCACGGGTGACGTTTCACGGGTCTAGGTTTCACTGGTAAGTTTTACGGGTCAAGGTTTCACGGGTAAGTTTCACGGGTAAGTTTCACGGGTATGTTTCACGGGTGACGTTTCACGGGTCTAGGTTTCACTGGTAAGTTTCACGGGTCAAGGTTTCACGGGTAAGTTTCACGGGTATGTTTCACGGGTGACGTTTCACGGGTCTAGGTTTCACTGGTAAGTTTCACGGGTCAAGGTTTTACGGGTAAGTTTCACGGGTAAGTTTCACGGGTATGTTTCACGGGTCTAGGTTTCACTGGTAAGTTTCACGGGTCAAGGTTTCACGGGTAAGTTTCACGGGTAAGTTTTACGGGTAAGTTTTACGGGTGACGTTTCACGGGTGACGTTTCACGGGTCTAGGTTTCACTGGTAAGTTTCACGGGTCAAGGTTTCACGGGTAAGTTTCACGGGTAAGTTTCACGGGTATGTTTCACGGGTGACGTTTCACGGGTCTAGGTTTCACTGGAAAGTTTCACGGGTCAAGGTTTCACGGGTAAGTTTCACGGGTAAGTTTTACGGGTATGTTTTACAGGTGACGTTTCACGGGTCTAGGTTTCACTGGTAAGTTTCACGGGTCAAGGTTTCACGGGTAAGTTTCACGGGTAAGTTTCACGGGTATGTTTCACGGGTGACGTTTCACGGGTCTAGGTTTCACTGGTAAGCTTCACGGGTCAAGGTTTTACGGGTAAGTTTCACGGGTAAGTTTCACTGGTATGTTTCACGGGTGACGTTTCACGGGTCTTGGTTTCACTGGTAAGTTTCACGGGTCAAGGTTTCACGGGGAAGTTTCACGGGTAAGTTTCACGGGTATGTTTTACGGGTGACGTTTTACGGGTCTAGGTTTCACTGGTAAGTTTCACGGGTCAAGGTTTCACGGGTAAGTTTCACGGGTAAGTTTTACGGGTAAGTTTCACGGGTGACGTTTCACGGGTCTAGGTTTCACTGGTAAGTTTCACGTGTCAAGGTTTCACGGGTAAGTTTCACGGGTAAGTTTCACGGGTATGTTTCACGGGTGACGTTTCACGGGTCTAGGTGTCACTGGTAAGTTTCACGGGTCAAGGTTTCACGGGTAAGTTTCACGGGTAAGTTTCACGGGTGACGTTTCACGGGTCTAGGTTTCACTGGTAAGTTTCACGGGTCAAGGTTTCACGGGTAAGTTTCACGGGTAAGTTTCACGGGTAAGTTTTACGGGTAAGTTTCACGGGTATGTTTCACGGGTGACGTTTCACGGGTTTAGGTTTCCCTGGTAAGTTTCACGGGTCAAAGTTTCACGGGTAAGTTTCACGGGTAAGTTTCACGGGTATGTTTCACGGGTGACGTTTCACGGGTCTAGGTTTCACTGGTAAGTTTCACGGGTCAAGGTTTTACGGGTAAGTTTCACGGGTAAGTTTCACGGGTATGTTTCACGGGTGACGTTTCACGAGTCTAGGTTTCACTGGTAAGTTTCACGGGTCAAGGTTTCACGGGTAAGTTTCACGGGTAAGTTTTACGGGTAAGTTTCACGGGTGACGTTTCACGGGTGACGTTTCACGGGTCTAGGTTTCACTGGTAAGTTTCACGGGTCAAGGTTTTACGGGTAAGTTTCACGGGTAAGTTTCACGGGTAAGTTTTACGGGTATGTTTTACAGGTGACGTTTCACGGGTCTAGGTTTCACTGGTAAGTTTCACGGGTCAAGGTTTCACGGGTAAGTTTCACGGGTAAGTTTCACGGGTATGTTTCACGGGTGACGTTTCACGGGTCTAGGTTTCACTGGAAAGTTTCACGGGTCAAGGTTTCACGGGTAAGTTTCACGGGTAAGTTTTACGGGTATGTTTCATGGGTGATGTTTCACGGGTCTAGGTTTCACTGGTAAGTTTCACGGGTCAAGGTTTCACGGGTAAGTTTCACGGGTATGTTTCACGAGTGACGTTTCACGGGTCTATGTTTCACTGGTAAGTTTCACGGGTCAAGGTTTCACGGGTAAGTTTCACGGGTAAGTTTCACGGGTATGTTTCACGGGTGACGTTTCACGGGTCTAGGTTTCACTGGTAAGTTTCACGGGTCAAGGTTTCACGGGTAAGTTTCACGGGTAAGTTTCACGGGTATGTTTCACGGGTGACGTTTCACGGGTCTAGGTTTCACTGGTAAGTTTCACGGGTCAAGGTTTCACGGGTAAGTTTCACGGGTAAGTTTCACGGGTATGTTTCACGGGTGACGTTTCACGGGTCTAGGTTTCACTGGTAAGTTTCACGGGTCAAGGTTTCACGGGTAAGTTTCACGGGTAAGTTTCACGGGTGACGTTTCACGGGTCTAGGTTTCACTGGTAAGTTTCACGGGTCAAGGTTTTACGGGTAAGTTTCACGGGTAAGTTTCACGGGTATGTTTCACGGGTCTAGGTTTCACTGGTAAGTTTCACGGGTCAAGGTTTCACGGGTAAGTTTCACGGGTAAGTTTTACGGGTAAGTTTCACGGGTGACGTTTCACGGGTGACGTTTCACGGGTCTATGTTTCACTGGTAAGTTTCACGGGTAAGTTTCACGGGTATGTTTCACGGGTGACGTTTCACGGGTCTAGGTTTCACTGGTAAGTTTCACGGGTCAAGGTTTCACGGGTAAGTTTCACGGGTAAGTTTCACGGGTATGTTTCACGGGTGACGTTTCACGGGTCTAGGTTTCACTGGTAAGTTTCACGGGTCAAGGTTTCACGGGTAAGTTTCACGGGTAAGTTTCACGGGTATGTTTCACGGGTGACGTTTCACGGGTCTAGGTTTCACTGGTAAGTTTCACGGGTCAAGGTTTCACGGGTAAGTTTCACGGGTATGTTTCACGGGTGACGTTTCACGGGTCTAGGTTTCACTGGTAAGTTTCACGGGTCAAGGTTTTACGGGTAAGTTTCACGGGTAAGTTTCACGGGTATGTTTCACGGGTCTAGGTTTCACTGGTAAGTTTCACGGGTCAAGGTTTCACGGGTAAGTTTCACGGGTAAGTTTTACGGGTAAGTTTCACGGGTGACGTTTCACGGGTGACGTTTCACGGGTCTAGGTTTCACTGGTAAGTTTCACGGTTCAAGGTTTCACGGGTAAGTTTCACGGGTAAGTTTCACGGGTATGTTTCACGGGTGACGTTTCACGGGTCTAGGTTTCACTGGAAAGTTTCACGGGTCAAGGTTTCACGGGTAAGTTTCACGGGTAAGTTTTACGGGTATGTTTTACAGGTGACGTTTCACGGGTCTAGGTTTCACTGGTAAGTTTCACGGGTCAAGGTTTCACGGGTAAGTTTCACGGGTAAGTTTCACGGGTATGTTTCACGGGTGACGTTTCACGGGTCTAGGTTTCACTGGTAAGCTTCACGGGTCAAGGTTTCACGGGTAAATTTCACGGGTAAGTTTCACGGGTATGTTTCACGGGTGACGTTTCACGGGTCTAGGTTTCACTGGTAAGTTTTACGGGTCAAGGTTTCACGGGTAAGTTTCACGGGTAAGTTTCACTGGTATGTTTCACGGGTGACGTTTCACGGGTCTAGGTTTCACTGGTAAGTTTCACGGGTCAAGGTTTCACGGGGAAGTTTCACGGGTAAGTTTCACGGGTATGTTTTACGGGTGACGTTTCACGGGTCTAGGTTTCACTGGTAAGTTTCACGGGTCAAGGTTTCACGGGTAAGTTTCACGGGTAAGTTTTACGGGTAAGTTTCACGGGTGACGTTTCACGGGTCTAGGTTTCACTGGTAAGTTTCACGTGTCAAGGTTTCACGGGTAAGTTTCACGGGTAAGTTTCACGGGTATGTTTTACGGGTGACGTTTCACGGGTCTAGGTGTCACTGGTAAGTTTCACGGGTCAAGGTTTCACGGGTAAGTTTCACGGGTAAGTTTCACGGGTGACGTTTCACGGGTCTAGGTTTCACTGGTAAGTTTCACGGGTCAAGGTTTCACGGGTAAGTTTCACGGGTAAGTTTCACGGGTAAGTTTTACGGGTAAGTTTCACGGGTATGTTTCACGGGTGACGTTTCACGGGTTTAGGTTTCCCTGGTAAGTTTCACGGGTCAAAGTTTCACGGGTAAGTTTCACGGGTAAGTTTCACGGGTATGTTTCACGGGTGACGTTTCACGGGTCTAGGTTTCACTGGTAAGTTTCACGGGTCAAGGTTTTACGGGTAAGTTTCACGGGTAAGTTTCACGGGTATGTTTCACGGGTGACGTTTCACGAGTCTAGGTTTCACTGGTAAGTTTCACGGGTCAAGGTTTCACGGGTAAGTTTCACGGGTAAGTTTTACGGGTAAGTTTCACGGGTGACGTTTCACGGGTGACGTTTCACGGGTGACGTTTCACGGGTCTAGGTTTCACTGGTAAGTTTCACGGGTCAAGGTTTTACGGGTAAGTTTCACGGGTAAGTTTCACGGGTAAGTTTTACGGGTATGTTTTACAGGTGACGTTTCACGGGTCTAGGTTTCACTGGTAAGTTTCACGGGTCAAGGTTTCACGGGTAAGTTTCACGGGTAAGTTTCACGGGTATGTTTCACGGGTGACGTTTCACGGGTCTAGGTTTCACTGGAAAGTTTCACGGGTCAAGGTTTCACGGGTAAGTTTCACGGGTAAGTTTTACGGGTATGTTTCATGGGTGATGTTTCACGGGTCTAGGTTTCACTGGTAAGTTTCACGGGTCAAGGTTTCACGGGTAAGTTTCACGGGTATGTTTCACGAGTGACGTTTCACGGGTCTATGTTTCACTGGTAAGTTTCACGGGTCAAGGTTTCACGGGTAAGTTTCACGGGTAAGTTTCACGGGTATGTTTCACGGGTGACGTTTCACGGGTCTAGGTTTCACTGGTAAGTTTCACGGGTCAAGGTTTCACGGGTAAGTTTCACGGGTAAGTTTCACGGGTATGTTTCACGGGTGACGTTTCACGGGTCTAGGTTTCACTGGTAAGTTTTACGGGTCAAGGTTTCACGGGTAAGTTTTACGGGTAAGTTTCACGGGTATGTTTCACGGGTGACGTTTCACGGGTCTAGGTTTCACTGGTAAGTTTCACGGGTCAAGGTTTCACGGGTAAGTTTCACGGGTATGTTTCACGGGTGACGTTTCACGGGTCTAGGTTTCACTGGTAAGTTTCACGGGTCAAGGTTTTACGGGTAAGTTTCACGGGTAAGTTTCACGGGTATGTTTCACGGGTCTAGGTTTCACTGGTAAGTTTCACGGGTCAAGGTTTCACGGGTAAGTTTCACGGGTAAGTTTTACGGGTAAGTTTCACGGGTGACGTTTCACGGGTGACGTTTCACGGGTCTAGGTTTCACTGGTAAGTTTCACGGGTCAAGGTTTCACGGGTAAGTTTCACGGGTAAGTTTCACGGGTATGTTTCACGGGTGACGTTTCACGGGTCTAGGTTTCACTGGAAAGTTTCACGGGTCAAGGTTTCACGGGTAAGTTTCACGGGTAAGTTTTACGGGTATGTTTTACAGGTGACGTTTCACGGGTCTAAGTTTCACTGGTAAGTTTCACGGGTCAAGGTTTCACGGGTAAGTTTCACGGGTAAGTTTCACGGGTATGTTTCACGGGTGACGTTTCACGGGTCTAGGTTTCACTGGTAAGCTTCACGGGTCAAGGTTTTACGGGTAAGTTTCACGGGTAAGTTTCACTGGTATGTTTCACGGGTGACGTTTCACGGGTCTTGGTTTCACTGGTAAGTTTCACGGGTCAAGGTTTCACGGGGAAGTTTCACGGGTAAGTTTCACGGGTATGTTTTACGGGTGACGTTTCACGGGTCTAGGTTTCACTGGTAAGTTTCACGGGTCAAGGTTTCACGGGTAAGTTTCACGGGTAAGTTTTACGGGTAAGTTTCACGGGTGACGTTTCACGGGTCTAGGTTTCACTGGTAAGTTTCACGTGTCAAGGTTTCACGGGTAAGTTTCACGGGTAAGTTTCACGGGTATGTTTCACGGGTGACGTTTCACGGGTCTAGGTGTCACTGGTAAGTTTCACGGGTCAAGGTTTCACGGGTAAGTTTCACGGGTAAGTTTCACGGGTGACGTTTCACGGGTCTAGGTTTCACTGGTAAGTTTCACGGGTCAAGGTTTCACGGGTAAGTTTCACGGGTAAGTTTCACGGGTAAGTTTTACGGGTAAGTTTCACGGGTATGTTTCACGGGTGACGTTTCACGGGTTTAGGTTTCCCTGGTAAGTTTCACGGGTCAAAGTTTCACGGGTAAGTTTCACGGGTAAGTTTCACGGGTATGTTTCACGGGTGACGTTTCACGGGTCTAGGTTTCACTGGTAAGTTTCACGGGTCAAGGTTTTACGGGTAAGTTTCACGGGTAAGTTTCACGGGTATGTTTCACGGGTGACGTTTCACGAGTCTAGGTTTCACTGGTAAGTTTCACGGGTCAAGGTTTCACGGGTAAGTTTCACGGGTAAGTTTTACGGGTAAGTTTCACGGGTGACGTTTCACGGGTGACGTTTCACGGGTCTAGGTTTCACTGGTAAGTTTCACGGGTCAAGGTTTTACGGGTAAGTTTCACGGGTAAGTTTCACGGGTAAGTTTTACGGGTATGTTTTACAGGTGACGTTTCACGGGTCTAGGTTTCACTGGTAAGTTTCACGGGTCAAGGTTTCACGGGTAAGTTTCACGGGTAAGTTTCACGGGTATGTTTCACGGGTGACGTTTCACGGGTCTAGGTTTCACTGGAAAGTTTCACGGGTCAAGGTTTCACGGGTAAGTTTCACGGGTAAGTTTTACGGGTATGTTTCATGGGTGATGTTTCACGGGTCTAGGTTTCACTGGTAAGTTTCACGGGTCAAGGTTTCACGGGTAAGTTTCACGGGTATGTTTCACGAGTGACGTTTCACGGGTCTATGTTTCACTGGTAAGTTTCACGGGTCAAGGTTTCACGGGTAAGTTTCACGGGTAAGTTTCACGGGTATGTTTCACGGGTGACGTTTCACGGGTCTAGGTTTCACTGGTAAGTTTCACGGGTCAAGGTTTCACGGGTAAGTTTCACGGGTAAGTTTCACGGGTATGTTTCACGGGTGACGTTTCACGGGTCTAGGTTTCACTGGTAAGTTTCACGGGTCAAGGTTTCACGGGTAAGTTTCACGGGTAAGTTTCACGGGTATGTTTCACGGGTGACGTTTCACGGGTCTAGGTTTCACTGGTAAGTTTCACGGGTCAAGGTTTCACGGGTAAGTTTCACGGGTAAGTTTCACGGGTGACGTTTCACGGGTCTAGGTTTCACTGGTAAGTTTCACGGGTCAAGGTTTTACGGGTAAGTTTCACGGGTAAGTTTCACGGGTATGTTTCACGGGTCTAGGTTTCACTGGTAAGTTTCACGGGTCAAGGTTTCACGGGTAAGTTTCACGGGTAAGTTTTACGGGTAAGTTTCACGGGTGACGTTTCACGGGTGACGTTTGACGGGTCTAGGTTTCACTGGTAAGTTTCACGGGTCAAGGTTTCACGGGTAAGTTTCACGGGTAAGTTTCACGGGTATGTTTTACGGGTGACGTTTCACGGGTCTAGGTTTCACTGGAAAGTTTCACGGGTCAAGGTTTCACGGGTAAGTTTTACGGGTATGTTTTACAGGTGACGTTTCACGGGTCTAGGTTTCACTGGTAAGTTTCACGGGTCAAGGTTTCACGGGTAAGTTTCACGGGTAAGTTTCACGGGTATGTTTCACGGGTGACGTTTCACGGGTCTAGGTTTCACTGGTAAGTTTCACGGGTCAAGGTTTCACGGGTAAATTTCACGGGTAAGTTTCACGGGTATGTTTCACGGGTGACGTTTCACGGGTCTAGGTTTCACTGGTAAGTTTCACGGGTCAAGGTTTCACGGGTAAGTTTCACGGGTAAGTTTCACTGGTATGTTTCACGGGTGACGTTTCACGGGTCTAGGTTTCACTGGTAAGTTTCACGGGTCAAGGTTTCACGGGGAAGTTTCACGGGTAAGTTTCACGGGTATGTTTTACGGGTGACGTTTCACGGGTCTAGGTTTCACTGGTAAGTTTCACGGGTCAAGGTTTCACGGGTAAGTTTCACGGGTCAAGGTTTCACGGGTAAGTTTTACGGGTATGTTTTACAGGTGACGTTTCACGGGTCTAGGTTTCACTGGTAAGTTTCACGGGTCAAGGTTTCACGGGTAAGTTTCACGGGTAAGTTTCACGGGTATGTTTCACGGGTGACGTTTCACGGGTCTAGGTTTCACTGGTAAGTTTCACGGGTCAAGGTTTCACGGGTAAATTTCACGGGTAAGTTTCACGGGTATGTTTCACGGGTGACGTTTCACGGGTCTAGGTTTCACTGGTAAGTTTCACGGGTCAAGGTTTCACGGGTAAGTTTCACGGGTAAGTTTCACTGGTATGTTTCACGGGTGACGTTTCACGGGTCTAGGTTTCACTGGTAAGTTTCACGGGTCAAGGTTTCACGGGGAAGTTTCACGGGTAAGTTTCACGGGTATGTTTTACGGGTGACGTTTCACGGGTCTAGGTTTCACTGGTAAGTTTCACGTGTCAAGGTTTCACGGGTAAGTTTCACGGGTGACGTTTCACGGGTCTAGGTTTCACTGGTAAGTTTCACGGGTCAAGGTTTTACGGGTAAGTTTCACGGGTAAGTTTCACGGGTATGTTTCACGGGTGACGTTTCACGAGTCTAGGTTTCACTGGTAAGTTTCACGGGTCAAGGTTTCACGGGTAAGTTTCACGGGTAAGTTTTACGGGTAAGTTTCACGGGTGACGTTTCACGGGTGACGTTTCACGGGTCTAGGTTTCACTGGTAAGTTTCACGGGTCAAGGTTTTACGGGTAAGTTTCACGGGTAAGTTTCACGGGTAAGTTTTACGGGTATGTTTTACAGGTGAAGTTTCACGGGTCTAGGTTTCACTGGTAAGTTTCACGGGTCAAGGTTTCACGGGTAAGTTTCACGGGTAAGTTTCACGGGTATGTTTCACGGGTGACGTTTCACGGGTCTAGGTTTCACTGGAAAGTTTCACGGGTCAAGGTTTCACGGGTAAGTTTCACGGGTAAGTTTTACGGGTATGTTTCATGGGTGATGTTTCACGGGTCTAGGTTTCACTGGTAAGTTTCACGGGTCTAGGTTTCACTGGTAAGTTTCACGGGTCAAGGTTTCACGGGTAAGTTTCACGGGTATGTTTCACGAGTGACGTTTCAAGGGTCTATGTTTCACTGGAAAGTTTCACGGGTCAAGGTTTCACGGGTAAGTTTCACGGGTAAGTTTCACGGGTATGTTTCACGGGTGACGTTTCACGGGTCTAGGTTTCACTGGTAAGTTTCACGGGTCAAGGTTTCACGGGTAAGTTTCACGGGTAAGTTTCACGGGTATGTTTCACGGGTGACGTTTCACGGGTCTAGGTTTCACTGGTAAGTTTCACGGGTCAAGGTTTCACGGGTAAGTTTCACGGGTATGTTTCACGGGTGACGTTTCACGGGTCTAGGTTTCACTGGTAAGTTTCACGGGTCAAGGTTTTACGGGTAAGTTTCACGGGTATGTTTCACGGGTCTAGGTTTCACTGGTAAGTTTCACGGGTCAAGGTTTCACGGGTAAGTTTCACGGGTAAGTTTTACGGGTAAGTTTCACGGGTGACGTTTCACGGGTGACGTTTCACGGGTCTAGGTTTCACTGGTTAGTTTCACGGGTCAAGGTTTCACGGGTAAGTTTCACGGGTAAGTTTCACGGGTATGTTTCACGGGTGACGTTTCACGGGTCTAGGTTTCACTGGAAAGTTTCACGGGTCAAGGTTTCACGGGTAAGTTTTACGGGTATGTTTTACAGGTGACGTTTCACGGGTCTAGGTTTCACTGGTAAGTTTCACGGGTCAAGGTTTCACGGGTAAGTTTCACGGGTAAGTTTCACGGGTATGTTTCACGGGTGACGTTTCACGGGTCTAGGTTTCACTGGTAAGTTTCACGGGTCAAGGTTTCACGGGTAAATTTCACGGGTAAGTTTCACGGGTATGTTTCACGGGTGACGTTTCACGGGTCTAGGTTTCACTGGTAAGTTTCACGGGTCAAGGTTTCACGGGTAAGTTTCACGGGTAAGTTTCACTGGTATGTTTCACGGGTGACGTTTCACGGGTCTAGGTTTCACTGGTAAGTTTCACGGGTCAAGGTTTCACGGGGAAGTTTCACGGGTAAGTTTCACGGGTATGTTTTACGGGTGACGTTTCACGGGTCTAGGTTTCACTGGTAAGTTTCACGGGTCAAGGTTTCACGGGTAAGTTTCACGGGTAAGTTTTACGGGTAAGTTTCACGGGTGATGTTTCACGGGTCTAGGTTTCACTGGTAAGTTTCACGTGTCAAGGTTTCACGGGTAAGTTTCACGGGTAAGTTTCACGGGTATGTTTCACGGGTGACGTTTCACGGGTCTAGGTGTCACTGGTAAGTTTCACGGGTCAAGGTTTCACGGGTAAGTTTCACGGGTAAGTTTTACGGGTATGTTTCATGGGTGATGTTTCACGGGTCTAGGTTTCACTGGTAAGTTTCACGGGTCAAGGTTTCACGGGTAAGTTTCACGGGTATGTTTCACGAGTGACGTTTCACGGGTCTATGTTTCACTGGTAAGTTTCACGGGTCAAGGTTTCACGGGTAAGTTTCACGGGTAAGTTTCACGGGTATGTTTCACGGGTGACGTTTCACGGGTCTAGGTTTCACTGGTAAGTTTCACGGGTCAAGGTTTCACGGGTAAGTTTCACGGGTAAGTTTCACGGGTATGTTTCACGGGTGACGTTTCACGGGTCTAGGTTTCACTGGTAAGTTTCACGGGTCAAGGTTTCACGGGTATGTTTCACGGGTGACGTTTCACGGGTCTAGGTTTCACTGGTAAGTTTCACGGGTCAAGGTTTCACGTGTAAGTTTCACGGGTAAGTTTTACGGGTATGTTTCATGGGTGATGTTTCACGGGTCTAGGTTTCACTGGTAAGTTTCACGGGTCAAGGTTTCACGGGTAAGTTTCACGGGTAAGTTTCACGGGTATGTTTCACGGGTCAAGGTTTCACGGGTAAGTTTCACGGGTAAGTTTCACGGGTATGTTTCACGGGTGACGTTTCACGGGTCTAGGTTTCACTGGTAAGTTTCACGGGTCAAGGTTTCACGGGTAAGTTTCACGGGTATGTTTCACGGGTGACGTTTCACGGGTCTAGGTTTCACTGGTAAGTTTCACGGGTCAAGGTTTTACGGGTAAGTTTCACGGGTAAGTTTCACGGGTATGTTTCACGGGTCTAGGTTTCACTGGTAAGTTTCACGGGTCAAGGTTTCACGGGTAAGTTTCACGGGTAAGTTTTACGGGTAAGTTTCACGGGTGACGTTTCACGGGTGACGTTTCACGGGTCTAGGTTTCACTGGTAAGTTTCACGGGTCAAGGTTTCACGGGTAAGTTTCACGGGTAAGTTTCACGGGTATGTTTCACGGGTGACGTTTCACGGGTCTAGGTTTCACTGGAAAGTTTCACGGGTCAAGGTTTCACGGGTAAGTTTCACGGGTAAGTTTTACGGGTATGTTTTACAGGTGACGTTTCACGGGTCTAGGTTTCACTGGTAAGTTTCACGGGTCAAGGTTTCACGGGTAAGTTTCACGGGTAAGTTTCACGGGTATGTTTCACGGGTGACGTTTCACGGGTCTAGGTTTCACTGGTAAGTTTCACGGGTCAAGGTTTCACGGGTAAATTTCACGGGTAAGTTTCACGGGTATGTTTCACGGGTGACGTTTCACGGGTCTAGGTTTCACTGGTAAGTTTCACGGGTCAAGGTTTCACGGGTAAGTTTCACGGGTAAGTTTCACTGGTATGTTTCACGGGTGACGTTTCACGGGTCTAGGTTTCACTGGTAAGTTTCACGGGTCAAGGTTTCACGGGGAAGTTTCACGGGTAAGTTTCACGGGTATGTTTTACGGGAGACGTTTCACGGGTCTAGGTTTCACTGGTAAGTTTCACGGGTCAAGGTTTCACGGGTAAGTTTCACGGGTAAGTTTTACGGGTAAGTTTCACGGGTGACGTTTCACGGGTCTAGGTTTCACTGGTAAGTTTCACGTGTCAAGGTTTCACGGGTAAGTTTCACGGGTAAGTTTCACGGGTAAGTTTCACGGGTATGTTTCACGGGTGACGTTTCACGGGTCTAGGTGTCACTGGTAAATTTCACGGGTCAAGGTTTCACGGGGAAGTTTCACGGGTAAGTTTCACGGGTGACGTTTCACGGGTCTAGGTTTCACTGGTAAGTTTCACGGGTCAAGGTTTCACGGGTAAGTTTCACGGGTAAGTTTCACGGGTAAGTTTTACGGGTAAGTTTCACGGGTATGTTTCACGGGTGACGTTTCACGGGTTTAGGTTTCCCTGGTAAGTTTCACGGGTCAAAGTTTCACGGGTAAGTTTCACGGGTAAGTTTCACGGGTATGTTTCACGGGTGACGTTTCACGGGTCTAGGTTTCACTGGTAAGTTTCACGGGTCAAGGTTTCACGGGTAAGTTTCACGGGTAAGTTTCACTGGTATGTTTCACGGGTGACGTTTCACGGGTCTAGGTTTCACTGGTAAGTTTCACGGGTCAAGGTTTTACGGGTAAGTTTCACGGGTAAGTTTCACGGGTATGTTTCACGGGTCAAGGTTTCACGGGTATGTTTCACGGGTGACGTTTCACGGGTCTAGGTTTCACTGGTAAGTTTCACGGGTCAAGGTTTCACGTGTAAGTTTCACGGGTAAGTTTTACGGGTATGTTTCATGGGTGATGTTTCACGGGTCTAGGTTTCACTGGTAAGTTTCACGGGTCAAGGTTTCACGGGTAAGTTTCACGGGTATGTTTCACGAGTGACGTTTCACGGGTCTATGTTTCACTGGTAAGTTTCACGGGTCAAGGTTTCACGGGTAAGTTTCACGGGTAAGTTTCACGGGTATGTTTCACGGGTGACGTTTCACGGGTCTAGGTTTCACTGGTAAGTTTCACGGGTCAAGGTTTCACGGGTAAGTTTCACGGGTAAGTTTCACGGGTATGTTTCACGGGTCAAGGTTTCACGGGTAAGTTTCACGGGTAAGTTTCACGGGTATGTTTCACGGGTGACGTTTCACGGGTCTAGGTTTCACTGGTAAGTTTCACGGGTCAAGGTTTCACGGGTAAGTTTCACGGGTATGTTTCACGGGTGACGTTTCACGGGTCTAGGTTTCACTGGTAAGTTTCACGGGTCAAGGTTTTACGGGTAAGTTTCACGGGTAAGTTTCACGGGTATGTTTCACGGGTCTAGGTTTCACTGGTAAGTTTCACGGGTCAAGGTTTCACGGGTAAGTTTCACGGGTAAGTTTTACGGGTAAGTTTCACGGGTGACGTTTCACGGGTGACGTTTCACGGGTCTAGGTTTCACTGGTAAGTTTCACGGGTCAAGGTTTCACGGGTAAGTTTCACGGGTAAGTTTCACGGGTATGTTTCACGGGTGACGTTTCACGGGTCTAGGTTTCACTGGAAAGTTTCACGGGTTAAGGTTTCACGGGTAAGTTTCACGGGTAAGTTTTACGGGTATGTTTTACAGGTGACGTTTCACGGGTCTAGGTTTCACTGGTAAGTTTCACGGGTCAAGGTTTCACGGGTAAGTTTCACGGGTAAGTTTCACGGGTATGTTTCACGGGTGACGTTTCACGGGTCTAGGTTTCACTGGTAAGTTTCACGGGTCAAGGTTTCACGGGTAAATTTCACGGGTAAGTTTCACGGGTATGTTTCACGGGTGACGTTTCACGGGTCTAGGTTTCACTGGTAAGTTTCACGGGTCAAGGTTTCACGGGTAAGTTTCACGGGTAAGTTTCACTGGTATGTTTCACGGGTGACGTTTCACGGGTCTAGGTTTCACTGGTAAGTTTCACGGATCAAGGTTTCACGGGGAAGTTTCACGGGTAAGTTTCACGGGTATGTTTTACGGGAGACGTTTCACGGGTCTAGGTTTCACTGGTAAGTTTCACGGGTCAAGGTTTCACGGGTAAGTTTCACGGGTAAGTTTTACGGGTAAGTTTCACGGGTGACGTTTCACGGGTCTAGGTTTCACTGGTAAGTTTCACGTGTCAAGGTTTCACGGGTAAGTTTCACGGGTAAGTTTCACGGGTATGTTTCACGGGTGACGTTTCACGGGTCTAGGTGTCACTGGTAAGTTTCACGGGTCAAGGTTTCACGGGGAAGTTTCACGGGTAAGTTTCACGGGTGACGTTTCACGGGTCTAGGTTTCACTGGTAAGTTTCACGGGTCAAGGTTTCACGGGTAAGTTTCACGGGTAAGTTTCACGGGTAAGTTTTACGGGTAAGTTTCACGGGTATGTTTCACGGGTGACGTTTCACGGGTTTAGGTTTCCCTGGTAAGTTTCACGGGTCAAAGTTTCACGGGTAAGTTTCACGGGTAAGTTTCACGGGTATGTTTCACGGGTGACGTTTCACGGGTCTAGGTTTCACTGGTAAGTTTCACGGGTCAAGGTTTCACGGGTAAGTTTCACGGGTAAGTTTCACGGGTATGTTTCACGGGTGACGTTTCACGGGTCTAGGTTTCACTGGTAAGTTTCACGGGTATGTTTCACGGGTGACGTTTCACGGGTCTAGGTTTCACTGGTAAGTTTCACGGGTCAAGGTTTTACGGGTAAGTTTCACGGGTAAGTTTCACGGGTATGTTTCACGGGTCAAGGTTTCACGGGTATGTTTCACGGGTGACGTTTCACGGGTCTAGGTTTCACTGGTAAGTTTCACGGGTCAAGGTTTCACGTGTAAGTTTCACGGGTAAGTTTTACGGGTATGTTTCATGGGTGATATTTCACGGGTCTAGGTTTCACTGGTAAGTTTCACGGGTCAAGGTTTCACGGGTAAGTTTCACGGGTATGTTTCACGAGTGACGTTTCACGGGTCTATGTTTCACTGGTAAGTTTCACGGGTCAAGGTTTCACGGGTAAGTTTCACGGGTAAGTTTCACGGGTATGTTTCACGGGTGACGTTTCACGGGTCTAGGTTTCACTGGTAAGTTTCACGGGTCAAGGTTTCACGGGTAAGTTTCACGGGTAAGTTTCACGGGTATGTTTCACGGGTCAAGGTTTCACGGGTAAGTTTCACGGGTAAGTTTCACGGGTATGTTTCACGGGTGACGTTTCACGGGTCTAGGTTTCACTGGTAAGTTTCACGGGTCAAGGTTTCACGGGTAAGTTTCACGGGTATGTTTCACGGGTGACGTTTCACGGGTCTAGGTTTCACTGGTAAGTTTCACGGGTCAAGGTTTTACGGGTAAGTTTCACGGGTAAGTTTCACGGGTATGTTTCACGGGTCTAGGTTTCACTGGTAAGTTTCACGGGTCAAGGTTTCACGGGTAAGTTTCACGGGTAAGTTTTACGGGTAAGTTTCACGGGTGACGTTTCACGGGTGACGTTTCACGGGTCTAGGTTTCACTGGTAAGTTTCACGGGTCAAGGTTTCACGGGTAAGTTTCACGGGTAAGTTTCACGGGTATGTTTCACGGGTGACGTTTCACGGGTCTAGGTTTCACTGGAAAGTTTCACGGGTCAAGGTTTCACGGGTAAGTTTCACGGGTAAGTTTTACGGGTATGTTTTACAGGTGACGTTTCACGGGTCTAGGTTTCACTGGTAAGTTTCACGGGTCAAGGTTTCACGGGTAAGTTTCACGGGTAAGTTTCACGGGTATGTTTCACGGGTGACGTTTCACGGGTCTAGGTTTCACTGGTAAGTTTCACGGGTCAAGGTTTCACGGGTAAATTTCACGGGTAAGTTTCACGGGTATGTTTCACGGGTGACGTTTCACGGGTCTAGGTTTCACTGGTAAGTTTCACGGGTCAAGGTTTCACGGGTAAGTTTCACGGGTAAGTTTCACTGGTATGTTTCACGGGTGACGTTTCACGGGTCTAGGTTTCACTGGTAAGTTTCACGGGTCAAGGTTTCACGGGGAAGTTTCACGGGTAAGTTTCACGGGTATGTTTTACGGGAGACGTTTCACGGGTCTAGGTTTCACTGGTAAGTTTCACGGGTCAAGGTTTCACGGGTAAGTTTCACGGGTAAGTTTTACGGGTAAGTTTCACGGGTGACGTTTCACGGGTCTAGGTTTCACTGGTAAGTTTCACGTGTCAAGGTTTCACGGGTAAGTTTCACGGGTAAGTTTCACGGGTATGTTTCACGGGTGACGTTTCACGGGTCTAGGTGTCACTGGTAAGTTTCACGGGTCAAGGTTTCACGGGGAAGTTTCACGGGTAAGTTTCACGGGTGACGTTTCACGGGTCTAGGTTTCACTGGTAAGTTTCACGGGTCAAGGTTTCACGGGTAAGTTTCACGGGTAAGTTTCACGGGTAAGTTTTACGGGTAAGTTTCACGGGTATGTTTCACGGGTGACGTTTCACGGGTTTAGGTTTCCCTGGTAAGTTTCACGGGTCAAAGTTTCACGGGTAAGTTTCACGGGTAAGTTTCACGGGTATGTTTCACGGGTAACGTTTCACGGGTCTAGGTTTCACTGGTAAGTTTCACGGGTCAAGGTTTCACGGGTAAGTTTCACGGGTAAGTTTCACGGGTATGTTTCACGGGTGACGTTTCACGGGTCTAGGTTTCACTGGTAAGTTTCACGGGTCAAGGTTTTACGGGTAAGTTTCACGGGTAAGTTTCACGGGTATGTTTCACGGGTGACGTTTCACGAGTCTAGGTTTCACTGGTAAGTTTCACGGGTCAAGGTTTCACGGGTAAGTTTCACGGGTAAGTTTTACGGGTAAGTTTCACGGGTGACGTTTCACGGGTGACGTTTCACGGGTCTAGGTTTCACTGGTAAGTTTCACGGGTCAAGGTTTTACGGGTAAGTTTCACGGGTAAGTTTCACGGGTAAGTTTTACGGGTATGTTTTACAGGTGACGTTTCACGGGTCTAGGTTTCACTGGTAAGTTTCACGGGTCAAGGTTTCACGGGTAAGTTTCACGGGTATGTTTCACGGGTGACGTTTCACGGGTCTAGGTTTCACTGGAAAGTTTCACGGGTCAAGGTTTTACGGGTAAGTTTCACGGGTAAATTTTACGGGTATGTTTCATGGGTGATGTTTCACGGGTCTAGGTTTCACTGGTAAGTTTCACGGGTCAAGGTTTCACGGGTAAGTTTCACGGGTATGTTTCACGAGTGACGCTTCACGGGTCTATGTTTCACTGGTAAGTTTCACGGGTAAGTTTCACGGGTATGTTTCACGGGTGACGTTTCACGGGTCTAGGTTTCACTGGTAAGTTTCACGGGTCAAGGTTTCACGGGTAAGTTTCACGGGTAAGTTTCACGGGTATGTTTCACGGGTGACGTTTCACGGGTCTAGGTTTCACTGGTAAGTTTCACGGGTCAAGGTTTCACGGGTAAGTTTCACGGGTAAGTTTCACGGGTATGTTTCACGGGTGACGTTTCACGGGTCTAGGTTTCACTGGTAAGTTTCACGGGTCAAGGTTTCACGGGTAAGTTTCACGGGTATGTTTCACGGGTGACGTTTCACGGGTCTAGGTTTCACTGGTAAGTTTCACGGGTCAAGGTTTTACGGGTAAGATACACGGGTAAGTTTCACGGGTATGTTTCACGGGTCTAGGTTTCACTGGTAAGTTTCACGGGTCAAGGTTTCACGGGTAAGTTTCACGGGTAAGTTTTACGGGTAAGTTTCACGGGTGACGTTTCACGGGTGACGTTTCACGGGTCTAGGTTTCACTGGTAAGTTTCACGGGTCAAGGTTTCACGGGAAAGTTTCACGGGTAAGTTTCACGGGTATGTTTCACGGGTGACGTTTCACGGGTCTAGGTTTCACTGGAAAGTTTCACGGGTCAAGGTTTCACGGGTAAGTTTCACGGGTAAGTTTTACGGGTATGTTTTACAGGTGACGTTTCACGGGTCTAGGTTTCACTGGTAAGTTTCACGGGTCAAGGTTTCACGGGTAAGTTTCACGGGTAAGTTTCACGGGTATGTTTCACGGGTGACGTTTCACGGGTCTAGGTTTCACTGGTAAGCTTCACGGGTCAAGGTTTCACGGGTAAATTTCACGGGTAAGTTTCACGGGTATGTTTCACGGGTGACGTTTCACGGGTCTAGGTTTCACTGGTAAGTTTCACGGGTCAAAGTTTCACGGGTAAGTTTCACGGTTAAGTTTCACTGGTATGTTTCACGGGTGACGTTTCACGGGTCTAGGTTTCACTGGTAAGTTTCACGGGTCAAGGTTTCACGGGGAAGTTTCACGGGTAAGTTTCACGGGTATGTTTTACGGGTGACGTTTCACGGGTCTAGGTTTCACTGGTAAGTTTCACGGGTCAAGGTTTCACGGGTAAGTTTCACGGGTAAGTTTTACGGGTAAGTTTCACGGGTGACGTTTCACGGGTCTAGGTTTCACTGGTAAGTTTCACGTGTCAAGATTTTACGGGTAAGTTTCACGGGTAAGTTTCACGGGTATGTTTCACGGGTGACGTTTCACGGGTCTAGGTGTCACTGGTAAGTTTCACGGGTCAAGGTTTCACGGGTAAGTTTCACGGGTAAGTTTCACGGGTGACGTTTCACGGGTCTAGGTTTCACTGGTAAGTTTCACGGGTCAAGGTTTCACGGGTAAGTTTCACGGGTAAGTTTCACGGGTAAGTTTTACGGGTAAGTTTCACGGGTATGTTTCACGGGTGACGTTTCACGGGTTTAGGTTTCCCTGGTAAGTTTCACGGGTCAAAGTTTCACGGGTAAGTTTCACGGGTAAGTTTCACGGGTATGTTTCACGGGTGACGTTTCACGGGTCTAGGTTTCACTGGTAAGTTTCACGGGTCAAGGTTTTACGGGTAAGTTTCACGGGTAAGTTTCACGGGTATGTTTCACGGGTGACGTTTCACGAGTCTAGGTTTCACTGGTAAGTTTCACGGGTCAAGGTTTCACGGGTAAGTTTCACGGGTAAGTTTTACGGGTAAGTTTCACGGGTGACGTTTCACGGGTGACGTTTCACGGGTCTAGGTTTCACTGGTAAGTTTCACGGGTCAAGGTTTTACGGGTAAGTTTCACGGGTAAGTTTCACGGGTAAGTTTTACGGGTATGTTTTACAGGTGACGTTTCACGGGTCTAGGTTTCACTGGTAAGTTTCACGGGTCAAGGTTTCACGGGTAAGTTTCACGGGTAAGTTTCACGGGTATGTTTCACGGGTGACGTTTCACGGGTCTAGGTTTCACTGGAAAGTTTCACGGGTCAAGGTTTCACGGGTAAGTTTCACGGGTAAGTTTTACGTGTATGTTTCATGGGTGATGTTTCACGGGTCTAGGTTTCACTGGTAAGTTTCACGGGTCAAGGTTTCACGGGTAAGTTTCACGGGTATGTTTCACAAGTGACGTTTCACGGGTCTATGTTTCACTGGTAAGTTTCACGGGTCAAGGTTTCACGGGTAAGTTTCACGGGTAAGTTTCACGGGTATGTTTCACGGGTGACGTTTCACGGGTCTAGGTTTCACTGGTAAGTTTCACGGGTCAAGGTTTCACGGGTAAGTTTCACGGGTAAGTTTCACGGGTATGTTTCACGGGTGACGTTTCACGGGTCTAGGTTTCACTGGTAAGTTTCACGGGTCAAGGTTTCACGGGTAAGTTTCACGGGTAAGTTTCACGGGTATGTTTCACGGGTGACGTTTCACGGGTCTAGGTTTCACTGGTAAGTTTCACGGGTCAAGGTTTCACGGGTAAGTTTCACGGGTATGTTTCACGGGTGACGTTTCACGGGTCTAGGTTTCACTGGTAAGTTTCACGGGTCAAGGTTTTACGGGTAAGTTTCACGGGTAAGTTTCACGGGTATGTTTCACGGGTCTAGGTTTCACTGGTAAGTTTCACGGGTCAAGGTTTCACGGGTAAGTTTCACGGGTAAGTTTTACGGGTAAGTTTCACGGGTGACGTTTCACGGGTGACGTTTCACGGGTCTAGGTTTCACTGGTAAGTTTCACGGGTCAAGGTTTCACGGGTAAGTTTCACGGGTAAGTTTCACGGGTATGTTTCACGGGTGACGTTTCACGGGTCTAGGTTTCACTGGAAAGTTTCACGGGTCAAGGTTTCACGGGTAAGTTTCACGGGTAAGTTTTACGGGTATGTTTTACAGGTGACGTTTCACGGGTCTAGGTTTCACTGGTAAGTTTCACGGGTCAAGGTTTCACGGGTAAGTTTCACGGGTAAGTTTCACGGGTATGTTTCACGGGTGACGTTTCACGGGTCTAGGTTTCACTGGTAAGCTTCACGGGTCAAGGTTTTACGGGTAAATTTCACGGGTAAGTTTCACGGGTATGTTTCACGGGTGACGTTTCACGGGTCTAGGTTTCACTGGTAAGTTTCACGGGTCAAGGTTTCACGGGTAAGTTTCACGGGTAAGTTTCACTGGTATGTTTTACGGGTGACGTTTCACGGGTCTAGGTTTCACTGGTAAGTTTCACGGGTCAAGGTTTCACGGGGAAGTTTCACGGGTAAGTTTCACGGGTAAGTTTTACGGGTAAGTTTCACGGGTGACGTTTCACGGGTCTAGGTTTCACTGGTAAGTTTCACGTGTCAAGGTTTCACGGGTAAGTTTCACGGGTAAGTTTCACGGGTATGTTTCACGGGTGACGTTTCACGGGTCTAGGTGTCACTGGTAAGTTTCACGGGTCAAGGTTTCACGGGTAAGTTTCACGGGTAAGTTTCACGGGTGACGTTTCACGGGTCTAGGTTTCACTGGTAAGTTTCACGGGTCAAGGTTTCACGGGTAAGTTTCACGGGTAAGTTTCACGGGTAAGTTTTACGGGTAAGTTTCACGGGTATGTTTCACGGGTGACGTTTCACGGGTTTAGGTTTCCCTGGTAAGTTTCACGGGTCAAAGTTTCACGGGTAAGTTTCACGGGTAAGTTTCACGGGTATGTTTCACGGGTGACGTTTCACGGGTCTAGGTTTCACTGGTAAGTTTCACGGGTCAAGGTTTTACGGGTAAGTTTCACGGGTAAGTTTCACGGGTATGTTTCACGGGTGACGTTTCACGAGTCTAGGTTTCACTGGTAAGTTTCACGGGTCAAGGTTTCACGGGTAAGTTTCACGGGTAAGTTTTACGGGTAAGTTTCACGGGTGACGTTTCACGGGTGACGTTTCACGGGTGACGTTTCACGGGTCTAGGTTTCACTGGTAAGTTTCACGGGTCAAGGTTTTACGGGTAAGTTTCACGGGTAAGTTTCACGGGTAAGTTTTACGGGTATGTTGTACAGGTGACGTTTCACGGGTCTAGGTTTCACTGGTAAGTTTCACGGGTCAAGGTTTCACGGGTAAGTTTCACGGGTAAGTTTCACGGGTATGTTTCACGGGTGACGTTTCACGGGTCTAGGTTTCACTGGAAAGTTTTACGGGTCAAGGTTTCACGGGTAAGTTTCACGGGTAAGTTTTACGGGTATGTTTCATGGGTGATGTTTCACGGGTCTAGGTTTCACTGGTAAGTTTCACGGGTCAAGGTTTCACGGGTAAGTTTCACGGGTATGTTTCACGAGTGACGTTTCACGGGTCTATGTTTCACTGGTAAGTTTCACGGGTCAAGGTTTCACGGGTAAGTTTCACGGGTAAGTTTCACGGGTATGTTTCACGGGTGACGTTTTACGGGTCTAGGTTTCACTGGTAAGTTTCACGGGTCAAGGTTTCACGGGTAAGTTTCACGGGTAAGTTTCACGGGTATGTTTCACGGGTGACGTTTCACGGGTCTAGGTTTCACTGGTAAGTTTCACGGGTCAAGGTTTCACGGGTAAGTTTCACGGGTAAGTTTCACGGGTATGTTTCACGGGTGACGTTTCACGGGTCTAGGTTTCACTGGTAAGTTTCACGGGTCAAGGTTTCACGGGTAAGTTTCACGGGTATGTTTCACGGGTGACGTTTCACGGGTCTAGGTTTCACTGGTAAGTTTCACGGGTCAAGGTTTTACGGGTAAGTTTCACGGGTAAGTTTCACGGGTATGTTTCACGGGTCTAGGTTTCACTGGTAAGTTTCACGGGTCAAGGTTTCACGGGTAAGTTTCACGGGTAAGTTTTACGGGTAAGTTTCACGGGTGACGTTTCACGGGTGACGTTTCACGGGTCTAGGTTTCACTGGTAAGTTTCACGGGTCAAGGTTTCACGGGTAAGTTTCACGGGTAAGTTTCACGGGTATGTTTCACGGGTGACGTTTCACGGGTCTAGGTTTCACTGGAAAGTTTCACGGGTCAAGGTTTCAAGGGTAAGTTTTACGGGTATGTTTTACAGGTGACGTTTCACGGGTCTAGGTTTCACTGGTAAGTTTCACGGGTCAAGGTTTCACGGGTAAGTTTCACGGGTAAGTTTCACGGGTATGTTTCACGGGTGACGTTTCACGGGTCTAGGTTTCACTGGTAAGTTTCACGGGTCAAGGTTTCACGGGTAAATTTCACGGGTAAGTTTCACGGGTATGTTTCACGGGTGACGTTTCACGGGTCTAGGTTTCACTGGTAAGTTTCACGGGTCAAGGTTTCACGGGTAAGTTTCACGGGTAAGTTTCACTGGTATGTTTCACGGGTGACGTTTCACGGGTCTAGGTTTCACTGGTAAGTTTCACGGGTCAAGGTTTCACGGGGAAGTTTCACGGGTAAGTTTCACGGGTATGTTTTACGGGTGACGTTTCACGGGTCTAGGTTTCACTGGTAAGTTTCACGGGTCAAGGTTTCACGGGTAAGTTTCACGGGTAAGTTTTACGGGTAAGTTTCACGGGTGACGTTTCACGGGTCTAGGTTTCACTGGTAAGTTTCACGTGTCAAGGTTTCACGGGTAAGTTTCACGGGTAAGTTTCACGGGTATGTTTCACGGGTGACGTTTCACGGGTCTAGGTGTCACTGGTAAGTTTCACGGGTCAAGGTTTCACGGGTAAGTTTCACGGGTAAGTTTCACGGGTATGTTTCACGGGTGACGTTTCACGGGTCTAGGTTTCACTGGTAAGTTTCACGGGTCAAGGTTTCACGGGTAAGTTTCACGGGTAAGTTTTACGGGTAAGTTTCACGGGTCAAGGTATCACGGGTAAGTTTTACGGGTAAGTTTCACGGGTATGTTTCACGGGTGACGTTTCACGGGTTTAGGTTTCCCTGGTAAGTTTCACGGGTCTAGGTTTCACTGGTAAGTTTCACGGGTCAAGGTATCACGGGTAAGTTTTACGGGTAAGTTTCACGGGTATGTTTCACGGGTGACGTTTCACGGGTTTAGGTTTCCCTGGTAAGTTTCACGGGTCAAAGTATCACGGGTAAGTTTCACGGGTAAGTTTCACGGGTATGTTTCACGGGTGACGTTTCACGGGTCTAGGTTTCACTGGTAAGTTTCACGGGTCAAGGTTTTACGGGTAAGTTTCACGGGTAAGTTTCACGGGTATGTTTCACGGGTGACGTTTCACGAGTCTAGGTTTCACTGGTAAGTTTCACGGGTCAAGGTTTCAAGGGTAAGTTTCACGGGTAAGTTTTACGGGTAAGTTTCACGGGTGACGTTTCACGGGTGACGTTTCACGGGTCTAGGTTTCACTGGTAAGTTTCACGGGTCAAGGTTTTACGGGTAAGTTTCACGGGTAAGTTTCACGGGTAAGTTTTACGGGTATGTTTTACAGGTGACGTTTCACGGGTCTAGGTTTCACTGGTAAGTTTCACGGGTCAAGGTTTCACGGGTAAGTTTCACGGGTAAGTTTCACGGGTATGTTTCACGGGTGACGTTTCACGGGTCTAGGTTTCACTGGAAAGTTTCACGGGTCAAGGTTTCACGGGTAAGTTTCACGGGTAAGTTTTACGGGTATGTTTCATGGGTGATGTTTCACGGGTCTAGGTTTCACTGGTAAGTTTCACGGGTCAAGGTTTCACGGGTAAGTTTCACGGGTATGTTTCACGAGTGACGTTTCACGGGTCTATGTTTCACTGGTAAGTTTCACGGGTCAAGGTTTCACGGGTAAGTTTCACGGGTAAGTTTTACGGGTATGTTTCACGGGTGACGTTTCACGGGTCTAGGTTTCACTGGTAAGTTTCACGAGTCAAGGTTTCACGGGTAAGTTTCACGGGTAAGTTTCACGGGTATGTTTCACGGGTGACGTTTCACGGGTCTAGGTTTCACTGGTAAGTTTCACGGGTCAAGGTTTCACGGGTAAGTTTCACGGGTAAGTTTCACGGGTATGTTTCACGGGTGACGTTTCACGGGTCTAGGTTTCACTGGTAAGTTTCACGGGTCAAGGTTTCACGGGTAAGTTTCACGGGTATGTTTCACGGGTGACGTTTCACGGGTCTAGGTTTCACTGGTAAGTTTCACGGGTCAAGGTTTTACGGGTAAGTTTCACGGGTAAGTTTCACGGGTATGTTTCACGGGTCTAGGTTTCACTGGTAAGTTTCACGGGTCAAGGTTTCACGGGTAAGTTTCACGGGTAAGTTTTACGGGTAAGTTTCACGGGTGACGTTTCACGGGTGACGTTTCACGGGTCTAGGTTTCACTGGTAAGTTTCACGGGTCAAGGTTTCACGGGTAAGTTTCACGGGTAAGTTTCACGGGTATGTTTCACGGGTGACGTTTCACGGGTCTAGGTTTCACTGGTAAGTTTCACGGGTCAAGGTTTCACGGGTAAGTTTCACGGGTAAGTTTCACGGGTATGTTTCACGGGTGACGTTTCACGGGTCTAGGTTTCACTGGTAAGTTTCACGGGTCAAGGTTTCACGGGTAAGTTTCACGGGTATGTTTCACGGGTGACGTTTCACGGGTCTAGGTTTCACTGGTAAGTTTCACGGGTCAAGGTTTTACGGGTAAGTTTCACGGGTAAGTTTCACGGGTATGTTTCACGGGTCTAGGTTTCACTGGTAAGTTTCACGGGTCAAGGTTTCACGGGTAAGTTTCACGGGTAAGTTTTACGGGTAAGTTTCACGGGTGACGTTTCACGGGTGACGTTTCACGGGTCTAGGTTTCACTGGTAAGTTTCACGGGTCAAGGTTTCACGGGTAAGTTTCACGGGTAAGTTTCACGGGTATGTTTCACGGGTGACGTTTCACGGGTCTAGGTTTCACTGGAAAGTTTCACGGGTCAAGGTTTCACGGGTAAGTTTCACGGGTAAGTTTTACGGGTATGTTTTACAGGTGACGTTTCACGGGTCTAGGTTTCACTGGTAAGTTTCACGGGTCAAGGTTTCACGGGTAAGTTTCACGGGTAAGTTTCACGGGTATGTTTCACGGGTGACGTTTCACGGGTCTAGGTTTCACTGGTAAGCTTCACGGGTCAAGGTTTTACGGGTAAATTTCACGGGTAAGTTTCACGGGTATGTTTCACGGGTGACGTTTCACGGGTCTAGGTTTCACTGGTAAGTTTCACGGGTCAAGGTTTCACGGGTAAGTTTCACGGGTAAGTTTCACTGGTATGTTTCACGGGTGACGTTTCACGGGTCTAGGTTTCACTGGTAAGTTTCACGGGTCAAGGTTTCACGGGGAAGTTTCACGGGTAAGTTTCACGGGTAAGTTTTACGGGTAAGTTTCACGGGTGACGTTTCACGGGTCTAGGTTTCACTGGTAAGTTTCACGTGTCAAGGTTTCACGGGTAAGTTTCACGGGTAAGTTTCACGGGTATGTTTCACGGGTGACGTTTCACGGGTCTAGGTGTCACTGGTAAGTTTCACGGGTCAAGGTTTCACGGGTAAGTTTCACGGGTAAGTTTCACGGGTGACGTTTCACGGGTCTAGGTTTCACTGGTAAGTTTCACGGGTCAAGGTTTCACGGGTAAGTTTCACGGGTAAGTTTCACGGGTAAGTTTTACGGGTAAGTTTCACGGGTATGTTTCACGGGTGACGTTTCACGGGTTTAGGTTTCCCTGGTAAGTTTCACGGGTCAAAGTTTCACGGGTAAGTTTCACGGGTAAGTTTCACGGGTATGTTTCACGGGTGACGTTTCACGGGTCTAGGTTTCACTGGTAAGTTTCACGGGTCAAGGTTTTACGGGTAAGTTTCACGGGTAAGTTTCACGGGTATGTTTCACGGGTGACGTTTCACGAGTCTAGGTTTCACTGGTAAGTTTCACGGGTCAAGGTTTCACGGGTAAGTTTCACGGGTAAGTTTTACGGGTAAGTTTCACGGGTGACGTTTCACGGGTGACGTTTCACGGGTCTAGGTTTCACTGGTAAGTTTCACGGGTCAAGGTTTTACGGGTAAGTTTCACGGGTAAGTTTCACGGGTAAGTTTTACGGGTATGTTGTACAGGTGACGTTTCACGGGTCTAGGTTTCACTGGTAAGTTTCACGGGTCAAGGTTTCACGGGTAAGTTTCACGGGTAAGTTTCACGGGTATGTTTCACGGGTGACGTTTCACGGGTCTAGGTTTCACTGGAAAGTTTTACGGGTCAAGGTTTCACGGGTAAGTTTCACGGGTAAGTTTTACGGGTATGTTTCATGGGTGATGTTTCACGGGTCTAGGTTTCACTGGTAAGTTTCACGGGGAAGTTTCACGGGTAAGTTTCACGGGTAAGTTTTACGGGTAAGTTTCACGGGTGACGTTTCACGGGTCTAGGTTTCACTGGTAAGTTTCACGTGTCAAGGTTTCACGGGTAAGTTTCACGGGTAAGTTTCACGGGTATGTTTCACGGGTGACGTTTCACGGGTCTAGGTGTCACTGGTAAGTTTCACGGGTCAAGGTTTCACGGGTAAGTTTCACGGGTAAGTTTCACGGGTGACGTTTCACGGGTCTAGGTTTCACTGGTAAGTTTCACGGGTCAAGGTTTCACGGGTAAGTTTCACGGGTAAGTTTCACGGGTAAGTTTTACGGGTAAGTTTCACGGGTATGTTTCACGGGTGACGTTTCACGGGTTTAGGTTTCCCTGGTAAGTTTCACGGGTCAAAGTTTCACGGGTAAGTTTCACGGGTAAGTTTCACGGGTATGTTTCACGGGTGACGTTTCACGGGTCTAGGTTTCACTGGTAAGTTTCACGGGTCAAGGTTTTACGGGTAAGTTTCACGGGTAAGTTTCACGGGTATGTTTCACGGGTGACGTTTCACGAGTCTAGGTTTCACTGGTAAGTTTCACGGGTCAAGGTTTCACGGGTAAGTTTCACGGGTAAGTTTTACGGGTAAGTTTCACGGGTGACGTTTCACGGGTGACGTTTCACGGGTCTAGGTTTCACTGGTAAGTTTCACGGGTCAAGGTTTTACGGGTAAGTTTCACGGGTAAGTTTCACGGGTAAGTTTTACGGGTATGTTGTACAGGTGACGTTTCACGGGTCTAGGTTTCACTGGTAAGTTTCACGGGTCAAGGTTTCACGGGTAAGTTTCACGGGTAAGTTTCACGGGTATGTTTCACGGGTGACGTTTCACGGGTCTAGGTTTCACTGGAAAGTTTTACGGGTCAAGGTTTCACGGGTAAGTTTCACGGGTAAGTTTTACGGGTATGTTTCATGGGTGATGTTTCACGGGTCTAGGTTTCACTGGTAAGTTTCACGGGTCAAGGTTTCACGGGTAAGTTTCACGGGTATGTTTCACGAGTGACGTTTCACGGGTCTATGTTTCACTGGTAAGTTTCACGGGTCAAGGTTTCACGGGTAAGTTTCACGGGTAAGTTTCACGGGTATGTTTCACGGGTGACGTTTTACGGGTCTAGGTTTCACTGGTAAGTTTCACGGGTCAAGGTTTCACGGGTAAGTTTCACGGGTAAGTTTCACGGGTATGTTTCACGGGTGACGTTTCACGGGTCTAGGTTTCACTGGTAAGTTTCACGGGTCAAGGTTTCACGGGTAAGTTTCACGGGTAAGTTTCATGGGTATGTTTCACGGGTGACGTTTCACGGGTCTAGGTTTCACTGGTAAGTTTCACGGGTCAAGGTTTCACGGGTAAGTTTCACGGGTATGTTTCACGGGTGACGTTTCACGGGTCTAGGTTTCACTGGTAAGTTTCACGGGTCAAGGTTTTACGGGTAAGTTTCACGGGTAAGTTTCACGGGTATGTTTCACGGGTCTAGGTTTCACTGGTAAGTTTCACGGGTCAAGGTTTCACGGGTAAGTTTCACGGGTAAGTTTTACGGGTAAGTTTCACGGGTGACGTTTCACGGGTGACGTTTCACGGGTCTAGGTTTCACTGGTAAGTTTCACGGGTCAAGGTTTCACGGGTAAGTTTCACGGGTAAGTTTCACGGGTATGTTTCACGGGTGACGTTTCACGGGTCTAGGTTTCACTGGAAAGTTTCACGGGTCAAGGTTTCACGGGTAAGTTTTACGGGTATGTTTTACAGGTGACGTTTCACGGGTCTAGGTTTCACTGGTAAGTTTCACGGGTCAAGGTTTCACGGGTAAGTTTCACGGGTAAGTTTCACGGGTATGTTTCACGGGTGACGTTTCACGGGTCTAGGTTTCACTGGTAAGTTTCACGGGTCAAGGTTTCACGGGTAAATTTCACGGGTAAGTTTCACGGGTATGTTTCACGGGTGACGTTTCACGGGTCTAGGTTTCACTGGTAAGTTTCACGGGTCAAGGTTTCACGGGTAAGTTTCACGGGTAAGTTTCACTGGTATGTTTCACGGGTGACGTTTCACGGGTCTAGGTTTCACTGGTAAGTTTCACGGGTCAAGGTTTCACGGGGAAGTTTCACGGGTAAGTTTCACGGGTATGTTTTACGGGTGACGTTTCACGGGTCTAGGTTTCACTGGTAAGTTTCACGGGTCAAGGTTTCACGGGTAAGTTTCACGGGTAAGTTTTACGGGTAAGTTTCACGGGTGACGTTTCACGGGTCTAGGTTTCACTGGTAAGTTTCACGTGTCAAGGTTTCACGGGTAAGTTTCACGGGTAAGTTTCACGGGTATGTTTCACGGGTGACGTTTCACGGGTCTAGGTGTCACTGGTAAGTTTCACGGGTCAAGGTTTCACGGGTAAGTTTCACGGGTAAGTTTCACGGGTATGTTTCACGGGTGACGTTTCACGGGTCTAGGTTTCACTGGTAAGTTTCACGGGTCAAGGTTTCACGGGTAAGTTTCACGGGTAAGTTTTACGGGTAAGTTTCACGGGTCAAGGTATCACGGGTAAGTTTTACGGGTAAGTTTCACGGGTATGTTTCACGGGTGACGTTTCACGGGTTTAGGTTTCCCTGGTAAGTTTCACGGGTCTAGGTTTCACTGGTAAGTTTCACGGGTCAAGGTATCACGGGTAAGTTTTACGGGTAAGTTTCACGGGTATGTTTCACGGGTGACGTTTCACGGGTTTAGGTTTCCCTGGTAAGTTTCACGGGTCAAAGTATCACGGGTAAGTTTCACGGGTAAGTTTCACGGGTATGTTTCACGGGTGACGTTTCACGGGTCTAGGTTTCACTGGTAAGTTTCACGGGTCAAGGTTTTACGGGTAAGTTTCACGGGTAAGTTTCACGGGTATGTTTCACGGGTGACGTTTCACGAGTCTAGGTTTCACTGGTAAGTTTCACGGGTCAAGGTTTCACGGGTAAGTTTCACGGGTAAGTTTTACGGGTAAGTTTCACGGGTGACGTTTCACGGGTGACGTTTCACGGGTCTAGGTTTCACTGGTAAGTTTCACGGGTCAAGGTTTTACGGGTAAGTTTCACGGGTAAGTTTCACGGGTAAGTTTTACGGGTATGTTTTACAGGTGACGTTTCACGGGTCTAGGTTTCACTGGTAAGTTTCACGGGTCAAGGTTTCACGGGTAAGTTTCACGGGTAAGTTTCACGGGTATGTTTCACGGGTGACGTTTCACGGGTCTAGGTTTCACTGGAAAGTTTCACGGGTCAAGGTTTCACGGGTAAGTTTCACGGGTAAGTTTTACGGGTATGTTTCATGGGTGATGTTTCACGGGTCTAGGTTTCACTGGTAAGTTTCACGGGTCAAGGTTTTACGGGTAAGTTTCACGGGTATGTTTCACGAGTGACGTTTCACGGGTCTATGTTTCACTGGTAAGTTTCACGGGTCAAGGTTTCACGGGTAAGTTTCACGGGTAAGTTTCACGGGTATGTTTCACGGGTGACGTTTCACGGGTCTAGGTTTCACTGGTAAGTTTCACGGGTCAAGGTTTCACGGGTAAGTTTCACGGGTAAGTTTCACGGGTATGTTTCACGGGTGACGTTTCACGGGTCTAGGTTTCACTGGTAAGTTTCACGGGTCAAGGTTTCACGGGTAAGTTTCACGGGTAAGTTTCACGGGTATGTTTCACGGGTGACGTTTCACGGGTCTAGGTTTCACTGGTAAGTTTCACGGGTCAAGGTTTCACGGGTAAGTTTCACGGGTATGTTTCACGGGTGACGTTTCACGGGTCTAGGTTTCACTGGTAAGTTTCACGGGTCAAGGTTTTACGGGTAAGTTTCACGATTAAGTTTCACGGGTATGTTTCACGGGTCTAGGTTTCACTGGTAAGTTTCACGGGTCAAGGTTTCACGGGTAAGTTTCACGGGTAAGTTTTACGGGTAAGTTTCACGGGTGACGTTTCACGGGTGACGTTTCACGGGTCTAGGTTTCACTGGTAAGTTTCACGGGTCAAGGTTTCACGGGTAAGTTTCACGGGTAAGTTTCACGGGTATGTTTCACGGGTGACGTTTCACGGGTCTAGGTTTCACTGGAAAGTTTCACGGGTCAAGGTTTCACGGGTAAGTTTTACGGGTATGTTTTACAGGTGACGTTTCACGGGTCTAGGTTTCACTGGTAAGTTTCACGGGTCAAGGTTTCACGGGTAAGTTTCACGGGTAAGTTTCACGGGTATGTTTCACGGGTGACGTTTCACGGGTCTAGGTTTCACTGGTAAGTTTCACGGGTCAAGGTTTCACGGGTAAATTTCACGGGTAAGTTTCACGGGTATGTTTCACGGGTGACGTTTCACGGGTCTAGGTTTCACTGGTAAGTTTCACGGGTCAAGGTTTCACGGGTAAGTTTCACGGGTAAGTTTCACTGGTATGTTTCACGGGTGACGTTTCACGGGTCTAGGTTTCACTGGTAAGTTTCACGGGTCAAGGTTTCACGGGGAAGTTTCACGGGTAAGTTTCACGGGTATGTTTTACGGGTGACGTTTCACGGGTCTAGGTTTCACTGGTAAGTTTCACGGGTCAAGGTTTCACGGGTAAGTTTCACGGGTAAGTTTTACGGGTAAGTTTCACGGGTGACGTTTCACGGGTCTAGGTTTCACTGGTAAGTTTCACGTGTCAAGGTTTCACGGGTAAGTTTCACGGGTAAGTTTCACGGGTATGTTTCACGGGTGACGTTTCACGGGTCTAGGTGTCACTGGTAAGTTTCACGGGTCAAGGTTTCACGGGTAAGTTTCACGGGTAAGTTTTACGGGTATGTTTCATGGGTGATGTTTCACGGGTCTAGGTTTCACTGGTAAGTTTCACGGGTCAAGGTTTCACGGGTAAGTTTCACGGGTATGTTTCACGAGTGACGTTTCACGGGTCTATGTTTCACTGGTAAGTTTCACGGGTCAAGGTTTCACGGGTAAGTTTCACAGGTAAGTTTCACGGGTATGTTTCACGGGTGACGTTTCACGGGTCTAGGTTTCACTGGTAAGTTTCACGGGTCAAGGTTTCACGGGTAAGTTTCACGGGTAAGTTTCACGGGTATGTTTCACGGGTGACGTTTCACGGGTCTAGGTTTCACTGGTAAGTTTCACGGGTCAAGGTTTCACGGGTATGTTTCACGGGTGACGTTTCACGGGTCTAGGTTTCACTGGTAAGTTTCACGGGTCAAGGTTTCACGTGTAAGTTTCACGGGTAAGTTTTACGGGTATGTTTCATGGGTGATGTTTCACGGGTCTAGGTTTCACTGGTAAGTTTCACGGGTCAAGGTTTCACGGGTAAGTTTCACGGGTATGTTTCACGAGTGACGTTTCACGGGTCTATGTTTCACTGGTAAGTTTCACGGGTCAAGGTTTCACGGGTAAGTTTCACGGGTAAGTTTCACGGGTATGTTTCACGGGTGACGTTTCACGGGTCTAGGTTTCACTGGTAAGTTTCACGGGTCAAGGTTTCACGGGTAAGTTTCACGGGTAAGTTTCACGGGTATGTTTCACGGGTCAAGGTTTCACGGGTAAGTTTCACGGGTAAGTTTCACGGGTATGTTTCACGGGTGACGTTTCACGGGTCTAGGTTTCACTGGTAAGTTTCACGGGTCAAGGTTTCACGGGTAAGTTTCACGGGTATGTTTCACGGGTGACGTTTCACGGGTCTAGGTTTCACTGGTAAGTTTCACGGGTCAAGGTTTTACGGGTAAGTTTCACGGGTAAGTTTCACGGGTATGTTTCACGGGTCTAGGTTTCACTGGTAAGTTTCACGGGTCAAGGTTTCACGGGTAAGTTTCACGGGTAAGTTTTACGGGTAAGTTTCACGGGTGACGTTTCACGGGTGACGTTTCACGGGTCTAGGTTTCACTGGTAAGTTTCACGGGTCAAGGTTTCACGGGTAAGTTTCACGGGTAAGTTTCACGGGTATGTTTCACGGGTGACGTTTCACGGGTCTAGGTTTCACTGGAAAGTTTCACGGGTCAAGGTTTCACGGGTAAGTTTCACGGGTAAGTTTTACGGGTATGTTTTACAGGTGACGTTTCACGGGTCTAGGTTTCACTGGTAAGTTTCACGGGTCAAGGTTTCACGGGTAAGTTTCACGGGTAAGTTTCACGGGTATGTTTCACGGGTGACGTTTCACGGGTCTAGGTTTCACTGGTAAGTTTCACGGGTCAAGGTTTCACGGGTAAATTTCACGGGTAAGTTTCACGGGTATGTTTCACGGGTGACGTTTCACGGGTCTAGGTTTCACTGGTAAGTTTCACGGGTAAAGGTTTCACGGGTAAGTTTCACGGGTAAGTTTCACTGGTATGTTTCACGGGTGACGTTTCACGGGTCTAGGTTTCACTGGTAAGTTTCACGGGTCAAGGTTTCACGGGGAAGTTTCACGGGTAAGTTTCACGGGTATGTTTTACGGGAGACGTTTCACGGGTCTAGGTTTCACTGGTAAGTTTCACGGGTCAAGGTTTCACGGGTAAGTTTCACGGGTAAGTTTTACGGGTAAGTTTCACGGGTGACGTTTCACGGGTCTAGGTTTCACTGGTAAGTTTCACGTGTCAAGGTTTCACGGGTAAGTTTCACGGGTAAGTTTCACGGGTATGTTTCACGGGTGACGTTTCACGGGTCTAGGTGTCACTGGTAAGTTTCACGGGTCAAGGTTTCACGGGGAAGTTTCACGGGTAAGTTTCACGGGTGACGTTTCACGGGTCTAGGTTTCACTGGTAAGTTTCACGGGTCAAGGTTTCACGGGTAAGTTTCACGGGTAAGTTTCACGGGTAAGTTTTACGGGTAAGTTTTACGGGTAAGTTTCACGGGTGACGTTTCACGGGTCTAGGTTTCACTGGTAAGTTTCACGGGTCAAGGTTTCACGGGTAAGTTTCACGGGTAAGTTTCACGGGTATGTTTCACGGGTGACGTTTCACGGGTCTAGGTTTCACTGGTAAGTTTCACGGGTCAAGGTTTTACGGGTAAGTTTCACGGGTAAGTTTCACGGGTATGTTTCACGGGTGACGTTTCACGAGTCTAGGTTTCACTGGTAAGTTTCACGGGTCAAGGTTTCACGGGTAAGTTTCACGGGTAAGTTTTACGGGTAAGTTTCACGGGTGACGTTTCACGGGTGACGTTTCACGGGTCTAGGTTTCACTGGTAAGTTTCACGGGTCAAGGTTTTACGGGTAAGTTTCACGGGTAAGTTTCACGGGTAAGTTTTACGGGTATGTTTTACAGGTGACGTTTCACGGGTCTAGGTTTCACTGGTAAGTTTCACGGGTCAAGGTTTCACGGGTAAGTTTCACGGGTAAGTTTCACGGGTATGTTTCACGGGTGACGTTTCACGGGTCTAGGTTTCACTGGAAAGTTTCACGGGTCAAGGTTTTACGGGTAAGTTTCACGGGTAAGTTTTACGGGTATGTTTCATGGGTGATGTTTCACGGGTCTAGGTTTCACTGGTAAGTTTCACGGGTCAAGGTTTCACGGGTAAGTTTCACGGGTATGTTTCACGAGTGACGTTTCACGGGTCTATGTTTCACTGGTAAGTTTCACGGGTAAGTTTCACGGGTATGTTTCACGGGTGACGTTTCACGGGTCTAGGTTTCACTGGTAAGTTTCACGGGTCAAGGTTTCACGGGTAAGTTTCACGGGTAAGTTTCACGGGTATGTTTCACGGGTGACGTTTCACGGGTCTAGGTTTCACTGGTAAGTTTCACGGGTCAAGGTTTCACGGGTAAGTTTCACGGGTAAGTTTCACGGGTATGTTTCACGGGTGACGTTTCACGGGTCTAGGTTTCACTGGTAAGTTTCACGGGTCAAGGTTTCACGGGTAAGTTTCACGGGTATGTTTCACGGGTGAAGTTTCACGGGTCTAGGTTTCACTGGTAAGTTTCACGGGTCAAGGTTTTACGGGTAAGTTTCACGGGTAAGTTTCACGGGTATGTTTCACGGGTCTAGGTTTCACTGGTAAGTTTCACGGGTCAAGGTTTCACGGGTAAGTTTCACGGGTAAGTTTTACGGGTAAGTTTCACGGGTGACGTTTCACGGGTGACGTTTCACGGGTCTAGGTTTCACTGGTAAGTTTCACGGGTCAAGGTTTCACGGGTAAGTTTCACGGGTAAGTTTCACGGGTATGTTTCACGGGTGACGTTTCACGGGTCTAGGTTTCACTGGAAAGTTTCACGGGTCAAGGTTTCACGGGTAAGTTTCACGGGTAAGTTTTACGGGTATGTTTTACAGGTGACGTTTCACGGGTCTAGGTTTCACTGGTAAGTTTCACGGGTCAAGGTTTCACGGGTAAGTTTCACGGGTAAGTTTCACGGGTATGTTTCACGGGTGACGTTTCACGGGTCTAGGTTTCACTGGTAAGCTTCACGGGTCAAGGTTTCACGGGTAAATTTCACGGGTAAGTTTCACGGGTATGTTTCACGGGTGACGTTTCACGGGTCTAGGTTTCACTGGTAAGTTTCACGGGTCAAAGTTTCACGGGTAAGTTTCACTGGTATGTTTCACGGGTGACGTTTCACGGGTCTAGGTTTCACTGGTAAGTTTCACGGGTCAAGGTTTCACGGGGAAGTTTCACGGGTAAGTTTCACGGGTATGTTTTACGGGTGACGTTTCACGGGTCTAGGTTTCACTGGTAAGTTTCACGGGTCAAGGTTTCACGGGTAAGTTTCACGGGTAAGTTTTACGGGTAAGTTTCACGGGTGACGTTTCACGGGTCTAGGTTTCACTGGTAAGTTTCACGTGTCAAGGTTTTACGGGTAAGTTTCACGGGTAAGTTTCACGGGTATGTTTCACGGGTGACGTTTCACGGGTCTAGGTGTCACTGGTAAGTTTCACGGGTCAAGGTTTCACGGGTAAGTTTCACGGGTAAGTTTCACGGGTGACGTTTCACGGGTCTAGGTTTCACTGGTAAGTTTCACGGGTCAAGGTTTCACGGGTAAGTTTCACGGGTAAGTTTCACGGGTAAGTTTTACGGGTAAGTTTCACGGGTATGTTTCACGGGTGACGTTTCACGGGTTTAGGTTTCCCTGGTAAGTTTCACGGGTCAAAGTTTCACGGGTAAGTTTCACGGGTAAGTTTCACGGGTATGTTTCACGGGTGACGTTTCACGGGTCTAGGTTTCACTGGTAAGTTTCACGGGTCAAGGTTTTACGGGTAAGTTTCACGGGTATGTTTCACGGGTATGTTTCACGGGTGACGTTTCACGAGTCTAGGTTTTACTGGTAAGTTTCACGGGTCAAGGTTTCACGGGTAAGTTTCACGGGTAAGTTTTACGGGTAAGTTTCACGGGTGACGTTTCACGGGTGACGTTTCACGGGTCTAGGTTTCACTGGTAAGTTTCACGGGTCAAGGTTTTACGGGTAAGTTTCACGGGTAAGTTTCACGGGTAAGTTTTACGGGTATGTTTTACAGGTGACGTTTCACGGGTCTAGGTTTCACTGGTAAGTTTCACGGGTCAAGGTTTCACGGGTAAGTTTCACGGGTAAGTTTCACGGGTATGTTTCACGGGTGACGTTTCACGGGTCTAGGTTTCACTGGAAAGTTTCACGGGTCAAGGTTTCACGGGTAAGTTTCACGGGTAAGTTTTACGTGTATGTTTCATGGGTGATGTTTCACGGGTCTAGGTTTCACTGGTAAGTTTCACGGGTCAAGGTTTCACGGGTAAGTTTCACGGGTATGTTTCACGAGTGACGTTTCACGGGTCTATGTTTCACTGGTAAGTTTCACGGGTCAAGGTTTCACGGGTAAGTTTCACGGGTAAGTTTCACGGGTATGTTTCACGGGTGACGTTTCACGGGTCTAGGTTTCACTGGTAAGTTTCACGGGTCAAGGTTTCACGGGTAAGTTTCACGGGTAAGTTTCACGGGTATGTTTCACGGGTGACGTTTCACGGGTCTAGGTTTCACTGGTAAGTTTCACGGGTCAAGGTTTCACGGGTAAGTTTCACGGGTAAGTTTCACGGGTATGTTTCACGGGTGACGTTTCACGGGTCTAGGTTTCACTGGTAAGTTTCACGGGTCAAGGTTTCACGGGTAAGTTTCACGGGTATGTTTCACGGGTGACGTTTCACGGGTCTAGGTTTCACTGGTAAGTTTCACGGGTCAAGGTTTTACGGGTAAGTTTCACGGGTAAGTTTCACGGGTAAGTTTCACGGGTATGTTTCACGGGTCTAGGTTTCACTGGTAAGTTTCACGGGTCAAGGTTTCACGGGTAAGTTTCACGGGTAAGTTTTACGGGTAAGTTTCACGGGTGACGTTTCACGGGTGACGTTTCACGGGTCTAGGTTTCACTGGTAAGTTTCACGGGTCAAGGTTTCACGGGTAAGTTTCACGGGTAAGTTTCACGGGTATGTTTCACGGGTGACGTTTCACGGGTCTAGGTTTCACTGGAAAGTGTCACGGGTCAAGGTTTCACGGGTAAGTTTCACGGGTAAGTTTTACGGGTATGTTTTACAGGTGACGTTTCACGGGTCTAGGTTTCACTGGTAAGTTTCACGGGTCAAGGTTTCACGGGTAAGTTTCACGGGTAAGTTTCACGGGTATGTTTCACGGGTGACGTTTCACGGGTCTAGGTTTCACTGGTAAGCTTCACGGGTCAAGGTTTTACGGGTAAATTTCACGGGTAAGTTTCACGGGTATGTTTCACGGGTGACGTTTCACGGGTCTAGGTTTCACTGGTAAGTTTCACGGGTCAAGGTTTCCCGGGTAAGTTTCACGGGTAAGTTTCACTGGTATGTTTCACGGGTGACGTTTCACGGGTCTAGGTTTCACTGGTAAGTTTCACGGGTCAAGGTTTCACGGGGAAGTTTCACGGGTAAGTTTCACGGGTAAGTTTTACGGGTAAGTTTCACGAGTGACGTTTCACGGGTCTAGGTTTCACTGGTAAGTTTCACGTGTCAAGGTTTCACGGGTAAGTTTCACGGGTAAGTTTCACGGGTATGTTTCACGGGTGACGTTTCACGGGTCTAGGTGTCACTGGTAAGTTTCACGGGTCAAGGTTTCACGGGTAAGTTTCACGGGTAAGTTTCACGGGTGACGTTTCACGGGTCTAGGTTTCACTGGTAAGTTTCACGGGTCAAGGTTTCACGGGTAAGTTTCACGGGTAAGTTTCACGGGTCAAGGTTTCACGGGTAAGTTTCACGGGTAAGTTTTACGGGTAAGTTTCACGGGTGACGTTTCACGGGTGACGTTTCACGGGTCTAGGTTTCACTGGTAAGTTTCACGGGTCAAGGTTTTACGGGTAAGTTTCACGGGTAAGTTTCACGGGTAAGTTTTACGGGTATGTTTTACAGGTGACGTTTCACGGGTCTAGGTTTCACTGGTAAGTTTCACGGGTCAAGGTTTCACGGGTAAGTTTCACGGGTAAGTTTCACGGGTATGTTTCACGGGTGACGTTTCACGGGTCTAGGTTTCACTGGAAAGTTTCACGGGTCAAGGTTTCACGGGTAAGTTTCACGGGTAAGTTTTACGTGTATGTTTCATGGGTGATGTTTCACGGGTCTAGGTTTCACTGGTAAGTTTCACGGGTCAAGGTTTCACGGGTAAGTTTCACGGGTATGTTTCACGAGTGACGTTTCACGGGTCTATGTTTCACTGGTAAGTTTCACGGGTCAAGGTTTTACGGGTAAGTTTCACGGGTAAGTTTCACGGGTATGTTTCACGGGTCAAGGTTTCACGGGTAAGTTTCACGGGTAAGTTTCACGGGTATGTTTCACGGGTGACGTTTCACGGGTCTAGGTTTCACTGGTAAGTTTCACGGGTCAAGGTTTCACGGGTAAGTTTCACGGGTATGTTTCACGGGTGACGTTTCACGGGTCTAGGTTTCACTGGTAAGTTTCACGGGTCAAGGTTTTACGGGTAAGTTTCACGGGTAAGTTTCACGGGTAAGTTTTACGGGTAAGTTTCACGGGTGACGTTTCACGGGTCTAGGTTTCACTAGTAAGTTTCACGTGTCAAGGTTTCACGGGTAAGTTTCACGGGTAAGTTTCACGGGTATGTTTCACGGGTGACGTTTCACGGGTCTAGGTGTCACTGGTAAGTTTCACGGGTCAAGGTTTCACGGGTAAGTTTCACGGGTAAGTTTTACGGGTATGTTTCATGGGTGATGTTTCACGGGTCTAGGTTTCACTGGTAAGTTTCACGGGTCAAGGTTTCACGGGTAAGTTTCACGGGTATGTTTCACGAGTGACGTTTCACGGGTCTATGTTTCACTGGTAAGTTTCACGGGTCAAGGTTTCACGGGTAAGTTTCACGGGTAAGTTTCACGGGTATGTTTCACGGGTGACGTTTCACGGGTCTAGGTTTCACTGGTAAGTTTCACGGGTCAAGGTTTCACGGGTAAGTTTCACGGGTAAGTTTCACGGGTATGTTTCACGGGTGACGTTTCACGGGTCTAGGTTTCACTGGTAAGTTTCACGGGTCAAGGTTTCACGGGTATGTTTCACGGGTGACGTTTCACGGGTCTAGGTTTCACTGGTAAGTTTCACGGGTCAAGGTTTCACGTGTAAGTTTCACGGGTAAGTTTTACGGGTATGTTTCATGGGTGATGTTTCACGGGTCTAGGTTTCACTGGTAAGTTTCACGGGTCAAGGTTTCACGGGTAAGTTTCACGGGTATGTTTCACGAGTGACGTTTCACGGGTCTATGTTTCACTGGTAAGTTTCACGGGTCAAGGTTTCACGGGTAAGTTTCACGGGTAAGTTTCACGGGTATGTTTCACGGGTGACGTTTCACGGGTCTAGGTTTCACTGGTAAGTTTCACGGGTCAAGGTTTCACGGGTAAGTTTCACGGGTAAGTTTCACGGGTATGTTTCACGGGTCAAGGTTTCACGGGTAAGTTTCACGGGTAAGTTTCACGGGTATGTTTCACGGGTGACGTTTCACGGGTCTAGGTTTCACTGGTAAGTTTCACGGGTCAAGGTTTCACGGGTAAGTTTCACGGGTATGTTTCACGGGTGACGTTTCACGGGTCTAGGTTTCACTGGTAAGTTTCACGGGTCAAGGTTTTACGGGTAAGTTTCACGGGTAAGTTTCACGGGTATGTTTCACGGGTCTAGGTTTCACTGGTAAGTTTCACGGGTCAAGGTTTCACGGGTAAGTTTCACGGGTAAGTTTTACGGGTAAGTTTCACGGGTGACGTTTCACGGGTGACGTTTCACGGGTCTAGGTTTCACTGGTAAGTTTCACGGGTCAAGGTTTCACGGGTAAGTTTCACGGGTAAGTTTCACGGGTATGTTTCACGGGTGACGTTTCACGGGTCTAGGTTTCACTGGAAAGTTTCACGGGTCAAGGTTTCACGGGTAAGTTTCACGGGTAAGTTTTACGGGTATGTTTTACAGGTGACGTTTCACGGGTCTAGGTTTCACTGGTAAGTTTCACGGGTCAAGGTTTCACGGGTAAGTTTCACGGGTAAGTTTCACGGGTATGTTTCACGGGTGACGTTTCACGGGTCTAGGTTTCACTGGTAAGTTTCACGGGTCAAGGTTTCACGGGTAAATTTCACGGGTAAGTTTCACGGGTATGTTTCACGGGTGACGTTTCACGGGTCTAGGTTTCACTGGTAAGTTTCACGGGTCAAGGTTTCACGGGTAAGTTTCACGGGTAAGTTTCACTGGTATGTTTCACGGGTGACGTTTCACGGGTCTAGGTTTCACTGGTAAGTTTCACGGGTCAAGGTTTCACGGGGAAGTTTCACGGGTAAGTTTCACGGGTATGTTTTACGGGAGACGTTTCACGGGTCTAGGTTTCACTGGTAAGTTTCACGGGTCAAGGTTTCACGGGTAAGTTTCACGGGTAAGTTTTACGGGTAAGTTTCACGGGTGACGTTTCACGGGTCTAGGTTTCACTGGTAAGTTTCACGTGTCAAGGTTTCACGGGTAAGTTTCACGGGTAAGTTTCACGGGTATGTTTCACGGGTGACGTTTCACGGGTCTAGGTGTCACTGGTAAGTTTCACGGGTCAAGGTTTCACGGGGAAGTTTCACGGGTAAGTTTCACGGGTGACGTTTCACGGGTCTAGGTTTCACTGGTAAGTTTCACGGGTCAAGGTTTCACGGGTAAGTTTCACGGGTAAGTTTCACGGGTAAGTTTTACGGGTAAGTTTCACGGGTATGTTTCACGGGTGACGTTTCACGGGTTCAGGTTTCCCTGGTAAGTTTCACGGGTCAAAGTTTCACGGGTAAGTTTCACGGGTAAGTTTCACGGGTATGTTTCACGGGTGACGTTTCACGGGTCTAGGTTTCACTGGTAAGTTTCACGGGTCAAGGTTTCACGGGTAAGTTTCACGGGTAAGTTTCACGGGTATGTTTCACGGGTGACGTTTCACGGGTCTAGGTTTCACTGGTAAGTTTCACGGGTCAAGGTTTTACGGGTAAGTTTCACGGGTAAGTTTCACGGGTATGTTTCACGGGTGACGTTTCACGAGTCTAGGTTTCACTGGTAAGTTTCACGGGTCAAGGTTTCACGGGTAAGTTTCACGGGTAAGTTTTACGGGTAAGTTTCACGGGTGACGTTTCACGGGTGACGTTTCACGGGTCTAGGTTTCACTGGTAAGTTTCACGGGTCAAGGTTTTACGGGTAAGTTTCACGGGTAAGTTTCACGGGTAAGTTTTACGGGTATGTTTTACAGGTGACGTTTCACGGGTCTAGGTTTCACTGCTAAGTTTCACGGGTCAAGGTTTCACGGGTAAGTTTCACGGGTAAGTTTCACGGGTATGTTTCACGGGTGACGTTTCACGGGTCTAGGTTTCACTGGAAAGTTTCACGGGTCAAGGTTTTACGGGTAAGTTTCACGGGTAAGTTTTACGGGTATGTTTCATGGGTGATGTTTCACGGGTCTAGGTTTCACTGGTAAGTTTCACGGGTCAAGGTTTCACGGGTAAGTTTCACGGGTATGTTTCACGAGTGACGTTTCACGGGTCTATGTTTCACTGGTAAGTTTCACGGGTAAGTTTCACGGGTATGTTTCACGGGTGACGTTTCACGGGTCTAGGTTTCACTGGTAAGTTTCACGGGTCAAGGTTTCACGGGTAAGTTTCACGGGTAAGTTTCACGGGTAAGTTTCACGGGTATGTTTCACGGGTGACGTTTCACGGGTCTAGGTTTCACTGGTAAGTTTCACGGGTCAAGGTTTCACGGGTAAGTTTCACGGGTAAGTTTCACGGGTATGTTTCACGGGTGACGTTTCACGGGTCTAGGTTTCACTGGTAAGTTTCACGGGTCAAGGTTTCACGGGTAAGTTTCACGGGTATGTTTCACGGGTGACGTTTCACGGGTCTAGGTTTCACTGGTAAGTTTCACGGGTCAAGGTTTTACGGGTAAGTTTCACGGGTAAGTTTCACGGGTATGTTTCACGGGTCTAGGTTTCACTGGTAAGTTTCACGGGTCAAGGTTTCACGGGTAAGTTTCACGGGTAAGTTTTACGGGTAAGTTTCACGGGTGACGTTTCACGGGTGACGTTTCACGGGTCTAGGTTTCACTGGTAAGTTTCACGGGTCAAGGTTTCACGGGTAAGTTTCACGGGTAAGTTTCACGGGTATGTTTCACGGGTGACGTTTCACGGGTCTAGGTTTCACTGGAAAGTTTCACGGGTCAAGGTTTCACGGGTAAGTTTCACGGGTAAGTTTTACGGGTATGTTTTACAGGTGACGTTTCACGGGTCTAGGTTTCACTGGTAAGTTTCACGGGTCAAGGTTTCACGGGTAAGTTTCACGGGTAAGTTTCACGGGTATGTTTCACGGGTGACGTTTCACGGGTCTAGGTTTCACTGGTAAGCTTCACGGGTCAAGGTTTCACGGGTAAATTTCACGGGTAAGTTTCACGGGTATGTTTCACGGGTGACGTTTCACGGGTCTAGGTTTCACTGGTAAGTTTCACGGGTCAAAGTTTCACGGGTAAGTTTCACTGGTATGTTTCACGGGTGACGTTTCACGGGTCTAGGTTTCACTGGTAAGTTTCACGGGTCAAGGTTTCACGGGGAAGTTTCACGGGTAAGTTTCACGGGTATGTTTTACGGGTGACGTTTCACGGGTCTAGGTTTCACTGGTAAGTTTCACGGGTCAAGGTTTCACGGGTAAGTTTCACGGGTAAGTTTTACGGGTAAGTTTCACGGGTGACGTTTCACGGGTCTAGGTTTCACTGGTAAGTTTCACGTGTCAAGGTTTTACGGGTAAGTTTCACGGGTAAGTTTCACGGGTATGTTTCACGGGTGACGTTTCACGGGTCTAGGTGTCACTGGTAAGTTTCACGGGTCAAGGTTTCACGGGTAAGTTTCACGGGTAAGTTTCACGGGTGACGTTTCACGGGTCTAGGTTTCACTGGTAAGTTTCACGGGTCAAGGTTTCACGGGTAAGTTTCACGGGTAAGTTTCACGGGTAAGTTTTACGGGTAAGTTTCACGGGTATGTTTCACGGGTGACGTTTCACGGGTTTAGGTTTCCCTGGTAAGTTTCACGGGTCAAAGTTTCACGGGTAAGTTTCACGGGTAAGTTTCACGGGTATGTTTCACGGGTGACGTTTCACGGGTCTAGGTTTCACTGGTAAGTTTCACGGGTCAAGGTTTTACGGGTAAGTTTCACGGGTAAGTTTCACGGGTATGTTTCACGGGTGACGTTTCACGAGTCTAGGTTTCACTGGTAAGTTTCACGGGTCAAGGTTTCACGGGTAAGTTTCACGGGTAAGTTTTACGGGTAAGTTTCACGGGTGACGTTTCACGGGTGACGTTTCACGGGTCTAGGTTTCACTGGTAAGTTTCACGGGTCAAGGTTTTACGGGTAAGTTTCACGGGTAAGTTTCACGGGTAAGTTTTACGGGTATGTTTTACAGGTGACGTTTCACGGGTCTAGGTTTCACTGGTAAGTTTCACGGGTCAAGGTTTCACGGGTAAGTTTCACGGGTAAGTTTCACGGGTATGTTTCACGGGTGACGTTTCACGGGTCTAGGTTTCACTGGAAAGTTTCACGGGTCAAGGTTTCACGGGTAAGTTTCACGGGTAAGTTTTACGTGTATGTTTCATGGGTGATGTTTCACGGGTCTAGGTTTCACTGGTAAGTTTCACGGGTCAAGGTTTCAGGGGTAAGTTTCACGGGTATGTTTCACGAGTGACGTTTCACGGGTCTATGTTTCACTGGTAAGTTTCACGGGTCAAGGTTTCACGGGTAAGTTTCACGGGTAAGTTTCACGGGTATGTTTCACGGGTGACGTTTCACGGGTCTAGGTTTCACTGGTAAGTTTCACGGGTCAAGGTTTCACGGGTAAGTTTCACGGGTAAGTTTCACGGGTATGTTTCACGGGTGACGTTTCACGGGTCTAGGTTTCACTGGTAAGTTTCACGGGTCAAGGTTTCACGGGTAAGTTTCACGGGTAAGTTTCACGGGTATGTTTCACGGGTGACGTTTCACGGGTCTAGGTTTCACTGGTAAGTTTCACGGGTCAAGGTTTCACGGGTAAGTTTCACGGGTATGTTTCACGGGTGACGTTTCACGGGTCTAGGTTTCACTGGTAAGTTTCACGGGTCAAGGTTTTACGGGTAAGTTTCACGGGTAAGTTTCACGGGTATGTTTCACGGGTCTAGGTTTCACTGGTAAGTTTCACGGGTCAAGGTTTCACGGGTAAGTTTCACGGGTAAGTTTTACGGGTAAGTTTCACGGGTGACGTTTCACGGGTGACGTTTCACGGGTCTAGGTTTCACTGGTAAGTTTCACGGGTCAAGGTTTCACGGGTAAGTTTCACGGGTAAGTTTCACGGGTATGTTTCACGGGTGACGTTTCACGGGTCTAGGTTTCACTGGAAAGTGTCACGGGTCAAGGTTTCACGGGTAAGTTTCACGGGTAAGTTTTACGGGTATGTTTTACAGGTGACGTTTCACGGGTCTAGGTTTCACTGGTAAGTTTCACGGGTCAAGGTTTCACGGGTAAGTTTCACGGGTAAGTTTCACGGGTATGTTTCACGGGTGACGTTTCACGGGTCTAGGTTTCACTGGTAAGCTTCACGGGTCAAGGTTTTACGGGTAAATTTCACGGGTAAGTTTCACGGGTATGTTTCACGGGTCTAGGTTTCACTGGTAAGTTTCACGGGTCAAGGTTTCACGGGTAAGTTTCACGGGTAAGTTTCACTGGTATGTTTCACGGGTGACGTTTCACGGGTCTAGGTTTCACTGGTAAGTTTCACGGGTCAAGGTTTCACGGGGAAGTTTCACGGGTAAGTTTCACGGGTAAGTTTTACGGGTAAGTTTCACGGGTGACGTTTCACGGGTCTAGGTTTCACTGGTAAGTTTCACGTGTCAAGGTTTCACGGGTAAGTTTCACGGGTAAGTTTCACGGGTATGTTTCACGGGTGACGTTTCACGGGTCTAGGTGTCACTGGTAAGTTTCACGGGTCAAGGTTTCACGGGTAAGTTTCACGGGTAAGTTTCACGGGTAAGTTTCACGGGTGACGTTTCACGGGTCTAGGTTTCACTGGTAAGTTTCACGGGTCAAGGTTTCACGGGTAAGTTTCACGGGTAAGTTTCACGGGTCAAGGTTTCACGGGTAAGTTTCACGGGTAAGTTTTACGGGTAAGTTTCACGGGTGACGTTTCACGGGTGACGTTTCACGGGTCTAGGTTTCACTGGTAAGTTTCACGGGTCAAGGTTTTACGGGTAAGTTTCACGGGTAAGTTTCACGGGTAAGTTTTACGGGTATGTTTTACAGGTGACGTTTCACGGGTCTAGGTTTCACTGGTAAGTTTCACGGGTCAAGGTTTCACGGGTAAGTTTCACGGGTAAGTTTCACGGGTAAGTTTCACGGGTATGTTTCACGGGTGACGTTTCACGGGTCTAGGTTTCACTGGAAAGTTTCACGGGTCAAGGTTTCACGGGTAAGTTTCACGGGTAAGTTTTACGTGTATGTTTCATGGGTGATGTTTCACGGGTCTAGGTTTCACTGGTAAGTTTCACGGGTCAAGGTTTCACGGGTAAGTTTCACGGGTATGTTTCACGAGTGACGTTTCACGGGTCTATGTTTCACTGGTAAGTTTCACGGGTCAAGGTTTCACGGGTAAGTTTCACGGGTAAGTTTCACGGGTATGTTTCACGGGTGACGTTTCACGGGTCTAGGTTTCACTGGTAAGTTTCACGGGTCAAGGTTTCACGGGTAAGTTTCACGGGTAAGTTTCACGGGTATGTTTCACGGGTGACGTTTCACGGGTCTAGGTTTCACTGGTAAGTTTCACGGGTCAAGGTTTCACGGGTAAGTTTCACGGGTAAGTTTCACGGGTATGTTTCACGGGTGACGTTTCACGGGTCTAGGTTTCACTGGTAAGTTTCACGGGTCAAGGTTTCACGGGTAAGTTTCACGGGTATGTTTCACGGGTGACGTTTCACGGGTCTAGGTTTCACTGGTAAGTTTCACGGGTCAAGGTTTTACGGGTAAGTTTCACGGGTAAGTTTCACGGGTATGTTTCACGGGTCTAGGTTTCACTGGTAAGTTTCACGGGTCAAGGTTTCACGGGTAAGTTTCACGGGTAAGTTTTACGGGTAAGTTTCACGGGTGACGTTTCACGGGTGACGTTTCACGGGTCTAGGTTTCACTGGTAAGTTTCACGGGTCAAGGTTTCACGGGTAAGTTTCACGGGTAAGTTTCACGGGTATGTTTCACGGGTGACGTTTCACGGGTCTAGGTTTCACTGGAAAGTGTCACGGGTCAAGGTTTCACGGGTAAGTTTCACGGGTAAGTTTTACGGGTATGTTTTACAGGTGACGTTTCACGGGTCTAGGTTTCACTGGTAAGTTTCACGGGTCAAGGTTTCACGGGTAAGTTTCACGGGTAAGTTTCACGGGTATGTTTCACGGGTGACGTTTCACGGGTCTAGGTTTCACTGGTAAGCTTCACGGGTCAAGGTTTTACGGGTAAATTTCACGGGTAAGTTTCACGGGTATGTTTCACGGGTGACGTTTCACGGGTCTAGGTTTCACTGGTAAGTTTCACGGGTCAAGGTTTCACGGGTAAGTTTCACGGGTAAGTTTCACTGGTATGTTTCACGGGTGACGTTTCACGGGTCTAGGTTTCACTGGTAAGTTTCACGGGTCAAGGTTTCACGGGGAAGTTTCACGGGTAAGTTTCACGGGTAAGTTTTACGGGTAAGTTTCACGGGTGACGTTTCACGGGTCTAGGTTTCACTGGTAAGTTTCACGTGTCAAGGTTTCACGGGTAAGTTTCACGGGTAAGTTTCACGGGTATGTTTCACGGGTGACGTTTCACGGGTCTAGGTGTCACTGGTAAGTTTCACGGGTCAAGGTTTCACGGGTAAGTTTCACGGGTAAGTTTCACGGGTGACGTTTCACGGGTCTAGGTTTCACTGGTAAGTTTCACGGGTCAAGGTTTCACGGGTAAGTTTCACGGGTAAGTTTCACGGGTAAGTTTTACGGGTAAGTTTCACGGGTATGTTTCACGGGTGACGTTTCACGGGTTTAGGTTTCCCTGGTAAGTTTCACGGGTCAAAGTTTCACGGGTAAGTTTCACGGGTAAGTTTCACGGGTATGTTTCACGGGTGAAGTTTCACGGGTCTAGGTTTCACTGGTAAGTTTCACGGGTCAAGGTTTTACGGGTAAGTTTCACGGGTAAGTTTCACGGGTATGTTTCACGGGTGACGTTTCACGAGTCTAGGTTTCACTGGTAAGTTTCACGGGTCAAGGTTTCACGGGTAAGTTTCACGGGTAAGTTTTACGGGTAAGTTTCACGGGTGACGTTTCACGGGTGACGTTTCACGGGTCTAGGTTTCACTGGTAAGTTTCACGGGTCAAGGTTTTACGGGTAAGTTTCACGGGTAAGTTTCACGGGTAAGTTTTACGGGTATGTTTTACAGGTGACGTTTCACGGGTCTAGGTTTCACTGGTAAGTTTCACGGGTCAAGGTTTCACGGGTAAGTTTCACGGGTAAGTTTCACGGGTATGTTTCACGGGTGACGTTTCACGGGTCTAGGTTTCACTGGAAAGTTTCACGGGTCAAGGTTTCACGGGTAAGTTTCACGGGTAAGTTTTACGGGTATGTTTCATGGGTGATGTTTCACGGGTCTAGGTTTCACTGGTAAGTTTCACGGGTCAAGGTTTCACGGGTAAGTTTCACGGGTATGTTTCACGAGTGACGTTTCACGGGTCTATGTTTCACTGGTAAGTTTCACGGGTCAAGGTTTCACGGGTAAGTTTCACGGGTAAGTTTCACGGGTATGTTTCACGGGTGACGTTTTACGGGTCTAGGTTTCACTGGTAAGTTTCACGGGTCAAGGTTTCACGGGTAAGTTTCACGGGTAAGTTTCACGGGTATGTTTCACGGGTGACGTTTCACGGGTCTAGGTTTCACTGGTAAGTTTCACGGGTCAAGGTTTCACGGGTAAGTTTCACGGGTAAGTTTCACGGGTATGTTTCACGGGTGACGTTTCACGGGTCTAGGTTTCACTGGTAAGTTTCACGGGTCAAGGTTTCACGGGTAAGTTTCACGGGTATGTTTCACGGGTGACGTTTCACGGGTCTAGGTTTCACTGGTAAGTTTCACGGGTCAAGGTTTTACGGGTAAGTTTCACGGGTAAGTTTCACGGGTATGTTTCACGGGTCTAGGTTTCACTGGTAAGTTTCACGGGTCAAGGTTTCACGGGTAAGTTTCACGGGTAAGTTTTACGGGTAAGTTTCACGGGTGACGTTTCACGGGTGACGTTTCACGGGTCTAGGTTTCACTGGAAAGTTTCACGGGTCAAGGTTTCACGGGTAAGTTTTACGGGTATGTTTTACAGGTGACGTTTCACGGGTCTAGGTTTCACTGGTAAGTTTCACAGGTCAAGGTTTCACGGGTAAGTTTCACGGGTAAGTTTCACGGGTATGTTTCACGGGTGACGTTTCACGGGTCTAGGTTTCACTGGTAAGTTTCACGGGTCAAGGTTTCACGGGTAAATTTCACGGGTAAGTTTCACGGGTATGTTTCACGGGTGACGTTTCACGGGTCTAGGTTTCACTGGTAAGTTTCACGGGTCAAGGTTTCACGGGTAAGTTTCACGGGTAAGTTTCACTGGTATGTTTCACGGGTGACGTTTCACGGGTCTAGGTTTCACTGGTAAGTTTCACGGGTCAAGGTTTCACGGGGAAGTTTCACGGGTAAGTTTCACGGGTATGTTTTACGGGTGACGTTTCACGGGTCTAGGTTTCACTGGTAAGTTTCACGGGTCAAGGTTTCACGGGTAAGTTTCACGGGTAAGTTTTACGGGTAAGTTTCACGGGTGACGTTTCACGGGTCTAGGTTTCACTGGTAAGTTTCACGTGTCAAGGTTTCACGGGTAAGTTTCACGGGTAAGTTTCACGTGTATGTTTCACGGGTGACGTTTCACGGGTCTAGGTGTCACTGGTAAGTTTCACGGGTCAAGGTTTCACGGGTAAGTTTCACGGGTAAGTTTCACGGGTATGTTTCACGGGTGACGTTTCACGGGTCTAGGTTTCACTGGTAAGTTTCACGGGTCAAGGTTTCACGGGTAAGTTTCACGGGTAAGTTTTACGGGTAAGTTTCACGGGTCAAGGTATCACGGGTAAGTTTTACGGGTAAGTTTCACGGGTATGTTTCACGGGTGACGTTTCACGGGTTTAGGTTTCCCTGGTAAGTTTCACGGGTCTAGGTTTCACTGGTAAGTTTCACGGGTCAAGGTATCACGGGTAAGTTTTACGGGTAAGTTTCACGGGTATGTTTCACGGGTGACGTTTCACGGGTTTAGGTTTCCCTGGTAAGTTTCACGGGTCAAAGTATCACGGGTAAGTTTCACGGGTAAGTTTCACGGGTATGTTTCACGGGTGACGTTTCACGGGTCTAGGTTTCACTGGTAAGTTTCACGGGTCAAGGTTTTACGGGTAAGTTTCACGGGTAAGTTTTACGGGTAAGTTTCACGGGTGACGTTTCACGGGTGACGTTTCACGGGTCTAGGTTTCACTGGTAAGTTTCACGGGTCAAGGTTTTACGGGTAAGTTTCACGGGTAAGTTTCACGGGTAAGTTTTACGGGTATGTTTTACAGGTGACGTTTCACGGGTCTAGGTTTCACTGGTAAGTTTCACGGGTCAAGGTTTCACGGGTAAGTTTCACGGGTAAGTTTCACGGGTATGTTTCACGGGTGACGTTTCACGGGTCTAGGTTTTACTGGAAAGTTTCACGGGTCAAGGTTTCACGGGTAAGTTTCACGGGTAAGTTTTACGGGTATGTTTCATGGGTGATGTTTCACGGGTCTAGGTTTCACTGGTAAGTTTCACGGGTCAAGGTTTCACGGGTAAGTTTCACGGGTATGTTTCACGAGTGACGTTTCACGGGTCTATGTTTCACTGGTAAGTTTCACGGGTCAAGGTTTCACGGGTAAGTTTCACGGGTAAGTTTCACGGGTATGTTTCACGGGTGACGTTTCACGGGTCTAGGTTTCACTGGTAAGTTTCACGGGTCAAGGTTTCACGGGTAAGTTTCACGGGTAAGTTTCACGGGTATGTTTCACGGGTGACGTTTCACGGGTCTAGGTTTCACTGGTAAGTTTCACGGGTCAAGGTTTCACGGGTAAGTTTCACGGGTAAGTTTCACGGGTATGTTTCACGGGTGACGTTTCACGGGTCTAGGTTTCACTGGTAAGTTTCACGGGTCAAGGTTTCACGGGTAAGTTTCACGGGTATGTTTCACGGGTGACGTTTCACGGGTCTAGGTTTCACTGGTAAGTTTCACGGGTCAAGGTTTTACGGGTAAGTTTCACGGGTAAGTTTCACGGGTATGTTTCACGGGTCTAGGTTTCACTGGTAAGTTTCACGGGTCAAGGTTTCACGGGTAAGTTTCACGGGTAAGTTTTACGGGTAAGTTTCACGGGTGACGTTTCACGGGTGACGTTTCACGGGTCTAGGTTTCACTGGTAAGTTTCACGGGTCAAGGTTTCACGGGTAAGTTTCACGGGTAAGTTTCACGGGTATGTTTCACGGGTGACGTTTCACGGGTCTAGGTTTCACTGGAAAGTTTCACGGGTCAAGGTTTCACGGGTAAGTTTCACGGGTAAGTTTTACGGGTATGTTTTACAGGTGACGTTTCACGGGTCTAGGTTTCACTGGTAAGTTTCACGGGTCAAGGTTTCACGGGTAAGTTTCACGGGTAAGTTTCACGGGTATGTTTCACGGGTGACGTTTCACGGGTCTAGGTTTCACTGGTAAGCTTCACGGGTCAAGGTTTCACGGGTAAATTTCACGGGTAAGTTTCACGGGTATGTTTCACGGGTGACGTTTCACGGGTCTAGGTTTCACTGGTAAGTTTCACGGGTCAAGGTTTCACGGGTAAGTTTCACGGGTAAGTTTCACTGGTATGTTTCACGGGTGACGTTTCACGGGTCTAGGTTTCACTGGTAAGTTTCACGGGTCAAGGTTTCACGGGGAAGTTTCACGGGTAAGTTTCACGGGTATGTTTTACGGGTGACGTTTCACGGGTCTAGGTTTCACTGGTAAGTTTCACGGGTCAAGGTTTCACGGGTAAGTTTTACGGGTAAGTTTTACGGGTAAGTTTCACGGGTGACGTTTCACGGGTCTAGGTTTCACTGGTAAGTTTCACGTGTCAAGGTTTCACGGGTAAGTTTCACGGGTAAGTTTCACGGGTATGTTTCACGGGTGACGTTTCACGGGTCTAGGTGTCACTGGTAAGTTTCACTGGTCAAGGTTTTACGGGTAAGTTTCACGGGTAAGTTTCACGGGTGACGTTTCACGGGTCTAGGTTTCACTGGTAAGTTTCACGGGTCAAGGTTTCACGGGTAAGTTTCACGGGTAAGTTTCACGGGTAAGTTTTACGGGTGACGTTTCACGGGTCTAGGTTTCACTGGTAAGTTTCACGGGTCAAGGTTTCACGGGTAAGTTTCACGGGTAAGTTTCACGGGTGACGTTTCACAGGTCTAGGTTTCACTGGTAAGTTTCACGGGTCAAGGTTTCACGGGTAAGTTTCACGGGTAAGTTTCACGGGTAAGTTTCACGGGTGACGTTTCACGGGTCTAGGTTTCACTGGTAAGTTTCACGGGTCTATGTTTCACTGGTAAGTTAATTAATTTGTTAAGATTTAGTATAAACCTTTAATAAAGTATTATAGTTATATGAAATATAGATACAAATTTAAATATTTTTGTATTTTTTTACGAATAATTTTATTATTAATTTAATAATAGACTTCTTGTTCGAATATAAATGAAATATTTTAAAAGAATTTTCATTTAGACAAAATTGTATTAACAAGCCCACAATACTTAATAAAAATCTGCTGTGGCCAGCAAACGACCTTTCGCCTAATTCTGCTTATTCTACTAATCTAATAAATAGTTTTACTTACATTTTAATAGTTTCATGTAATATATAAACCAAGATGCAATCAAAGATGTCAACTGTACTGTCACTGTCATAATTCAAACTTTGTGTAGAAATGTCAACAATATACTAGAATTTCTAAACCAGATTCAGCAAATTGTATTTAAAATTAACTGTACCCATAGATATATGCAAAAATTGTCATAAATAAATAATGTACCAGTTTGTATATCAAGCTTCAAAAGTACTACTTCCGGTTTGCGGATTTCTACCAAAATCTTATCCGGTGTTAAGATCCTTATTAAAAGCTTAAATATAAAATTTGGTTATTAAAGGTTTGATACTTTTTGAGTTATCGTGGACGAAAAATCGTCAAATACGTCCATACACACACACATAGTAGAGACCCTGAAACGTGCTTATCCACCAAAAACGCACACACAGACATTACAATAGAATATGAGGCGAGAGATAAAAATTGTTTATCATTATAGAAAAATCTGACGTGGCCATCACACAACCTTCCGCCATATCTAGACTTTAAACAGAAATGTATACGTACAATTCGGTGTCCATTTAAAATATACAAATAAAAATCTAAAATATTGAAACACAGAAATTTGCATCATCTGAATAAAAAGATTCATTCACAGGAAAACTCTTCTGTGCTGAAGCCATCCTCCGTTCAATTACTACATTTAATATCTTACTTATGACTTGTATAGCGCTAGTATGCCAATTTGTCACCTGTCAATATTTTTTACGCAGAAACAAAAATCAACCGAACATGGATTACAAGATTTCAACGTTTTATTTGATAAACTTATTTTTTTAATTTTACTGCAGTTCTTTGATGCTACCAGATAAAGACAATTTTTTATAACGTAAGTTGCAAATAACTTTGCCTCTTATTTTTATTACAAATAAATACTATATTTTTCCAAATTTATATACAATTTTGACAATTAAACTTTTCAATCTTCAAAAAATATCACTTCCGATTAAGATATTTGTACCAAAATCTAATGAGCTCTTCCAATTTATATACAAATGTTAAATACCAAATATCAAAATTTTCGGGTAATTCGTATTTGAGTTATACGACATACACCCCGGCCTTGACCACACACACATACACACACACACACACACACACACACACACACACACACACACACACACACACACACACACACACACATACATACAGACATCATCGTGAAACTATCAAAAATGAATTGTAAGGACCCTAATTCGTGCTCATCCACTAAAAACTCACCACCCGATTTTTAGCATGATTCCAATACCTTCCTTTACAGGTACGCGAAGGTAAAAACAGTTAAATTTCAGTCTGAAATGTTTAATTTCTGAAATTCTGAAGTTTGATTGTTACACGATCAATATATAAACTATTTAAAAATAATTTTATTTTACAAGTTACGCTAACACGATACATAATTTATTTTTCAGCGCTGCAGGAATCCAAAAATCTTTCTAAATCTTCTAAACGTCTCATTTCTCGTTGAATGTGCTTCAGATGTCCCCATCGTAATTTCTTTAACTGTTTTATATACAAAGGTTCCTCATCTGAAACATACAAACACAAAATAGCACAAAAATCGCCCTGTGGTGTGCCCTCCACCTTCGAGCATATACTGACTAGAGGCCGCCTTACGGCGTTTGTTGTGATCGGAAGATATGCTGGAGGGGAGATTAGCGGGGTCGGAAGCCGTGATGTATTGAGGGATGCGTAATTTCTTAGTATTATTCCACAAAGTAAAATAATACTCACACAACCTCATTAAACTTTTCACAAAGTAAACGCAGAACTTAGGGTTATAGTAAAATGACATGTGTGACAAGAAGTAACAAAGAATAACAGCAAAACGCTGCCCGCAATACACCATGACTTCCAGCCCCGCAAGTCCCCCCTACTGCATATCTTCCGATCACAACAAGCTATGCATTGGTATAGGGAATTACTTCTCTAGTCAGTATATGCTCGAAGCCCTCCACCATCAACCACGGGCGACTGGTAAACGTACACACCCAAACAGAAAATTGAACTTATCCAGAACGTATATTTGTCAAATCGCAGTTATGCGTAACCGTAATCTTGGAAACGCATTTTACTCAAATCGTAATTTAAAACATACAGTTGGTAAGATTACGATTTGAGTAAAATGCGTTTGACAAGATTACGGTTATGCATAACTGCGATTTGACAAAAATACGTTCTGGATAAATTCCGTGTTGGATGATTCCAGTTAGGTATAGTTGCGTTTTGACTAAACTACGGTTTACCTGAAAACGATTTGACAATATTAGTCGAAGTTGCGGTTTGGTCAAATTACGGAATGTGAAATTACAGTTTGTCTAGAATACAGTTTACGGGTTGGCATATTTACGGTTTGATAAATGGAACAAATTACAGTTTGACTAAAATACAGTTTGGCTTAATTATTTTTGGTCAAACTACACTTTAACGAAACTATATAGGTTGATGGAGGTAAAATGCGAACATAGGGAACATACATGACAATCGAACTTTCATGCCAGGTATCTTGATATATTTTGTAGTAGTGTCACAAAGCAAAGTGTGGCAAAAAGAGTAATGAATAACAGAAATAATAATAAAATCTAAAAGTGCATGTAAATTTTCTCGTTCTGCTCGTACACATACATTATTATGCAAAATATTTTAATGAAAATAATCAATAATATGACAGGTACTTTGACATTGACAGTACTTATTCCACGTATATCAAGATGCCTAGCATGATAACTCCATTGTCAAATATTTCCCTATGTTCGCATTTCACCTCCACCAACCTGTATTTGTCCAAATTGTGTGCTCCCATACAAACTAATAAATACCCTTTGTGAGTCTTACAAACTGAACAAATACTAAATAAAAAAACCTAATACTCTTCTTGAGTAAAATAAACATTGAATAGCTTTAATAGGGTAGTTTACCATTTTTTAAAAAGTTTTTTTCATTGAAACTTCATGTTATTTGAAAGCGATTGAGAGTACTGATAAGCCTTGGTCTTAATAAAGCTGTAATTAATTTTTAAAGTTTGTGTGACGTAGATGTATAGCTGAAAATCTTCTCAAACCGGAATTAAAATGTACTCATGTAAAACCAACTGTTTCTGTTACAATAAAAAACAATTTGGTAGTTTATTACTGTAAGTAAGAATACACGTGATACGCATTACTGTGACGTAGTATCGATACGTAAAATCTCAAATATTTAAAGAACTATTAACTTTTTGAAACTTTTTTCAAGCAATAACTCATTTTTGAGGTTTCAATATAATTGACCGGGTTGCTAATTTGCTACTATGGTAAAGTACCCTATTATATGACGAAGCTTTGTATAAAAAACTTATTTTACAATTTTCCTTCGACATACGAGTGACAGGAGGGGAAACGAATGCAGCGTTGGATAGCTGGAAGTGTCTACTATTCCGGTACGAAAACATGTCGCAGTCGCTGTAGTAGTATTTTTTCTATAAAAGTTAGAAACGAACGTGTTTTCTTCTCGTGCCGATAACAATGTATATTATAACATTGGATTTAGCACCAGGACAGCGCTGTCTGTGAAGCGTGATTTAGCCGCTAGAGGTACTCCAGTGCTCGAACATAAGCCATACTCGCCTGATTTACCACCCTGTTAAGCCCAGTTAAGCCACTAACGCTTAGATCTTGAAGAAGGTTGTCTAAGACTTCAGCTGTCATTTGCTCTATCTCTATGCGATCTTCTTCGACGGATGATGAACGAAGTTGCTTCAAACTTGATTTTGATGAGGTCTGTTTCTAAACAAAAATTAATTATTTGTATTTGACTTTAGAAGGCATAACTCTGAAACAGTAATAGCTATAGGTACTTTTGTTGTCCTCAATTGAAAAAAAATTATAGACACAATTATTAAATACAGCAATGAAAAATCTGACGTGGCCATCACACAACCTTCCGCCATATCTAGACTTTAAACAGAAATGTATACGTACAATCCGGTGCCCATTTATACAAATAAAAATCTAAAATATTCAAACAGAAATTCATTCACAGGAAAACTCTGCTGTGTTGAAGCCATCCTCCGTTCAATTACTTAATATCTTATGACTTATATGCGGCGTTAGTGTCACCCGTCTCACCTGTCAATATTTTTTACGCAGAATCAAAAATCAATCGAACATGGATTACAAGATTTCGATGTTTTATTTGATAAATTTATTTTTTAAATTTTACTGCAGTTCTTTAATGCTACCAGATAAAGACAATTTTTTTATAACGTAGGTTGCAAATAACTACCTCTTATTCTTATTACAAATAAATACTATATTTATCCAAATTTAATGAAATTTTTGACAATTAAACTTTTTACTCTTCAATAAATATCACTTCCGGTGAAGATATTTGTACCAAAATCTAATGAGCTCTTCCAATTTATATACAAATGTTAAATACCAAATATCAAAATTTTTAGGTAATTCGTATTTGAGATATGCGACATCCGGCATCGGCCCGGACCACACACATACACACACACACATACATACAGACATCATGGAGAAAACTATCAAAAATGAGCTGTAAGGCCCCTAATTCGTGCTCATCCACTAAAAACTCACTACCCGATTTTTTGCATCATTCCAATACCTTCCTTTACAGATAAGCGGAAGGTAAAAAATTATTTGTTTAGAATTTTAAAAATTTTATAATTTTTTTACAAACAGTAAAATATTGTGTTAATAATAATATTTGAAGTATATTATTCCAATTATGTATATTTGCTGAGAAAATATTATTTTTCTTCAACCGTCTTAAAAGTTGGTTCTTTTAATACTGTTTTTAGTATTAAAAGTGGACGTTTTTGTTATTAATAAAGAAATGTAACTGTTGCTAGGTAACACTTTTAATCCTAGGCTTAAAAGTACTTTTAATCCTAAGCTTAAAAGTAGATTCTGTATTTCTACTAGAATCTTGGGAGCGTAATATTTCTTGAGCTTGATTATCACGCACTTCTTCATTTTTTCTACTGGTATTATCATCACGAATGGAGGATATTATACTTTTACTAGTGCTAGGTTCATCGAACCGTAATATTTTTTTAGCTGTCTACCATGTATGTTTACCAGTAAAGCTGATTTGACGTCTTCAATAACATCAATCTTTAAACGTACCAATTCATCGCAACAGCATTCACCCGAAATTTCCAGTATTACAACAATCTATAAAAATTAATAATATTTAGATAATTATATTCTCATTCCTCATATTTAAACACTTACTTTAATCATCAGGTATGTATTATCAGGAGCATAATTCCAGAAAAACTCTTGATTTATTTTAGTTTGACAGAACAATAAAATTTGTAAACAAAACAAAAGTTAAATCAAAGCTACCTTCTTAGTTTCAATCATATTTCAACAAAATATTTCAATAATTTAAAAAGTAATTTTCTTGGTTGAAGAAAAAATAGTATGTGTTATTTGGATTAAAAGTGTCTTTGTTTGATTCGCAATTTTTGCATCCGCTCGGCTTCGCTACGCTTCGCCTCGCAAATGTAAATTAATTGCTCATCAAACAAAGTATCACTTTTAATCCTAATAACACAATATACTATTATTTCTGAATTATATTCGATGACGTGAAAATATTTTGATTGAAAATCTGTTTTATTTTTTATCTCGAGAACCAAGCCTCGTAGAGAAAAACCTCCAACATGAAAAGTGATTATTTTTTTCTTCTCTATCGACCTGTAAAAAAAAATTTTGAAAATCGCGCAAAAAATTTCCTTTTTTTCGAGACAAATATACCGGAATGAAGATAACTCGAAACCTAAGCGCCGTAGAAAAAAACTTCAAATTACAAAGTTGTTCAGTTTTCGATTCTCTATCGATTGGTGTATAGATTTTTTCGAAAAAACCCTAAACTGCCGAGATAGCCATAAAAAATAGATTTCGCTGAAATTTGGTATATAGATAGATCTCGTTGAGTAGATTCCGAAAATGGGGTTGTTTTTTCAAAAATATTGTTTTTTACCTTAGATAATTGACTTTAAAGGGTCGAAAAAACCGACCTCCATATCTCGAAATCTAGAGGCGTTAGAGCAAAATGTCAAATGAAAAAGTTGTTCCTCTTGTAATTTTCAGCAAGTTTTGCATTTAACTTTTTTCTCTAGGAGCCATAGATCTCGAGTTATAAGGGGAAACAGATTTCCAAAAGCATGGACTATAGCCTTGACGTTTTTTTGGCTCAAAATGGGTTTTTCTCTCCGAATCGATTGAAATTTAATACAGACCTTCTGTACAGCAGTGTGCATCGATATCCGGTCGCAGAAATTTTTTAAAAAATTTATTAAGGGAGAAATTAAATATTTTCGGTCAAAACAGGCTGTTTTATGAAATGACTAATAGCTCATCAAACCATCACAAGTTATATATCAAAAGATTGGAAAAAATACACAGATTCTTAATCTGTGCCGTTTATTACAAAATTCGTTACCGTTTTCGAGTAATAAGCAAAAGTTTGAAAACCTTACTTGCCTACTCGTGGCGCCATCTGTGGTAGTTGTCCTAACTATTAATTATTTGCGAATATTATTAAAACTTATCCTAGACCAATGAAAATATTACTATATATAGACTAAATTACTAGGAATTCAATATAATAAGTACTAAATTTTTATATTGCTTCTGTTTTAAGTAATTCAAGTTTAGATCCATCATGTTAGATATCGATATATGTGACATCTCAATATGGCGGACTTGTCAGTAATGAAAATATTGATACTGTCAACTATAATATCTAAATAATACGTACAGATAGCCACTAAGTAGACACCTCAAACGTATTTGAATATTGTTTATTATATTGTAGCTAAACTTGAAGCAAATCGGTGACATGAGAAATCTTGACTTAAATTATATTAAATACTAATAATCCAGTTTGATTTGAGACTTGTAACCTACAGCAATGGATTCAGGAGAAAAAATCAATGAGGTAGCCACAATTTGAGTTCAATTGCCTTATTAATAAGGTTTTTACTAAAATATCGAATTACTGGAAACATGTCAAGGAATTGTGTTCTTATAAGTACATAAATACTGCATGTAGGGCCCCAAAACCTTCATCGATGAATTCAGGAGGTCAAGAAACGTGAGTACCAATAATTTGAGTTTAATTGATAAATGTATAAAGTATTTATAGGCATATTTGTTTTCTAGAATCGTAGGAAGAATCTATGTGTTCATAGCTACATATATACTGTATGTAGGGCCCCAAATCCTTCATCGATGCCTTCAGACGGTCAACAAACTTAAGTAGCCACGTTTTGCAATGCATTGATAGGGTAATAAAGTATTTAGAAGCCAATTTCAAAATTAGAGTCAAAGAAGTACCTATGTGTAATTTCTTACTGTTTAAAACCTTCAGGAGGTCAAGAACTGTAAGTATCTATATTTTTAGTCTAATTGAATCGCTCATTAAGTCTGCATATGTACATTTTCAATGCCAACAATTCCCAATGCAAAAATACACCCCCCCCCCCCCCCTCATATGAATTTCATCAAAAACATTGGAAATGAACGTATCTTGACGCATTAATATTTACTGACGATAATCTAACTTATACTATTCTAGTATTTAATTAATTGTTCTCAATTTATTGTTTCAGGAGTATCATAACATATTACAACGTTCTTGCGTGTTCATAAGGATATAATGGGGCCTTAGTCATGTCATAAGAACCAGTGGGTCTTATTTGAAGATGCTGTAACTTGATTGGAATATATGAAGGTGTAGAACTTGTGCTTTAGAGTTTGCGTTGATCGAAGAAGTCAGCTGGTTACTGGAGACCTAGGAGGTAGAATGGGGCCCTACGTGAGTTGAAGACTCTATAAACCATTGTGGCTACAATTACCATCCTCTTGTGCGAGTGTTGAACCAAGAACTACTTGATGAAGAATTCCAAGATCGAACAAAGTTGAAGATTACATTGAGATAATTTTATTTTGCCTGTAACTCTTAAATGGTTGAAGTTATGTTAATTATCGCTTGAAATATAGAAACTGCATTCAATTTTGCCTCATTTATTTATTTAATTGTAACAATGAGCAAATTATAAACGAAATACAAATTAACCAGGAACCAATGATGAACCACTTAAGTTATTTTTATTCTGTTGTCTTCCAGTACTTGTCAGATATGTAATAACGTTGTATATAAATAAAATAACATATAAACACTCTGTTAATGTTGTTTCTTTATCTGAAAATGCGAGAAGAAAGATTCAAAGCCTAATACTCTATGTAATTATAAGTCTGTCTATTTATTTACGTATAACAACGTTATCAATTAAACTCAAACTGTCGCTACTTATGTTTGTTGACCTCCTGAAGGCATCGATGAAGGATTTGGGGCCCTACAAGAAGTATTTATGTAGCTACGAACACGTAGATTCTTCCTACGATTCTAGAAAACAAATATGCCTAGAAAAACTTTATACATGTATCAATTACACTCAAATTGTGGCTACATATGTTTTTTGATCTTCTGAATTCATCGATGAATGTTTTGGGGCCCTACACGCAGTATTTATGTACTTATAAGTACATGGATCCTACCCGATGTGTCCAATTGATCGATATTTTAGTAAAAACCTTATTAAGACGGCAATTAAACTCAAATTGTGGCTACCTCATTGATTTTTTCTCCTGAATCCATTGCTGCAGGTTACAAGTCTCAAATCAAACTGGATTATTAGTATTTAATGTAAATAATGTCATGATATGTCATGTCACCGATTTGCTTCAACTTTATCTACAATATAATAAACAATATTCAAATACTTTTGAGGTGTCTACTTTCTGGCTATCTGTACGTATTGTTTAGATATTAAAGTTTACAAATCAATATTTTCATACTGACAAGTCCGCCATATAATTATTAGTTCGGGCAACTACCACAGATGGCGCCACTAGTAGGCAAGTAAGGTTTTCAAACTTTTGCTTATTACTCGAAAACGGTAACGAATTTCGTAATAAACGGCACAGATTAAGAATCTGCGTGTTTTTTCCGATCTTTTGATATATAACTTGTGATGGTTTGATGAGCTATTAGTCATTTCATAAAACAGCCTGTTTTGACCGAAAATATTTAATTTCTCCCTTAATAAATTTTTTAAAAAAATTCTGCGACCGGATATCGATGCACACTGCTGTACAGAAGGTCTGTATTAAATTTCAATCGATTCGGAGAGAAAAACCCATTTTGAGCCAAAAAAGTGTCAAGGCTATAGTCCATGCTTTTGGAAATCTGTTTCCCCTTATAACTCGAGATCTATGGCTCCTAGAGAAAAAAGTTAAATGCAAAACTTGCTCAAAATTACAAGAGGAACAACTTTTTCATTTGACATTTTGCTCTAACGCCTCTAGATTTCGAGATATGGAGGTCGGTTTTTTCGACCCTTTAAAGTCAATTATCTAGGGTAAAAAACAATATTTTTGAAAAAACAACCCCATTTTCGGAATCTACTCAACGAGATCTATCTATATACCAAATTTCAGCGAAATCTATTTTTTATGGCTATCTCCGAAGTTTAGGGTTTTTTCGAAAAAATTTATATACCATTCGATAGAGAATCAAAAACTGAACAACTTTGTAATTTGAAGTTTTTTTCTACGGCGCTTAGGTTTCGAGTTATCCTTACGAAAGCTCTGAAGGGCCATATAAAACAAAATATTAGTACTAAATTATTGTTTTTTATACATAAATTATACATATTTTAAATGGAACTTATAATTAAAAAACCGGAATTTACTTATGTAAATTGTTTTATCCTCTAGAAAAAATGTTAATTATTGTTTGAATTTGTAACTTACTAAAAAAAAAGTATAAATTACTGTTACAAATGTGTAAGTTACTCTTATTAATGAGTAAACTATACATTTTAGAATGTAAGTTATAATTATAAAACTATAATTTACTCATGAAAAAATATAAATGATTGTTAAAATTGGATAACTTTTTTTTTAAATGTGTACTTAATAAAAATAAAAATGGTAATTAAGTCCATAGTACTTAATAGTTATTTATGACGACGGTATGACACTGGGACGCACATTAGCACACAAATTGAGAACTTTTAATGAATTTATTGTAAATACGATATTATATTATTGATTAAGTATTCATTTGATGTATAATATTTTTAGGGATAAACTTTATAAACTATGCTTTCAAAAAGGACAGAAACGTTAATACAATATTATTTCGCATTAGGACTACAGCACGTTGAAATTTTAGTTTATTTGACTGTTCACCATAACATAGATATAAGTCATCGTACTTTAAAACGTATTTTAAGTAACAAAAATTTGTTTAGAAGGAAATTTTTCTCTCCAATTCCTGAAGTTATAGACTTCCTAGAAAAACAGATACAAATATCCAGTCAGTTGAATGGATACCGGTGGATGCATCTAAAATGTATACAAAATGGACTAATTGTAAAACAGAGTACAGTCCGCATTATTTTAAATGAATTAGATCCCATTGGTGTTAACAAAAGGAAACGAAAAAGATTACAAAGAAGACAATACTCTAATAAAGGCCCTAATTACTTACGGCATACCGACTGTTATGACAAATTAAAACCATACGGAATTTGTATTAGCGGCTGTATTGATGGTTTTTCAAGGAACATAATATGGCTCGAAGCTACGAGTAATACCCACAACCCGCGAATAATCGCTGGTCTTCATAGATAAAATGAGTCTTGCAAGAACTGTGTCCCAGCGTCACAGTACCATTCCGTCGTCATAATGACTTTTATTATGACTATCGAGTATTACTTTATCGACTTAATTACCATTTTTATTTTTAACAAGTACACATTTTAAAAAGAAAGTTATCCAATTTGAACAATAATTTCCACTTTTTCATGAGTAAATTACAGTTTTAAACAGTATAATAAGAGTAACTTACACATTTCTAACAGTAATTTATACTTTTTTAACAGGAAGTTATAAATTCAAACAATAATTTACATTTTTTCTAGAGGATAAAAAATAAATTCCGGTATTTTAATTATAAGTTGCATTTAAAATATGTATAATTTATATATAAAAAACAATAATTTAGTACTAATATTTTGTTTTATATGGCCCTTCAGAGCTTTCGTATATCCTCATTCCGGTACATTTGTCTCGAAAAAAAGGAAATTTTTTGCGCGATTTTCAAAATTTTCAAAAAAAATAAGCACTTTTCATGTTGGAAGTTTTTCTCTACGAGGTTTAGTTCCCGTGAAAAAAAATAAAATAGTTTTCGAATTAAAATATTTTCACGTCATCGTATATAATTCAGAAATAAATAATATTTTCTCAGCAAATATAAATAATTGGAATAATATACTTCAAATATTATTAATAACACAATATTTTACTATGTGTAAAAAAAATTATAAATTTTTTAAATTTAATTTATTTTTAAATTCTCAGCAAATAATTTTTTCATTTTATTTTTCATTGCTGTATTTAATAATAATGTCTATAATTTTTTTTAGGGCTTAGATTCAATTGAGGACAACAAAAGTATAGATTTTTCTATACTATCAGAGAAGTCATTAGTATAGGTAACATATTTATTAAATAGGTTATTAAATATTTTTTAAATTTCAAACTCTTGCCAACTTGTATGTCTTAAATACAGTTGGGAAGATTACGATTTGAGTAAAATGCGTTTGACAAGATTACAGTTATGCATAACTGCGATTTGACAAAAATGCGTTTTAGATAAATTCCGTGTTGGATGATTCCAGTTAGGTATAGTTGCGTTTTGACTAAACTACGGTTTACCTGAAAACGATTTGCCAATATTAGTCGAAGTTGCGGTTTGGTCAAATTACGGAATATGAAATTACAGTTTGTCTAGAATACAGTTTACGGGTTGGCATATTTACGGTTTGGCAAATGGAACAAATTACAGTTTGACTAAAATACAGTTTGGCTTAATTGGCCAAACTATACTTTGACAAAACTTTATTTTCTAGTAACCTTGATATAAACACAAGAGTGTACACTCCGTATCTTGGCAACACTGTAGATTAGTGCCATTTTTTTACCCTGCGTGAGAGAGAGACCACTACGGGGCCTGTGCGAGCCCGTATTTTGTCTCTCTCTCTAAAAGTTTTCACTCTTGTTAGAGTAAAATTCAAATAGCTAGAACCCTGCGCGAAGTACGAATTCTCGTCTTAGAGAGAGAAGCATAGATGATAAACTACGCTACTGTCTGTTCTACAGAACATCAGCTTCAATATCTGTTATTCTCATGTTGACATTCGTAGTGTTTTGCTTCGTGTAACCCTGTGAATTTTGTAATTGATTGTGATTGAGTTATATTTTAGTTTAGAAAATTAAGTGAAGTGCAGCGCAGCATATACTCGCTAGCTCCGCTTTTGTAAAATGTACATGACAAGCTCTGCCTTCTCGCGCAGTCCAGGGTCCTAGCTATTTGAATTTTACTCTATCTTCGACCATATATAGGTGTAGACAGATATCACTCAATGCTGTACTATACAATGTTGTGAAGGCAAGAAGTACGGTAGCGGGGAGCAGCAGCTATAGGTGAGGACACATTGCTGACTTCTGGTTTGTTGTCAACAGAGAATGAAAATAGGCAACTGCATCACTTCAAGGTGTCTGCAGGTCATACTCCTCTTCACACCGCTACGCTAGTTCTTTGCTTCACAACAAAGGCTTGCGTTGTTTGTCTATTCCTATACAGGTTGGTGGAGGTGAAATGCGAACATAGGGAACATACATGACAATCGAACTTTCATGCCAGGTATCTTGATATATTCTGTAGTAGTGTCACAAAGCAAAGTGTGGCAAAAAGAGTAATCAATAACAGAAATAATAATAAAATCTAAAAGTGCATGTAAACTTTCTCGTTCTGCTCGTACACATACATTATTATGCAAATATTTTAATGAAAATAATCAATAATATGACAGGTACTTTGACATTGACAGTACTTATTCCACGTATATCAAGAAGCCTAGCATGATAACTCCATTGTCATATATTTCCCTATGTTCGCATTTCACCTCCATCAACCTGTATATGGTCGAAGCTTGTTATATTTTCTTACTTGTAGGTTTTTCAAGCTTGGGGGAAGTCTAGGTTTCATAGTTCCAGCTATTTTGCAAATGCTGTTTGAAACCATGTCATCTCTAGATATAAAAAAATATTTAAATTTTTTTAACATGATAAATCTCTATACAGTAGGAGAAAAAACGATTTGATTCAATAATAAAAATAATAAAAGTCGCTAAGTTATTCGCGAAAAACCTCAAAATGCATTTTTGTTTCAAATACTCATAACTTTGTGTAAAACCAACGTAGAAACTTCGTTTTTTAAACCCCTGCACAAGAAATTGAACAAATTTTAGTGCCCATTTAGTGAATCGAGCCGAAAAAAATTTTCAACTCCGTCCACATCGTCAAAGTTGGATTTAAAAGCATTTTTTTAAAGGGGTGTTGGAGGGGGCGAAAGAGGTGACTCTAAGGTTGGCATGCATGACTTTAAAGTAGACACTTCAAAGTTTTTCGCCCTCGAAGATTCATCGAAATCGACTGAAAATACGCCGAGTTATGACAATTTGAAAATGGGTAAAATTTCATCTCATATCTGCTTAAAATAAAGAAAAAAAATTAGGAGACTTCTGAAAAAAAAATGTAACATAACAAAAACGACTTCCGGTTTGAAGCATTCGATTCTACAGACATTTTTCTATCAAATATATTATTTTTAATTTTTCAGGTGAGGCTGGTTTAGTCTCAATTTTAACATAGATAATTCAGAAAATTTTGTATATTTTACATTTTTTGTGTTTAATTAACTCTAATATCTGAACAAATTAAGATATCGACTTCTGGTTTTCGGTATTGGATTCCTTGGACATTTTTTTATAAGATACATTATTTTAAAACTTTTAAAGGCCTCTTGGTTGAGCTGATATTCAAAGATTTTGTGCGAAAAAAAGTGAAGTTTTAGTATTTTTTCGGTTAATTGTGTTTAATCAACTCTAATTTCTGACTGGATTAGGATATCGACTTGTGGTTTCCAGAATTGGATTTTTCGGACATTTTTCTATAAAATGCATTATTTTTAATTATTTTAAGGAGCTTAATAAGGCCACAATTAATTGTTTTACGCATAGAGAAAATATTTTTCTTTTGTTTCCTGTGTTTAATCAACTCTAATTTCTGACTGGATTAAGATATTGACTTCCGGTTTCCAGAATTTATTTTTTTTTTTTCAGGAGTCAGATATATAAAAGAATTTTTTTACTTATATATTTTTTATTTTATAGAATTTATAATTCATTGACTAAAAAACAATAACTTCAAGATTCATAAACATGAAAGAATTATAAAAGAATTCTGGTGAGAGTTGTCTTTTAAATAGCGGTGACAATTCATTGAATCTTCAATGAGTCTTGAATGAATTTATAATTCATTGATATTATTGTGTTTTTCAATATTCAGAAATATGAAAAAATTCGCAAAGAATCCTTGCGTGAACTAAACTAAATATAAAAATAATATGTTGTTTTATTTTGAACCTATATCATGTAACACATATGCAGTGTTGTAATGTATAACAATATTTTTTAACTAGATAAAGATAAAGATAACATATTTTTTATTTATCTAGATAAGATAATATATAATCATTGAAAAAAATATGTAAATACATAATTTTTATCTAGATAATTATTAAATAGATCATAGATAATACAAAAATATATAAATGACATGTTCTAAAGTACAAGTTTGATTACAGTTTTTGAAGTCGATTAAAATTACAAAAACAATTGGTTCTAATTTTACAAAAATTATTATCTAGATGATATTTAAAAAATAGATAAAGATAATTTGTAATTTTATCTAGATAAAATAATAAATAAATAAGAAAAAAATTATCTAAATAAGAATAATAGATAAAAATATATTATCTAGATGATTTATCTAGATAAAATTATCTAGATAAGTTACAACAACGCAAATATGTAATCTCTTTTCAATTAGTTAAATTTAAATTGATAAAAAATACAGAACACTGCTTTTAGTAATAATAGTATAGTATATTTGTCTGTAAGCTTGATAACAAATATAGATTTTTATTTTACCCGGGATACCTATAGTGCCATATATATTTAGCTTCCAGAATTATTTCATTTGAGTAGTAATCATTTTTACAGTTGCCTGTAATATGTTTTTTGCATTTATCGGAATTACAGATAACTGTTATGTGGCTAAAGAGTACAGGGTGCTGTCATACCTCAGTAGATACTAATGCCATCTACATTTAGGGTTTTGAATTATTTCAACCGTTTTTACAGTTAACTATAAAATTGCGAAAAATGCATTATTTTAATTTAGCTGTAATTTTACTACAAAACCTGTTTATTTAAATTTATACTGATGATTTATAATATGTTAGGCTGCAACACCCAAATTTAAATATTTAAATTAATTAAATTGATTGAAATAAATAATAAATTATTTTGATTTTAAATGACATTTAGATGTGAAATAGTTTACGGCTGGTAACCGCACACACGAGACAGTATATCTTTATTGATGATTCAGTATATGTGCGGTAGATCCACCCAAAGTGTCAAAAAGATCAAATAAATTATTTCATATACAAATTTTGAATAATACAACAAGCAATCCATTTAATAAAGATACCATTCTCATTATTTCCTGAAATATAATTACAAATTTATCTCCTACAGAATAATTCAGGAAAACAATGCCCTTTATTCAGCTCCAATGTGTAAAAAAAAATCCGTCACTGAAATGCTGAAGTAAAAGTTATCTTTCAGATTCCAAAACTCGAAACAAAAACACAATAGACTAAACGCTGAAAACAATGCTGAAACCTGCTGAAACCGAAGCTGAAATTCCTGAAAGCGGGTGGCAGGACTGATAGCGCCGTGCTGTTTGACGCAGGACCGAAACGAATAATTATTTATATAATAATTAAAGAATTATTTGAGAGGTGGAGAAAATAATACAATAATTTTTGAAGTTGTGATAAATTAACAATAATTTTTACACTAGCATAAAAAATCTGATGTGGCCAGCACACAACTCCTGCACATTTTCTTGAAGGCAAGACTTGAATTAATACAGCTTTATACAGGGTGTCCCAAAAATTGGTACGCTCGAAAAAACTTTTCTTATAATAAAGCAATCTTTCTCAAATTTTGTATGAGACAATATTACGGTTATACATAACTGCGATTTGACAAAAATGCGTTTTGGATAAACTCCGTGTTGGATGATTCCATTTAGGTATAGTTGCGTTTGGTTAAATTAGGGTTTACCTGAAAACGATTTGACAATATTAGTAGAAGTTGCGGTTTGGTCAAATTACGGAATGTGAAATTACAGTTTGTCTAGAATTGGCTAAATTACGGGTTGGCATATTTACGGTTCGACAAATGGAACAAATTACAGTTTGGCTAAAATACAGTTTGGCTAATTTTGGCCAAACTACGCGTGACAAAACTATATTTGACTAAGTAAGCGGACACCTAAAATATACAGGTTGGTGGAGGTGAAATGCGAACATAGGGAAATATTTGACAATGGAGTTATCATGCTAGGCATCTTGATATACGTGGAATAAGTACTGTCAATGTCAAAGTACCTGTCATATTATTGATTATTTTCATTAAAATATTTGCATAATAATGTATGTGTACGAGCAGAACGAGAAAGTTTACATGCACTTTTAAATTTTATTATTATTTCTGTTATTGATTACTCTTTTTGCCACACTTTGCTTTGTGACACTACTACAAAATATATCAAGATACCTGGCATGAAAGTTCGACTGTCAAGTATGTTCCCTATGTTCGCATTTCATCTCCACCAACCTGTATAGGGTAAATAACACAATTGATGTCATTTCCGGTTTAACAGGAAGTGATATTTTTGTAAACAAACCATATTTTGACGTCTCCTTATGTCTAGTTTACCCAAATAAAATTTTATTGCGATTGCTTCATTAATAATATAATTATTTTGACCGTACAATTTTTTTTAACGTGTCACCCGTCTCATCGGTCAATATTTTTCACGCAGAAGTAAAAATAGGGTACTTTACCATAGTAGCAAATTAACAATCCAGTCAATTATATTGAAACCTCAAAAATGAGTTATTGCTTGAAAAAAATTTTCAAAAAGTTAATAGTTCTTTAAATATTTGAGATACATCTACGTCACAGTAATGCGTTTCACTTGTATTCTTACTTACAGTAATAAACTACCAAATTGTATTTTATTGTAACAGAAACAGTTGATTTTACATGATACATTTTAATTCCGAGAAGATTTTCAGCTATACATCTACGTCACACAAACTTTAAAAATTAATTACAGCTTTATTAAGAACAAGGCTTATCAGTACTCTCAATCGCTTTCAAATAACATGAAGTTTCAATAAAAAACTTTTAAAAAATGGTAAACTACCATATTGGTCTTACCTCGGGGTTCTAACGCTGACTGGGGCCTTATTAGGCGGCCTGACCGTTCTGACCATATTACTAACTTGCGGAGCGTATTCTACCATTTGATGATGGCGCCTAATAGCTCCGGAATTTTGAGCCATGTTTCTAAACAATAAATATACAATTAATGGTCGTATTTTTAATTGCAATTTTAGCTGTGGTTCCAAAACAGCAGAATAGAGTAAGTTTTACGGGTGACGTTTCACGGGTCTAGGTTTCACTGGTAAGTTTCACGGGTCAAGGTTTCACGGGTAAGTTTCACGGGTAAGTTTTACGGGTAAGTTTCACGGGTGACGTTTCACGGGTCTAGGTTTCACTGGTAAGTTTCACGGGTCAAGGTTTCACGGGTAAGTTTCACGGGTAAGTTTCACGGGTATGTTTCACGGGTGACGTTTCACGGGTCTAGGTTTCACTGGAAAGTTTCACGGGTCAAGGTTTCACGTGTAAGTTTCACGGGTAAGTTTTACGGGTATGTTTCATGGGTGATGTTTCACGGGTCTAGGTTTCACTGGTAAGTTTCACGGGTCAAGGTTTCACGGGTAAGTTTCACGGGTATGTTTCACGAGTGACGTTTCACGGGTCTATGTTTCACTGGTAAGTTTCACGGGTCAAGGTTTCACGGGTAAGTTTCACGGGTAAGTTTCACGGGTATGTTTCACGGGTGACGTTTCACGGGTCTAGGTTTCACTGGTAAGTTTCACGGGTCAAGGTTTCACGGGTATGTTTCACGGGTAAGTTTCACGGGTATGTTTCACGGGTGACGTTTCACGGGTCTAGGTTTCACTGGTAAGTTTCACGGGTCAAGGTTTCACGGGTAAGTTTCACGGGTAAGTTTCACGGGTATGTTTCACGGGTGACGTTTCACGGGTCTAGGTTTCACTGGTAAGTTTCACGGGTCAAGGTTTCACGGGTAAGTTTCACGGGTATGTTTCACGGGTGACGTTTCACGGGTCTAGGTTTCACTGGTAAGTTTCACGGGTCAAGGTTTTACGGGTAAGTTTCACGGGTAAGTTTCACGGGTATGTTTCACGGGTCTAGGTTTCACTGGTAAGTTTCACGGGTCAAGGTTTCACGGGTAAGTTTCACGGGTAAGTTTCACGGGTATGTTTCACGGGTGACGTTTCACGGGTCTAGGTTTCACTGGTAAGTTTCACGGGTCAAGGTTTCACGGGTAAGTTTCACGGGTAAGTTTCACTGGTATGTTTCACGGGTGACGTTTCACGGGTCTAGGATTCACTGGTAAGTTTCACGGGTCAAGGTTTCACGGGGAAGTTTCACGGGTAAGTTTCACGGGTATGTTTTACGGGTGACGTTTCACGGGTCTAGGTTTCACTGGTAAGTTTCACGGGTCAAGGTTTCACGGGTAAGTTTCACGGGTAAGTTTTACGGGTAAGTTTCACGGGTGACGTTTCACGGGTCTAGGTTTCACTGGTAAGTTTCACGTGTCAAGGTTTCACGGGTAAGTTTCACGGGTATGTTTCACGGGTGACGTTTCACGGGTCTAGGTGTCACTGGTAAGTTTCACGGGTCAAGGTTTCACGGGGAAGTTTCACGGGTAAGTTTCACGGGTGACGTTTCACGGGTCTAGGTTTCACTGGTAAGTTTCACGGGTCAAGGTTTCACGGGTAAGTTTCACGGGTAAGTTTCACGGGTAAGTTTTACGGGTAAGTTTCACGGGTATGTTTCACGGGTGACGTTTCACGGGTTTAGGTTTCCCTGGTAAGTTTCACGGGTCAAAGTTTCACGGGTAAGTTTCACGGGTAAGTTTCACGGGTATGTTTCACGGGTGACGTTTCACGGGTCTAGGTTTCACTGGTAAGTTTCACGGGTCAAGGTTTCACGGGTAAGTTTCACGGGTAAGTTTCACGGGTATGTTTCACGGGTGACGTTTCACGGGTCTAGGTTTCACTGGTAAGTTTCACGGGTCAAGGTTTTACGGGTAAGTTTCACGGGTAAGTTTCACGGGTATGTTTCACGGGTGACGTTTCACGAGTCTAGGTTTCACTGGTAAGTTTCACGGGTCAAGGTTTCACGGGTAAGTTTCACGGGTAAGTTTTACGGGTAAGTTTCACGGGTGACGTTTCACGGGTGACGTTTCACGGGTCTAGGTTTCACTGGTAAGTTTCACGGGTCAAGGTTTTACGGGTAAGTTTCACGGGTAAGTTTCACGGGTAAGTTTTACGGGTATGTTTTACAGGTGACGTTTCACGGGTCTAGGTTTCACTGGTAAGTTTCACGGGTCAAGGTTTCACGGGTAAGTTTCACGGGTCAAGGTTTCACGGGTAAGTTTCACGGGTATGTTTCACGGGTGACGTTTCACGGGTCTAGGTTTCACTGGTAAGTTTCACGGGTCAAGGTTTTACGGGTAAGTTTCACGGGTAAGTTTCACGGGTATGTTTCACGGGTCTAGGTTTCACTGGTAAGTTTCACGGGTCAAGGTTTCACGGGTAAGTTTCACGGGTAAGTTTTACGGGTAAGTTTCACGGGTGACGTTTCACGGGTGACGTTTCACGGGTCTAGGTTTCACTGGTAAGTTTCACGGTTCAAGGTTTCACGGGTAAGTTTCACGGGTAAGTTTCACGGGTATGTTTCACGGGTGACGTTTCACGGGTCTAGGTTTCACTGGAAAGTTTCACGGGTCAAGGTTTCACGGGTAAGTTTCACGGGTAAGTTTTACGGGTATGTTTTACAGGTGACGTTTCACGGGTCTAGGTTTCACTGGTAAGTTTCACGGGTCAAGGTTTCACGGGTAAGTTTCACGGGTAAGTTTCACGGGTATGTTTCACGGGTGACGTTTCACGGGTCTAGGTTTCACTGGTAAGCTTCACGGGTCAAGGTTTCACGGGTAAATTTCACGGGTAAGTTTCACGGGTATGTTTCACGGGTGACGTTTCACGGGTCTAGGTTTCACTGGTAAGTTTCACGGGTCAAGGTTTCACGGGTAAGTTTCACGGGTAAGTTTCACTGGTATGTTTCACGGGTGACGTTTCACGGGTCTAGGTTTCACTGGTAAGTTTCACGGGTCAAGGTTTCACGGGGAAGTTTCACGGGTAAGTTTCACGGGTATGTTTTCGGGTGACGTTTCACGGGTCTAGGTTTCACTGGTAAGTTTCACGGGTCAAGGTTTCACGGGTAAGTTTCACGGGTAAGTTTTACGGGTAAGTTTCACGGGTGACGTTTCACGGGTCTAGGTTTCACTGGTAAGTTTCACGTGTCAAGGTTTCACGGGTAAGTTTCACGGGTAAGTTTCACGGGTATGTTTCACGGGTGACGTTTCACGGGTCTAGGTGTCACTGGTAAGTTTCACGGGTCAAGGTTTCACGGGTAAGTTTCACGGGTAAGTTTCACGGGTGACGTTTCACGGGTCTAGGTTTCACTGGTAAGTTTCACGGGTCAAGGTTTCACGGGTAAGTTTCACGGGTAAGTTTCACGGGTAAGTTTTACGGGTAAGTTTCACGGGTATGTTTCACGGGTGACGTTTCACGGGTTTAGGTTTCCCTGGTAAGTTTCACGGGTCAAAGTTTCACGGGTAAGTTTCACGGGTAAGTTTCACGGGTATGTTTCACGGGTGACGTTTCACGGGTCTAGGTTTCACTGGTAAGTTTCACGGGTCAAGGTTTTACGGGTAAGTTTCACGGGTAAGTTTCACGGGTATGTTTCACGGGTGACGTTTCACGAGTCTAGGTTTCACTGGTAAGTTTCACGGGTCAAGGTTTCACGGGTAAGTTTCACGGGTAAGTTTTACGGGTAAGTTTCACGGGTGACGTTTCACGGGTGACGTTTCACGGGTCTAGGTTTCACTGGTAAGTTTCACGGGTCAAGGTTTTACGGGTAAGTTTCACGGGTAAGTTTCACGGGTAAGTTTTACGGGTATGTTTTACAGGTGACGTTTCACGGGTCTAGGTTTCACTGGTAAGTTTCACGGGTCAAGGTTTCACGGGTAAGTTTCACGGGTAAGTTTCACGGGTATGTTTCACGGGTGACGTTTCACGGGTCTAGGTTTCACTGGAAAGTTTCACGGGTCAAGGTTTCACGGGTAAGTTTCACGGGTAAGTTTTACGGGTATGTTTCATGGGTGATGTTTCACGGGTCTAGGTTTCACTGGTAAGTTTCACGGGTCAAGGTTTCACGGGTAAGTTTCACGGGTATGTTTCACGAGTGACGTTTCACGGGTCTATGTTTCACTGGTAAGTTTCACGGGTCAAGGTTTCACGGGTAAGTTTCACGGGTAAGTTTCACGGGTATGTTTCACGGGTGACGTTTCACGGGTCTAGGTTTCACTGGTAAGTTTCACGGGTCAAGGTTTCACGGGTAAGTTTCACGGGTAAGTTTCACGGGTATGTTTCACGGGTGACGTTTCACGGGTCTAGGTTTCACTGGTAAGTTTTACGGGTCAAGGTTTCACGGGTAAGTTTCACGGGTAAGTTTCACGGGTATGTTTCACGGGTGACGTTTCACGGGTATAGGTTTCACTGGTAAGTTTCACGGGTCAAGGTTTCACGGGTAAGTTTCACGGGTATGTTTCACGGGTGACGTTTCACGGGTCTAGGTTTCACTGGTAAGTTTCACGGGTCAAGGTTTTACGGGTAAGTTTCACGGGTAAGTTTCACGGGTATGTTTCACGGGTCTAGGTTTCACTGGTAAGTTTCACGGGTCAAGGTTTCACGGGTAAGTTTCACGGGTAAGTTTTACGGGTAAGTTTCACGGGTGACGTTTCACGGGTGACGTTTCACGGGTCTAGGTTTCACTGGTAAGTTTCACGGGTCAAGGTTTCACGGGTAAGTTTCACGGGTAAGTTTCACGGGTATGTTTCACGGGTGACGTTTCACGGGTCTAGGTTTCACTGGAAAGTTTCACGGGTCAAGGTTTCACGGGTAAGTTTCACGGGTAAGTTTTACGGGTATGTTTTACAGGTGACGTTTCACGGGTCTAGGTTTCACTGGTAAGTTTCACGGGTCAAGGTTTCACGGGTAAGTTTCACGGGTAAGTTTCACGGGTATGTTTCACGGGTGACGTTTCACGGGTCTAGGTTTCACTGGTAAGCTTCACGGGTCAAGGTTTTACGGGTAAGTTTCACGGGTAAGTTTCACTGGTATGTTTCACGGGTGACGTTTCACGGGTCTAGGTTTCACTGGTAAGTTTCACGGGTCAAGGTTTCACGGGGAAGTTTCACGGGTAAGTTTCACGGGTATGTTTTACGGGTGACGTTTCACGGGTCTAGGTTTCACTGGTAAGTTTCACGGGTCAAGGTTTCACGGTTAAGTTTCACGGGTAAGTTTTACGGGTAAGTTTCACGGGTGACGTTTCACGGGTCTAGGTTTCACTGGTAAGTTTCACGTGTCAAGGTTTCACGGGTAAGTTTCACGGGTAAGTTTCACGGGTATGTTTCACGGGTGACGTTTCACGGGTCTAGGTGTCACTGGTAAGTTTCACGGGTCAAGGTTTCACGGGTAAGTTTCACGGGTAAGTTTCACGGGTGACGTTTCACGGGTCTAGGTTTCACTGGTAAGTTTCACGGGTCAAGGTTTCACGGGTAAGTTTCACGGGTAAGTTTCACGGGTAAGTTTTACGGGTAAGTTTCACGGGTATGTTTCACGGGTGACGTTTCACGGGTTTAGGTTTCCCTGGTAAGTTTCACGGGTCAAAGTTTCACGGGTAAGTTTCACGGGTAAGTTTCACGGGTATGTTTCACGGGTGACGTTTCACGGGTCTAGGTTTCACTGGTAAGTTTCACGGGTCAAGGTTTTACGGGTAAGTTTCACGGGTAAGTTTCACGGGTATGTTTCACGGGTGACGTTTCACGAGTCTAGGTTTCACTGGTAAGTTTCACGGGTCAAGGTTTCACGGGTAAGTTTCACGGGTAAGTTTTACGGGTAAGTTTCACGGGTGACGTTTCACGGGTGACGTTTCACGGGTCTAGGTTTCACTGGTAAGTTTCACGGGTCAAGGTTTTACGGGTAAGTTTCACGGGTAAGTTTCACGGGTAAGTTTTACGGGTATGTTTTACAGGTGACGTTTCACGGGTCTAGGTTTCACTGGTAAGTTTCACGGGTCAAGGTTTCACGGGTAAGTTTCACGGGTAAGTTTTACGGGTATGTTTCACGGGTGACGTTTCACGGGTCTAGGTTTCACTGGAAAGTTTCACGGGTCAAGGTTTCACGGGTAAGTTTCACGGGTAAGTTTTACGGGTATGTTTCATGGGTGATGTTTCACGGGTCTAGGTTTCACTGGTAAGTTTCACGGGTCAAGGTTTCACGGGTAAGTTTCTCGGGTAAGTTTTACGGGTAAGTTTCACGGGTGACGTTTCACGGGTCTAGGTTTCACTGGTAAGTTTCACGTGTCAAGGTTTCACGGGTAAGTTTCACGGGTAAGTTTCACGGGTATGTTTCACGGGTGACGTTTCACGGGTCTAGGTGTCACTGGTAAGTTTCACGGGTCAAGGTTTCACGGGTAAGTTTCACGGGTAAGTTTCACGGGTGACGTTTCACGGGTCTAGGTTTCACTGGTAAGTTTCACGGGTCAAGGTTTCACGGGTAAGTTTCACGGGTAAGTTTCACGGGTAAGTTTTACGGGTAAGTTTCACGGGTATGTTTCACGAGTGACGTTTCACGGGTCTATGTTTCACTGGTAAGTTTCACGGGTCAAGGTTTCACGGGTAAGTTTCACGGGTAAGTTTCACGGGTATGTTTCACGGGTGACGTTTCACGGGTCTAGGTTTCACTGGTAAGTTTCACGGGTCAAGGTTTCACGGGTAAGTTTCACGGGTAAGTTTCACGGGTATGTTTCACGGGTGACGTTTCACGGGTCTAGGTTTCACTGGTAAGTTTCACGGGTCAAGGTTTCACGGGTAAGTTTCACGGGTAAGTTTCACGGGTATGTTTCACGGGTGACGTTTCACGGGTCTAGGTTTCACTGGTAAGTTTCACGGGTCAAGGTTTCACGGGTAAGTTTCACGGGTAAGTTTCACGGGTGACGTTTCACGGGTCTAGGTTTCACTGGTAAGTTTCACGGGTCAAGGTTTTACGGGTAAGTTTCACGGGTAAGTTTCACGGGTATGTTTCACGGGTCTAGGTTTCACTGGTAAGTTTCACGGGTCAAGGTTTCACGGGTAAGTTTCACGGGAAGGTTTTACGGGTAAGTTTCACGGGTGACGTTTCACGGGTCTAGGTTTCACTGGTAAGTTTCACGGGTCAAGGTTTCACGGGTAAGTTTCACGGGTAAGTTTCACGGGTATGTTTTACGGGTGACGTTTCACGGGTCTAGGTTTCACTGGAAAGTTTCACGGGTCAAGGTTTCACGGGTAAGTTTTACGGGTATGTTTTACAGGTGACGTTTCACGGGTCTAGGTTTCACTGGTAAGTTTCACGGGTCAAGGTTTCACGGGTAAGTTTCACGGGTAAGTTTCACGGGTATGTTTCACGGGTGACGTTTCACGGGTCTAGGTTTCACTGGTAAGTTTCACGGGTCAAGGTTTCACGGGTAAATTTCACGGGTAAGTTTCACGGGTATGTTTCACGGGTGACGTTTCACGGGTCTAGGTTTCACTGGTAAGTTTCACGGGTCAAGGTTTCACGGCTAAGTTTCACGGTTAAGTTTCACTGGTATGTTTCACGGGTGACGTTTCACGGGTCTAGGTTTCACTGGTAAGTTTCACGGGTCAAGGTTTCACGGGGAAGTTTCACGGGTAAGTTTCACGGGTATGTTTTACGGGTGACGTTTCACGGGTCTAGGTTTCACTGGTAAGTTTCACGGGTCAAGGTTTCACGGGTAAGTTTCACGGGTCAAGGTTTCACGGGTAAGTTTTACGGGTATGTTTTACAGGTGACGTTTCACGGGTCTAGGTTTCACTGGTAAGTTTCACGGGTCAAGGTTTCACGGGTAAGTTTCACGGGTAAGTTTCACGGGTATGTTTCACGGGTGACGTTTCACGGGTCTAGGTTTCACTGGTAAGTTTCACGGGTCAAGGTTTCACGGGTAAATTTCACGGGTAAGTTTCACGGGTATGTTTCACGGGTGACGTTTCACGGGTCTAGGTTTCACTGGTAAGTTTCACGGGTCAAGGTTTCACGGGTAAGTTTCACGGGTAAGTTTCACTGGTATGTTTCACGGGTGACGTTTCACGGGTCTAGGTTTCACTGGTAAGTTTCACGGGTCAAGGTTTCACGGGGAAGTTTCACGGGTAAGTTTCACGGGTATGTTTTACGGGTGACGTTTCACGGGTCTAGGTTTCACTGGTAAGTTTCACGTGTCTAGGTTTCACGGGTAAGTTTCACGGGTAAGTTTCACGGGTATGTTTCACGGGTGACGTTTCACGGGTCTAGGTGTCACTGGTAAGTTTCACGGGTCAAGGTTTCACGGGTAAGTTTCACGGGTAAGTTTCACGGGTATGTTTCACGGGTGACGTTTCACGGGTCTAGGTTTCACTGGTAAGTTTCACGGGTCAAGGTTTCACGGGTAAGTTTTACGGGTAAGTTTCACGGGTATGTTTCACGGGTGACGTTTCACGGGTTTAGGTTTCCCTGGTAAGTTTCACGGGTCTAGGTTTCACTGGTAAGTTTCACGGGTCAAGGTATCACGGGTAAGTTTTACGGGTAAGTTTCACGGGTATGTTTCACGGGTGACGTTTCACGGGTTTAGGTTTCCCTGGTAAGTTTCACGGGTCAAAGTTTCACGGGTAAGTTTCACGGGTAAGTTTCACGGGTATGTTTCACGGGTGACGTTTCACGGGTCTAGGTTTCACTGGTAAGTTTCACGGGTCAAGGTTTTACGGGTAAGTTTCACGGGTAAGTTTCACGGGTATGTTTCACGGGTGACGTTTCACGAGTCTAGGTTTCACTGGTAAGTTTCACGGGTCAAGGTTTCACGGGTAAGTTTCACGGGTAAGTTTTACGGGTAAGTTTCACGGGTGACGTTTCACGGGTGACGTTTCACGGGTGACGTTTCACGGGTCTAGGTTTCACTGGTAAGTTTCACGGGTCAAGGTTTTACGGGTAAGTTTCACGGGTAAGTTTCACGGGTAAGTTTTACGGGTATGTTTTACAAGTGAAGTTTCACGGGTCTAGGTTTCACTGGTAAGTTTCACGGGTCAAGGTTTCACGGGTAAGTTTCACGGGTAAGTTTCACGGGTATGTTTCACGGGTGACGTTTCACGGGTCTAGGTTTCACTGGAAAGTTTCACGGGTCAAGGTTTCACGGGTAAGTTTCACGGGTAAGTTTTACGGGTATGTTTCATGGGTGATGTTTCACGGGTCTAGGTTTCACTGGTAAGTTTCACGGGTCAAGGTTTCACGGGTAAGTTTCACGGGTATGTTTCACGAGTGACGTTTCAAGGGTCTATGTTTCACTGGTAAGTTTCACGGGTCAAGGTTTCACGGGTAAGTTTCACGGGTAAGTTTCACGGGTATGTTTCACGGGTGACGTTTCACGGGTCTAGGTTTCACTGGTAAGTTTCACGGGTCAAGGTTTCACGGGTAAGTTTCACGGGTAAGTTTCACGGGTATGTTTCACGGGTGACGTTTCACGGGTCTAGGTTTCACTGGTAAGTTTCACGGGTCAAGGTTTCACGGGTAAGTTTCACGGGTAAGTTTCACGGGTATGTATCACGGGTGACGTTTCACGGGTCTAGGTTTCACTGGTAAGTTTCACGGGTCAAGGTTTCACGGGTAAGTTTCACGGGTATGTTTCACGGGTGACGTTTCACGGGTCTAGGTTTCACTGGTAAGTTTCACGGGTCAAGGTTTTACGGGTAAGTTTCACGGGTAAGTTTCACGGGTATGTTTCACGAGTCTAGGTTTCACTGGTAAGTTTCACGGGTCAAGGTTTCACGGGTAAGTTTCACGGGTAAGTTTTACGGGTAAGTTTCACGGGTGACGTTTCACGGGTGACGTTTCACGGGTCTATGTTTCACTGGTAAGTTTCACGGGTCAAGGTTTCACGGGTAAGTTTCACGGGTAAGTTTCACGGGTGACGTTTCACGGGTCTAGGTTTCACTGGTAAGTTTCACGGGTCAAGGTTTTACGGGTAAGTTTCACGGGTAAGTTTCACGGGTATGTTTCACGGGTCTAGGTTTCACTGGTAAGTTTCACGGGTCAAGGTTTCACGGGTAAGTTTCACGGGAAGGTTTTACGGGTAAGTTTCACGGGTGACGTTTCACGGGTGACGTTTCACGGGTCTAGGTTTCACTGGTAAGTTTCACGGGTCAAGGTTTCACGGGTAAGTTTCACGGGTAAGTTTCACGGGTATGTTTTACGGGTGACGTTTCACGGGTCTAGGTTTCACTGGAAAGTTTCACGGGTCAAGGTTTCACGGGTAAGTTTTACGGGTATGTTTTACAGGTGACGTTTCACGGGTCTAGGTTTCACTGGTAAGTTTCACGGGTCAAGGTTTCACGGGTAAGTTTCACGGGTAAGTTTCACGGGTATGTTTCACGGGTGACGTTTCACGGGTCTAGGTTTCACTGGTAAGTTTCACGGGTCAAGGTTTCACGGGTAAATTTCACGGGTAAGTTTCACGGGTATGTTTCACGGGTGACGTTTCACGGGTCTAGGTTTCACTGGTAAGTTTCACGGGTCAAGGTTTCACGGGTAAGTTTCACGGGTAAGTTTCACTGGTATGTTTCACGGGTGACGTTTCACGGGTCTAGGTTTCACTGGTAAGTTTCACGGGTCAAGGTTTCACGGGGAAGTTTCACGGGTAAGTTTCACGGGTATGTTTTACGGGTGACGTTTCACGGGTCTAGGTTTCACTGGTAAGTTTCACGGGTCAAGGTTTCACGGGTAAGTTTCACGGGTCAAGGTTTCACGGGTAAGTTTTACGGGTATGTTTTACAGGTGACGTTTCACGGGTCTAGGTTTCACTGGTAAGTTTCACGGGTCAAGGTTTCACGGGTAAGTTTCACGGGTAAGTTTCACGGGTATGTTTCACGGGTGACGTTTCACGGGTCTAGGTTTCACTGGTAAGTTTCACGGGTCAAGGTTTCACGGGTAAATTTCACGGGTAAGTTTCACGGGTATGTTTCACGGGTGACGTTTCACGGGTCTAGGTTTCACTGGTAAGTTTCACGGGTCAAGGTTTCACGGGTAAGTTTCACGGGTAAGTTTCACTGGTATGTTTCACGGGTGACGTTTCACGGGTCTAGGTTTCACTGGTAAGTTTCACGGGTCAAGGTTTCACGGGGAAGTTTCACGGGTAAGTTTCACGGGTATGTTTTACGGGTGACGTTTCACGGGTCTAGGTTTCACTGGTAAGTTTCACGTGTCTAGGTTTCACGGGTAAGTTTCACGGGTAAGTTTCACGGGTATGTTTCACGGGTGACGTTTCACGGGTCTAGGTGTCACTGGTAAGTTTCACGGGTCAAGGTTTCACGGGTAAGTTTCACGGGTAAGTTTCACGGGTATGTTTCACGGGTGACGTTTCACGGGTCTAGGTTTCACTGGTAAGTTTCACGGGTCAAGGTTTCACGGGTAAGTTTCACGGGTAAGTTTTACGGGTAAGTTTCACGGGTCAAGGTATCACGGGTAAGTTTTACGGGTAAGTTTCACGGGTATGTTTCACGGGTGACGTTTCACGGGTTTAGGTTTCCCTGGTAAGTTTCACGGGTCTAGGTTTCACTGGTAAGTTTCACGGGTCAAGGTATCACGGGTAAGTTTTACGGGTAAGTTTCACGGGTATGTTTCACGGGTGACGTTTCACGGGTTTAGGTTTCCCTGGTAAGTTTCACGGGTCAAAGTTTCACGGGTAAGTTTCACGGGTAAGTTTCACGGGTATGTTTCACGGGTGACGTTTCACGGGTCTAGGTTTCACTGGTAAGTTTCACGGGTCAAGGTTTTACGGGTAAGTTTCACGGGTAAGTTTCACGGGTATGTTTCACGGGTGACGTTTCACGAGTCTAGGTTTCACTGGTAAGTTTCACGGGTCAAGGTTTCACGGGTAAGTTTCACGGGTAAGTTTTACGGGTAAGTTTCACGGGTGACGTTTCACGGGTGACGTTTCATGGGTCTAGGTTTCACTGGTAAGTTTCACGGGTCAAGGTTTTACGGGTAAGTTTCACGGGTAAGTTTCACGGGTAAGTTTTACGGGTATGTTTTACAGGTGAAGTTTCACGGGTCTAGGTTTCACTGGTAAGTTTCACGGGTCAAGGTTTCACGGGTAAGTTTCACGGGTAAGTTTCACGGGTATGTTTCACGGGTGACGTTTCACGGGTCTAGGTTTCACTGGAAAGTTTCACGGGTCAAGGTTTCACGGGTAAGTTTCACGGGTAAGTTTTACGGGTATGTTTCATGGGTGATGTTTCACGGGTCTAGGTTTCACTGGTAAGTTTCACGGGTCAAGGTTTCACGGGTAAGTTTCACGGGTATGTTTCACGAGTGACGTTTCAAGGGTCTATGTTTCACTGGTAAGTTTCACGGGTCAAGGTTTCACGGGTAAGTTTCACGGGTAAGTTTCACGGGTATGTTTTACGGGTGACGTTTCACGGGTCTAGGTTTCACTGGTAAGTTTCACGGGTCAAGGTTTCACGGGTAAGTTTCACGGGTAAGTTTCACGGGTATGTTTCACGGGTGACGTTTCACGGGTCTAGGTTTCACTGGTAAGTTTCACGGGTCAAGGTTTCACGGGTAAGTTTCACGGGTAAGTTTCACGGGTATGTTTCACGGGTGACGTTTCACGGGTCTAGGTTTCACTGGTAAGTTTCACGGGTCAAGGTTTCACGGGTAAGTTTCACGGGTATGTTTCACGGGTGACGTTTCACGGGTCTAGGTTTCACTGGTAAGTTTCACGGGTCAAGGTTTTACGGGTAAGTTTCACGGGTAAGTTTCACGGGTATGTTTCACGGGTCTAGGTTTCACTGGTAAGTTTCACGGGTCAAGGTTTCACGGGTAAGTTTCACGGGTAAGTTTTACGGGTAAGTTTCACGGGTGACGTTTCACGGGTGACGTTTCACGGGTCTATGTTTCACTGGTAAGTTTCACGGGTCAAGGTTTCACGGGTAAGTTTCACGGGTAAGTTTCACGGGTATGTTTCACGGGTGACGTTTCACGGGTCTAGGTTTCACTGGTAAGTTTCACGGGTCAAGGTTTCACGGGTAAGTTTCACGGGTAAGTTTCACGGGTATGTTTCACGGGTGACGTTTCACGGGTCTAGGTTTCACTGGTAAGTTTCACGGGTCAAGGTTTCACGGGTAAGTTTCACGGGTAAGTTTCACGGGTATGTTTCACGGGTGACGTTTCACGGGTCTAGGTTTCACTGGTAAGTTTCACGGGTCAAGGTTTCACGGGTAAGTTTCACGGGTAAGTTTCACGGGTGACGTTTCACGGGTCTAGGTTTCACTGGTAAGTTTCACGGGTCAAGGTTTTACGGGTAAGTTTCACGGGTAAGTTTCACGGGTATGTTTCACGGGTCTAGGTTTCACTGGTAAGTTTCACGGGTCAAGGTTTCACGGGTAAGTTTCACGGGAAGGTTTTACGGGTAAGTTTCACGGGTGACGTTTCACGGGTGACGTTTCACGGGTCTAGGTTTCACTGGTAAGTTTCACGGGTCAAGGTTTCACGGGTAAGTTTCACGGGTAAGTTTCACGGGTATGTTTTACGGGTGACGTTTTACGGGTCTAGGTTTCACTGGAAAGTTTCACGGGTCAAGGTTTCACGGGTAAGTTTTACGGGTATGTTTTACAGGTGACGTTTCACGGGTCTAGGTTTCACTGGTAAGTTTCACGGGTCAAGGTTTCACGGGTAAGTTTCACGGGTAAGTTTCACGGGTATGTTTCACGGGTGACGTTTCACGGGTCTAGGTGTCACTGGTAAGTTTCACGGGTCAAGGTTTCACGGGTAAGTTTCACGGGTAAGTTTCACGGGTATGTTTCACGGGTGACGTTTCACGGGTCTAGGTTTCACTGGTAAGTTTCACGGGTCAAGGTTTCACGGGTAAGTTTCACGGGTAAGTTTTACGGGTAAGTTTCACGGGTCAAGGTATCACGGGTAAGTTTTACGGGTAAGTTTCACGGGTATGTTTCACGGGTGACGTTTCACGGGTTTAGGTTTCCCTGGTAAGTTTCACGGGTCTAGGTTTCACTGGTAAGTTTCACGGGTCAAGGTATCACGGGTAAGTTTTACGGGTAAGTTTCACGGGTATGTTTCACGGGTGACGTTTCACGGGTTTAGGTTTCCCTGGTAAGTTTCACGGGTCAAAGTTTCACGGGTAAGTTTCACGGGTAAGTTTCACGGGTATGTTTCACGGGTGACGTTTCACGGGTCTAGGTTTCACTGGTAAGTTTCACGGGTCAAGGTTTTACGGGTAAGTTTCACGGGTAAGTTTCACGGGTATGTTTCACGGGTGACGTTTCACGAGTCTAGGTTTCACTGGTAAGTTTCACGGGTCAAGGTTTCACGGGTAAGTTTCACGGGTAAGTTTTACGGGTAAGTTTCACGGGTGACGTTTTACGGGTGACGTTTCACGGGTCTAGGTTTCACTGGTAAGTTTCACGGGTCAAGGTTTTACGGGTAAGTTTCACGGGTAAGTTTCACGGGTAAGTTTTACGGGTATGTTTTACAGGTGAAGTTTCACGGGTCTAGGTTTCACTGGTAAGTTTCACGGGTCAAGGTTTCACGGGTAAGTTTCACGGGTAAGTTTCACGGGTATGTTTCACGGGTGACGTTTCACGGGTCTAGGTTTCACTGGAAAGTTTCACGGGTCAAGGTTTCACGGGTAAGTTTCACGGGTAAGTTTTACGGGTATGTTTCATGGGTGATGTTTCACGGGTCTAGGTTTCACTGGTAAGTTTCACGGGTCAAGGTTTCACGGGTAAGTTTCACGGGTATGTTTCACGAGTGACGTTTCAAGGGTCTATGTTTCACTGGTAAGTTTCACGGGTCAAGGTTTCACGGGTAAGTTTCACGGGTAAGTTTCACGGGTATGTTTCACGGGTGACGTTTCACGGGTCTAGGTTTCACTGGTAAGTTTCACGGGTCAAGGTTTCACGGGTAAGTTTCACGGGTAAGTTTCACGGGTATGTTTCACGGGTGACGTTTCACGGGTCTAGGTTTCACTGGTAAGTTTCACGGGTCAAGGTTTCACGGGTAAGTTTCACGGGTAAGTTTCACGGGTATGTTTCACGGGTGACGTTTCACGGGTCTAGGTTTCACTGGTAAGTTTCACGGGTCAAGGTTTCACGGGTAAGTTTCACGGGTATGTTTTACGGGTGACGTTTCACGGGTCTAGGTTTCACTGGTAAGTTTCACGGGTCAAGGTTTTACGGGTAAGTTTCACGGGTAAGTTTCACGGGTATGTTTCACGGGTCTAGGTTTCACTGGTAAGTTTCACGGGTCAAGGTTTCACGGGTAAGTTTCACGGGTAAGTTTTACGGGTAAGTTTCACGCGTGACGTTTCACGGGTGACGTTTCACGGGTCTAGGTTTCACTGGTAAGTTTCACGGGTCAAGGTTTCACGGGTAAGTTTCACGGGTAAGTTTCACGGGTATGTTTCACGGGTGACGTTTCACGGGTCTAGGTTTCACTGGAAAGTTTCACGGGTCAAGGTTTCACGGGTAAGTTTTACGGGTATGTTTTACAGGTGACGTTTCACGGGTCTAGGTTTCACTGGTAAGTTTCACGGGTCAAGGTTTCACGGGTAAGTTTCACGGGTAAGTTTCACGGGTATGTTTCACGGGTGACGTTTCACGGGTCTAGGTTTCACTGGTAAGCTTCACGGGTCAAGGTTTCACGGGTAAATTTCACGGGTAAGTTTCACGGGTATGTTTCACGGGTGACGTTTCACGGGTCTAGGTTTCACTGGTAAGTTTCACGGGTCAAGGTTTCACGGGTAAGTTTCACGGGTAAGTTTCACTGGTATGTTTCACGGGTGACGTTTCACGGGTCTAGGTTTCACTGGTAAGTTTCACGGGTCAAGGTTTCACGGGGAAGTTTCACGGGTAAGTTTCACGGGTATGTTTTACGGGTGACGTTTCACGGGTCTAGGTTTCACTGGTAAGTTTCACGGGTCAAGGTTTCACGGGTAAGTTTCACGGGTAAGTTTTACGGGTAAGTTTCACGGGTGACGTTTCACGGGTCTAGGTTTCACTGGTAAGTTTCACGTGTCAAGGTTTCACGGGTAAGTTTCACGGGTAAGTTTCACGGGTATGTTTCACGGGTGACGTTTCACGGGTCTAGGTGTCACTGGTAAGTTTCACGGGTCAAGGTTTCACGGGTAAGTTTCACGGGTAAGTTTCACGGGTGACGTTTCACGGGTCTAGGTTTCACTGGTAAGTTTCACGGGTCAAGGTTTCACGGGTAAGTTTCACGTGTAAGTTTCACGGGTAAGTTTTACGGGTAAGTTTCACGGGTATGTTTCACGGGTGACGTTTCACGGGTTTAGGTTTCCCTGGTAAGTTTCACGGGTCAAAGTTTCACGGGTAAGTTTCACGGGTAAGTTTCACGGGTAAGTTTTACGGGTATGTTTTACAGGTGACGTTTCACGGGTCTAGGTTTCACTGGTAAGTTTCACGGGTCAAGGTTTCACGGGTAAGTTTCACGGGTGAGTTTCACGGGTAAGTTTTACGGGTATGTTTTACAGGTGACGTTTCACGGGTCTAGGTTTCACTGGTAAGTTTCACGGGTCAAGGTTTCACGGGTAAGTTTCACGGGTAAGTTTCACGGGTATGTTTCACGGGTGACGTTTCACGGGTCTAGGTTTCACTGGAAAGTTTCACGGGTCAAGGTTTTACGGGTAAGTTTCACGGGTAAGTTTTACGGGTATGTTTCATGGGTGATGTTTCACGGGTCTAGGTTTCACTGGTAAGTTTCACGGGTCAAGGTTTCACGGGTAAGTTTCACGGGTATGTTTCACGAGTGACGTTTCACGGGTCTATGTTTCACTGGTAAGTTTCACGGGTAAGTTTCACGGGTATGTTTCACGGGTGACGTTTCACGGGTCTAGGTTTCACTGGTAAGTTTCACGGGTCAAGGTTTCACGGGTAAGTTTCACGGGTAAGTTTCACGGGTATGTTTCACGGGTGACGTTTCACGGGTCTAGGTTTCACTGGTAAGTTTCACGGGTCAAGGTTTCACGGGTAAGTTTCACGGGTAAGTTTCACGGGTATGTTTCACGGGTGACGTTTCACGGGTCTAGGTTTCACTGGTAAGTTTCACGGGTCAAGGTTTCACGGGTAAGTTTCACGGGTATGTTTCACGGGTGACGTTTCACGGGTCTAGGTTTCACTGGTAAGTTTCACGGGTCAAGGTTTTACGGGTAAGTTTCACGGGTAAGTTTCACGGGTATGTTTCACGGGTCTAGGTTTCACTGGTAAGTTTCACGGGTCAAGGTTTCACGGGTAAGTTTCACGGGTAAGTTTTACGGGTAAGTTTCACGGGTGACGTTTCACGGGTGACGTTTCACGGGTCTAGGTTTCACTGGTAAGTTTCACGGTTCAAGGTTTCACGGGTAAGTTTCACGGGTAAGTTTCACGGGTATGTTTCACGGGTGACGTTTCACGGGTCTAGGTTTCACTGGAAAGTTTCACGGGTCAAGGTTTCACGGGTAAGTTTCACGGGTAAGTTTTACGGGTATGTTTTACAGGTGACGTTTCACGGGTCTAGGTTTCACTGGTAAGTTTCACGGGTCAAGGTTTCACGGGTAAGTTTCACGGGTAAGTTTCACGGGTATGTTTCACGGGTGACGTTTCACGGGTCTAGGTTTCACTGGTAAGCTTCACGGGTCAAGGTTTCACGGGTAAATTTCACGGGTAAGTTTCACGGGTATGTTTCACGGGTGACGTTTCACGGGTCTAGGTTTCACTGGTAAGTTTTACGGGTCAAGGTTTCACGGGTAAGTTTCACGGGTAAGTTTCACTGGTATGTTTCACGGGTGACGTTTCACGGGTCTAGGTTTCACTGGTAAGTTTCACGGGTCAAGGTTTCACGGGGAAGTTTCACGGGTAAGTTTCACGGGTATGTTTTACGGGTGACGTTTCACGGGTCTAGGTTTCACTGGTAAGTTTCACGGGTCAAGGTTTCACGGGTAAGTTTCACGGGTAAGTTTTACGGGTAAGTTTCACGGGTGACGTTTCACGGGTCTAGGTTTCACTGGTAAGTTTCACGTGTCAAGGTTTCACGGGTAAGTTTCACGGGTAAGTTTCACGGGTATGTTTCACGGGTGACGTTTCACGGGTCTAGGTGTCACTGGTAAGTTTCACGGGTCAAGGTTTCACGGGTAAGTTTCACGGGTGACGTTTCACGGGTCTAGGTTTCACTGGTAAGTTTCACGGGTCAAGGTTTTACGGGTAAGTTTCACGGGTAAGTTTCACGGGTAAGTTTTACGGGTAAGTTTCACGGGTATGTTTCACGGGTGACGTTTCACGGGTTTAGGTTTCCCTGGTAAGTTTCACGGGTCAAAGTTTCACGGGTAAGTTTCACGGGTAAGTTTCACGGGTATGTTTCACGGGTGACGTTTCACGGGTCTAGGTTTCACTGGTAAGTTTCACGGGTCAAGGTTTTACGGGTAAGTTTCACGGGTAAGTTTCACGGGTATGTTTCACGGGTGACGTTTCACGAGTCTAGGTTTCACTGGTAAGTTTCACGGGTCAAGGTTTCACGGGTAAGTTTCACGGGTAAGTTTTACGGGTAAGTTTCACGGGTGACGTTTCACGGGTGACGTTTCACGGGTCTAGGTTTCACTGGTAAGTTTCACGGGTCAAGGTTTTACGGGTAAGTTTCACGGGTAAGTTTCACGGGTAAGTTTTACGGGTATGTTTTACAGGTGACGTTTCACGGGTCTAGGTTTCACTGGTAAGTTTCACGGGTCAAGGTTTCACGGGTAAGTTTCACGGGTAAGTTTCACGGGTATGTTTCACGGGTGACGTTTCACGGGTCTAGGTTTCACTGGAAAGTTTCACGGGTCAAGGTTTCACGGGTAAGTTTCACGGGTAAGTTTTACGGGTATGTTTCATGGGTGATGTTTCACGGGTCTAGGTTTCACTGGTAAGTTTCACGGGTCAAGGTTTCACGGGTAAGTTTCACGGGTATGTTTCACGAGTGACGTTTCACGGGTCTATGTTTCACTGGTAAGTTTCACGGGTCAAGGTTTCACGGGTAAGTTTCACGGGTAAGTTTCACGGGTATGTTTCACGGGTGACGTTTCACGGGTCTAGGTTTCACTGGTAAGTTTCACGGGTCAAGGTTTCACGGGTAAGTTTCACGGGTAAGTTTCACGGGTATGTTTCACGGGTGACGTTTCACGGGTCTAGGTTTCACTGGTAAGTTTTACGGGTCAAGGTTTCACGGGTAAGTTTCACGGGTAAGTTTCACGGGTATGTTTCACGGGTGACGTTTCACGGGTCTAGGTTTCACTGGTAAGTTTCACGGGTCAAGGTTTCACGGGTAAGTTTCACGGGTATGTTTCACGGGTGACGTTTCACGGGTCTAGGTTTCACTGGTAAGTTTCACGGGTCAAGGTTTTACGGGTAAGTTTCACGGGTAAGTTTCACGGGTATGTTTCACGGGTCTAGGTTTCACTGGTAAGTTTCACGGGTCAAGGTTTCACGGGTAAGTTTCACGGGTAAGTTTTACGGGTAAGTTTCACGGGTGACGTTTCACGGGTGACGTTTCACGGGTCTAGGTTTCACTGGTAAGTTTCACGGGTCAAGGTTTCACGGGTAAGTTTCACGGGTAAGTTTCACGGGTATGTTTCACGGGTGACGTTTCACGGGTCTAGGTTTCACTGGAAAGTTTCACGGGTCAAGGTTTCACGGGTAAGTTTCACGGGTAAGTTTTACGGGTATGTTTTACAGGTGACGTTTCACGGGTCTAGGTTTCACTGGTAAGTTTCACGGGTCAAGGTTTCACGGGTAAGTTTCACGGGTAAGTTTCACGGGTATGTTTCACGGGTGACGTTTCACGGGTCTAGGTTTCACTGGTAAGCTTCACGGGTCAAGGTTTTACGGGTAAGTTTCACGGGTAAGTTTCACTGGTATGTTTCACGGGTGACGTTTCACGGGTCTTGGTTTCACTGGTAAGTTTCACGGGTCAAGGTTTCACGGGGAAGTTTCACGGGTAAGTTTCACGGGTATGTTTTACGGGTGACGTTTTACGGGTCTAGGTTTCACTGGTAAGTTTCACGGGTCAAGGTTTCACGGGTAAGTTTCACGGGTAAGTTTTACGGGTAAGTTTCACGGGTGACGTTTCACGGGTCTAGGTTTCACTGGTAAGTTTCACGTGTCAAGGTTTCACGGGTAAGTTTCACGGGTAAGTTTCACGGGTATGTTTCACGGGTGACGTTTCACGGGTCTAGGTGTCACTGGTAAGTTTCACGGGTCAAGGTTTCACGGGTAAGTTTCACGGGTAAGTTTCACGGGTGACGTTTCACGGGTCTAGGTTTCACTGGTAAGTTTCACGGGTCAAGGTTTCACGGGTAAGTTTCACGGGTAAGTTTCACGGGTAAGTTTTACGGGTAAGTTTCACGGGTATGTTTCACGGGTGACGTTTCACGGGTTTAGGTTTCCCTGGTAAGTTTCACGGGTCAAAGTTTCACGGGTAAGTTTCACGGGTAAGTTTCACGGGTATGTTTCACGGGTGACGTTTCACGGGTCTAGGTTTCACTGGTAAGTTTCACGGGTCAAGGTTTTACGGGTAAGTTTCACGGGTAAGTTTCACGGGTATGTTTCACGGGTGACGTTTCACGAGTCTAGGTTTCACTGGTAAGTTTCACGGGTCAAGGTTTCACGGGTAAGTTTCACGGGTAAGTTTTACGGGTAAGTTTCACGGGTGACGTTTCACGGGTGACGTTTCACGGGTGACGTTTCACGGGTCTAGGTTTCACTGGTAAGTTTCACGGGTCAAGGTTTTACGGGTAAGTTTCACGGGTAAGTTTCACGGGTAAGTTTTACGGGTATGTTTTACAGGTGACGTTTCACGGGTCTAGGTTTCACTGGTAAGTTTCACGGGTCAAGGTTTCACGGGTAAGTTTCACGGGTAAGTTTCACGGGTATGTTTCACGGGTGACGTTTCACGGGTCTAGGTTTCACTGGAAAGTTTCACGGGTCAAGGTTTCACGGGTAAGTTTCACGGGTAAGTTTTACGGGTATGTTTCATGGGTGATGTTTCACGGGTCTAGGTTTCACTGGTAAGTTTCACGGGTCAAGGTTTCACGGGTAAGTTTCACGGGTATGTTTCACGAGTGACGTTTCACGGGTCTATGTTTCACTGGTAAGTTTCACGGGTCAAGGTTTCACGGGTAAGTTTCACGGGTAAGTTTCACGGGTATGTTTCACGGGTGACGTTTCACGGGTCTAGGTTTCACTGGTAAGTTTCACGGGTCAAGGTTTCACGGGTAAGTTTCACGGGTAAGTTTCACGGGTATGTTTCACGGGTGACGTTTCACGGGTCTAGGTTTCACTGGTAAGTTTCACGGGTCAAGGTTTCACGGGTAAGTTTCACGGGTAAGTTTCACGGGTATGTTTCACGGGTGACGTTTCACGGGTCTAGGTTTCACTGGTAAGTTTCACGGGTCAAGGTTTCACGGGTAAGTTTCACGGGTAAGTTTCACGGGTGACGTTTCACGGGTCTAGGTTTCACTGGTAAGTTTCACGGGTCAAGGTTTTACGGGTAAGTTTCACGGGTAAGTTTCACGGGTATGTTTCACGGGTCTAGGTTTCACTGGTAAGTTTCACGGGTCAAGGTTTCACGGGTAAGTTTCACGGGTAAGTTTTACGGGTAAGTTTCACGGGTGACGTTTCACGGGTGACGTTTCACGGGTCTATGTTTCACTGGTAAGTTTCACGGGTAAGTTTCACGGGTATGTTTCACGGGTGACGTTTCACGGGTCTAGGTTTCACTGGTAAGTTTCACGGGTCAAGGTTTCACGGGTAAGTTTCACGGGTAAGTTTCACGGGTATGTTTCACGGGTGACGTTTCACGGGTCTAGGTTTCACTGGTAAGTTTCACGGGTCAAGGTTTCACGGGTAAGTTTCACGGGTAAGTTTCACGGGTATGTTTCACGGGTGACGTTTCACGGGTCTAGGTTTCACTGGTAAGTTTCACGGGTCAAGGTTTCACGGGTAAGTTTCACGGGTATGTTTCACGGGTGACGTTTCACGGGTCTAGGTTTCACTGGTAAGTTTCACGGGTCAAGGTTTTACGGGTAAGTTTCACGGGTAAGTTTCACGGGTATGTTTCACGGGTCTAGGTTTCACTGGTAAGTTTCACGGGTCAAGGTTTCACGGGTAAGTTTCACGGGTAAGTTTTACGGGTAAGTTTCACGGGTGACGTTTCACGGGTGACGTTTCACGGGTCTAGGTTTCACTGGTAAGTTTCACGGTTCAAGGTTTCACGGGTAAGTTTCACGGGTAAGTTTCACGGGTATGTTTCACGGGTGACGTTTCACGGGTCTAGGTTTCACTGGAAAGTTTCACGGGTCAAGGTTTCACGGGTAAGTTTCACGGGTAAGTTTTACGGGTATGTTTTACAGGTGACGTTTCACGGGTCTAGGTTTCACTGGTAAGTTTCACGGGTCAAGGTTTCACGGGTAAGTTTCACGGGTAAGTTTCACGGGTATGTTTCACGGGTGACGTTTCACGGGTCTAGGTTTCACTGGTAAGCTTCACGGGTCAAGGTTTCACGGGTAAATTTCACGGGTAAGTTTCACGGGTATGTTTCACGGGTGACGTTTCACGGGTCTAGGTTTCACTGGTAAGTTTTACGGGTCAAGGTTTCACGGGTAAGTTTCACGGGTAAGTTTCACTGGTATGTTTCACGGGTGACGTTTCACGGGTCTAGGTTTCACTGGTAAGTTTCACGGGTCAAGGTTTCACGGGGAAGTTTCACGGGTAAGTTTCACGGGTATGTTTTACGGGTGACGTTTCACGGGTCTAGGTTTCACTGGTAAGTTTCACGGGTCAAGGTTTCACGGGTAAGTTTCACGGGTAAGTTTTACGGGTAAGTTTCACGGGTGACGTTTCACGGGTCTAGGTTTCACTGGTAAGTTTCACGTGTCAAGGTTTCACGGGTAAGTTTCACGGGTATGTTTTACGGGTGACGTTTCACGGGTCTAGGTGTCACTGGTAAGTTTCACGGGTCAAGGTTTCACGGGTAAGTTTCACGGGTAAGTTTCACGGGTGACGTTTCACGGGTCTAGGTTTCACTGGTAAGTTTCACGGGTCAAGGTTTCACGGGTAAGTTTCACGGGTAAGTTTCACGGGTAAGTTTTACGGGTAAGTTTCACGGGTATGTTTCACGGGTGACGTTTCACGGGTTTAGGTTTCCCTGGTAAGTTTCACGGGTCAAAGTTTCACGGGTAAGTTTCACGGGTAAGTTTCACGGGTATGTTTCACGGGTGACGTTTCACGGGTCTAGGTTTCACTGGTAAGTTTCACGGGTCAAGGTTTTACGGGTAAGTTTCACGGGTAAGTTTCACGGGTATGTTTCACGGGTGACGTTTCACGAGTCTAGGTTTCACTGGTAAGTTTCACGGGTCAAGGTTTCACGGGTAAGTTTCACGGGTAAGTTTTACGGGTAAGTTTCACGGGTGACGTTTCACGGGTGACGTTTCACGGGTGACGTTTCACGGGTCTAGGTTTCACTGGTAAGTTTCACGGGTCAAGGTTTTACGGGTAAGTTTCACGGGTAAGTTTCACGGGTAAGTTTTACGGGTATGTTTTACAGGTGACGTTTCACGGGTCTAGGTTTCACTGGTAAGTTTCACGGGTCAAGGTTTCACGGGTAAGTTTCACGGGTAAGTTTCACGGGTATGTTTCACGGGTGACGTTTCACGGGTCTAGGTTTCACTGGAAAGTTTCACGGGTCAAGGTTTCACGGGTAAGTTTCACGGGTAAGTTTTACGGGTATGTTTCATGGGTGATGTTTCACGGGTCTAGGTTTCACTGGTAAGTTTCACGGGTCAAGGTTTCACGGGTAAGTTTCACGGGTATGTTTCACGAGTGACGTTTCACGGGTCTATGTTTCACTGGTAAGTTTCACGGGTCAAGGTTTCACGGGTAAGTTTCACGGGTAAGTTTCACGGGTATGTTTCACGGGTGACGTTTCACGGGTCTAGGTTTCACTGGTAAGTTTCACGGGTCAAGGTTTCACGGGTAAGTTTCACGGGTAAGTTTCACGGGTATGTTTCACGGGTGACGTTTCACGGGTCTAGGTTTCACTGGTAAGTTTTACGGGTCAAGGTTTCACGGGTAAGTTTTACGGGTAAGTTTCACGGGTATGTTTCACGGGTGACGTTTCACGGGTCTAGGTTTCACTGGTAAGTTTCACGGGTCAAGGTTTCACGGGTAAGTTTCACGGGTATGTTTCACGGGTGACGTTTCACGGGTCTAGGTTTCACTGGTAAGTTTCACGGGTCAAGGTTTTACGGGTAAGTTTCACGGGTAAGTTTCACGGGTATGTTTCACGGGTCTAGGTTTCACTGGTAAGTTTCACGGGTCAAGGTTTCACGGGTAAGTTTCACGGGTAAGTTTTACGGGTAAGTTTCACGGGTGACGTTTCACGGGTGACGTTTCACGGGTCTAGGTTTCACTGGTAAGTTTCACGGGTCAAGGTTTCACGGGTAAGTTTCACGGGTAAGTTTCACGGGTATGTTTCACGGGTGACGTTTCACGGGTCTAGGTTTCACTGGAAAGTTTCACGGGTCAAGGTTTCACGGGTAAGTTTCACGGGTAAGTTTTACGGGTATGTTTTACAGGTGACGTTTCACGGGTCTAAGTTTCACTGGTAAGTTTCACGGGTCAAGGTTTCACGGGTAAGTTTCACGGGTAAGTTTCACGGGTATGTTTCACGGGTGACGTTTCACGGGTCTAGGTTTCACTGGTAAGCTTCACGGGTCAAGGTTTTACGGGTAAGTTTCACGGGTAAGTTTCACTGGTATGTTTCACGGGTGACGTTTCACGGGTCTTGGTTTCACTGGTAAGTTTCACGGGTCAAGGTTTCACGGGGAAGTTTCACGGGTAAGTTTCACGGGTATGTTTTACGGGTGACGTTTCACGGGTCTAGGTTTCACTGGTAAGTTTCACGGGTCAAGGTTTCACGGGTAAGTTTCACGGGTAAGTTTTACGGGTAAGTTTCACGGGTGACGTTTCACGGGTCTAGGTTTCACTGGTAAGTTTCACGTGTCAAGGTTTCACGGGTAAGTTTCACGGGTAAGTTTCACGGGTATGTTTCACGGGTGACGTTTCACGGGTCTAGGTGTCACTGGTAAGTTTCACGGGTCAAGGTTTCACGGGTAAGTTTCACGGGTAAGTTTCACGGGTGACGTTTCACGGGTCTAGGTTTCACTGGTAAGTTTCACGGGTCAAGGTTTCACGGGTAAGTTTCACGGGTAAGTTTCACGGGTAAGTTTTACGGGTAAGTTTCACGGGTATGTTTCACGGGTGACGTTTCACGGGTTTAGGTTTCCCTGGTAAGTTTCACGGGTCAAAGTTTCACGGGTAAGTTTCACGGGTAAGTTTCACGGGTATGTTTCACGGGTGACGTTTCACGGGTCTAGGTTTCACTGGTAAGTTTCACGGGTCAAGGTTTTACGGGTAAGTTTCACGGGTAAGTTTCACGGGTATGTTTCACGGGTGACGTTTCACGAGTCTAGGTTTCACTGGTAAGTTTCACGGGTCAAGGTTTCACGGGTAAGTTTCACGGGTAAGTTTTACGGGTAAGTTTCACGGGTGACGTTTCACGGGTGACGTTTCACGGGTCTAGGTTTCACTGGTAAGTTTCACGGGTCAAGGTTTTACGGGTAAGTTTCACGGGTAAGTTTCACGGGTAAGTTTTACGGGTATGTTTTACAGGTGACGTTTCACGGGTCTAGGTTTCACTGGTAAGTTTCACGGGTCAAGGTTTCACGGGTAAGTTTCACGGGTAAGTTTCACGGGTATGTTTCACGGGTGACGTTTCACGGGTCTAGGTTTCACTGGAAAGTTTCACGGGTCAAGGTTTCACGGGTAAGTTTCACGGGTAAGTTTTACGGGTATGTTTCATGGGTGATGTTTCACGGGTCTAGGTTTCACTGGTAAGTTTCACGGGTCAAGGTTTCACGGGTAAGTTTCACGGGTATGTTTCACGAGTGACGTTTCACGGGTCTATGTTTCACTGGTAAGTTTCACGGGTCAAGGTTTCACGGGTAAGTTTCACGGGTAAGTTTCACGGGTATGTTTCACGGGTGACGTTTCACGGGTCTAGGTTTCACTGGTAAGTTTCACGGGTCAAGGTTTCACGGGTAAGTTTCACGGGTAAGTTTCACGGGTATGTTTCACGGGTGACGTTTCACGGGTCTAGGTTTCACTGGTAAGTTTCACGGGTCAAGGTTTCACGGGTAAGTTTCACGGGTAAGTTTCACGGGTATGTTTCACGGGTGACGTTTCACGGGTCTAGGTTTCACTGGTAAGTTTCACGGGTCAAGGTTTCACGGGTAAGTTTCACGGGTAAGTTTCACGGGTGACGTTTCACGGGTCTAGGTTTCACTGGTAAGTTTCACGGGTCAAGGTTTTACGGGTAAGTTTCACGGGTAAGTTTCACGGGTATGTTTCACGGGTCTAGGTTTCACTGGTAAGTTTCACGGGTCAAGGTTTCACGGGTAAGTTTCACGGGTAAGTTTTACGGGTAAGTTTCACGGGTGACGTTTCACGGGTGACGTTTCACGGGTCTAGGTTTCACTGGTAAGTTTCACGGGTCAAGGTTTCACGGGTAAGTTTCACGGGTAAGTTTCACGGGTATGTTTTACGGGTGACGTTTCACGGGTCTAGGTTTCACTGGAAAGTTTCACGGGTCAAGGTTTCACGGGTAAGTTTTACGGGTATGTTTTACAGGTGACGTTTCACGGGTCTAGGTTTCACTGGTAAGTTTCACGGGTCAAGGTTTCACGGGTAAGTTTCACGGGTAAGTTTCACGGGTATGTTTCACGGGTGACGTTTCACGGGTCTAGGTTTCACTGGTAAGTTTCACGGGTATGTTTCACGGGTGACGTTTCACGGGTCTAGGTTTCACTGGTAAGTTTCACGGGTCAAGGTTTCACGGGTAAGTTTCACGGGTAAGTTTCACTGGTATGTTTCACGGGTGACGTTTCACGGGTCTAGGTTTCACTGGTAAGTTTCACGGGTCAAGGTTTCACGGGGAAGTTTCACGGGTAAGTTTCACGGGTATGTTTTACGGGTGACGTTTCACGGGTCTAGGTTTCACTGGTAAGTTTCACGTGTCAAGGTTTCACGGGTAAGTTTCACGGGTGACGTTTCACGGGTCTAGGTTTCACGGGTAAGTTTCACGGGTAAGTTTCACTGGTATGTTTCACGGGTGACGTTTCACGGGTCTAGGTTTCACTGGTAAGTTTCACGGGTCAAGGTTTTACGGGTAAGTTTCACGGGTAAGTTTCACGGGTATGTTTCACGGGTCAAGGTTTCACGGGTATGTTTCACGGGTGACGTTTCACGGGTCTAGGTTTCACTGGTAAGTTTCACGGGTCAAGGTTTCACGTGTAAGTTTCACGGGTAAGTTTTACGGGTATGTTTCATGGGTGATGTTTCACGGGTCTAGGTTTCACTGGTAAGTTTCACGGGTCAAGGTTTCACGGGTAAGTTTCACGGGTATGTTTCACGAGTGACGTTTCACGGGTCTATGTTTCACTGGTAAGTTTCACGGGTCAAGGTTTCACGGGTAAGTTTCACGGGTAAGTTTCACGGGTATGTTTCACGGGTGACGTTTCACGGGTCTAGGTTTCACTGGTAAGTTTCACGGGTCAAGGTTTCACGGGTAAGTTTCACGGGTAAGTTTCACGGGTATGTTTCACGGGTCAAGGTTTCACGGGTAAGTTTCACGGGTAAGTTTCACGGGTATGTTTCACGGGTGACGTTTCACGGGTCTAGGTTTCACTGGTAAGTTTCACGGGTCAAGGTTTCACGGGTAAGTTTCACGGGTATGTTTCACGGGTGACGTTTCACGGGTCTAGGTTTCACTGGTAAGTTTCACGGGTCAAGGTTTTACGGGTAAGTTTCACGGGTAAGTTTCACGGGTATGTTTCACGGGTCTAGGTTTCACTGGTAAGTTTCACGGGTCAAGGTTTCACGGGTAAGTTTCACGGGTAAGTTTTACGGGTAAGTTTCACGGGTGACGTTTCACGGGTGACGTTTCACGGGTCTAGGTTTCACTGGTAAGTTTCACGGGTCAAGGTTTCACGGGTAAGTTTCACGGGTAAGTTTCACGGGTATGTTTCACGGGTGACGTTTCACGGGTCTAGGTTTCACTGGAAAGTTTCACGGGTCAAGGTTTCACGGGTAAGTTTCACGGGTAAGTTTTACGGGTATGTTTTACAGGTGACGTTTCACGGGTCTAGGTTTCACTGGTAAGTTTCACGGGTCAAGGTTTCACGGGTAAGTTTCACGGGTAAGTTTCACGGGTATGTTTCACGGGTGACGTTTCACGGGTCTAGGTTTCACTGGTAAGTTTCACGGGTCAAGGTTTCACGGGTAAATTTCACGGGTAAGTTTCACGGGTATGTTTCACGGGTGACGTTTCACGGGTCTAGGTTTCACTGGTAAGTTTCACGGGTCAAGGTTTCACGGGTAAGTTTCACGGGTAAGTTTCACTGGTATGTTTCACGGGTGACGTTTCACGGGTCTAGGTTTCACTGGTAAGTTTCACGGATCAAGGTTTCACGGGGAAGTTTCACGGGTAAGTTTCACGGGTATGTTTTACGGGAGACGTTTCACGGGTCTAGGTTTCACTGGTAAGTTTCACGGGTCAAGGTTTCACGGGTAAGTTTCACGGGTAAGTTTTACGGGTAAGTTTCACGGGTGACGTTTCACGGGTCTAGGTTTCACTGGTAAGTTTCACGTGTCAAGGTTTCACGGGTAAGTTTCACGGGTAAGTTTCACGGGTATGTTTCACGGGTGACGTTTCACGGGTCTAGGTGTCACTGGTAAGTTTCACGGGTCAAGGTTTCACGGGGAAGTTTCACGGGTAAGTTTCACGGGTGACGTTTCACGGGTCTAGGTTTCACTGGTAAGTTTCACGGGTCAAGGTTTCACGGGTAAGTTTCACGGGTAAGTTTCACGGGTAAGTTTTACGGGTAAGTTTCACGGGTATGTTTCACGGGTGACGTTTCACGGGTTTAGGTTTCCCTGGTAAGTTTCACGGGTCAAAGTTTCACGGGTAAGTTTCACGGGTAAGTTTCACGGGTATGTTTCACGGGTGACGTTTCACGGGTCTAGGTTTCACTGGTAAGTTTCACGGGTCAAGGTTTCACGGGTAAGTTTCACGGGTAAGTTTCACGGGTATGTTTCACGGGTGACGTTTCACGGGTCTAGGTTTCACTGGTAAGTTTCACGGGTATGTTTCACGGGTGACGTTTCACGGGTCTAGGTTTCACTGGTAAGTTTCACGGGTCAAGGTTTTACGGGTAAGTTTCACGGGTAAGTTTCACGGGTATGTTTCACGGGTCAAGGTTTCACGGGTATGTTTCACGGGTGACGTTTCACGGGTCTAGGTTTCACTGGTAAGTTTCACGGGTCAAGGTTTCACGTGTAAGTTTCACGGGTAAGTTTTACGGGTATGTTTCATGGGTGATGTTTCACGGGTCTAGGTTTCACTGGTAAGTTTCACGGGTCAAGGTTTCACGGGTAAGTTTCACGGGTATGTTTCACGAGTGACGTTTCACGGGTCTATGTTTCACTGGTAAGTTTCACGGGTCAAGGTTTCACGGGTAAGTTTCACGGGTAAGTTTCACGGGTATGTTTCACGGGTGACGTTTCACGGGTCTAGGTTTCACTGGTAAGTTTCACGGGTCAAGGTTTCACGGGTAAGTTTCACGGGTAAGTTTCACGGGTATGTTTCACGGGTCAAGGTTTCACGGGTAAGTTTCACGGGTAAGTTTCACGGGTATGTTTCACGGGTGACGTTTCACGGGTCTAGGTTTCACTGGTAAGTTTCACGGGTCAAGGTTTCACGGGTAAGTTTCACGGGTATGTTTCACGGGTGACGTTTCACGGGTCTAGGTTTCACTGGTAAGTTTCACGGGTCAAGGTTTTACGGGTAAGTTTCACGGGTAAGTTTCACGGGTATGTTTCACGGGTCTAGGTTTCACTGGTAAGTTTCACGGGTCAAGGTTTCACGGGTAAGTTTCACGGGTAAGTTTTACGGGTAAGTTTCACGGGTGACGTTTCACGGGTGACGTTTCACGGGTCTAGGTTTCACTGGTAAGTTTCACGGGTCAAGGTTTCACGGGTAAGTTTCACGGGTAAGTTTCACGGGTATGTTTCACGGGTGACGTTTCACGGGTCTAGGTTTCACTGGAAAGTTTCACGGGTCAAGGTTTCACGGGTAAGTTTCACGGGTAAGTTTTACGGGTATGTTTTACAGGTGACGTTTCACGGGTCTAGGTTTCACTGGTAAGTTTCACGGGTCAAGGTTTCACGGGTAAGTTTCACGGGTAAGTTTCACGGGTATGTTTCACGGGTGACGTTTCACGGGTCTAGGTTTCACTGGTAAGTTTCACGGGTCAAGGTTTCACGGGTAAATTTCACGGGTAAGTTTCACGGGTATGTTTCACGGGTGACGTTTCACGGGTCTAGGTTTCACTGGTAAGTTTCACGGGTCAAGGTTTCACGGGTAAGTTTCACGGGTAAGTTTCACTGGTATGTTTCACGGGTGACGTTTCACGGGTCTAGGTTTCACTGGTAAGTTTCACGGGTCAAGGTTTCACGGGGAAGTTTCACGGGTAAGTTTCACGGGTATGTTTTACGGGAGACGTTTCACGGGTCTAGGTTTCACTGGTAAGTTTCACGGGTCAAGGTTTCACGGGTAAGTTTCACGGGTAAGTTTTACGGGTAAGTTTCACGGGTGACGTTTCACGGGTCTAGGTTTCACTGGTAAGTTTCACGTGTCAAGGTTTCACGGGTAAGTTTCACGGGTAAGTTTCACGGGTATGTTTCACGGGTGACGTTTCACGGGTCTAGGTGTCACTGGTAAGTTTCACGGGTCAAGGTTTCACGGGGAAGTTTCACGGGTAAGTTTCACGGGTGACGTTTCACGGGTCTAGGTTTCACTGGTAAGTTTCACGGGTCAAGGTTTCACGGGTAAGTTTCACGGGTAAGTTTCACGGGTAAGTTTTACGGGTAAGTTTCACGGGTATGTTTCACGGGTGACGTTTCACGGGTTTAGGTTTCCCTGGTAAGTTTCACGGGTCAAAGTTTCACGGGTAAGTTTCACGGGTAAGTTTCACGGGTATGTTTCACGGGTAACGTTTCACGGGTCTAGGTTTCACTGGTAAGTTTCACGGGTCAAGGTTTCACGGGTAAGTTTCACGGGTAAGTTTCACGGGTATGTTTCACGGGTGACGTTTCACGGGTCTAGGTTTCACTGGTAAGTTTCACGGGTCAAGGTTTTACGGGTAAGTTTCACGGGTAAGTTTCACGGGTATGTTTCACGGGTGACGTTTCACGAGTCTAGGTTTCACTGGTAAGTTTCACGGGTCAAGGTTTCACGGGTAAGTTTCACGGGTAAGTTTTACGGGTAAGTTTCACGGGTGACGTTTCACGGGTGACGTTTCACGGGTCTAGGTTTCACTGGTAAGTTTCACGGGTCAAGGTTTTACGGGTAAGTTTCACGGGTAAGTTTCACGGGTAAGTTTTACGGGTATGTTTTACAGGTGACGTTTCACGGGTCTAGGTTTCACTGGTAAGTTTCACGGGTCAAGGTTTCACGGGTAAGTTTCACGGGTAAGTTTCACGGGTATGTTTCACGGGTGACGTTTCACGGGTCTAGGTTTCACTGGAAAGTTTCACGGGTCAAGGTTTTACGGGTAAGTTTCACGGGTAAGTTTTACGGGTATGTTTCATGGGTGATGTTTCACGGGTCTAGGTTTCACTGGTAAGTTTCACGGGTCAAGGTTTCACGGGTAAGTTTCACGGGTATGTTTCACGAGTGACGCTTCACGGGTCTATGTTTCACTGGTAAGTTTCACGGGTAAGTTTCACGGGTATGTTTCACGGGTGACGTTTCACGGGTCTAGGTTTCACTGGTAAGTTTCACGGGTCAAGGTTTCACGGGTAAGTTTCACGGGTAAGTTTCACGGGTATGTTTCACGGGTGACGTTTCACGGGTCTAGGTTTCACTGGTAAGTTTCACGGGTCAAGGTTTCACGGGTAAGTTTCACGGGTAAGTTTCACGGGTATGTTTCACGGGTGACGTTTCACGGGTCTAGGTTTCACTGGTAAGTTTCACGGGTCAAGGTTTCACGGGTAAGTTTCACGGGTATGTTTCACGGGTGACGTTTCACGGGTCTAGGTTTCACTGGTAAGTTTCACGGGTCAAGGTTTTACGGGTAAGTTTCACGGGTAAGTTTCACGGGTATGTTTCACGGGTCTAGGTTTCACTGGTAAGTTTCACGGGTCAAGGTTTCACGGGTAAGTTTCACGGGTAAGTTTTACGGGTAAGTTTCACGGGTGACGTTTCACGGGTGACGTTTCACGGGTCTAGGTTTCACTGGTAAGTTTCACGGGTCAAGGTTTCACGGGTAAGTTTCACGGGTAAGTTTCACGGGTATGTTTCACGGGTGACGTTTCACGGGTCTAGGTTTCACTGGAAAGTTTCACGGGTCAAGGTTTCACGGGTAAGTTTCACGGGTAAGTTTTACGGGTATGTTTTACAGGTGACGTTTCACGGGTCTAGGTTTCACTGGTAAGTTTCACGGGTCAAGGTTTCACGGGTAAGTTTCACGGGTAAGTTTCACGGGTATGTTTCACGGGTGACGTTTCACGGGTCTAGGTTTCACTGGTAAGCTTCACGGGTCAAGGTTTCACGGGTAAATTTCACGGGTAAGTTTCACGGGTATGTTTCACGGGTGACGTTTCACGGGTCTAGGTTTCACTGGTAAGTTTCACGGGTCAAAGTTTCACGGGTAAGTTTCACGGTTAAGTTTCACTGGTATGTTTCACGGGTGACGTTTCACGGGTCTAGGTTTCACTGGTAAGTTTCACGGGTCAAGGTTTCACGGGGAAGTTTCACGGGTAAGTTTCACGGGTATGTTTTACGGGTGACGTTTCACGGGTCTAGGTTTCACTGGTAAGTTTCACGGGTCAAGGTTTCACGGGTAAGTTTCACGGGTAAGTTTTACGGGTAAGCTTCACGGGTGACGTTTCACGGGTCTAGGTTTCACTGGTAAGTTTCACGTGTCAAGGTTTTACGGGTAAGTTTCACGGGTAAGTTTCACGGGTATGTTTCACGGGTGACGTTTCACGGGTCTAGGTGTCACTGGTAAGTTTCACGGGTCAAGGTTTCACGGGTAAGTTTCACGGGTAAGTTTCACGGGTGACGTTTCACGGGTCTAGGTTTCACTGGTAAGTTTCACGGGTCAAGGTTTCACGGGTAAGTTTCACGGGTAAGTTTCACTGGTAAGTTTTACGGGTAAGTTTCACGGGTATGTTTCACGGGTGACGTTTCACGGGTTTAGGTTTCCCTGGTAAGTTTCACGGGTCAAAGTTTCACGGGTAAGTTTCACGGGTAAGTTTCACGGGTATGTTTCACGGGTGACGTTTCACGGGTCTAGGTTTCACTGGTAAGTTTCACGGGTCAAGGTTTTACGGGTAAGTTTCACGGGTAAGTTTCACGGGTATGTTTCACGGGTGACGTTTCACGAGTCTAGGTTTCACTGGTAAGTTTCACGGGTCAAGGTTTCACGGGTAAGTTTCACGGGTAAGTTTTACGGGTAAGTTTCACGGGTGACGTTTCACGGGTGACGTTTCACGGGTCTAGGTTTCACTGGTAAGTTTCACGGGTCAAGGTTTTACGGGTAAGTTTCACGGGTAAGTTTCACGGGTAAGTTTTACGGGTATGTTTTACAGGTGACGTTTCACGGGTCTAGGTTTCACTGGTAAGTTTCACGGGTCAAGGTTTCACGGGTAAGTTTCACGGGTAAGTTTCACGGGTATGTTTCACGGGTGACGTTTCACGGGTCTAGGTTTCACTGGAAAGTTTCACGGGTCAAGGTTTCACGGGTAAGTTTCACGGGTAAGTTTTACGTGTATGTTTCATGGGTGATGTTTCACGGGTCTAGGTTTCACTGGTAAGTTTCACGGGTCAAGGTTTCACGGGTAAGTTTCACGGGTATGTTTCACAAGTGACGTTTCACGGGTCTATGTTTCACTGGTAAGTTTCACGGGTCAAGGTTTCACGGGTAAGTTTCACGGGTAAGTTTCACGGGTATGTTTCACGGGTGACGTTTCACGGGTCTAGGTTTCACTGGTAAGTTTCACGGGTCAAGGTTTCACGGGTAAGTTTCACGGGTAAGTTTCACGGGTATGTTTCACGGGTGACGTTTCACGGGTCTAGGTTTCACTGGTAAGTTTCACGGGTCAAGGTTTCACGGGTAAGTTTCACGGGTAAGTTTCACGGGTATGTTTCACGGGTGACGTTTCACGGGTCTAGGTTTCACTGGTAAGTTTCACGGGTCAAGGTTTCACGGGTAAGTTTCACGGGTATGTTTCACGGGTGACGTTTCACGGGTCTAGGTTTCACTGGTAAGTTTCACGGGTCAAGGTTTTACGGGTAAGTTTCACGGGTAAGTTTCACGGGTATGTTTCACGGGTCTAGGTTTCACTGGTAAGTTTCACGGGTCAAGGTTTCACGGGTAAGTTTCACGGGTAAGTTTTACGGGTAAGTTTCACGGGTGACGTTTCACGGGTGACGTTTCACGGGTCTAGGTTTCACTGGTAAGTTTCACGGGTCAAGGTTTCACGGGTAAGTTTCACGGGTAAGTTTCACGGGTATGTTTCACGGGTGACGTTTCACGGGTCTAGGTTTCACTGGAAAGTTTCACGGGTCAAGGTTTCACGGGTAAGTTTCACGGGTAAGTTTTACGGGTATGTTTTACAGGTGACGTTTCACGGGTCTAGGTTTCACTGGTAAGTTTCACGGGTCAAGGTTTCACGGGTAAGTTTCACGGGTAAGTTTCACGGGTATGTTTCACGGGTGACGTTTCACGGGTCTAGGTTTCACTGGTAAGCTTCACGGGTCAAGGTTTTACGGGTAAATTTCACGGGTAAGTTTCACGGGTATGTTTCACGGGTGACGTTTCACGGGTCTAGGTTTCACTGGTAAGTTTCACGGGTCAAGGTTTCACGGGTAAGTTTCACGGGTAAGTTTCACTGGTATGTTTTACGGGTGACGTTTCACGGGTCTAGGTTTCACTGGTAAGTTTCACGGGTCAAGGTTTCACGGGGAAGTTTCACGGGTAAGTTTCACGGGTAAGTTTTACGGGTAAGTTTCACGGGTGACGTTTCACGGGTCTAGGTTTCACTGGTAAGTTTCACGTGTCAAGGTTTCACGGGTAAGTTTCACGGGTAAGTTTCACGGGTATGTTTCACGGGTGACGTTTCACGGGTCTAGGTGTCACTGGTAAGTTTCACGGGTCAAGGTTTCACGGGTAAGTTTCACGGGTAAGTTTCACGGGTGACGTTTCACGGGTCTAGGTTTCACTGGTAAGTTTCACGGGTCAAGGTTTCACGGGTAAGTTTCACGGGTAAGTTTCACGGGTAAGTTTTACGGGTAAGTTTCACGGGTATGTTTCACGGGTGACGTTTCACGGGTTTAGGTTTCCCTGGTAAGTTTCACGGGTCAAAGTTTCACGGGTAAGTTTCACGGGTAAGTTTCACGGGTATGTTTCACGGGTGACGTTTCACGGGTCTAGGTTTCACTGGTAAGTTTCACGGGTCAAGGTTTTACGGGTAAGTTTCACGGGTAAGTTTCACGGGTATGTTTCACGGGTGACGTTTCACGAGTCTAGGTTTCACTGGTAAGTTTCACGGGTCAAGGTTTCACGGGTAAGTTTCACGGGTAAGTTTTACGGGTAAGTTTCACGGGTGACGTTTCACGGGTGACGTTTCACGGGTCTAGGTTTCACTGGTAAGTTTCACGGGTCAAGGTTTTACGGGTAAGTTTCACGGGTAAGTTTCACGGGTAAGTTTTACGGGTATGTTGTACAGGTGACGTTTCACGGGTCTAGGTTTCACTGGTAAGTTTCACGGGTCAAGGTTTCACGGGTAAGTTTCACGGGTAAGTTTCACGGGTATGTTTCACGGGTGACGTTTCACGGGTCTAGGTTTCACTGGAAAGTTTTACGGGTCAAGGTTTCACGGGTAAGTTTCACGGGTAAGTTTTACGGGTATGTTTCATGGGTGATGTTTCACGGGTCTAGGTTTCACTGGTAAGTTTCACGGGTCAAGGTTTCACGGGTAAGTTTCACGGGTATGTTTCACGAGTGACGTTTCACGGGTCTATGTTTCACTGGTAAGTTTCACGGGTCAAGGTTTCACGGGTAAGTTTCACGGGTAAGTTTCACGGGTATGTTTCACGGGTGACGTTTTACGGGTCTAGGTTTCACTGGTAAGTTTCACGGGTCAAGGTTTCACGGGTAAGTTTCACGGGTAAGTTTCACGGGTATGTTTCACGGGTGACGTTTCACGGGTCTAGGTTTCACTGGTAAGTTTCACGGGTCAAGGTTTCACGGGTAAGTTTCACGGGTAAGTTTCACGGGTATGTTTCACGGGTGACGTTTCACGGGTCTAGGTTTCACTGGTAAGTTTCACGGGTCAAGGTTTCACGGGTAAGTTTCACGGGTATGTTTCACGGGTGACGTTTCACGGGTCTAGGTTTCACTGGTAAGTTTCACGGGTCAAGGTTTTACGGGTAAGTTTCACGGGTAAGTTTCACGGGTATGTTTCACGGGTCTAGGTTTCACTGGTAAGTTTCACGGGTCAAGGTTTCACGGGTAAGTTTCACGGGTAAGTTTTACGGGTAAGTTTCACGGGTGACGTTTCACGGGTGACGTTTCACGGGTCTAGGTTTCACTGGTAAGTTTCACGGGTCAAGGTTTCACGGGTAAGTTTCACGGGTAAGTTTCACGGGTATGTTTCACGGGTGACGTTTCACGGGTCTAGGTTTCACTGGAAAGTTTCACGGGTCAAGGTTTCAAGGGTAAGTTTTACGGGTATGTTTTACAGGTGACGTTTCACGGGTCTAGGTTTCACTGGTAAGTTTCACGGGTCAAGGTTTCACGGGTAAGTTTCACGGGTAAGTTTCACGGGTATGTTTCACGGGTGACGTTTCACGGGTCTAGGTTTCACTGGTAAGTTTCACGGGTCAAGGTTTCACGGGTAAATTTCACGGGTAAGTTTCACGGGTATGTTTCACGGGTGACGTTTCACGGGTCTAGGTTTCACTGGTAAGTTTCACGGGTCAAGGTTTCACGGGTAAGTTTCACGGGTAAGTTTCACTGGTATGTTTCACGGGTGACGTTTCACGGGTCTAGGTTTCACTGGTAAGTTTCACGGGTCAAGGTTTCACGGGGAAGTTTCACGGGTAAGTTTCACGGGTATGTTTTACGGGTGACGTTTCACGGGTCTAGGTTTCACTGGTAAGTTTCACGGGTCAAGGTTTCACGGGTAAGTTTCACGGGTAAGTTTTACGGGTAAGTTTCACGGGTGACGTTTCACGGGTCTAGGTTTCACTGGTAAGTTTCACGTGTCAAGGTTTCACGGGTAAGTTTCACGGGTAAGTTTCACGGGTATGTTTCACGGGTGACGTTTCACGGGTCTAGGTGTCACTGGTAAGTTTCACGGGTCAAGGTTTCACGGGTAAGTTTCACGGGTAAGTTTCACGGGTATGTTTCACGGGTGACGTTTCACGGGTCTAGGTTTCACTGGTAAGTTTCACGGGTCAAGGTTTCACGGGTAAGTTTCACGGGTAAGTTTTACGGGTAAGTTTCACGGGTATGTTTCACGGGTGACGTTTCACGGGTTTAGGTTTCCCTGGTAAGTTTCACGGGTCTAGGTTTCACTGGTAAGTTTCACGGGTCAAGGTATCACGGGTAAGTTTTACGGGTAAGTTTCACGGGTATGTTTCACGGGTGACGTTTCACGGGTTTAGGTTTCCCTGGTAAGTTTCACGGGTCAAAGTATCACGGGTAAGTTTCACGGGTAAGTTTCACGGGTATGTTTCACGGGTGACGTTTCACGGGTCTAGGTTTCACTGGTAAGTTTCACGGGTCAAGGTTTTACGGGTAAGTTTCACGGGTAAGTTTCACGGGTATGTTTCACGGGTGACGTTTCACGAGTCTAGGTTTCACTGGTAAGTTTCACGGGTCAAGGTTTCAAGGGTAAGTTTCACGGGTAAGTTTTACGGGTAAGTTTCACGGGTGACGTTTCACGGGTGACGTTTCACGGGTCTAGGTTTCACTGGTAAGTTTCACGGGTCAAGGTTTTACGGGTAAGTTTCACGGGTAAGTTTCACGGGTAAGTTTTACGGGTATGTTTTACAGGTGACGTTTCACGGGTCTAGGTTTCACTGGTAAGTTTCACGGGTCAAGGTTTCACGGGTAAGTTTCACGGGTAAGTTTCACGGGTATGTTTCACGGGTGACGTTTCACGGGTCTAGGTTTCACTGGAAAGTTTCACGGGTCAAGGTTTCACGGGTAAGTTTCACGGGTAAGTTTTACGGGTATGTTTCATGGGTGATGTTTCACGGGTCTAGGTTTCACTGGTAAGTTTCACGGGTCAAGGTTTCACGGGTAAGTTTCACGGGTATGTTTCACGAGTGACGTTTCACGGGTCTATGTTTCACTGGTAAGTTTCACGGGTCAAGGTTTCACGGGTAAGTTTCACGGGTAAGTTTTACGGGTATGTTTCACGGGTGACGTTTCACGGGTCTAGGTTTCACTGGTAAGTTTCACGGGTCAAGGTTTCACGGGTAAGTTTCACGGGTAAGTTTCACGGGTATGTTTCACGGGTGACGTTTCACGGGTCTAGGTTTCACTGGTAAGTTTCACGGGTCAAGGTTTCACGGGTAAGTTTCACGGGTAAGTTTCACGGGTATGTTTCACGGGTGACGTTTCACGGGTCTAGGTTTCACTGGTAAGTTTCACGGGTCAAGGTTTCACGGGTAAGTTTCACGGGTATGTTTCACGGGTGACGTTTCACGGGTCTAGGTTTCACTGGTAAGTTTCACGGGTCAAGGTTTTACGGGTAAGTTTCACGGGTAAGTTTCACGGGTATGTTTCACGGGTCTAGGTTTCACTGGTAAGTTTCACGGGTCAAGGTTTCACGGGTAAGTTTCACGGGTAAGTTTTACGGGTAAGTTTCACGGGTGACGTTTCACGGGTGACGTTTCACGGGTCTAGGTTTCACTGGTAAGTTTCACGGGTCAAGGTTTCACGGGTAAGTTTCACGGGTAAGTTTCACGGGTATGTTTCACGGGTGACGTTTCACGGGTCTAGGTTTCACTGGTAAGTTTCACGGGTCAAGGTTTCACGGGTAAGTTTCACGGGTAAGTTTCACGGGTATGTTTCACGGGTGACGTTTCACGGGTCTAGGTTTCACTGGTAAGTTTCACGGGTCAAGGTTTCACGGGTAAGTTTCACGGGTATGTTTCACGGGTGACGTTTCACGGGTCTAGGTTTCACTGGTAAGTTTCACGGGTCAAGGTTTTACGGGTAAGTTTCACGGGTAAGTTTCACGGGTATGTTTCACGGGTCTAGGTTTCACTGGTAAGTTTCACGGGTCAAGGTTTCACGGGTAAGTTTCACGGGTAAGTTTTACGGGTAAGTTTCACGGGTGACGTTTCACGGGTGACGTTTCACGGGTCTAGGTTTCACTGGTAAGTTTCACGGGTCAAGGTTTCACGGGTAAGTTTCACGGGTAAGTTTCACGGGTATGTTTCACGGGTGACGTTTCACGGGTCTAGGTTTCACTGGAAAGTTTCACGGGTCAAGGTTTCACGGGTAAGTTTCACGGGTAAGTTTTACGGGTATGTTTTACAGGTGACGTTTCACGGGTCTAGGTTTCACTGGTAAGTTTCACGGGTCAAGGTTTCACGGGTAAGTTTCACGGGTAAGTTTCACGGGTATGTTTCACGGGTGACGTTTCACGGGTCTAGGTTTCACTGGTAAGCTTCACGGGTCAAGGTTTTACGGGTAAATTTCACGGGTAAGTTTCACGGGTATGTTTCACGGGTGACGTTTCACGGGTCTAGGTTTCACTGGTAAGTTTCACGGGTCAAGGTTTCACGGGTAAGTTTCACGGGTAAGTTTCACTGGTATGTTTCACGGGTGACGTTTCACGGGTCTAGGTTTCACTGGTAAGTTTCACGGGTCAAGGTTTCACGGGGAAGTTTCACGGGTAAGTTTCACGGGTAAGTTTTACGGGTAAGTTTCACGGGTGACGTTTCACGGGTCTAGGTTTCACTGGTAAGTTTCACGTGTCAAGGTTTCACGGGTAAGTTTCACGGGTAAGTTTCACGGGTATGTTTCACGGGTGACGTTTCACGGGTCTAGGTGTCACTGGTAAGTTTCACGGGTCAAGGTTTCACGGGTAAGTTTCACGGGTAAGTTTCACGGGTGACGTTTCACGGGTCTAGGTTTCACTGGTAAGTTTCACGGGTCAAGGTTTCACGGGTAAGTTTCACGGGTAAGTTTCACGGGTAAGTTTTACGGGTAAGTTTCACGGGTATGTTTCACGGGTGACGTTTCACGGGTTTAGGTTTCCCTGGTAAGTTTCACGGGTCAAAGTTTCACGGGTAAGTTTCACGGGTAAGTTTCACGGGTATGTTTCACGGGTGACGTTTCACGGGTCTAGGTTTCACTGGTAAGTTTCACGGGTCAAGGTTTTACGGGTAAGTTTCACGGGTAAGTTTCACGGGTATGTTTCACGGGTGACGTTTCACGAGTCTAGGTTTCACTGGTAAGTTTCACGGGTCAAGGTTTCACGGGTAAGTTTCACGGGTAAGTTTTACGGGTAAGTTTCACGGGTGACGTTTCACGGGTGACGTTTCACGGGTCTAGGTTTCACTGGTAAGTTTCACGGGTCAAGGTTTTACGGGTAAGTTTCACGGGTAAGTTTCACGGGTAAGTTTTACGGGTATGTTGTACAGGTGACGTTTCACGGGTCTAGGTTTCACTGGTAAGTTTCACGGGTCAAGGTTTCACGGGTAAGTTTCACGGGTAAGTTTCACGGGTATGTTTCACGGGTGACGTTTCACGGGTCTAGGTTTCACTGGAAAGTTTTACGGGTCAAGGTTTCACGGGTAAGTTTCACGGGTAAGTTTTACGGGTATGTTTCATGGGTGATGTTTCACGGGTCTAGGTTTCACTGGTAAGTTTCACGGGGAAGTTTCACGGGTAAGTTTCACGGGTAAGTTTTACGGGTAAGTTTCACGGGTGACGTTTCACGGGTCTAGGTTTCACTGGTAAGTTTCACGTGTCAAGGTTTCACGGGTAAGTTTCACGGGTAAGTTTCACGGGTATGTTTCACGGGTGACGTTTCACGGGTCTAGGTGTCACTGGTAAGTTTCACGGGTCAAGGTTTCACGGGTAAGTTTCACGGGTAAGTTTCACGGGTGACGTTTCACGGGTCTAGGTTTCACTGGTAAGTTTCACGGGTCAAGGTTTCACGGGTAAGTTTCACGGGTAAGTTTCACGGGTAAGTTTTACGGGTAAGTTTCACGGGTATGTTTCACGGGTGACGTTTCACGGGTTTAGGTTTCCCTGGTAAGTTTCACGGGTCAAAGTTTCACGGGTAAGTTTCACGGGTAAGTTTCACGGGTATGTTTCACGGGTGACGTTTCACGGGTCTAGGTTTCACTGGTAAGTTTCACGGGTCAAGGTTTTACGGGTAAGTTTCACGGGTAAGTTTCACGGGTATGTTTCACGGGTGACGTTTCACGAGTCTAGGTTTCACTGGTAAGTTTCACGGGTCAAGGTTTCACGGGTAAGTTTCACGGGTAAGTTTTACGGGTAAGTTTCACGGGTGACGTTTCACGGGTGACGTTTCACGGGTCTAGGTTTCACTGGTAAGTTTCACGGGTCAAGGTTTTACGGGTAAGTTTCACGGGTAAGTTTCACGGGTAAGTTTTACGGGTATGTTGTACAGGTGACGTTTCACGGGTCTAGGTTTCACTGGTAAGTTTCACGGGTCAAGGTTTCACGGGTAAGTTTCACGGGTAAGTTTCACGGGTATGTTTCACGGGTGACGTTTCACGGGTCTAGGTTTCACTGGAAAGTTTTACGGGTCAAGGTTTCACGGGTAAGTTTCACGGGTAAGTTTTACGGGTATGTTTCATGGGTGATGTTTCACGGGTCTAGGTTTCACTGGTAAGTTTCACGGGTCAAGGTTTCACGGGTAAGTTTCACGGGTATGTTTCACGAGTGACGTTTCACGGGTCTATGTTTCACTGGTAAGTTTCACGGGTCAAGGTTTCACGGGTAAGTTTCACGGGTAAGTTTCACGGGTATGTTTCACGGGTGACGTTTTACGGGTCTAGGTTTCACTGGTAAGTTTCACGGGTCAAGGTTTCACGGGTAAGTTTCACGGGTAAGTTTCACGGGTATGTTTCACGGGTGACGTTTCACGGGTCTAGGTTTCACTGGTAAGTTTCACGGGTCAAGGTTTCACGGGTAAGTTTCACGGGTAAGTTTCATGGGTATGTTTCACGGGTGACGTTTCACGGGTCTAGGTTTCACTGGTAAGTTTCACGGGTCAAGGTTTCACGGGTAAGTTTCACGGGTATGTTTCACGGGTGACGTTTCACGGGTCTAGGTTTCACTGGTAAGTTTCACGGGTCAAGGTTTTACGGGTAAGTTTCACGGGTAAGTTTCACGGGTATGTTTCACGGGTCTAGGTTTCACTGGTAAGTTTCACGGGTCAAGGTTTCACGGGTAAGTTTCACGGGTAAGTTTTACGGGTAAGTTTCACGGGTGACGTTTCACGGGTGACGTTTCACGGGTCTAGGTTTCACTGGTAAGTTTCACGGGTCAAGGTTTCACGGGTAAGTTTCACGGGTAAGTTTCACGGGTATGTTTCACGGGTGACGTTTCACGGGTCTAGGTTTCACTGGAAAGTTTCACGGGTCAAGGTTTCACGGGTAAGTTTTACGGGTATGTTTTACAGGTGACGTTTCACGGGTCTAGGTTTCACTGGTAAGTTTCACGGGTCAAGGTTTCACGGGTAAGTTTCACGGGTAAGTTTCACGGGTATGTTTCACGGGTGACGTTTCACGGGTCTAGGTTTCACTGGTAAGTTTCACGGGTCAAGGTTTCACGGGTAAATTTCACGGGTAAGTTTCACGGGTATGTTTCACGGGTGACGTTTCACGGGTCTAGGTTTCACTGGTAAGTTTCACGGGTCAAGGTTTCACGGGTAAGTTTCACGGGTAAGTTTCACTGGTATGTTTCACGGGTGACGTTTCACGGGTCTAGGTTTCACTGGTAAGTTTCACGGGTCAAGGTTTCACGGGGAAGTTTCACGGGTAAGTTTCACGGGTATGTTTTACGGGTGACGTTTCACGGGTCTAGGTTTCACTGGTAAGTTTCACGGGTCAAGGTTTCACGGGTAAGTTTCACGGGTAAGTTTTACGGGTAAGTTTCACGGGTGACGTTTCACGGGTCTAGGTTTCACTGGTAAGTTTCACGTGTCAAGGTTTCACGGGTAAGTTTCACGGGTAAGTTTCACGGGTATGTTTCACGGGTGACGTTTCACGGGTCTAGGTGTCACTGGTAAGTTTCACGGGTCAAGGTTTCACGGGTAAGTTTCACGGGTAAGTTTCACGGGTATGTTTCACGGGTGACGTTTCACGGGTCTAGGTTTCACTGGTAAGTTTCACGGGTCAAGGTTTCACGGGTAAGTTTCACGGGTAAGTTTTACGGGTAAGTTTCACGGGTCAAGGTATCACGGGTAAGTTTTACGGGTAAGTTTCACGGGTATGTTTCACGGGTGACGTTTCACGGGTTTAGGTTTCCCTGGTAAGTTTCACGGGTCTAGGTTTCACTGGTAAGTTTCACGGGTCAAGGTATCACGGGTAAGTTTTACGGGTAAGTTTCACGGGTATGTTTCACGGGTGACGTTTCACGGGTTTAGGTTTCCCTGGTAAGTTTCACGGGTCAAAGTATCACGGGTAAGTTTCACGGGTAAGTTTCACGGGTATGTTTCACGGGTGACGTTTCACGGGTCTAGGTTTCACTGGAAAGTTTTACGGGTCAAGGTTTCACGGGTAAGTTTCACGGGTAAGTTTTACGGGTATGTTTCATGGGTGATGTTTCACGGGTCTAGGTTTCACTGGTAAGTTTCACGGGGAAGTTTCACGGGTAAGTTTCACGGGTAAGTTTTACGGGTAAGTTTCACGGGTGACGTTTCACGGGTCTAGGTTTCACTGGTAAGTTTCACGTGTCAAGGTTTCACGGGTAAGTTTCACGGGTAAGTTTCACGGGTATGTTTCACGGGTGACGTTTCACGGGTCTAGGTGTCACTGGTAAGTTTCACGGGTCAAGGTTTCACGGGTAAGTTTCACGGGTAAGTTTCACGGGTGACGTTTCACGGGTCTAGGTTTCACTGGTAAGTTTCACGGGTCAAGGTTTCACGGGTAAGTTTCACGGGTAAGTTTCACGGGTAAGTTTTACGGGTAAGTTTCACGGGTATGTTTCACGGGTGACGTTTCACGGGTTTAGGTTTCCCTGGTAAGTTTCACGGGTCAAAGTTTCACGGGTAAGTTTCACGGGTAAGTTTCACGGGTATGTTTCACGGGTGACGTTTCACGGGTCTAGGTTTCACTGGTAAGTTTCACGGGTCAAGGTTTTACGGGTAAGTTTCACGGGTAAGTTTCACGGGTATGTTTCACGGGTGACGTTTCACGAGTCTAGGTTTCACTGGTAAGTTTCACGGGTCAAGGTTTCACGGGTAAGTTTCACGGGTAAGTTTTACGGGTAAGTTTCACGGGTGACGTTTCACGGGTGACGTTTCACGGGTCTAGGTTTCACTGGTAAGTTTCACGGGTCAAGGTTTTACGGGTAAGTTTCACGGGTAAGTTTCACGGGTAAGTTTTACGGGTATGTTGTACAGGTGACGTTTCACGGGTCTAGGTTTCACTGGTAAGTTTCACGGGTCAAGGTTTCACGGGTAAGTTTCACGGGTAAGTTTCACGGGTATGTTTCACGGGTGACGTTTCACGGGTCTAGGTTTCACTGGAAAGTTTTACGGGTCAAGGTTTCACGGGTAAGTTTCACGGGTAAGTTTTACGGGTATGTTTCATGGGTGATGTTTCACGGGTCTAGGTTTCACTGGTAAGTTTCACGGGTCAAGGTTTCACGGGTAAGTTTCACGGGTATGTTTCACGAGTGACGTTTCACGGGTCTATGTTTCACTGGTAAGTTTCACGGGTCAAGGTTTCACGGGTAAGTTTCACGGGTAAGTTTCACGGGTATGTTTCACGGGTGACGTTTTACGGGTCTAGGTTTCACTGGTAAGTTTCACGGGTCAAGGTTTCACGGGTAAGTTTCACGGGTAAGTTTCACGGGTATGTTTCACGGGTGACGTTTCACGGGTCTAGGTTTCACTGGTAAGTTTCACGGGTCAAGGTTTCACGGGTAAGTTTCACGGGTAAGTTTCATGGGTATGTTTCACGGGTGACGTTTCACGGGTCTAGGTTTCACTGGTAAGTTTCACGGGTCAAGGTTTCACGGGTAAGTTTCACGGGTATGTTTCACGGGTGACGTTTCACGGGTCTAGGTTTCACTGGTAAGTTTCACGGGTCAAGGTTTTACGGGTAAGTTTCACGGGTAAGTTTCACGGGTATGTTTCACGGGTCTAGGTTTCACTGGTAAGTTTCACGGGTCAAGGTTTCACGGGTAAGTTTCACGGGTAAGTTTTACGGGTAAGTTTCACGGGTGACGTTTCACGGGTGACGTTTCACGGGTCTAGGTTTCACTGGTAAGTTTCACGGGTCAAGGTTTCACGGGTAAGTTTCACGGGTAAGTTTCACGGGTATGTTTCACGGGTGACGTTTCACGGGTCTAGGTTTCACTGGAAAGTTTCACGGGTCAAGGTTTCACGGGTAAGTTTTACGGGTATGTTTTACAGGTGACGTTTCACGGGTCTAGGTTTCACTGGTAAGTTTCACGGGTCAAGGTTTCACGGGTAAGTTTCACGGGTAAGTTTCACGGGTATGTTTCACGGGTGACGTTTCACGGGTCTAGGTTTCACTGGTAAGTTTCACGGGTCAAGGTTTCACGGGTAAATTTCACGGGTAAGTTTCACGGGTATGTTTCACGGGTGACGTTTCACGGGTCTAGGTTTCACTGGTAAGTTTCACGGGTCAAGGTTTCACGGGTAAGTTTCACGGGTAAGTTTCACTGGTATGTTTCACGGGTGACGTTTCACGGGTCTAGGTTTCACTGGTAAGTTTCACGGGTCAAGGTTTCACGGGGAAGTTTCACGGGTAAGTTTCACGGGTATGTTTTACGGGTGACGTTTCACGGGTCTAGGTTTCACTGGTAAGTTTCACGGGTCAAGGTTTCACGGGTAAGTTTCACGGGTAAGTTTTACGGGTAAGTTTCACGGGTGACGTTTCACGGGTCTAGGTTTCACTGGTAAGTTTCACGTGTCAAGGTTTCACGGGTAAGTTTCACGGGTAAGTTTCACGGGTATGTTTCACGGGTGACGTTTCACGGGTCTAGGTGTCACTGGTAAGTTTCACGGGTCAAGGTTTCACGGGTAAGTTTCACGGGTAAGTTTCACGGGTATGTTTCACGGGTGACGTTTCACGGGTCTAGGTTTCACTGGTAAGTTTCACGGGTCAAGGTTTCACGGGTAAGTTTCACGGGTAAGTTTTACGGGTAAGTTTCACGGGTCAAGGTATCACGGGTAAGTTTTACGGGTAAGTTTCACGGGTATGTTTCACGGGTGACGTTTCACGGGTTTAGGTTTCCCTGGTAAGTTTCACGGGTCTAGGTTTCACTGGTAAGTTTCACGGGTCAAGGTATCACGGGTAAGTTTTACGGGTAAGTTTCACGGGTATGTTTCACGGGTGACGTTTCACGGGTTTAGGTTTCCCTGGTAAGTTTCACGGGTCAAAGTATCACGGGTAAGTTTCACGGGTAAGTTTCACGGGTATGTTTCACGGGTGACGTTTCACGGGTCTAGGTTTCACTGGTAAGTTTCACGGGTCAAGGTTTTACGGGTAAGTTTCACGGGTAAGTTTCACGGGTATGTTTCACGGGTGACGTTTCACGAGTCTAGGTTTCACTGGTAAGTTTCACGGGTCAAGGTTTCACGGGTAAGTTTCACGGGTAAGTTTTACGGGTAAGTTTCACGGGTGACGTTTCACGGGTGACGTTTCACGGGTCTAGGTTTCACTGGTAAGTTTCACGGGTCAAGGTTTTACGGGTAAGTTTCACGGGTAAGTTTCACGGGTAAGTTTTACGGGTATGTTTTACAGGTGACGTTTCACGGGTCTAGGTTTCACTGGTAAGTTTCACGGGTCAAGGTTTCACGGGTAAGTTTCACGGGTAAGTTTCACGGGTATGTTTCACGGGTGACGTTTCACGGGTCTAGGTTTCACTGGAAAGTTTCACGGGTCAAGGTTTCACGGGTAAGTTTCACGGGTAAGTTTTACGGGTATGTTTCATGGGTGATGTTTCACGGGTCTAGGTTTCACTGGTAAGTTTCACGGGTCAAGGTTTCACGGGTAAGTTTCACGGGTATGTTTCACGAGTGACGTTTCACGGGTCTATGTTTCACTGGTAAGTTTCACGGGTCAAGGTTTCACGGGTAAGTTTCACGGGTAAGTTTCACGGGTATGTTTCACGGGTGACGTTTCACGGGTCTAGGTTTCACTGGTAAGTTTCACGGGTCAAGGTTTCACGGGTAAGTTTCACGGGTAAGTTTCACGGGTATGTTTCACGGGTGACGTTTCACGGGTCTAGGTTTCACTGGTAAGTTTCACGGGTCAAGGTTTCACGGGTAAGTTTCACGGGTAAGTTTCACGGGTATGTTTCACGGGTGACGTTTCACGGGTCTAGGTTTCACTGGTAAGTTTCACGGGTCAAGGTTTCACGGGTAAGTTTCACGGGTATGTTTCACGGGTGACGTTTCACGGGTCTAGGTTTCACTGGTAAGTTTCACGGGTCAAGGTTTTACGGGTAAGTTTCACGATTAAGTTTCACGGGTATGTTTCACGGGTCTAGGTTTCACTGGTAAGTTTCACGGGTCAAGGTTTCACGGGTAAGTTTCACGGGTAAGTTTTACGGGTAAGTTTCACGGGTGACGTTTCACGGGTGACGTTTCACGGGTCTAGGTTTCACTGGTAAGTTTCACGGGTCAAGGTTTCACGGGTAAGTTTCACGGGTAAGTTTCACGGGTATGTTTCACGGGTGACGTTTCACGGGTCTAGGTTTCACTGGAAAGTTTCACGGGTCAAGGTTTCACGGGTAAGTTTTACGGGTATGTTTTACAGGTGACGTTTCACGGGTCTAGGTTTCACTGGTAAGTTTCACGGGTCAAGGTTTCACGGGTAAGTTTCACGGGTAAGTTTCACGGGTATGTTTCACGGGTGACGTTTCACGGGTCTAGGTTTCACTGGTAAGTTTCACGGGTCAAGGTTTCACGGGTAAATTTCACGGGTAAGTTTCACGGGTATGTTTCACGGGTGACGTTTCACGGGTCTAGGTTTCACTGGTAAGTTTCACGGGTCAAGGTTTCACGGGTAAGTTTCACGGGTAAGTTTCACTGGTATGTTTCACGGGTGACGTTTCACGGGTCTAGGTTTCACTGGTAAGTTTCACGGGTCAAGGTTTCACGGGGAAGTTTCACGGGTAAGTTTCACGGGTATGTTTTACGGGTGACGTTTCACGGGTCTAGGTTTCACTGGTAAGTTTCACGGGTCAAGGTTTCACGGGTAAGTTTCACGGGTAAGTTTTACGGGTAAGTTTCACGGGTGACGTTTCACGGGTCTAGGTTTCACTGGTAAGTTTCACGTGTCAAGGTTTCACGGGTAAGTTTCACGGGTAAGTTTCACGGGTATGTTTCACGGGTGACGTTTCACGGGTCTAGGTGTCACTGGTAAGTTTCACGGGTCAAGGTTTCACGGGTAAGTTTCACGGGTAAGTTTTACGGGTATGTTTCATGGGTGATGTTTCACGGGTCTAGGTTTCACTGGTAAGTTTCACGGGTCAAGGTTTCACGGGTAAGTTTCACGGGTATGTTTCACGAGTGACGTTTCACGGGTCTATGTTTCACTGGTAAGTTTCACGGGTCAAGGTTTCACGGGTAAGTTTCACGGGTAAGTTTCACGGGTATGTTTCACGGGTGACGTTTCACGGGTCTAGGTTTCACTGGTAAGTTTCACGGGTCAAGGTTTCACGGGTAAGTTTCACGGGTAAGTTTCACGGGTATGTTTCACGGGTGACGTTTCACGGGTCTAGGTTTCACTGGTAAGTTTCACGGGTCAAGGTTTCACGGGTATGTTTCACGGGTGACGTTTCACGGGTCTAGGTTTCACTGGTAAGTTTCACGGGTCAAGGTTTCACGTGTAAGTTTCACGGGTAAGTTTTACGGGTATGTTTCATGGGTGATGTTTCACGGGTCTAGGTTTCACTGGTAAGTTTCACGGGTCAAGGTTTCACGGGTAAGTTTCACGGGTATGTTTCACGAGTGACGTTTCACGGGTCTATGTTTCACTGGTAAGTTTCACGGGTCAAGGTTTCACGGGTAAGTTTCACGGGTAAGTTTCACGGGTATGTTTCACGGGTGACGTTTCACGGGTCTAGGTTTCACTGGTAAGTTTCACGGGTCAAGGTTTCACGGGTAAGTTTCACGGGTAAGTTTCACGGGTATGTTTCACGGGTCAAGGTTTCACGGGTAAGTTTCACGGGTAAGTTTCACGGGTATGTTTCACGGGTGACGTTTCACGGGTCTTGGTTTCACTGGTAAGTTTCACGGGTCAAGGTTTCACGGGTAAGTTTCACGGGTATGTTTCACGGGTGACGTTTCACGGGTCTAGGTTTCACTGGTAAGTTTCACGGGTCAAGGTTTTACGGGTAAGTTTCACGGGTAAGTTTCACGGGTATTTTTCACGGGTCTAGGTTTCACTGGTAAGTTTCACGGGTCAAGGTTTCACGGGTAAGTTTCACGGGTAAGTTTTACGGGTAAGTTTCACGGGTGACGTTTCACGGGTGACGTTTCACGGGTCTAGGTTTCACTGGTAAGTTTCACGGGTCAAGGTTTCACGGGTAAGTTTCACGGGTAAGTTTCACGGGTATGTTTCACGGGTGACGTTTCACGGGTCTAGGTTTCACTGGAAAGTTTCACGGGTCAAGGTTTCACGGGTAAGTTTCACGGGTAAGTTTTACGGGTATGTTTTACAGGTGACGTTTCACGGGTCTAGGTTTCACTGGTAAGTTTCACGGGTCAAGGTTTCACGGGTAAGTTTCACGGGTAAGTTTCACGGGTATGTTTCACGGGTGACGTTTCACGGGTCTAGGTTTCACTGGTAAGTTTCACGGGTCAAGGTTTCACGGGTAAATTTCACGGGTAAGTTTCACGGGTATGTTTCACGGGTGACGTTTCACGGGTCTAGGTTTCACTGGTAAGTTTCACGGGTAAAGGTTTCACGGGTAAGTTTCACGGGTAAGTTTCACTGGTATGTTTCACGGGTGACGTTTCACGGGTCTAGGTTTCACTGGTAAGTTTCACGGGTCAAGGTTTCACGGGGAAGTTTCACGGGTAAGTTTCACGGGTATGTTTTACGGGAGACGTTTCACGGGTCTAGGTTTCACTGGTAAGTTTCACGGGTCAAGGTTTCACGGGTAAGTTTCACGGGTAAGTTTTACGGGTAAGTTTCACGGGTGACGTTTCACGGGTCTAGGTTTCACTGGTAAGTTTCACGTGTCAAGGTTTCACGGGTAAGTTTCACGGGTAAGTTTCACGGGTATGTTTCACGGGTGACGTTTCACGGGTCTAGGTGTCACTGGTAAGTTTCACGGGTCAAGGTTTCACGGGGAAGTTTCACGGGTAAGTTTCACGGGTGACGTTTCACGGGTCTAGGTTTCACTGGTAAGTTTCACGGGTCAAGGTTTCACGGGTAAGTTTCACGGGTAAGTTTCACGGGTAAGTTTTACGGGTAAGTTTCACGGGTATGTTTCACGGGTGACGTTTCACGGGTTTAGGTTTCCCTGGTAAGTTTCACGGGTCAAAGTTTCACGGGTAAGTTTCACGGGTAAGTTTCACGGGTATGTTTCACGGGTGACGTTTCACGGGTCTAGGTTTCACTGGTAAGTTTCACGGGTCAAGGTTTCACGGGTAAGTTTCACGGGTAAGTTTCACGGGTATGTTTCACGGGTGACGTTTCACGGGTCTAGGTTTCACTGGTAAGTTTCACGGGTCAAGGTTTTACGGGTAAGTTTCACGGGTAAGTTTCACGGGTATGTTTCACGGGTGACGTTTCACGAGTCTAGGTTTCACTGGTAAGTTTCACGGGTCAAGGTTTCACGGGTAAGTTTCACGGGTAAGTTTTACGGGTAAGTTTCACGGGTGACGTTTCACGGGTGACGTTTCACGGGTCTAGGTTTCACTGGTAAGTTTCACGGGTCAAGGTTTTACGGGTAAGTTTCACGGGTAAGTTTCACGGGTAAGTTTTACGGGTATGTTTTACAGGTGACGTTTCACGGGTCTAGGTTTCACTGGTAAGTTTCACGGGTCAAGGTTTCACGGGTAAGTTTCACGGGTAAGTTTCACGGGTATGTTTCACGGGTGACGTTTCACGGGTCTAGGTTTCACTGGAAAGTTTCACGGGTCAAGGTTTTACGGGTAAGTTTCACGGGTAAGTTTTACGGGTATGTTTCATGGGTGATGTTTCACGGGTCTAGGTTTCACTGGTAAGTTTCACGGGTCAAGGTTTCACGGGTAAGTTTCACGGGTATGTTTCACGAGTGACGTTTCACGGGTCTATGTTTCACTGGTAAGTTTCACGGGTAAGTTTCACGGGTATGTTTCACGGGTGACGTTTCACGGGTCTAGGTTTCACTGGTAAGTTTCACGGGTCAAGGTTTCACGGGTAAGTTTCACGGGTAAGTTTCACGGGTAAGTTTCACGGGTATGTTTCACGGGTGACGTTTCACGGGTCTAGGTTTCACTGGTAAGTTTCACGGGTCAAGGTTTCACGGGTAAGTTTCACGGGTAAGTTTCACGGGTATGTTTCACGGGTGACGTTTCACGGGTCTAGGTTTCACTGGTAAGTTTCACGGGTCAAGGTTTCACGGGTAAGTTTCACGGGTATGTTTCACGGGTGAAGTTTCACGGGTCTAGGTTTCACTGGTAAGTTTCACGGGTCAAGGTTTTACGGGTAAGTTTCACGGGTAAGTTTCACGGGTATGTTTCACGGGTCTAGGTTTCACTGGTAAGTTTCACGGGTCAAGGTTTCACGGGTAAGTTTCACGGGTAAGTTTTACGGGTAAGTTTCACGGGTGACGTTTCACGGGTGACGTTTCACGGGTCTAGGTTTCACTGGTAAGTTTCACGGGTCAAGGTTTCACGGGTAAGTTTCACGGGTAAGTTTCACGGGTATGTTTCACGGGTGACGTTTCACGGGTCTAGGTTTCACTGGAAAGTTTCACGGGTCAAGGTTTCACGGGTAAGTTTCACGGGTAAGTTTTACGGGTATGTTTTACAGGTGACGTTTCACGGGTCTAGGTTTCACTGGTAAGTTTCACGGGTCAAGGTTTCACGGGTAAGTTTCACGGGTAAGTTTCACGGGTATGTTTCACGGGTGACGTTTCACGGGTCTAGGTTTCACTGGTAAGCTTCACGGGTCAAGGTTTCACGGGTAAATTTCACGGGTAAGTTTCACGGGTATGTTTCACGGGTGACGTTTCACGGGTCTAGGTTTCACTGGTAAGTTTCACGGGTCAAAGTTTCACGGGTAAGTTTCACTGGTATGTTTCACGGGTGACGTTTCACGGGTCTAGGTTTCACTGGTAAGTTTCACGGGTCAAGGTTTCACGGGGAAGTTTCACGGGTAAGTTTCACGGGTATGTTTTACGGGTGACGTTTCACGGGTCTAGGTTTCACTGGTAAGTTTCACGGGTCAAGGTTTCACGGGTAAGTTTCACGGGTAAGTTTTACGGGTAAGTTTCACGGGTGACGTTTCACGGGTCTAGGTTTCACTGGTAAGTTTCACGTGTCAAGGTTTTACGGGTAAGTTTCACGGGTAAGTTTCACGGGTATGTTTCACGGGTGACGTTTCACGGGTCTAGGTGTCACTGGTAAGTTTCACGGGTCAAGGTTTCACGGGTAAGTTTCACGGGTAAGTTTCACGGGTGACGTTTCACGGGTCTAGGTTTCACTGGTAAGTTTCACGGGTCAAGGTTTCACGGGTAAGTTTCACGGGTAAGTTTCACGGGTAAGTTTTACGGGTAAGTTTCACGGGTATGTTTCACGGGTGACGTTTCACGGGTTTAGGTTTCCCTGGTAAGTTTCACGGGTCAAAGTTTCACGGGTAAGTTTCACGGGTAAGTTTCACGGGTATGTTTCACGGGTGACGTTTCACGGGTCTAGGTTTCACTGGTAAGTTTCACGGGTCAAGGTTTTACGGGTAAGTTTCACGGGTAAGTTTCACGGGTATGTTTCACGGGTGACGTTTCACGAGTCTAGGTTTTACTGGTAAGTTTCACGGGTCAAGGTTTCACGGGTAAGTTTCACGGGTAAGTTTTACGGGTAAGTTTCACGGGTGACGTTTCACGGGTGACGTTTCACGGGTCTAGGTTTCACTGGTAAGTTTCACGGGTCAAGGTTTTACGGGTAAGTTTCACGGGTAAGTTTCACGGGTAAGTTTTACGGGTATGTTTTACAGGTGACGTTTCACGGGTCTAGGTTTCACTGGTAAGTTTCACGGGTCAAGGTTTCACGGGTAAGTTTCACGGGTAAGTTTCACGGGTATGTTTCACGGGTGACGTTTCACGGGTCTAGGTTTCACTGGAAAGTTTCACGGGTCAAGGTTTCACGGGTAAGTTTCACGGGTAAGTTTTACGTGTATGTTTCATGGGTGATGTTTCACGGGTCTAGGTTTCACTGGTAAGTTTCACGGGTCAAGGTTTCACGGGTAAGTTTCACGGGTATGTTTCACGAGTGACGTTTCACGGGTCTATGTTTCACTGGTAAGTTTCACGGGTCAAGGTTTCACGGGTAAGTTTCACGGGTAAGTTTCACGGGTATGTTTCACGGGTGACGTTTCACGGGTCTAGGTTTCACTGGTAAGTTTCACGGGTCAAGGTTTCACGGGTAAGTTTCACGGGTAAGTTTCACGGGTATGTTTCACGGGTGACGTTTCACGGGTCTAGGTTTCACTGGTAAGTTTCACGGGTCAAGGTTTCACGGGTAAGTTTCACGGGTAAGTTTCACGGGTATGTTTCACGGGTGACGTTTCACGGGTCTAGGTTTCACTGGTAAGTTTCACGGGTCAAGGTTTCACGGGTAAGTTTCACGGGTATGTTTCACGGGTGACGTTTCACGGGTCTAGGTTTCACTGGTAAGTTTCACGGGTCAAGGTTTTACGGGTAAGTTTCACGGGTAAGTTTCACGGGTATGTTTCACGGGTCTAGGTTTCACTGGTAAGTTTCACGGGTCAAGGTTTCACGGGTAAGTTTCACGGGTAAGTTTTACGGGTAAGTTTCACGGGTGACGTTTCACGGGTGACGTTTCACGGGTCTAGGTTTCACTGGTAAGTTTCACGGGTCAAGGTTTCACGGGTAAGTTTCACGGGTAAGTTTCACGGGTATGTTTCACGGGTGACGTTTCACGGGTCTAGGTTTCACTGGAAAGTGTCACGGGTCAAGGTTTCACGGGTAAGTTTCACGGGTAAGTTTTACGGGTATGTTTTACAGGTGACGTTTCACGGGTCTAGGTTTCACTGGTAAGTTTCACGGGTCAAGGTTTCACGGGTAAGTTTCACGGGTAAGTTTCACGGGTATGTTTCACGGGTGACGTTTCACGGGTCTAGGTTTCACTGGTAAGCTTCACGGGTCAAGGTTTTACGGGTAAATTTCACGGGTAAGTTTCACGGGTATGTTTCACGGGTGACGTTTCACGGGTCTAGGTTTCACTGGTAAGTTTCACGGGTCAAGGTTTCACGGGTAAGTTTCACGGGTAAGTTTCACTGGTATGTTTCACGGGTGACGTTTCACGGGTCTAGGTTTCACTGGTAAGTTTCACGGGTCAAGGTTTCACGGGGAAGTTTCACGGGTAAGTTTCACGGGTAAGTTTTACGGGTAAGTTTCACGGGTGACGTTTCACGGGTCTAGGTTTCACTGGTAAGTTTCACGTGTCAAGGTTTCACGGGTAAGTTTCACGGGTAAGTTTCACGGGTATGTTTCACGGGTGACGTTTCACGGGTCTAGGTGTCACTGGTAAGTTTCACGGGTCAAGGTTTCACGGGTAAGTTTCACGGGTAAGTTTCACGGGTGACGTTTCACGGGTCTAGGTTTCACTGGTAAGTTTCACGGGTCAAGGTTTCACGGGTAAGTTTCACGGGTAAGTTTCACGGGTAAGTTTTACGGGTAAGTTTCACGGGTATGTTTCACGGGTGACGTTTCACGGGTTTAGGTTTCCCTGGTAAGTTTCACGGGTCAAAGTTTCACGGGTAAGTTTCACGGGTAAGTTTCACGGGTATGTTTCACGGGTGAAGTTTCACGGGTCTAGGTTTCACTGGTAAGTTTCACGGGTCAAGGTTTTACGGGTAAGTTTCACGGGTAAGTTTCACGGGTATGTTTCACGGGTGACGTTTCACGAGTCTAGGTTTCACTGGTAAGTTTCACGGGTCAAGGTTTCACGGGTAAGTTTCACGGGTAAGTTTTACGGGTAAGTTTCACGGGTGACGTTTCACGGGTGACGTTTCACGGGTCTAGGTTTCACTGGTAAGTTTCACGGGTCAAGGTTTTACGGGTAAGTTTCACGGGTAAGTTTCACGGGTAAGTTTTACGGGTATGTTTTACAGGTGACGTTTCACGGGTCTAGGTTTCACTGGTAAGTTTCACGGGTCAAGGTTTCACGGGTAAGTTTCACGGGTAAGTTTCACGGGTATGTTTCACGGGTGACGTTTCACGGGTCTAGGTTTCACTGGAAAGTTTCACGGGTCAAGGTTTCACGGGTAAGTTTCACGGGTAAGTTTTACGGGTATGTTTCATGGGTGATGTTTCACGGGTCTAGGTTTCACTGGTAAGTTTCACGGGTCAAGGTTTCACGGGTAAGTTTCACGGGTATGTTTCACGAGTGACGTTTCACGGGTCTATGTTTCACTGGTAAGTTTCACGGGTCAAGGTTTCACGGGTAAGTTTCACGGGTAAGTTTCACGGGTATGTTTCACGGGTGACGTTTTACGGGTCTAGGTTTCACTGGTAAGTTTCACGGGTCAAGGTTTCACGGGTAAGTTTCACGGGTAAGTTTCACGGGTATGTTTCACGGGTGACGTTTCACGGGTCTAGGTTTCACTGGTAAGTTTCACGGGTCAAGGTTTCACGGGTAAGTTTCACGGGTAAGTTTCACGGGTATGTTTCACGGGTGACGTTTCACGGGTCTAGGTTTCACTGGTAAGTTTCACGGGTCAAGGTTTCACGGGTAAGTTTCACGGGTATGTTTCACGGGTGACGTTTCACGGGTCTAGGTTTCACTGGTAAGTTTCACGGGTCAAGGTTTTACGGGTAAGTTTCACGGGTAAGTTTCACGGGTATGTTTCACGGGTCTAGGTTTCACTGGTAAGTTTCACGGGTCAAGGTTTCACGGGTAAGTTTCACGGGTAAGTTTTACGGGTAAGTTTCACGGGTGACGTTTCACGGGTGACGTTTCACGGGTCTAGGTTTCACTGGAAAGTTTCACGGGTCAAGGTTTCACGGGTAAGTTTTACGGGTATGTTTTACAGGTGACGTTTCACGGGTCTAGGTTTCACTGGTAAGTTTCACAGGTCAAGGTTTCACGGGTAAGTTTCACGGGTAAGTTTCACGGGTATGTTTCACGGGTGACGTTTCACGGGTCTAGGTTTCACTGGTAAGTTTCACGGGTCAAGGTTTCACGGGTAAATTTCACGGGTAAGTTTCACGGGTATGTTTCACGGGTGACGTTTCACGGGTCTAGGTTTCACTGGTAAGTTTCACGGGTCAAGGTTTCACGGGTAAGTTTCACGGGTAAGTTTCACTGGTATGTTTCACGGGTGACGTTTCACGGGTCTAGGTTTCACTGGTAAGTTTCACGGGTCAAGGTTTCACGGGGAAGTTTCACGGGTAAGTTTCACGGGTATGTTTTACGGGTGACGTTTCACGGGTCTAGGTTTCACTGGTAAGTTTCACGGGTCAAGGTTTCACGGGTAAGTTTCACGGGTAAGTTTTACGGGTAAGTTTCACGGGTGACGTTTCACGGGTCTAGGTTTCACTGGTAAGTTTCACGTGTCAAGGTTTCACGGGTAAGTTTCACGGGTAAGTTTCACGTGTATGTTTCACGGGTGACGTTTCACGGGTCTAGGTGTCACTGGTAAGTTTCACGGGTCAAGGTTTCACGGGTAAGTTTCACGGGTAAGTTTCACGGGTATGTTTCACGGGTGACGTTTCACGGGTCTAGGTTTCACTGGTAAGTTTCACGGGTCAAGGTTTCACGGGTAAGTTTCACGGGTAAGTTTTACGGGTAAGTTTCACGGGTCAAGGTATCACGGGTAAGTTTTACGGGTAAGTTTCACGGGTATGTTTCACGGGTGACGTTTCACGGGTTTAGGTTTCCCTGGTAAGTTTCACGGGTCTAGGTTTCACTGGTAAGTTTCACGGGTCAAGGTATCACGGGTAAGTTTTACGGGTAAGTTTCACGGGTATGTTTCACGGGTGACGTTTCACGGGTTTAGGTTTCCCTGGTAAGTTTCACGGGTCAAAGTATCACGGGTAAGTTTCACGGGTAAGTTTCACGGGTATGTTTCACGGGTGACGTTTCACGGGTCTAGGTTTCACTGGTAAGTTTCACGGGTCAAGGTTTTACGGGTAAGTTTCACGGGTAAGTTTCACGGGTATGTTTCACGGGTGACGTTTCACGAGTCTAGGTTTCACTGGTAAGTTTCACGGGTCAAGGTTTCACGGGTAAGTTTCACGGGTAAGTTTTACGGGTAAGTTTCACGGGTGACGTTTCACGGGTGACGTTTCACGGGTCTAGGTTTCACTGGTAAGTTTCACGGGTCAAGGTTTTACGGGTAAGTTTCACGGGTAAGTTTCACGGGTAAGTTTTACGGGTATGTTTTACAGGTGACGTTTCACGGGTCTAGGTTTCACTGGTAAGTTTCACGGGTCAAGGTTTCACGGGTAAGTTTCACGGGTAAGTTTCACGGGTATGTTTCACGGGTGACGTTTCACGGGTCTAGGTTTCACTGGAAAGTTTCACGGGTCAAGGTTTCACGGGTAAGTTTCACGGGTAAGTTTTACGGGTATGTTTCATGGGTGATGTTTCACGGGTCTAGGTTTCACTGGTAAGTTTCACGGGTCAAGGTTTCACGGGTAAGTTTCACGGGTATGTTTCACGAGTGACGTTTCACGGGTCTATGTTTCACTGGTAAGTTTCACGGGTCAAGGTTTCACGGGTAAGTTTCACGGGTAAGTTTCACGGGTATGTTTCACGGGTGACGTTTCACGGGTCTAGGTTTCACTGGTAAGTTTCACGGGTCAAGGTTTCACGGGTAAGTTTCACGGGTAAGTTTCACGGGTATGTTTCACGGGTGACGTTTCACGGGTCTAGGTTTCACTGGTAAGTTTCACGGGTCAAGGTTTCACGGGTAAGTTTAACGGGTAAGTTTCACGGGTATGTTTCACGGGTGACGTTTCACGGGTCTAGGTTTCACTGGTAAGTTTCACGGGTCAAGGTTTCACGGGTAAGTTTCACGGGTATGTTTCACGGGTGACGTTTCACGGGTCTAGGTTTCACTGGTAAGTTTCACGGGTCAAGGTTTTACGGGTAAGTTTCACGGGTAAGTTTCACGGGTATGTTTCACGGGTCTAGGTTTCACTGGTAAGTTTCACGGGTCAAGGTTTCACGGGTAAGTTTCACGGGTAAGTTTTACGGGTAAGTTTCACGGGTGACGTTTCACGGGTGACGTTTCACGGGTCTAGGTTTCACTGGTAAGTTTCACGGGTCAAGGTTTCACGGGTAAGTTTCACGGGTAAGTTTCACGGGTATGTTTCACGGGTGACGTTTCACGGGTCTAGGTTTCACTGGAAAGTTTCACGGGTCAAGGTTTCACGGGTAAGTTTCACGGGTAAGTTTTACGGGTATGTTTTACAGGTGACGTTTCACGGGTCTAGGTTTCACTGGTAAGTTTCACGGGTCAAGGTTTCACGGGTAAGTTTCACGGGTAAGTTTCACGGGTATGTTTCACGGGTGACGTTTCACGGGTCTAGGTTTCACTGGTAAGCTTCACGGGTCAAGGTTTCACGGGTAAATTTCACGGGTAAGTTTCACGGGTATGTTTCACGGGTGACGTTTCACGGGTCTAGGTTTCACTGGTAAGTTTCACGGGTCAAGGTTTCACGGGTAAGTTTCACGGGTAAGTTTCACTGGTATGTTTCACGGGTGACGTTTCACGGGTCTAGGTTTCACTGGTAAGTTTCACGGGTCAAGGTTTCACGGGGAAGTTTCACGGGTAAGTTTCACGGGTATGTTTTACGGGTGACGTTTCACGGGTCTAGGTTTCACTGGTAAGTTTCACGGGTCAAGGTTTCACGGGTAAGTTTTACGGGTAAGTTTTACGGGTAAGTTTCACGGGTGACGTTTCACGGGTCTAGGTTTCACTGGTAAGTTTCACGTGTCAAGGTTTCACGGGTAAGTTTCACGGGTAAGTTTCACGGGTATGTTTCACGGGTGACGTTTCACGGGTCTAGGTGTCACTGGTAAGTTTCACGGGTCAAGGTTTCACGGGTAAGTTTCACGGGTAAGTTTCACGGGTGACGTTTCACGGGTCTAGGTTTCACTGGTAAGTTTCACGGGTCAAGGTTTCACGGGTAAGTTTCACGGGTAAGTTTCACGGGTAAGTTTTACGGGTGACGTTTCACGGGTCTAGGTTTCACTGGTAAGTTTCACGGGTCAAGGTTTCACGGGTAAGTTTCACGGGTAAGTTTCACGGGTGACGTTTCACAGGTCTAGGTTTCACTGGTAAGTTTCACGGGTCAAGGTTTCACGGGTAAGTTTCACGGGTAAGTTTCACGGGTAAGTTTCACGGGTGACGTTTCACGGGTCTAGGTTTCACTGGTAAGTTTCACGGGTCAAGGTTTCACGGGTAAGTTTAGCAGGTAAGTTTCACGGGTCTATGTTTCACTGGTAAGTTAATTAATTTGTTAAGATTTAGTATAAACCTTTAATAAAGTATTATAGTTATATGAAATATAGATACAAATTTAAATATTTTTGTATTTTTTTACGAATAATTTTATTATTAATTTAATAATAGACTTCTTGTTCGAATATAAATGAAATATTTTAAAAGAATTTTCATTTAGACAAAATTGTATTAACAAGCCCACAATACTTAATAAAAATCTGCTGTGGCCAGCAAACGACCTTTCGCCTAATTCTGCTTATTCTACTAATCTAATAAATAGTTTTACTTACATTTTAATAGTTTCATGTAATATATAAACCAAGATGCAATCAAAGATGTCAACTGTACTGTCACTGTCATAATTCAAACTTTGTGTAGAAATGTCAACAATATACTAGAATTTCTAAACCAGATTCAGCAAATTGTATTTAAAATTAACTGTACCCATAGATATATGCAAAAATTGTCATAAATAAATAATGTACCAGTTTGTATATCAAGCTTCAAAAGTACTACTTCCGGTTTGCGGATTTCTACCAAAATCTTATCCGGTGTTAAGATCCTTATTAAAAGCTTAAATATAAAATTTGGTTATTAAAGGTTTGATACTTTTTGAGTTATCGTGGACGAAAAATCGTCAAATACGTCCATACACACACACATAGTAGAGACCCTGAAACGTGCTTATCCACCAAAAACGCACACACAGACATTACAATAGAATATGAGGCGAGAGATAAAAATTGTTTATCATTATAGAAAAATCTGACGTGGCCATCACACAACCTTCCGCCATATCTAGACTTTAAACAGAAATGTATACGTACAATTCGGTGTCCATTTAAAATATACAAATAAAAATCTAAAATATTGAAACACAGAAATTTGCATCATCTGAATAAAAAGATTCATTCACAGGAAAACTCTTCTGTGCTGAAGCCATCCTCCGTTCAATTACTACATTTAATATCTTACTTATGACTTGTATAGCGCTAGTATGCCAATTTGTCACCTGTCAATATTTTTTACGCAGAAACAAAAATCAACCGAACATGGATTACAAGATTTCAACGTTTTATTTGATAAACTTATTTTTTTAATTTTACTGCAGTTCTTTGATGCTACCAGATAAAGACAATTTTTTATAACGTAAGTTGCAAATAACTTTGCCTCTTATTTTTATTACAAATAAATACTATATTTTTCCAAATTTATATACAATTTTGACAATTAAACTTTTCAATCTTCAAAAAATATCACTTCCGATTAAGATATTTGTACCAAAATCTAATGAGCTCTTCCAATTTATATACAAATGTTAAATACCAAATATCAAAATTTTCGGGTAATTCGTATTTGAGTTATACGACATACACCCCGGCCTTGACCACACACACATACACACACACACACACACACACACACACACACACACACACACACACACACACACACACACACACACACACACATACATACAGACATCATCGTGAAACTATCAAAAATGAATTGTAAGGACCCTAATTCGTGCTCATCCACTAAAAACTCACCACCCGATTTTTAGCATGATTCCAATACCTTCCTTTACAGGTACGCGAAGGTAAAAACAGTTAAATTTCAGTCTGAAATGTTTAATTTCTGAAATTCTGAAGTTTGATTGTTACACGATCAATATATAAACTATTTAAAAATAATTTTATTTTACAAGTTACGCTAACACGATACATAATTTATTTTTCAGCGCTGCAGGAATCCAAAAATCTTTCTAAATCTTCTAAACGTCTCATTTCTCGTTGAATGTGCTTCAGATGTCCCCATCGTAATTTCTTTAACTGTTTTATATACAAAGGTTCCTCATCTGAAACATACAAACACAAAATAGCACAAAAATCGCCCTGTGGTGTGCCCTCCACCTTCGAGCATATACTGACTAGAGGCCGCCTTACGGCGTTTGTTGTGATCGGAAGATATGCTGGAGGGGAGATTAGCGGGGTCGGAAGCCGTGATGTATTGAGGGATGCGTAATTTCTTAGTATTATTCCACAAAGTAAAATAATACTCACACAACCTCATTAAACTTTTCACAAAGTAAACGCAGAACTTAGGGTTATAGTAAAATGACATGTGTGACAAGAAGTAACAAAGAATAACAGCAAAACGCTGCCCGCAATACACCATGACTTCCAGCCCCGCAAGTCCCCCCTACTGCATATCTTCCGATCACAACAAGCTATGCATTGGTATAGGGAATTACTTCTCTAGTCAGTATATGCTCGAAGCCCTCCACCATCAACCACGGGCGACTGGTAAACGTACACACCCAAACAGAAAATTGAACTTATCCAGAACGTATATTTGTCAAATCGCAGTTATGCGTAACCGTAATCTTGGAAACGCATTTTACTCAAATCGTAATTTAAAACATACAGTTGGTAAGATTACGATTTGAGTAAAATGCGTTTGACAAGATTACGGTTATGCATAACTGCGATTTGACAAAAATACGTTCTGGATAAATTCCGTGTTGGATGATTCCAGTTAGGTATAGTTGCGTTTTGACTAAACTACGGTTTACCTGAAAACGATTTGACAATATTAGTCGAAGTTGCGGTTTGGTCAAATTACGGAATGTGAAATTACAGTTTGTCTAGAATACAGTTTACGGGTTGGCATATTTACGGTTTGATAAATGGAACAAATTACAGTTTGACTAAAATACAGTTTGGCTTAATTATTTTTGGTCAAACTACACTTTAACGAAACTATATAGGTTGATGGAGGTAAAATGCGAACATAGGGAACATACATGACAATCGAACTTTCATGCCAGGTATCTTGATATATTTTGTAGTAGTGTCACAAAGCAAAGTGTGGCAAAAAGAGTAATGAATAACAGAAATAATAATAAAATCTAAAAGTGCATGTAAATTTTCTCGTTCTGCTCGTACACATACATTATTATGCAAAATATTTTAATGAAAATAATCAATAATATGACAGGTACTTTGACATTGACAGTACTTATTCCACGTATATCAAGATGCCTAGCATGATAACTCCATTGTCAAATATTTCCCTATGTTCGCATTTCACCTCCACCAACCTGTATTTGTCCAAATTGTGTGCTCCCATACAAACTAATAAATACCCTTTGTGAGTCTTACAAACTGAACAAATACTAAATAAAAAAACCTAATACTCTTCTTGAGTAAAATAAACATTGAATAGCTTTAATAGGGTAGTTTACCATTTTTTAAAAAGTTTTTTTCATTGAAACTTCATGTTATTTGAAAGCGATTGAGAGTACTGATAAGCCTTGGTCTTAATAAAGCTGTAATTAATTTTTAAAGTTTGTGTGACGTAGATGTATAGCTGAAAATCTTCTCAAACCGGAATTAAAATGTACTCATGTAAAACCAACTGTTTCTGTTACAATAAAAAACAATTTGGTAGTTTATTACTGTAAGTAAGAATACACGTGATACGCATTACTGTGACGTAGTATCGATACGTAAAATCTCAAATATTTAAAGAACTATTAACTTTTTGAAACTTTTTTCAAGCAATAACTCATTTTTGAGGTTTCAATATAATTGACCGGGTTGCTAATTTGCTACTATGGTAAAGTACCCTATTATATGACGAAGCTTTGTATAAAAAACTTATTTTACAATTTTCCTTCGACATACGAGTGACAGGAGGGGAAACGAATGCAGCGTTGGATAGCTGGAAGTGTCTACTATTCCGGTACGAAAACATGTCGCAGTCGCTGTAGTAGTATTTTTTCTATAAAAGTTAGAAACGAACGTGTTTTCTTCTCGTGCCGATAACAATGTATATTATAACATTGGATTTAGCACCAGGACAGCGCTGTCTGTGAAGCGTGATTTAGCCGCTAGAGGTACTCCAGTGCTCGAACATAAGCCATACTCGCCTGATTTACCACCCTGTTAAGCCCAGTTAAGCCACTAACGCTTAGATCTTGAAGAAGGTTGTCTAAGACTTCAGCTGTCATTTGCTCTATCTCTATGCGATCTTCTTCGACGGATGATGAACGAAGTTGCTTCAAACTTGATTTTGATGAGGTCTGTTTCTAAACAAAAATTAATTATTTGTATTTGACTTTAGAAGGCATAACTCTGAAACAGTAATAGCTATAGGTACTTTTGTTGTCCTCAATTGAAAAAAAATTATAGACACAATTATTAAATACAGCAATGAAAAATCTGACGTGGCCATCACACAACCTTCCGCCATATCTAGACTTTAAACAGAAATGTATACGTACAATCCGGTGCCCATTTATACAAATAAAAATCTAAAATATTCAAACAGAAATTCATTCACAGGAAAACTCTGCTGTGTTGAAGCCATCCTCCGTTCAATTACTTAATATCTTATGACTTATATGCGGCGTTAGTGTCACCCGTCTCACCTGTCAATATTTTTTACGCAGAATCAAAAATCAATCGAACATGGATTACAAGATTTCGATGTTTTATTTGATAAATTTATTTTTTAAATTTTACTGCAGTTCTTTAATGCTACCAGATAAAGACAATTTTTTTATAACGTAGGTTGCAAATAACTACCTCTTATTCTTATTACAAATAAATACTATATTTATCCAAATTTAATGAAATTTTTGACAATTAAACTTTTTACTCTTCAATAAATATCACTTCCGGTGAAGATATTTGTACCAAAATCTAATGAGCTCTTCCAATTTATATACAAATGTTAAATACCAAATATCAAAATTTTTAGGTAATTCGTATTTGAGATATGCGACATCCGGCATCGGCCCGGACCACACACATACACACACACACACATACATACAGACATCATGGAGAAAACTATCAAAAATGAGCTGTAGGCCCCTAATTCGTGCTCATCCACTAAAAACTCACTACCCGATTGTTGTGCATCATTCCAATACCTTCCTTTACAGATAAGCGGAAGTAAAAAATTATTTGTTTAGAATTTAAAAATTTTATAATTTTTTTACAAACAGTAAAATATTGTGTTAATAATAATATTTGAAGTATATTATTCCAATTATGTATATTTGCTGAGAAAATATTATTTTTCTTCAACCGTCTTAAAAGTTGGTTCTTTTAATACTGTTTTTAGTATTAAAAGTGGACGTTTTTGTTATTAATAAAGAAATGTAACTGTTGCTAGGTAACACTTTTAATCCTAGGCTTAAAGTACTTTTAATCCTAAGCTTAAAAGTAGATTCTGTATTTCTACTAGAATCTTGGGAGCGTAATATTTCTTGAGCTTGATTATCACGCACTTCTTCATTTTTTCTACTGGTATTATCATCACGAATGGAGGATATTATACTTTTACTAGTGCTAGGTTCATCGAACCGTAATATTTTTTTAGCTGTCTACCATGTATGTTTACCAGTAAAGCTGATTTGACGTCTTCAATAACATCAATCTTTAAACGTACCAATTCATCGCAACAGCATTCACCCGAAATTTCCAGTATTACAACAATTCTATAAAATTAATAATATTTAGATAATTATATTCTCATTCCTCATATTTAAACACTTACTTTAATCATCAGGTATGTATTATCAGGAGCATAATTCCAGAAAAACTCTTGATTTATTTTAGTTGACAGAACAATAAAATGTTGTAAACAAACAAAAGTTAAATCAAGAGGCTGACCTTCTTAGTTTCAATCATATTTTCAACAAAATATTTCAATAATTTAAAAAGTAATTTTCTTGGTTGAAGAAAAAATAGTATGTGTTATTTGGATTAAAAGTGTCTTTGTTTGATTCGCAATTTGTGCATCCGCTCGGCTTCGCTACGCTTCGCCTCGCAAATGTAAATTAATTGCTCATCAAACAAAGTATCACTTTTAATCCTAATAACACAATATACTATTATTTCTGAATTATATTCGATGACGTGAAAATATTTTGATTGAAAATCTGTTTTATTTTTTATCTCGAGAACCAAGCCTCGTAGAGAAAAACCTCCAACATGAAAAGTGATAATTTTTTTCTTCTCTATCGACCTGTAAAAAAAAATTTTGAAAATCGCGCAAAAAATTCCTTTTTTTTCGAGACAAATATACCGGAATGAAGATAACTCGAAACCTAAGCGCCGTAGAAAAAAACTTCAAATTACAAAGTTGTTCAGTTTTCGATTCTCTATCGATTGGTGTATAGATTTTTTCGAAAAAACCCTAAACTGCCGAGATAGCCATAAAAAATAGATTTCGCTGAAATTTGGTATATAGATAGATCTCGTTGAGTAGATTCCGAAAATGGGGTTGTTTTTTTCAAAAATATTGTTTTTTACCTTAGATAATTGACTTTAAAAGGGTCGAAAAAACCGACCTCCATATCTCGAAATCTAGAGGCGTTAGAGCAAAATGTCAAATGAAAAAGTTGTTCCGCTTGTAATTTTGAGCAAGTTTTGCATTTAACTTTGTTCTCTAGGAGCCATAGATCTCGAGTTATAAGGGGAAACAGATTTCCAAAAGCATGGACTATAGCCTTGACACTTTTTGGCTCAAAATGGGTGTTTCTCTCCGAATCGATTGAAATTTAATACAGACCTTCTGTACAGCAGTGTGCATCGATATCCGGTCGCAGAAATTTTTTAAAAAATTTATTAAGGGAGAAATTAAATATTTTCGGTCAAAACAGGCTGTTTTATGAAATGACTAATAGCTCATCAAACCATCACAAGTTATATATCAAAAGATTGGAAAAAATACACAGATTCTTAATCTGTGCCGTTTATTACAAAATTCGTTACCGTTTCGAGTAATAAGCAAAAGTTTGAAAACCTTACTTGCTACTCGTGGCGCCATCTGTGGTAGTTGTCCTAACTATTAATTATTTGCGAATATTATTAAAACTTATCCTAGACCAATGAAAATATTACTATATATAGACTAAATTACTAGGAATTCAATATAATAAGTACTAAATTTTTATATTGCTTCTGTGTTAAGTAATTCATGTTAGATATCGATATATGTGACATCTCAATATGCGGACTTGTCAGTATGAAAATATTGATACTGTAAACTATAATATCTAAATAATACGTACAGATAGCCACTAAGTAGACACCTCAACGTATTTGAATATTGTTTATTATATTGTAGCTAAACTTGAAGCAATCGGTGACATGAGAAATCTTGACTTAAATTATATTAAATACTAATAATCCAGTTTGATTTGAGACTTGTAACCTACAGCAATGGATTCAGGAGAAAAAATCAATGAGGTAGCCACAAGTTGAGTTCAATTGCCTTATTAATAAGGTTTTTACTAAAATATCGAATTACTGGAAACATGTCAAGGAATTGTGTTCTTATAAGTACATAAATACTGCATGTAGGGCCCCAAAACCTTCATCGATGAATTCAGGAGGTCAAGAAACGTGAGTACCAATAATTTGAGTTAATTGATAAATGTATAAAGTATTTATAGGCATATTTGTTTTCTAGAATCGTAGGAAGAATCTATGTGTTCATAGCTACATATATACTGTATGTAGGGCCCCAAATCCTTCATTGATGCCTTCAGACGGTCAACAAACTTAAGTAGCCACGTTTTGCAATGGCATTGATAGGGTAATAAAGTATTTAGAAGCCAATTTCAAAATTAGAGTCAAAGAAGTACCTATGTGTAATTTCTTACTGTTTAAAACCTTCAGGAGGTCAAGAACTGTAAGTATCTATATTTTTAGTCTAATTGGAATCGCTCATTAAGTCTGCATATGTACATTTTCAATGCCAACAATTCCCAATGCAAAAATACACCCCCCCCCCCTCATAGGAATTTCATCAAAAACATTGGAAATGAACGTATCTTGACGCATTAATATTTACTGACGATAATCTAACTTATACTATTCTAGTATTTAATTAATTGTTCTCAATTTATTGTTTCAGGAGTATCATAACATATTACAACGTTCTTGCGTGTTCATAAGGATATAATGGGGCCTTAGTCATGTCATAAGAACCAGTGGGTCTTATTTGAAGATGCTGTAACTTGATTGGAATATATGAAGGTGTAGAACTTGTGCTTTAGAGTTGCGTTGATCGAAGAAGTCAGCTGGTTACTGGAGACCTAGGAGGTAGAATGGGGCCCTACGTGAGTTGAAGACTCTATAAACCATTGTGGCTACAATTACCATCCTCTTGTGCGAGTGTTGAACCAAGAACTACTTGATGAAGAATTCCAAGATCGAACAAAGTTGAAGATTACATTGAGATAATTTTATTTTGCCTGTAACTCTTAAATGGTTGAAGTTATGTTAATTATCGCTTGAAATATAGAAACTGCATTCAATTTTGCCTCATTTATTTATTTAATTGTAACAATGAGCAAATTATAAACGCGAAATACAAATTAACCAGGAACCAATGATGAACCACTTAAGTTATTTTTATTCTGTTGTCTTCCAGTACTTGTCAGATATGTAATAACGTTGTATATAAATAAAATAACATATAAACACTCTGTTAATGTTGTTTCTTTATCTGAAAATGCGAGAAGAAAGATTCAAAGCCTAATACTCTATGTAATTATAAGTCTGTCTATTTATTTACGTATAACAACGTTATCAATTAACTCAAACTGTCGCTACTTAGTTTGTTGACCTCCTGAAGGCATCGATGAAGGATTTGGGGCCCTACAAGAAGTATTTATGTAGCTACGAACACGTAGATTCTTCCTACGATTCTAGAAAACAAATATGCCTAGAAAAACTTTATACATGTATCAATTACACTCAATTGTGGCTACTATGTTTTTTGATCTTCTGAATTCATCGATGAATGTTTTGGGGCCCTACACGCAGTATTTATGTACTTATAAGTACATGGATCCTACCCGATGTGTCCAATTGATCGATATTTTAGTAAAAACCTTATTAAGACGGCAATTAAACTCAAATTGTGGCTACCTCATGATTTGTTTCTCCTGAATCCATGTGCTGCAGGTTACAAGTCTCAAATCAAACTGGAGTTATTAGTATTTAATGTAAATAATGTCATGATATGTCATGTCACCGATTTGCTTCAACTTTATCTACAATATAATAAACAATATTCAAATACTTTTGAGGTGTCTACTTTCTGGCTATCTGTACGTATTGTTTAGATATTAAAGTTTACAAATCAATATTTTCATACTGACAAGTCCGCCATATAATTATTAGTTCGGCAACTACCACAGATGGCGCCACTAGTAGGCAAGTAAGGTGTTTCAAACTTTTGCTTATTACTCGAAAAACGGTAACGAATTTCGTAATAAACGGCACAGATAAGAATCTGCGTGTTTTTCCGATCTTTTGATATAACTTGTGATGGTGTTGATGAGCTATTAGTTATGTCATAAAAACAGCCTGTTTTGACCGAAAATATTTAAGTTCTCCCTTAATAAATTTTTTAAAAAAATTCTGCGACCGGATATCGATGCACACTGCTGTACAGAAGGTCTGTATTAAAGTTCAATCGATTCGGAGAGAAAAACCCATTTGAGCCAAAAAAGTGTCAAGGCTATAGTCCATGCTTTTGGAAATCTGTTTCCCCTTATAACTCGAGATCTATGGCTCCTAGAGAAAAAAGTTAAATGCAAAACTTGCTCAAAATTATACAAGAGGAACAACTTTTTCATTTGGCATTTTGCTCTAACGCCTCTAGATTTCGAGATATGGAGGTCGGTTTTTTCGACCCTTTAAAGTCAATTATCTAGGGTAAAAAACAATATTTTTGAAAAAACAACCCCATTTTCGGAATCTACTCAACGAGATCTATCTATATACCAAATTTCAGCGAAATCTATTTTTTATGGCTATCTCCGAAGTTTAGGGTTTTTTCGAAAAAATTTATATACCATTCGATAGAGAATCAAAAACTGAACAACTTTGTAATTTGAAGTTTTTTTCTACGGCGCTTAGGTTTCGAGTTATCCTCATTCCGGTACATTTGTCTCGAAAAAAAGGAAATTTTTTGCGCGATTTTCAAAATTTTTTTTTACAGGTCGATAGAGAAGAAAAAAATAAGCACTTTTCATGTTGGAAGTTTTTCTCTACGAGGTTTAGTTCCCGTGAAAAAAAATAAAATAGTTTTCGAATTAAAATATTTTCACGTCATCGTATATAATTCAGAAATAAATAATATTTTCTCAGCAAATATAAATAATTGGAATAATATACTTCAAATATTATTAATAACACAATATTTTACTATGTGTAAAAAAAATTATAAATTTTTTAAATTTAATTTATTTTTAAATTCTCAGCAAATAATTTTTTCATTTTATTTTTCATTGCTGTATTTAATAATAATGTCTATAATTTTTTTTAGGGCTTAGATTCAATTGAGGACAACAAAAGTATAGATTTTTCTATACTATCAGAGAAGTCATTAGTATAGGTAACATATTTATTAAATAGGTTATTAAATATTTTTTAAATTTCAAACTCTTGCCAACTTGTATGTCTTAAATACAGTTGGGAAGATTACGATTTGAGTAAAATGCGTTTGACAAGATTACAGTTATGCATAACTGCGATTTGACAAAAATGCGTTTTAGATAAATTCCGTGTTGGATGATTCCAGTTAGGTATAGTTGCGTTTTGACTAAACTACGGTTTACCTGAAAACGATTTGCCAATATTAGTCGAAGTTGCGGTTTGGTCAAATTACGGAATATGAAATTACAGTTTGTCTAGAATACAGTTTACGGGTTGGCATATTTACGGTTTGGCAAATGGAACAAATTACAGTTTGACTAAAATACAGTTTGGCTTAATTGGCCAAACTATACTTTGACAAAACTTTATTTTCTAGTAACCTTGATATAAACACAAGAGTGTACACTCCGTATCTTGGCAACACTGTAGATTAGTGCCATTTTTTTACCCTGCGTGAGAGAGAGACCACTACGGGGCCTGTGCGAGCCCGTATTTTGTCTCTCTCTCTAAAAGTTTTCACTCTTGTTAGAGTAAAATTCAAATAGCTAGAACCCTGCGCGAAGTACGAATTCTCGTCTTAGAGAGAGAAGCATAGATGATAAACTACGCTACTGTCTGTTCTACAGAACATCAGCTTCAATATCTGTTATTCTCATGTTGACATTCGTAGTGTTTTGCTTCGTGTAACCCTGTGAATTTTGTAATTGATTGTGATTGAGTTATATTTTAGTTTAGAAAATTAAGTGAAGTGCAGCGCAGCATATACTCGCTAGCTCCGCTTTTGTAAAATGTACATGACAAGCTCTGCCTTCTCGCGCAGTCCAGGGTCCTAGCTATTTGAATTTTACTCTATCTTCGACCATATATAGGTGTAGACAGATATCACTCAATGCTGTACTATACAATGTTGTGAAGGCAAGAAGTACGGTAGCGGGGAGCAGCAGCTATAGGTGAGGACACATTGCTGACTTCTGGTTTGTTGTCAACAGAGAATGAAAATAGGCAACTGCATCACTTCAAGGTGTCTGCAGGTCATACTCCTCTTCACACCGCTACGCTAGTTCTTTGCTTCACAACAAAGGCTTGCGTTGTTTGTCTATTCCTATACAGGTTGGTGGAGGTGAAATGCGAACATAGGGAACATACATGACAATCGAACTTTCATGCCAGGTATCTTGATATATTTTGTAGTAGTGTCACAAAGCAAAGTGTGGCAAAAAGAGTAATCAATAACAGAAATAATAATAAAATCTAAAAGTGCATGTAAACTTTCTCGTTCTGCTCGTACACATACATTATTATGCAAATATTTTAATGAAAATAATCAATAATATGACAGGTACTTTGACATTGACAGTACTTATTCCACGTATATCAAGAAGCCTAGCATGATAACTCCATTGTCATATATTTCCCTATGTTCGCATTTCACCTCCACCAACCTGTATATGGTCGAAGCTTGTTATATTTTCTTACTTGTAGGTTTTTCAAGCTTGGGGGAAGTCTAGGTTTCATAGTTCCAGCTATTTTGCAAATGCTGTTTCGTCGCTTGACTTTTGTAGATTTCGTACTGGACTTTCTAGAAGTTGCTTGCGTTTTAGAAGGGGCTAAATTAGTCTCTGTACTAAATATCTGTTCGTATTGGTTGAGTAGAAGTTCTAATTCGGAGCATTTTGTTTCTGCTTCGCCTGGGTTTGAAACCATGTCATCTCTAGATATAAAAAAATATTTAAATTTTTTTAACATGATAAATCTCTATACAGTAGGAGAAAAAACGATTTGATTCAATAATAAAAATAATAAAAGTCGCTAAGTTATTCGCGAAAAACCTCAAAATGCATTTTTGTTTCAAATACTCATAACTTTGTGTAAAACCAACGTAGAAACTTCGTTTTTTAAACCCCTGCACAAGAAATTGAACAAATTTTAGTGCCCATTTGGTGAATCGAGCCGAAAAAAATTTTCAACTCCGTCCACATCGTCAAAGTTGGATTTAAAAGCATTTTTTTAAAGGGGTGTTGGAGGGGGCGAAAGAGGTGACTCTAAGGTTGGCATGCATGACTTTAAAGTAGACACTTCAAAGTTTTTCGCCCTCGAAGATTCATCGAAATCGACTGAAAATACGCCGAGTTATGACAATTTGAAAATGGGTGAAATTTCATCTCATATCTGCTTAAAATAAAGAAAAAAAATTAGGAGACTTCTGAAAAAAAAATGTAACATAACAAAAACGACTTCCGGTTTGAAGCATTCGATTCTACAGACATTTTTCTATCAAATATATTATTTTTAATTTTTCAGGTGAGGCTGGTTTAGTCTCAATTTTAACATAGATAATTCAGAAAATTTTGTATATTTTACATTTTTTGTGTTTAATTAACTCTAATATCTGAACAAATTAAGATATCGACTTCTGGTTTTCGGTATTGGATTCCTTGGACATTTTTTTATAAGATACATTATTTTAAAACTTTTAAAGGCCTCTTGGTTGAGCTGATATTCAAAGATTTTGTGCGAAAAAAAGTGAAGTTTTAGTATTTTTTCGGTTAATTGTGTTTAATCAACTCTAATTTCTGACTGGATTAGGATATCGACTTGTGGTTTCCAGAATTGGATTTTTCGGACATTTTTCTATAAAATGCATTATTTTTAATTATTTTAAGGAGCTTAATAAGGCCACAATTAATTGTTTTACGCATAGAGAAAATATTTTTCTTTTGTTTCCTGTGTTTAATCAACTCTAATTTCTGACTGGATTAAGATATTGACTTCCGGTTTCCAGAATTTATTTTTTTTTTTCAGGAGTCAGATATATAAAAGAATTTTTTTACTTATATATTTTTTATTTTATAGAATTTATAATTCATTGACTAAAAAACAATAACTTCAAGATTCATAAACATAAAAGAATTATAAAAGAATTCTGGTGAGAGTTGTCTTTTAAATAGCGGTGACAATTCATTGAATCTTCAATGAGTCTTGAATGAATTTATAATTCATTGATATTATTGTATTTTTCAATATTCAGAAATATGAAAAAATTCGCAAAGAATCCTTGCGTGAACTAAACTAAATATAAAAATAATATGTTGTTTTATTTTGAACCTATATCATGTAACACATATGCAGTGTTGTAATGTATAACAATATTTTTTAACTAGATAAAGATAAAGATAACATATTTTTTATTTATCTAGATAAGATAATATATAATCATTGAAAAAAATATGTAAATACATAATTTTTATCTAGATAATTATTAAATAGATCATAGATAATACAAAAATATATAAATGACATGTTCTAAAGTACAAGTTTGATTACAGTTTTTGAAGTCGATTAAAATTACAAAAACAATTGGTTCTAATTTTAAAAAAATTATTATCTAGATGATATTTAAAAAATAGATAAAGATAATTTGTAATTTTATCTAGATAAAATAATAAATAAATAAGAAAAAAATTATCTAAATAAGAATAATAGATAAAAATATATTATCTAGATGATTTATCTAGATAAAATTATCTAGATAAGTTACAACAACGCAAATATGTAATCTCTTTTCAATTAGTTAAATTTAAATTGATAAAAAATACAGAACACTGCTTTTAGTAATAATAGTATAGTATATTTGTCTGTAAGCTTGATAACAAATATAGATTTTTATTTTACCCGGGATACCTATAGTGCCATATATATTTAGCTTCCAGAATTATTTCATTTGAGTAGTAATCATTTTTACAGTTGCCTGTAATATGTTTTTTGCATTTATCGGAATTACAGATAACTGTTATGTGGCTAAAGAGTACAGGGTGCTGTCATACCTCAGTAGATACTAATGCCATCTACATTTAGGGTTTTGAATTATTTCAACCGTTTTTACAGTTAACTATAAAATTGCGAAAAATGCATTATTTTAATTTAGCTGTAATTTTACTACAAAACCTGTTTATTTAAATTTATACTGATGATTTATAATATGTTAGGCTGCAACACCCAAATTTAAATATTTAAATTAATTAAATTGATTGAAATAAATAATAAATTATTTTGATTTTAAATGACATTTAGATGTGAAATAGTTTACGGCTGGTAACCGCACACACGAGACAGTATATCTTTATTGATGATTCAGTATATGTGCGGTAGATCCACCCAAAGTGTCAAAAAGATCAAATAAATTATTTCATATACAAATTTTGAATAATACAACAAGCAATCCATTTAATAAAGATACCATTCTCATTATTTCCTGAAATATAATTACAAATTTATCTCCTACAGAATAATTCAGGAAAACAATGCCCTTTATTCAGCTCCAATGTGTAAAAAAAAATCCGTCACTGAAATGCTGAAGTAAAAGTTATCTTTCAGATTCCAAAACTCGAAACAAAAACACAATAGACTAAACGCTGAAAACAATGCTGAAACCTGCTGAAACCGAAGCTGAAATTCCTGAAAGCGGGTGGCAGGACTGATAGCGCCGTGCTGTTTGACGCAGGACCGAAACGAATAATTATTTATATAATAATTAAAGAATTATTTGAGAGGTGGAGAAAATAATACAATAATTTTTGAAGTTGTGATAAATTAACAATAATTTTTACACTAGCATAAAAAATCTGATGTGGCCAGCACACAACTCCTGCACATTTTCTTGAAGGCAAGACTTGAATTAATACAGCTTTATACAGGGTGTCCCAAAAATTGGTACGCTCGAAAAAACTTTTCTTATAATAAAGCAATCTTTCTCAAATTTTGTATGAGACAATATTACGGTTATACATAACTGCGATTTGACAAAAATGCGTTTTGGATAAACTCCGTGTTGGATGATTCCATTTAGGTATAGTTGCGTTTGGTTAAATTAGGGTTTACCTGAAAACGATTTGACAATATTAGTAGAAGTTGCGGTTTGGTCAAATTACGGAATGTGAAATTACAGTTTGTCTAGAATTGGCTAAATTACGGGTTGGCATATTTACGGTTCGACAAATGGAACAAATTACAGTTTGGCTAAAATACAGTTTGGCTAATTTTGGCCAAACTACGCGTGACAAAACTATATTTGACTAAGTAAGCGGACACCTAAAATATACAGGTTGGTGGAGGTGAAATGCGAACATAGGGAAATATTTGACAATGGAGTTATCATGCTAGGCATCTTGATATACGTGGAATAAGTACTGTCAATGTCAAAGTACCTGTCATATTATTGATTATTTTCATTAAAATATTTGCATAATAATGTATGTGTACGAGCAGAACGAGAAAGTTTACATGCACTTTTAAATTTTATTATTATTTCTGTTATTGATTACTCTTTTTGTCACACTTTGCTTTGTGACACTACTACAAAATATATCAAGATACCTGGCATGAAAGTTCGACTGTCAAGTATGTTCCCTATGTTCGCATTTCATCTCCACCAACCTGTATAGGGTAAATAACACAGTTGATGTCATTTCCGGTTTAACAGGAAGTGATATTTTTGTAAACAAACCATATTTTGACGTCTCCTTATGTCTAGTTTACCCAAATAAAATTTTATTGCGATTGCTTCATTAATAATATAATTATTTTGACCGTACAATTTTTTTTAACGTGTCACCCGTCTCATCGGTCAATATTTTTCACGCAGAAGTAAAAATAGGGTACTTTACCATAGTAGCAAATTAACAATCCAGTCAATTATATTGAAACCTCAAAAATGAGTTATTGCTTGAAAAAAATTTTCAAAAAGTTAATAGTTCTTTAAATATTTGAGATACATCTACGTCACAGTAATGCGTTTCACTTGTATTCTTACTTACAGTAATAAACTACCAAATTGTATTTTATTGTAACAGAAACAGTTGATTTTACATGATACATTTTAATTCCGAGAAGATTTTCAGCTATACATCTACGTCACACAAACTTTAAAAATTAATTACAGCTTTATTAAGAACAAGGCTTATCAGTACTCTCAATCGCTTTCAAATAACATGAAGTTTCAATAAAAAACTTTTAAAAAATGGTAAACTACCATATTGGTCTTACCTCGGGGTTCTAACGCTGACTGGGGCCTTATTAGGCGGCCTGACCGTTCTGACCATATTACTAACTTGCGGAGCGTATTCTACCATTTGATGATGGCGCCTAATAGCTCCGGAATTTTGAGCCATGTTTCTAAACAATAAATATACAATTAATGGTCGTATTTTTAATTGCAATTTTAGCTGTGGTTCCAAAACAGCAGAATAGAGTAAGTTTTACGGGTGACGTTTCACGGGTCTAGGTTTCACTGGTAAGTTTCACGGGTCAAGGTTTCACGGGTAAGTTTCACGGGTAAGTTTCACGGGTATGTTTCACGGGTGACGTTTCACGGGTCTAGGTTTCACTGGTAAGTTTCACGGGTAAGTTTCACGGGTAAGTTTTACGGGTAAGTTTCACGGGTGACGTTTCACGGGTCTAGGTTTCACTGGTAAGTTTCACGGGTCAAGGTTTCACGGGTAAGTTTCACGGGTAAGTTTCACGGGTCTAGGTTTCACTGGTAAGTTTCACGGGTCAAGGTTTCACGGGTAAGTTTCACGGGTATGTTTCACGGGTGACGTTTCACGGGTCTAGGTTTCACTGGTAAGTTTCACGGGTCAAGGTTTCACGGGTAAGTTTCACGGGTAAGTTTTACGGGTAAGTTTCAAGGGTGACGTTTCACGGGTCTAGGTTTCACTGGTAAGTTTCACGGGTCAAGGTTTCACGGGTAAGTTTCACGGGTAAGTTTCACGGGTATGTTTCACGGGTGACGTTTCACGGGTGACGTTTCACGGGTCTAGGTTTCACTGGAAAGTTTCACGGGTCAAGGTTTCACGGGTAAGTTTCACGGGTAAGTTTCACGGGTAAGTTTTACGGGTATGTTTTACAGGTGACGTTTCACGGGTCTAGGTTTCACTGGTAAGTTTCACGGGTCAAGGTTTCACGGGTAAGTTTCACGGGTAAGTTTCACGGGTAAGTTTCACGGGTATGTTTCACGGGTATCGTTTCACGGGTCTAGGTTTCACTGGTAAGTTTCACGGGTCAAGGTTTTACGGGTAAGTTTCACGGGTAAGTTTTACGGGTAAGTTTCACGGGTGACGTTTCACGGGTCTAGGTTTCACTGGTAAGTTTCACGGGTCAAGGTTTCACGGGTAAGTTTCACGGGTAAGTTTCACGGGTATGTTTCACGGGTGACGTTTCACGGGTCATGGTTTCACTGGTAAGTTTCACGGGTCAAGGTTTCACGGGTAAGTTTCACGGGTAAGTTTTACGGGTAAGTTTCACGGGTGACGTTTCACGGGTGACGTTTCACGGGTCTAGGTTTCACTGGTAAGTTTCACGGGTCAAGGTTTCACGGGTAAGTTTCACGGGTATGTTTCACGGGTGACGTTTCACGGGTCTAGGTTTCACTGGTAAGTTTCACGGGTCAAGGTTTCACGGGTAAGTTTCACGGGTAAGTTTTACGGATAAGTTTCAAGGGTGACGTTTCACGGGTCTAGGTTTCACTGGTAAGTTTCACGGGTCAAGGTTTCACGGGTAAGTTTCACGGGTAAGTTTCACGGGTATGTTTCACGGGTGACGTTTCACGGGTCTAGGTTTCACTGGTAAGTTTCACGGGTCAAGGTTTCACGGGTAAGTTTCACGGGTAAGTTTCACGGGTATGTTTCACGGGTGACGTTTCACAGGTCTAGGTTTCACTGGTAAGTTTCACAAGTCAAGGTTTTACGGGTAAGTTTCACGGGTAAGTTTCACGGGTATGTTTCACGGGTGACGTTTCACGGGTCTAGGTTTCACTGGTAAGTTTCACGGGTCAAGGTTTCACGGGTAAATTTCACGGGTAAGTTTTACGGGTAAGTTTCACGGGTGACGTTTCACGGGTGACGTTTCACGGGTGACGTTTCACGGGTCTAGGTTTCACTGGTAAGTTTCACGGGTCAAGGTTTCACGGGTAAGTTTCACGGGTAAGTTTCACGGGTATGTTTCACGGGTGACGTTTCACGGGTCTAGGTTTCACTGGAAAGTTTCACGGGTCAAGGTTTCACTTGTAAGTTTCACGGGTAAGTTTTACGGGTATGTTTTACAGGCGACGTTTCACGGGTCTAGGTTTCACTGGTAAGTTTCACGGGTCTAGGTTTCACGAATAAGTTTCACGGGTAAGTTTCACGGGTATGTTTCATGGGTGATGTTTCACGGGTCTAGGTTTCACTGGTAAGTTTCACGGGTCAAGGTTTCACGGGTAAGTTTCACGGGTATGTTTCACGGGTGACGTTTCACGGGTAAGTTTTACGCGTAAGTTTCACGGGTGACGTTTCACGGGTCTAGGTTTCACTGGTAAGTTTCACGGGTCAAGGTTTCACGGGTAAGTTTCACGGGTATGTTTCACGGGTGACGTTTCACGGGTCTAGGTTTCACTGGTAAGTTTCACGGGTCAAGGTTTCACGGGTAAGTTTCACGGGTAAGTTTTACGGGTAAGTTTCAAGGGTGACGTTTCACGGGTCTAGGTTTCACTGGTAAGTTTCACGGGTCAAGGTTTCACGGGTAAGTTTCACGGGTAAGTTTCACGGGTATGTTTCACGGGTGACGTTTCACGGGTCTAGGTTTCACTGGAAAGTTTCACGGGTCAAGGTTTCACGGGTAAGTTTCACGGGTTAGTTTCACGGGTAAGTTTTACGGGTATGTTTTACAGGTGACGTTTCACGGGTCTAGGTTTCACTGGTAAGTTTCACGGGTCAAGGTTTCACGGGTAAGTTTCACGGGTAAGTTTCACGGGTATGTTTCATTGGTGATGTTTCACGGGTCTAGGTTTTACTGGTAAGTTTCACGGGTCAAGGTTTCACGGGTAAGTTTCACGGGTAAGTTGCACGGGTGACGTTTCACGGGTCTAGGTTTCACTGGTAAGTTTCACGGGTATGTTTCACGGGTAAGTTTTACGGGTATGTTTTACAGGTGACGTTTCACGGGTCTAGGTTTCACTGGTAAGTTTCACGGGTCAAGGTTTCACGGGTAAGTTTTAAGGGTAAGTTTCACGGGTATGTTTCACGGATGACGTTTCACGGGTCTTGGTTTCACTGGTAAGTTTCACGGGTCAAGGTTTCACGGGTAAGTTTCACGGGTAAGTTTTACGGGTATGTTTTACAGGTGACGTTTCACGGGTAAGTTTCACGGGTAAGTTTCACGGGTATGTTTCACGGGTGACGTTTCACGGGTCTAGGTTTCACTGGTAAGTTTCACGGGTCATGGTTTCACGGGTAAGTTTCACGGGTAAGTTTTACAGGTAAGTTTCACGGGTGACGTTTCACGGGTCTAGGTTTCACTGGAAAGTTTCACGGGTCAAGGTTTCACGGGTAAGTTTCACGGGTAAGTTTTACGGGTATGTTTTACAGGTGACGTTTCACGGGTCTAGGTTTCACTGGTAAGTTTCACGGGTCAAGGTTTCACGGGTAAGTTTCACGGGTAAGTTTCACGGGTATGTTTCACGGGTGACGTTTCACGGGTCTAGGTTTCACTAGTAAGTTTCACGGGTCAAGGTTTCACGGGTAAGTTTCACGGGTAAGTTTCACGGGTATGTTTCACGGGTGACGTTTCACGGGTCTAGGTTTCACTGGTAAGTTTCACGGGTCAAGGTTTCACGGGTAAGTTTCACGGGTAAGTTTCACGGGTATGTTTCACGGGTGACGTTTCACGGGTCTAGGTTTCACTAGTAAGTTTCACGGGTCAAGGTTTCACGGGTAAGTTTCACGGGTAAGTTTCACGGGTATGTTTCACGGGTGACGTTTCACGGGTCTAGGTTTCACTGGTAAGTTTCACGGGTCAAGGTTTCACGGGTAAGTTTCACGGGTATGTTTCACGGGTGACGTTTCACGGGTAAGTTTTACGCGTAAGTTTCACGGGTGACGTTTCACGGGTCTAGGTTTCACTGGTAAGTTTCACGGGTCAAGGTTTCACGGGTAAGTTTCACGGGTATGTTTCACGGGTGACGTTTCACGGGTCTAGGTTTCACGGGTCAAGGTTTCACGGGTAAGTTTCACGGGTAAGTTTTACGGGTAAGTTTCAAGGGTGACGTTTTACGGGTCTAGGTTTCACTGGTAAGTTTCACGGGTCAAGGTTTCACGGGTAAGTTTCACGGGTAAGTTTCACGGGTATGTTTCACGGGTGACGTTTCACGGGTCTAGGTTTCACTGGAAAGTTTCACGGGTCAAGGTTTCACGGGTAAGTTTCACGGGTTAGTTTCACGGGTAAGTTTTACGGGTATGTTTTACAGGTGACGTTTCACGGGTCTAGGTTTCACTGGTAAGTTTCACGGGTCAAGGTTTCACGGGTAAGTTTCACGGGTAAGTTTCACGGGTATGTTTCATTGGTGATGTTTCACGGGTCTAGGTTTTACTGGTAAGTTTCACGGGTCAAGGTTTCACGGGTAAGTTTCACGGGTAAGTTGCACGGGTGACGTTTCACGGGTCTAGGTTTCACTGGTAAGTTTCACGGGTATGTTTCACGGGTAAGTTTTACGGGAATGTTTTACAGGTGACGTTTCACGGGTCTAGGTTTCACTGGTAAGTTTCACGGGTCAAGGTTTCACGGGTAAGTTTTAATTGTAAGTTTCACGGGTATGTTTCACGGATGACGTTTCACGGGTCTTGGTTTCACTGGTAAGTTTCACGGGTCAAGGTTTCACGGGTAAGTTTCACGGGTAAGTTTTACGGGTATGTTTTACAGGTGACGTTTCACGGGTAAGTTTCACGGGTAAGTTTCACGGGTATGTTTCACGGGTGACGTTTCACGGGTCTAGGTTTCACTGGTAAGTTTCACGGGTCATGGTTTCACGGGTAAGTTTCACGGGTAAGTTTTACGGGTAAGTTTCACGGGTGACGTTTCACGGGTCTAGGTTTCACTGGAAAGTTTCACGGGTCAAGGTTTCACGGGTAAGTTTCACGGGTAAGTTTTACGGGTATGTTTTACAGGTGACGTTTCACGGGTCTAGGTTTCACTGGTAAGTTTCACGGGTCAAGGTTTCACGGGTAAGTTTCACGGGTAAGTTTCACGGGTATGTTTCACGGGTGACGTTTCACGGGTCTAGGTTTCACTAGTAAGTTTCACGGGTCAAGGTTTCACGGGTAAGTTTCACGGGTAAGTTTCACGGGTATGTTTCACGGGTGACGTTTCACGGGTCTAGGTTTCACTGGTAAGTTTCACGGGTCAAGGTTTCACGGGTAAGTTTCACGGGTAAGTTTCACGGGTATGTTTCACGGGTGACGTTTCACGGGTCTAGGTTTCACTAGTAAGTTTCACGGGTCAAGGTTTCACGGGTAAGTTTCACGGGTAAGTTTCACGGGTATGTTTCACGGGTGACGTTTCACGGGTCTAGGTTTCACTGGTAAGTTTCACGGGTCAAGGTTTCACGGGTAAGTTTCACGGGTAAATTTCACGGGTATGTTTCACGGGTGACGTTTCACGGGTCTAGGTTTCACTGGTAAGTTTCACGGGTCAAGGTTTCACGGGTAAGTTTCACGGGTAAGTTTCACGGGTATGTTTCACGGGTGACGTTTCACGGGTCTAGGTTTCACTGGTAAGTTTCACGGGTCAAGGTTTCACGGGTAAGTTTCACGGGTATGTTTCACGGGTGTCGTTTCACGGGTCAAGGTTTCACGGGTAAGTTTCACGGGTAAGTTTTACGGTTATGTTTTACAGGTGACGTTTCACGGGTCTAGGTTTCACTGGTAAGTTTCACGGGTCAAGGTTTCACGGGTAAGTTTCACGGGTAAGTTTCACGGGTATGTTTCACGGGTAAGTTTCACGGGTAAGTTTCACGGGTATGTTTCACGGGTGACGTTTCACGGGTCTAGGTTTCACTGGTAAGTTTCACGGGTCAAGGTTTCACGGGTAAGTTTCACGGGTAAGTTTCACGGGTATGTTTCACGGGTGACGTTTCACGGGTCTAGGTTTCACTGGTAAGTTTCACGGGTCAAGGTTTCACTGGTAAGTTTCACGGGTCAAGGTTTCACGGGTAAGTTTCACGGGTAAGTTTCACGGGTATGTTTCACGGGTGACGTTTCACGGGTCTAGGTTTCACTGGTAAGTTTAACGGGTCAAGGTTTCACGGGTAAGTTTCACAGGTAAGTTTTACGGGTAAGTTTCACGGGTGACGTTTCACGGGTCTAGGTTTTACTGGTAAGTTTCACGGGTCAAGGTTTCACGGGTAAGTTTCACGGGTAAGTTTCACGGGTAAGTTTCACGGGTGACCTTTCACGGGTCTTGGTTTCACTGGTAAGTTTCACGGGTCAAGGTTTCACGGGTAAGTTTCACGGGTAAATTTCACGGGTATGTTTCACGGGTGACGTTTCACGGGTCTAGGTTTCACTGGTAAGTTTCACGGGTCAAGGTTTCACGGGTAAGTTTCACAGGTAAGTTTCACGGGTATGTTTCACGGGTGACGTTTCACGGGTCTAGGTTTCACTGGTAAGTTTCACGGGTCAAGGTTTCACGGGTAAGTTTCACGGGTAAGTTTCACGGGTATGTTTCACGGGTGACGTTTCACGGGTCTAGGTTTCACTGGTAAGTTTCACGGATCAAGGTTTCACGGGTTAGTTTCACGGGTAAGTTTCACGGGTATGTTTCACGGGTATCGTTTCACGGGTCTAGGTTTCACTGGTAAGTTTCACGGGTCAAGATTTTACGGGTAAGTTTCACGGGTAAGTTTTACGGGTAAGTTTCACGGGTGACGTTTCACGGGTCTAGGTTTCACTGGTAAGTTTCACGGGTCAAGGTTTCACGGGTAAGTTTCACGGGTAAGTTTCACGGGTATGTTTCACGGGTGACGTTTCACGGGTCATGGTTTCACTGGTAAGTTTCACGGGTCAAGGTTTCACGGGTAAGTTTCACGGGTAAGTTTTACGGGTAAGTTTCACGGGTGACGTTTCACGGGTGACGTTTCACGGGTCTAGGTTTCACTGGTAAGTTTCACGGGTCAAGGTTTCACGGGTAAGTTTCACGGGTTAGTTTCACGGGTATGTTTCACGGGTGACGTTTCACGGGTCTAGGTTTCACTGGAAAGTTTCACGGGTCAAGGTTTCACGGGTCTAGGTTTCACTGGTAAGTTTCACGGGTCAAGGTTTCACGGGTAAGTTTCACGGGTCAAGGTTTCACGGGTAAGTTTCACGGGTAAGTTTCACGGGTATGTTTCACGGGTGACGTTTCACGGGTCTAGGTTTCACTGGTAAGTTTCACGGGTCAAGGTTTCACGGGTAAGTTTCACGGGTAAAGGTTTCACGGGTAAGTTTCACGGGAAAGTTTCACGGGTAAGTTTCACGGGTCTAGGTTTCACTGGTAAGTTTCACGGGTCAAGGTTTCACGGGTAAGTTTCACGGGTAAGTTTCACGGGTCTAGGTTTCACTGGTAAGTTTCACGGGTCAAGGGTTCACGGGTAAGTTTCACGGGTATGTTTCACGGGTGACGTTTAACGGGTCTAGGTTTCACTGGTAAGTTTCACGGGTAAGTTTCACGGGTATGTTTCACGGATGACGTTTCACGGGTCTTGGTTTCACTGGTATGTTTCACGGGTCAAGGTTTCACGGGTAAGTTTCACGGGTAAGTTTCACGGGTGACGTTTCACGGGTCTAGGTTTCTCTGGTAAGTTTCACGGGTCAAGGTTTCACGGGTCTAGGTTTCACTGGAAAGTTTCACGGGTCAAGGTTTCACGGGTAAGTTTCACGGGTAAGTTTTACGGTTATGTTTTACAGGTGACGTTTCACGGGTCTAGGTTTCACTGGTAAGTTTCACGGGTCTAGGTTTCACGGGTCAAGGTTTCACGGGTAAGTTTCACGGGTAAGTTTCACGGGTATGTTTCTCGGGTGACGTTTCACGGGTCTAGGTTTCACTGGTAAGTTTCACGGGTCAAGGTTTCACGGGTAAGTTTCACGGGTAAGTTTCACGGGTATGTTTCACGGGTGACGTTTCACGGGTCTAGGTTTCACTGGTAAGTTTCACGGGTCAAGGTTTCACGGGTAAGTTTCACGGGTAAGTTTCACGGGTATGTTTCACGGGTGACGTTTCACATGTCTAGGTTTCACTGGTAAGTTTCACGGGTCAAGGTTTCACGGGTAAGTTTCACGGGTAAGTTTCACGGGTATGTTTCACGGGTGACGTTTTACGGGTCTAGGTTTCACTGGTAAGTTTCACGGGTCAAGGTTTCACGGGTAAGTTTCACGGGTAAGTTTCACGGGTATGTTTCACGGGTGACGTTTCACGGGTCTAGGTTTCACTGGTAAGTTTCACGGGTCAAGGTTTCACGGGTAAGTTTCACGGGTAAGTTTCACGGGTATGTTTCACGGGTGACGTTTCACGGGTCTAGGTTTCACGGGTAAGTTTCACTGGTAAGTTTTACGGGTAAGTTTCACGGGTGACGTTTCACGGGTGACGTTTCACGGGTCTAGGTTTCACTGGTAAGTTTCACGGGTCAAGGTTTCACGGGTAAGTTTCACGGGTTAGTTTTAACGGGTATGTTTCACGGGTGACGTTTCACGGGTCTAGGTTTCACTGGAAAGTTTCACGGGTCAAGGTTTCACGGGTAAGTTTCACGGGTAAGTTTCACGGGTATGTTTCACGGGTGACGTTTCACAGGTCTAGGTTTCACTGGTAAGTTTCACGGGTCAAGGTTTCACGGGTAAGTTTCACGGGTAAGTTTCACGGGTATGTTTCACGGGTGACGTTTCACGGGTCTAGGTTTCACTGGTAAGTTTCACGGGTCAAGGTTTCACGGGTAAGTTTCACGGGTATGTTTCACGGGTGTCGTTTCACGGGTCAAGGTTTCACGGGTAAGTTTCACGGGTAAGTTTTACGGTTATGTTTTACAGGTGACGTTTCACGGGTCTAGGTTTCACTGGTAAGTTTCACGGGTCTAGGTTTCACGGGTCAAGGTTTCACGGGTAAGTTTCACGGGTAAGTTTCACGGGTATGTTTCACGGGTGACGTTTCACGGGTCTAGGTTTCACTGGTAAGTTTCACGGGTCAAGGTTTCACGGGTAAGTTTCACGGGTAAGTTTCACGGGTATGTTTCACGGGTGACGTTTCACGGGTCTAGGTTTCACTGGTAAGTTTCACGGGTCAAGGTTTCAAGGGTAAGTTTCACGGGTATGTTTCACGGGTGTCGTTTCACGGGTCAAGGTTTCACGGGTAAGTTTCACGGGTAAGTTTTACGGTTATGTTTTACAGGTGACGTTTCACGGGTCTAGGTTTCACTGGTAAGTTTCACGGGTCAAGGTTTCACGGGTAAGTTTCACGGGTAAGTTTCACGGGTATGTTTCATGGGTGATGTTTGACGGGTCTAGGTTTCACTAGTAAGTTTCACGGGTCAAGGTTTCACGGGTAAGTTTTACGGGTAAGTTTCACGGGTGACGTTTCACGGGTCTAGGTTTCACTGGTAAGTTTCACGGGTCAAGGTTTCGCGGGTAAGTTTCACGGGTCAAGGTTTCACGGGTAAGTTTCACGGGTAAGTTTCACGGGTGACGTTTTACGGGTCTAGGTTTCACTGGTAAGTTTCACGGGTCAAGGTTTCACGGGTAAGTTTCACGGGTATGTTTCACGGGTGACGTTTCACGGGTCTAGGTTTCTCTGGTAAGTTTCACGGGTCAAGGTTTCACGGGTCTAGGTTTCACTGGAAAGTTTCACGGGTCAAGGTTTCACGGGTAAGTTTCACGGGTAAGTTTTACGGTTATGTTTTACAGGTGACGTTTCACGGGTCTAGGTTTCACTGGTAAGTTTCACGGGTCTAGGTTTCACGGGTCAAGGTTTCACGGGTAAGTTTCACGGGTAAGTTTCACGGGTATGTTTCTCGGGTGACGTTTCACGGGTCTAGGTTTCACTGGTAAGTTTCACGGGTCAAGGTTTCACGGGTAAGTTTCACGGGTAAGTTTCACGGGTATGTTTCACGGGTGACGTTTCACGGGTCTAGGTTTCACTGGTAAGTTTCACGGGTCAAGGTTTCACGGGTAAGTTTCACGGGTAAGTTTCACGGGTATGTTTCACGGGTGACGTTTCACATGTCTAGGTTTCACTGGTAAGTTTCACGGGTCAAGGTTTCACGGGTAAGTTTCACGGGTAAGTTTCACGGGTATGTTTCACGGGTGACGTTTTACGGGTCTAGGTTTCACTGGTAAGTTTCACGGGTCAAGGTTTCACGGGTAAGTTTCACGGGTAAGTTTCACGGGTATGTTTCACGGGTGACGTTTCACGGGTCTAGGTTTCACTGGTAAGTTTCACGGGTCAAGGTTTCACGGGTAAGTTTCACGGGTAAGTTTCACGGGTATGTTTCACGGGTGACGTTTCACGGGTCTAGGTTTCACGGGTAAGTTTCACTGGTAAGTTTTACGGGTAAGTTTCACGGGTGACGTTTCACGGGTGACGTTTCACGGGTCTAGGTTTCACTGGTAAGTTTCACGGGTCAAGGTTTCACGGGTAAGTTTCACGGGTTAGTTTCACGGGTATGTTTCACGGGTGACGTTTCACGGGTCTAGGTTTCACTGGAAAGTTTCACGGGTCAAGGTTTCACGGGTAAGTTTCACGGGTAAGTTTCACGGGTATGTTTCACGGGTGACGTTTCACAGGTCTAGGTTTCACTGGTAAGTTTCACGGGTCAAGGTTTCACGGGTAAGTTTCACGGGTAAGTTTCACGGGTATGTTTCACGGGTGACGTTTCACGGGTCTAGGTTTCACTGGTAAGTTTCACGGGTCAAGGTTTCACGGGTAAGTTTCACGGGTATGTTTCACGGGTGTCGTTTCACGGGTCAAGGTTTCACGGGTAAGTTTCACGGGTAAGTTTTACGGTTATGTTTTACAGGTGACGTTTCACGGGTCTAGGTTTCACTGGTAAGTTTCACGGGTCTAGGTTTCACGGGTCAAGGTTTCACGGGTAAGTTTCACGGGTAAGTTTCACGGGTATGTTTCACGGGTGACGTTTCACGGGTCTAGGTTTCACTGGTAAGTTTCACGGGTCAAGGTTTCACGGGTAAGTTTCACGGGTAAGTTTCACGGGTATGTTTCACGGGTGACGTTTCACGGGTCTAGGTTTCACTGGTAAGTTTCACGGGTCAAGGTTTCAAGGGTAAGTTTCACGGGTATGTTTCACGGGTGTCGTTTCACGGGTCAAGGTTTCACGGGTAAGTTTCACGGGTAAGTTTTACGGTTATGTTTTACAGGTGACGTTTCACGGGTCTAGGTTTCACTGGTAAGTTTCACGGGTCAAGGTTTCACGGGTAAGTTTCACGGGTAAGTTTCACGGGTATGTTTCATGGGTGATGTTTGACGGGTCTAGGTTTCACTAGTAAGTTTCACGGGTCAAGGTTTCACGGGTAAGTTTCACGGGTAAGTTTCACGGGTATGTTTCACGGGTGACGTTTCACGGGTCTAGGTTTCACTGGTAAGTTTCACGGGTCAAGGTTTCACGGGTAAGTTTCACGGGTAAGTTTTACGGGTATGTTTTACAGGTGACGTGTCACGGGTCTAGGTTTCACTGGTAAGTTTCACGGGTCAAGGTTTCAAAGGTAAGTTTCACGGGTAAGTTTCACGGATATGTTTCATGGGTGATGTTTCACGGGTCTAGGTTTCACTGGTAAGTTTCACGGGTCAAGGTTTCACGGGTAAGTTTCACGGGTAAGTTTCACGGGTATGTTTCTCGAATGACGTTTCACGGGTCTAGGTTTCACTGGTTAGTTTCACGGGTCAAGGTTTCACGGGTAAGTTTCACGGGTAAGTTTCACGGGTATGTTTCACGGGTGACGTTTCACGGGTCTAGGTTTCACTGGTAAGTTTCACGGGTCAAGGTTTCACGGGTAAGTTTCACGGGCAAGTTTCACGGGTATGTTTCACGGGTGACGTTTCACATGTCTAGGTTTCACTGGTAAGTTTCACGGGTCAAGGTTTCACGGGTAAGTTTCACGGGTAAGTTTCACGGGTATGTTTCACGGGTGACGTTTCACGGGTCTAGGTTTCACTGGTAAGTTTCACGGGTCAAGGTTTCACGGGTAAGTTTCACGGGTAAGTTTTACGGGTAAGTTTCACGGGTGACGTTTCACGGGTGACGTTTCACGGGTCTAGGTTTCACTGGTAAGTTTCACGGGTCAAGGTTTCACGGGTAAGTTTCACGGGTTAGTTTCACGGGTATGTTTCACGGGTGACGTTTCACGGGTCTAGGTTTCACTGGAAAGTTTCACGGGTCAAGGTTTCACGGGTAAGTTTCACGGGTAAGTTTCACGGGTATGTTTCACGGGTGACGTTTCACAGGTCTAGGTTTCACTGGTAAGTTTCACGGGTCAAGGTTTCACGGGTAAGTTTCACGGGTAAGTTTCACGGGTATGTTTCACGGGTGACGTTTCACGGGTCTAGGTTTCACTGGTAAGTTTCACGGGTCAAGGTTTCACGGGTAAGTTTCACGGGTAAGTTTCACGGGTAAGTTTCACGGGTATGTTTCACGGGTGACGTTTCACGGGTCTAGGTTTCACTGGTAAGTTTCACGGGTCAAGATTTCACGGGTAAGTTAACGGGTATGTTTCACGGGTGTCGTTTCACGGGTCTAGGTTTCACTGGTAAGTTTCACGGGTCAAGGTTTCACGGGTAAGTTTCACGGATAAGTTTCATGGGTATGTTTCACGGGTGATGTTTCACGGGTCTAGGTTTCACTGGTAAGTTTCACGGGTAAGTTTCACGGGTAAGTTTTACGGGTAAGTTTCACAGGTGACGTTTCACGGGTCTAGGTTACACTGGTAAGTTTCACGGGTCAAGGTTTTACGGGTAAGTTTCACGGGTAAGTTTCACGGGTGACCTTTCACGGGTCTAGGTTTCACTGGTAAGTTTCACGGGTAAAGGTTTCACGGGTAAGTTTCACGTGTCAGTTTCACGGGTAAGTTTCACGGGTGACGTTTCACGGGTCTAGGTTTCACTGGTAAGTTTGACGGGTCAAGGTTTCACGGGTAAGTTTCACGGGTAAGTTTCACGGGTATGTTTCACGGGTGACGTTTCACGGCTCTAGGTTTCACTGGTAAGTTTCACGGGTCAAGGTTTCACGGGTAAGTTTCACGGGTAAGTTTCACGGGTATGTTTCACGAGTGACGTTTCACGGGTCTAGGTTTCACTGGTAAGTTTCACGGGTCAAGGTTTCACGGGTAAGTTTCACGGGTAAGTTTCACGGGTATGTTTCACGGGTGACGTTTCACGGGTCTAGGTTTCACTGGTAAGTTTCACGGGTCAAGGATTTACGGGTAAGTTTCACGGGTAAGTTTCACGGGTATGTTTCACGGGTGACGTTTCACGGGTCTAGGTTTCACTGGTAAGTTTCACGGGTCAAGGTTTTACGGGTAAGTTTCACGGGTACGTTTTACGGGTAAGTTTCACGGGTGACGTTTCACGGGTGACGTTTCACGGCTTTAGGTTTCACTGGTAAGTTTCACGGGTCAAGGTTTCACGGGTAAGTTTCACGGGTAAGTTTCACGGGTATGTTTCACGGGTGACCTTTCACGGGTCTAGGTTTCACTGGTAAGTTTCACGGGTCAAGGTTTCACGGGTAAGTTTTACGTGTCAGTTTCACGGGTAAGTTTCACGGGTGACGTTTCACGGGTCTAGGTTTCACTGGTAAGTTTCACGGGTCAAGGTTTCACGGGTAAGTTTCACGGGTAAGTTTCACGGGTAAGTTTCACGGGTGACGTTTCACGGCTCTAGGTTTCACTGGTAAGTTTCACGGGTCAAGGTTTCACTGGTAAGTTTCACGGGTAAGTTTCACGGGTATGTTTCACGGATGACGTTTCACGGGTCTTGGTTTCACTGGTAAGTTTCACGGGTCAAGGTTTCACGGGTAAGTTTCACGGGTAAGTTTCACGGGTATGTTTCACGGGTGACGTTTCACGGGTCTAGGTTTCACTGGTAAGTTTCACGGGTCAAGGTTTTACGGGTAAGTTTCACGGGTAAGTTTCACGGGTATGTTTCACGGGTGACGTTTCACGGGTCTAGGTTTCACTGGTAAGTTTCACGGGTTAAGGTTTTACGGGTAAGTTTCACGGGTAAGTTTCACGGGTAAGTTTTACGGGTAAGTTTCACGGGTGACGTTTTACGGGTCTAGGTTTCACTGGTAAGTTTCACGGGTCAAAGTTTCACGGGTAAGTTTAACGGGTCAAGGTTTCACGGGTAAGTTTCACGGGTAAGTTTCACGGGTGACGTTTCACGGGTCTAGGTTTCACTGGTAAGTTTCACGGGTCAAGGTTTTACGGGTAAGTTTCACGGGTAAGTTTCACGGGTATGTTTCACGGGTGACGTTTCACGGGTCTAGGTTTCACTGGTAAGTTTCACGGGTTAAGGTTTTACGGGTAAGTTTCACGGGTAAGTTTCACGGGTATGTTTCACGGGTGACGTTTCACGGGTCTAGGTTTCACTGGTAAGTTTTACGGGTCAAGGTTTTACGGGTCTAGGTTTCACTGGAAAGTTTCACGGGTCAAGGTTACACGGGTAAGTTTCACGGGTAAGTTTTACGGTTATGTTTTACAGGTGACGTTTCACGGGTCTAGGTTTCACTGGTAAGTTTCACGGGTCAAGGTTTTACGGGTAAGTTTCACGGGTAAGTTTCACGGGTATGTTTCATGGGTGATGTTTCACGGGTCTAGGTTTCACTGGTAAGTTTCACGGGTCAAGGTTTCACGGGTAAGTTTCACGGGTATGTTTCACGGGTGACGTTTCACGGGTAAGTTTTACGCGTAAGTTTCACGGGTGACGTTTCACGGGTCTAGGTTTCACTGGTAAGTTTCACGGGTCAAGGTTTCACGGGTAAGTTTCACGGGTATGTTTAACGGGTGACGTTTCACGGGTCTAGGTTTCACTGGTAAGTTTCACGGGTCAAGGTTTCACGGGTAAGTTTCACGGGTAAGTTTTACGGGTAAGTTTCACGGGTGACGTTTCACGGGTCTAGGTTTCACTGGTAAGTTTCACGGGTCAAGGTTTCACGGGTAAGTTTCACGGGTAAGTTTCACGGGTATGTTTCACGGGTGACGTTTCACGGGTCTAGGTTTCACTGGAAAGTTTCACGGGTCAAGGTTTCACGGGTAAGTTTCACGGGTAAGTTTCACGGGTAAGTTTTACGGGTATGTTTTACAGGTGACGTTTCACGGGTCTAGGTTTTACTGGTAAGTTTCACGGGTCAAGGTTTCACGGGTAAGTTTCACGGGTAAGTTTCACGGGTATGTTTCATTGGTGATGTTTCACGGGTCTAGGTTTTACTGGTAAGTTTCACGGGTCAAGGTTTCACGGGTAAGTTTCACGGGTAAGTTTCACGGGTGACGTTTCACGGGTCTAGGTTTCACTGGTAAGTTTCACGGGTATGTTTCACGGGTAAGTTTTACGGGTATGTTTTACAGGTGACGTTTCACGGGTCTAGGTTTCACTGGTAAGTTTCACGGGTCAAGGTTTCACAGGTCAAGGTTTCACGGGTAAGTTTTACGGGTAAGTTTCACGGGTATGTTTCACGGATGACGTTTCACGGGTCTTGGTTTCACTGGTAAGTTTCACGGGTCAAGGTTTCACGGGTAAGTTTCACGGGTAAGTTTTACGGGTATGTTTTACAGGTGACGTTTCACGGGTAAGTTTCACGGGTAAGTTTCACGGGTATGTTTCACGGGTGACGTTTCACGGGTCTAGGTTTCACTGGTAAGTTTCACGGGTCAAGGTTTCACGGGTAAGTTTCACGGGTAAATTTTACGGGTAAGTTTCACGGGTGACGTTTCACGGGTCTAGGTTTCACTGGAAAGTTTCACGGGTCAAGGTTTCACGGGTAAGTTTCACGGGTAAGTTTTACGGGTATGTTTTACAGGTGACGTTTCACGGGTCTAGGTTTCACTAGTAAGTTTCACGGGTCAAGGTTTCACGGGTAAGTTTCACGGGTAAGTTTCACGGGTATGTTTCACGGGTGACGTTTCACGGGTCTAGGTTTCACTAGTAAGTTTCACGGGTCAAGGTTTCACGGGTAAGTTTCACGGGTAAGTTTCACGGGTATGTTTCACGGGTGACGTTTCACGGGTCTAGGTTTCACTGGTAAGTTTCACGGGTCAAGGTTTCACGGGTAAGTTTCACGGGTAAGTTTCACGGGTATGTTTCACGGGTCTAGGTTTCACTAGTAAGTTTCACGGGTCAAGGTTTCACGGGTAAGTTTCACGGGTAAGTTTTACGGGTATGTTTCACGGGTGACGTTTCACGGGTCTAGGTTTCACTGGTAAGTTTCACGGGTCAAGGTTTCACGGGTAAGTTTCACGGGTAAGTTTCACGGGTATGTTTCACGGGTGACGTTTCACGGGTCTAGGTTTCACTGGTAAGTTTCACGGGTCAAGGTTTCACGGGTAAGTTTCACGGGTAAGTTTCACGGGTAAGTTTCACGGGTATGTTTCACGGGTGACGTTTCACGGGTCTAGGTTTCACTGGTAAGTTTCACGGGTCAAGGTTTTACGGGTAAGTTTCACGGGTAAGTTTCACGGGTATGTTTCACGGGTGACGTTTCACGGGTCTAGGTTTCACTGGTAAGTTTCACGGGTCAAGGTTTCACGGGTAAGTTTCACGGGTATGTTTTACGGGTGACGTTTCACGGGTCTAGGTTTCACTGGTAAGTTTCACGGGTCAAGGTTTCACGGGTAAGTTTCACGGGTAAGTTTCACGGGTATGTTTCACGGGTGACGTTTCACGGGTCTAGGTTTCACTGGTAAGTTTCACGGGTCAAGGTTTCACGGGTAAGTTTCACGGGTAAGTTTCACGGGTATGTTTCACGGGTGACGTTTCACGGCTCTAGGTTTCACTGGTAAGTTTCACGGGTCAAGGTTTCACTGGTAAGTTTCACGGGTCAAGGTTTCACGGGTAAGTTTCACGGGTAAGTTTCACGGGTATGTTTCACGGGTGACGTTTCACGGGTCTAGGTTTCACTGGTAAGTTTAACGGGTCAAGGTTTCACGGGTAAGTTTCACAGGTAAGTTTTACGGGTAAGTTTCACGGGTGACGTTTCACGGGTCTAGGTCTTACTGGTAAGTTTCACGGGTCAAGGTTTCACGGGTAAGTTTCACGGGTAAGTTTCACGGGTGACCTTTCACGGGTCTTGGTTTCACTGGTAACTTTCACGGGTCAAGGTTTCACGGGTAAGTTTCACGGGTAAATTTCACGGGTATGTTTCACGGGTGACGTTTCACGGGTCTAGGTTTCACTGGTAAGTTTCACGGGTCAAGGTTTCACGGGTAAGTTTCACGGGTAAGTTTCACGGGTATGTTTCACGGGTGACGTTTCACGGGTCTAGGTTTCACTAGTAAGTTTCACGGGTCAAGGTTTCACGGGTAAGTTTCACGGGTAAGTTTTACGGGTATGTTTCACGGGTGACGTTTCACGGGTCTAGGTTTCACTGGTAAGTTTCACGGGTCAAGGTTTCACGGGTAAGTTTCACGGGTAAGTTTCACGGGTATGTTTCACGGGTGACGTTTCACGGGTCTAGGTTTCACTGGTAAGTTTCACGGGTCAAGGTTTCACGGGTAAGTTTCACGGGTAAGTTTCACGGGTAAGTTTCACGGGTATGTTTCACGGGTGACGTTTCACGGGTCTAGGTTTTACTGGTAAGTTTCACGGGTCAAGGTTTTACGGGTAAGTTTCACGGGTAAGTTTCACGGGTATGTTTCACGGGTGACGTTTCACGGGTCTAGGTTTCACTGGTAAGTTTCACGGGTCAAGGTTTCACGGGTAAGTTTCACGGGTATGTTTTACGGGTGACGTTTCACGGGTCTAGGTTTCACTGGTAAGTTTCACGAGTCAAGGTTTCACGGGTAAGTTTCACGGGTAAGTTTCACGGGTATGTTTCACGGGTGACATTTCACGGGTCTAGGTTTCACTGGTAAGTTTCACGGGTCAAGGTTTTACGGGTAAGTTTCACGGGTAAGTTTCACGGGTATGTTTCACGGGTGACGTTTCACGGGTCTAGGTTTCACTGGTAAGTTTCACGGGTCAAGGTTTCACTGGTAAGTTTCACGGGTCAAGGTTTCACGGGTAAGTTTCACGGGTCAAGGTTTCACGGGTAAGTTTCACGGGTAAGTTTCACGGGTAAGTTTCACGGGTATGTTTCACGGGTGACATTTCACGGGTCTAGGTTTCACTGGTAAGTTTCACGGGTCAAGGTTTTACGGGTAAGTTTCACGGGTAAGTTTCACGGGTATGTTTCACGGGTGACGTTTCACGGGTCTAGGTTTCACTGGTAAGTTTAACGGGTCAAGGTTTCACGGGTAAGTTTCACAGGTAAGTTTTACGGGTAAGTTTCACGGGTGACGTTTCACGGGTCTAGGTTTTACTGGTAAGTTTCACGGGTCAAGGTTTCACGGGTAAGTTTCACGGGTAAGTTTCACGGGTAAGTTTCACGGGTGACCTTTCACGGGTCTTGGTTTCACTGGTAAGTTTCACGGGTCAAGGTTTCACGGGTAAGTTTCACGGGTAAATTTCACGGGTATGTTTCACGGGTGACGTTTCACGGGTCTAGGTTTCACTGGTAAGTTTCACGGGTCAAGGTTTCACGGGTAAGTTTCACAGGTAAGTTTCACGGGTATGTTTCACGGGTGACGTTTCACGGGTCTAGGTTTCACTGGTAAGTTTCACGGGTCAAGGTTTCACGGGTAAGTTTCACGGGTAAGTTTCACGGGTATGTTTCACGGGTGACGTTTCACGGGTCTAGGTTTCACTGGTAAGTTTCACGGATCAAGGATTCACGGGTAAGTTTCACGGGTAAGTTTTACGGGTATGTTTTACAGGTGACGTTTCACGGGTCTAGGTTTCACTGGTAAGTTTCACGGGTCAAGGTTTCACGGGTAAGTTTCACGGGTAAGTTTCACGGGTATGTTTCACGGATGACGTTTCACGGGTCTTGGTTTCACTGGTAAGTTTCACGGGTCAAGGTTTCACGGGTAAGTTTCACGGGTAAGTTTTACGGGTATGTTTTACAGGTGACGTTTCACGGGTAAGTTTCACGGGTATGTTTCACGGATGACGTTTCACGGGTCTAGGTTTCACTGGTAAGTTTCACGGGTCAAGGTTTCACGGGTAAGTTTCACGGGTAAGTTTTACGGGTAAGTTTTACGGGTAAGTTTCACGGGTGACGTTTCACGGGTCTAGGTTTCACTGGAAAGTTTCACGGGTCAAGGATTCACGGGTAAGTTTTACGGGTATGTTTTACAGGTGACGTTTCACGGGTCTAGGTTTCACTGGTAAGTTTCACGGGTCAAGGTTTCACGGGTAAGATTCACGGGTAAGTTTCACGGGTATGTTTCATGGGTGATGTTTCACGGGTCTAGGTTTCACTGGTAAGTTTCACGGGTCAAGGTTTTACGGGTAAGTTTCACGGGTAAGTTTTACGGGTATGTTTCACGGGTGACGTTTCACGGGTCTAGGTTTCACTGGTAAGTTTCACGTGTCAAGGTTTCACGGGTAAGTTTCACGGGTAAGTTTCACGGGTATGTTTCACGGGTGACGTTTCACGGGTATGTTTCACGGGTGACGTTTCAAGGGTCTAGGTTTCACTAGTAAGTTTCACGGGTCAAGGTTTCACGGGTAAGTTTCACGGGTAAGTTTCACGGGTATGTTTCACGGGTGACGTTTCACGGGTCTAGGTTTCACTGGTAAGTTTCACGGGTCAAGGTTTCACGAGTAAGTTTCACGGGTAAGTTTCACGGGTATGTTTCACGGGTGACGTTTCACGGGTCTAGGTTTCACTGGTAAGTTTCACGGGTCAAGGTTTTACGGGTAAGTTTCACGGGTAAGTTTCACGGGTATGTTTCACGGGTGACGTTTCACGGGTCTAGGTTTCACTGGTAAGTTTCACGGGTCAAGGTTTCACGGGTAAGTTTTACGGGTAAGTTTCACGGGTAAGTTTCACGGGTATGTTTCACGGGTGACGTTTCACGGGTCTAGGTTTCACTGGTAAGTTTCACGGGTCAAGGTTTTACGGGTAAGTTTCACGGGTAAGTTTTACGCGTAAGTTTCACGGGTGACGTTTCACGGGTCTAGGTTTCACTGGTAAGTTTCACGGGTCAAGGTTTCACGGGTAAGTTTCACGGGTAAGTTTTACGGGTAAGTTTCACGGGTGACGTTTCACGGGTCCAGGTTTCACTGGTAAGTTTCACGGGTCTAGGTTTCACTGGTAAGTTTCACGGGTCAAGGTTTCACGGGTAAGTTTCACGGGTAAGTTTCACGGGTATGTTTCACGGGTGACGTTTCACGGGTCTAGGTTTCACTGGAAAGTTTCACGGATCAAGGTTTCACGGGTAAGTTTTACGGGTAAGTTTTACAGGTGACGTTTCACGGGTCTAGGTTTCACTGGTAAGTTTCACGGGTCAAGGTTTCACGGGTAAGTTTCACGGGTAAGTTTCACGGGTATGTTTCATGGGTGATGTTTCACGGGTCTAGGTTTTACTGGTAAGTTTCACGGGTCAAGGTTTCACGGGTAAGTTTCACGGGTAAGTTTCACGGGTGACGTTTCACGGGTCTAGGTTTCACTGGTAAGTTTCACGGGTATGTTTCACGGGTGACGTTTCACGGGTCTAGGTTTCACTGGTAAGTTTCACGGGTCAAGGTTTCACGGGTAAGTTTCACGGGTAAGTTTCACGGGTATGTTTCACGGATGACGTTTCACGGGTCTTGGTTTCACTGGTAAGTTTCACGGGTTAAGGTTTCACGGGTAAGTTTCACGGGTAAGTTTTACGGGTATGTTTTACAGGTGACGTTTCACGGGTAAGTTTCACGGGTAAGTTTCACGGGTATGTTTCACGGGTGACGTTTCACGGGTCTTGGTTTCACTGGTAAGTTTCACGGGTCAAGGTTTCACGGGTAAGTTTCACGGGTATGTTTCACGGGTGACGTTTCACGGGTCTAGGTTTCACTGGTAAGTTTCACGGGTCAAGGTTTCACGGGTAAGTTTCACGGGTAAGTTTTACGGGTAAGTTTCACGGGTCTAGGTTTCACTGGTAAGTTTCACGGGTCAAGGTTTCACGGGTAAGTTTAACGGGTAAGTTTCACGGGTATGTTTCACGGGTGACGTTTCACGGGTCTAGGTTTCACTGGAAAGTTTCACGGATCAAGGTTTCACGGGTAAGTTTCACGGGTAAGTTTTACGGGTATGTTTTACAGGTGACCTTTCACGGGTCTAGGTTTCACTGGTAAGTTTCACGGGTCAAGGTTTCACGGGTAAGTTTCACGGGTAAGTTTCACGGGTAAGTTTCACGGGTATGTTTCATGGGTGATGTTTCACGGGTCTAGGTTTTACTGGTAAGTTTCACGGGTCAAGGTTTCACGGGTAAGTTTCACGGGTAAGTTTCACGGGTGACGTTTCACGGGTCTAGGTTTCACTGGTAAGTTTCACGGGTATGTTTCACGGGTGACGTTTCACGGGTCTAGGTTTCACTGGTAAGTTTCACGGGTCAAGGTTTCACGGGTAAGTTTAACGGGTAAGTTTCACGGGTATGTTTCACGGATGACGTTTCACGGGTCTTGGTTTCACTGGTAAGTTTCACGGGTCAAGGTTTCACGGGTAAGTTTCATGGGTAAGTTTTACGGGTATGTTTTACAGGTGACGTTTCACGGGTAAGTTTCACGGGTAAGTTTCACGGGTATGTTTCACGGGTGACGTTTCACGGGTCTAGGTTTCACTGGTAAGTTTCACGGGTCAAGGTTTCACGGGTAAGTTTCACGGGTAAGTTTTACGGGTAAGTTTCACGGGTGACGTTTCACGGGTCTAGGTTTCACTGGAAAGTTTCACGGGTCAAGGATTCACAGGTAAGTTTCACGGGTAAGTTTTACGGGTATGTTTTACAGGTGACGTTTCACGGGTCTAGGTTTCACTGGTAAGTTTCACGGGTCAAGGTTTCACGGGTAAGATTCACGGGTAAGTTTCACGGGTATGTTTCATGGGTGATGTTTCACGGGTCTAGGTTTCACTGGTAAGTTTCACGGGTCAAGGTTTTACGGGTAAGTTTTACGGGTATGTTTCACGGGTGACGTTTCACGGGTCTAGGTTTCACTGGTAAGTTTCACGGGTCAAGGTTTCACGGGTAAGTTTCACGGGTAAGTTTCACGGGTATGTTTCACGGGTGACGTTTCACGGGTCTAGGTTTCACTAGTAAGTTTCACGGGTCAAGGTTTCACGGGTAAGTTTCACGGGTAAGTTTCACGGGTATGTTTCACGGGTGACGTTTCACGGGTCTAGGTTTCACTGGTAAGTTTCACGGGTCAAGGTTTCACGGGTAAGTTTCACGGGTAAGTTTCACGGGTATGTTTCACGGGTGACGTTTCACGGGTCTAGGTTTCACTGGAAAGTTTCACGGGTCAAGGTTTTACGGGTAAGTTTCACGGGTAAGTTTCACGGGTATGTTTCACGGGTGACGTTTCACGGGTCTAGGTTTCACTGGTAAGTTTCACGGGTCAAGGTTTCACGGGTAAGTTTCACGGGTAAGTTTCACGGGTATGTTTCACGGGTGACGTTTCACGGGTCTTGGTTTCACTGGTAAGTTTCACGGGTCAAGGTTTCACGGGTAAGTTTCACGGGTATGTTTCACGGGTGACGTTTCACGGGTCTAGGTTTCACTGGTAAGTTTCACGGGTCAAGGTTTCACGGGTAAGTTTCACGGGTAAGTTTTACGGGTAAGTTTCACGGGTCTAGGTTTCACTGGTAAGTTTCACGGGTCAAGGTTTCACGGGTAAGTTTAACGGGTAAGTTTCACGGGTATGTTTCACGGGTGACGTTTCACGGGTCTAGGTTTCACTGGAAAGTTTCACGGATCAAGGTTTCACGGGTAAGTTTCACGGGTAAGTTTTACGGGTATGTTTTACAGGTGACGTTTCACGGGTCTAGGTTTCACTGGTAAGTTTCACGGGTCAAGGTTTCACGGGTAAGTTTCACGGGTAAGTTTCACGGGTATGTTTCATGGGTGATGTTTCACGGGTCTAGGTTTTACTGGTAAGTTTCACGGGTCAAGGTTTCACGGGTAAGTTTCACGGGTAAGTTTCACGGGTGACGTTTCACGGGTCTAGGTTTCACTGGTAAGTTTCACGGGTATGTTTCACGGGTGACGTTTCACGGGTCTAGGTTTCACTGGTAAGTTTCACGGGTCAAGGTTTCACGGGTAAGTTTCACGGGTAAGTTTCACGGGTATGTTTCACGGATGACGTTTCACGGGTCTTGGTTTCACTGGTAAGTTTCACGGGTCAAGGTTTCACGGGTAAGTTTCACGGGTAAGTTTTACGGGTATGTTTTACAGGTGACGTTTCACGGGTAAGTTTCACGGGTAAGTTTCACGGGTATGTTTTACGGGTGACGTTTCACGGGTCTAGGTTTCACTGGTAAGTTTCACGGGTCAAGGTTTCACGGGTAAGTTTCACGGGTAAGTTTTACGGGTAAGTTTCACGGGTGACGTTTCACGGGTCTAGGTTTCACTGGAAAGTTTCACGGGTCAAGGATTCACAGGTAAGTTTCACGGGTAAGTTTTACGGGTATGTTTTACAGGTGACGTTTCACGGGTCTAGGTTTACGGGTAAGTTTCACGGGTCTAGGTTTCACTGGTAAGTTTCACGGGTCAAGGTTTCACGGGTAAGTTTAACGGGTAAGTTTCACGGGTATGTTTCACGGGTGACGTTTCACGGGTCTAGGTTTCACTGGAAAGTTTCACGGATCAAGGTTTCACGGGTAAGTTTCACGGGTAAGTTTTACGGGTATGTTTTACAGGTGACGTTTCACGGGTCTAGGTTTCACTGGTAAGTTTCACGGGTCAAGGTTTCACGGGTAAGTTTCACGGGTAAGTTTCACGGGTATGTTTCATGGGTGATGTTTCACGGGTCTAGGTTTTACTGGTAAGTTTCACGGGTCAAGGTTTCACGGGTAAGTTTCACGGGTAAGTTTCACGGGTGACGTTTCACGGGTCTAGGTTTCACTGGTAAGTTTCACGGGTATGTTTCACGGGTGACGTTTCACGGGTCTAGGTTTCACTGGTAAGTTTCACGGGTCAAGGTTTCACGGGTAAGTTTCACGGGTAAGTTTCACGGGTATGTTTCACGGATGACGTTTCACGGGTCTTGGTTTCACTGGTAAGTTTCACGGGTCAAGGTTTCACGGGTAAGTTTCACGGGTAAGTTTTACGGGTATGTTTTACAGGTGACGTTTCACGGGTAAGTTTCACGGGTAAGTTTCACGGGTATGTTTTACGGGTGACGTTTCACGGGTCTAGGTTTCACTGGTAAGTTTCACGGGTCAAGGTTTCACGGGTAAGTTTCACGGGTAAGTTTTACGGGTAAGTTTCACGGGTGACGTTTCACGGGTCTAGGTTTCACTGGAAAGTTTCACGGGTCAAGGATTCACAGGTAAGTTTCACGGGTAAGTTTTACGGGTATGTTTTACAGGTGACGTTTCACGGGTCTAGGTTTCACTGGTAAGTTTCACGGGTCAAGGTTTCACGGGTAAGATTCACGGGTAAGTTTCACGGGTATGTTTCATGGGTGATGTTTCACGGGTCTAGGTTTCACTGGTAAGTTTCACGGGTCAAGGTTTTACGGGTAAGTTTTACGGGTATGTTTCACGGGTGACGTTTCACGGGTCTAGGTTTCACTGGTAAGTTTCACGGGTCAAGGTTTCACGGGTAAGTTTCACGGGTAAGTTTCACGGGTATGTTTCACGGGTGACGTTTCACGGGTCTAGGTTTCACTAGTAAGTTTCACGGGTCAAGGTTTCACGGGTAAGTTTCACGGGTAAGTTTCACGGGTATGTTTCACGGGTGACGTTTCACGGGTCTAGGTTTCACTGGTAAGTTTCACGGGTCAAGGTTTCACGGGTAAGTTTCACGGGTAAGTTTCACGGGTATGTTTCACGGGTGACGTTTCACGGGTCTAGGTTTCACTGGAAAGTTTCACGGGTCAAGGTTTTACGGGTAAGTTTCACGGGTAAGTTTCACGGGTATGTTTCACGGGTGACGTTTCACGGGTCTAGGTTTCACTGGTAAGTTTCACGGGTCAAGGTTTCACGGGTAAGTTTTACGGGTAAGTTTCACGGGTAAGTTTCACGGGTATGTTTCACGGGTGACGTTTCACGGGTCTAGGTTTCACTGGTAAGTTTCACGGGTCAAGGTTTTACGGGTAAGTTTCACGGGTAAGTTTTACGCGTAAGTTTCACGGGTGACGTTTCACGGGTCTAGGTTTCACTGGTAAGTTTCACGGGTCAAGGTTTCACGGGTAAGTTTCACGGGTAAGTTTTACGGGTAAGTTTCACGGGTGACGTTTCACGGGTCTAGGTTTCACTGGTAAGTTTCACGGGTCTAGGTTTCACTGGTAAGTTTCACGGGTCAAGGTTTCACGGGTAAGTTTCACGGGTAAGTTTCACGGGTATGTTTCACGGGTGACGTTTCACGGGTCTAGGTTTCACTGGAAAGTTTCACGGATCAAGGTTTCACGGGTAAGTTTCACGGGTAAGTTTTACGGGTATGTTTTACAGGTGACGTTTCACGGGTCTAGGATTCACTGGTAAGTTTCACGGGTCAAGGTTTCACGGGTAAGTTTCACGGGTAAGTTTCACGGGTATGTTTCATGGGTGATGTTTCACGGGTCTAGGTTTTACTGGTAAGTTTCACGGGTCAAGGTTTCACGGGTAAGTTTCACGGGTGACGTTTCACGGGTCTAGGTTTCACTGGTAAGTTTCACGGGTATGTTTCACGGGTGACGTTTCACGGGTCTAGGTTTCACTGGTAAGTTTCACGGGTCAAGGTTTCACGGGTAAGTTTCACGGGTAAGTTTCACGGGTATGTTTCACGGATGACGTTTCACGGGTCTTGGTTTCACTGGTAAGTTTCACGGGTCAAGGTTTCACGGGTAAGTTTCACGGGTAAGTTTTACGGGTATGTTTTACAGGTGACGTTTCACGGGTAAGTTTCACGGGTAAGTTTCACGGGTAAGTTTCACGGGTATGTTTCACGGGTGACGTTTCACGGGTCTTGGTTTCACTGGTAAGTTTCACGGGTCAAGGTTTCACGGGTAAGTTTCACGGGTATGTTTCACGGGTGACGTTTCACGGGTCTAGGTTTCACTGGTAAGTTTCACGGGTCAAGGTTTCACGGGTAAGTTTCACGGGTAAGTTTTACGGGTAAGTTTCACGGGTCTAGGTTTCACTGGTAAGTTTCACGGGTCAAGGTTTCACGGGTAAGTTTCACGGGTAAGTTTCACGGGTATGTTTTACGGGTATGTTTTACAGGTGACGTTTCACGGGTCTAGGTTTCACTGGTAAGTTTCACGGGTCAAGGTTTCACGGGTAAGTTTCACGGGTAAGTTTCACGGGTATGTTTCATGGGTGATGTTTCATGGGTCTAGGTTTTACTGGTAAGTTTCACGGGTCAAGGTTTCACGGGTAAGTTTCACGGGTAAGTTTCACGGGTGACGTTTCACGGGTCTAGGTTTCACTGGTAAGTTTCACGGGTATGTTTCACGGGTGACGTTTCACGGGTCTAGGTTTCACTGGTAAGTTTCACGGGTCAAGGTTTCACGGATAAGTTTCACGGGTAAGTTTCACGGGTATGTTTCACGGATGACGTTTCACGGGTCTTGGTTTCACTGGTAAGTTTCACGGGTCAAGGTTTCACGGGTAAGTTTCACGGGTAAGTTTTACGGGTATGTTTTACAGGTGACGTTTCACGGGTAAGTTTCACGGGTAAGTTTCACGGGTATGTTTCACGGGTGACGTTTCACGGGTCTAGGTTTCACTGGTAAGTTTCACGGGTCAAGGTTTCACGGGTAAGTTTCACGGGTAAGTTTTACGGGTAAGTTTCACGGGTGACGTTTCACGGGTCTAGGTTTCACTGGAAAGTTTCACGGGTCAAGGATTCACAGGTAAGTTTCACGGGTAAGTTTTACGGGTATGTTTTACAGGTGACGTTTCACGGGTCTAGGTTTCACTGGTAAGTTTCACGGGTCAAGGTTTCACGGGTAAGATTCACGGGTAAGTTTCACGGGTATGTTTCATGGGTGATGTTTCACGGGTCTAGGTTTCACTGGTAAGTTTCACGGGTCAAGGTTTTACGGGTAAGTTTTACGGGTATGTTTCACGGGTGACGTTTCACGGGTCTAGGTTTCACTGGTAAGTTTCACGGGTCAAGGTTTCACGGGTAAGTTTCACGGGTAAGTTTCACGGGTATGTTTCACGGGTGACGTTTCACGGGTCTAGGTTTCACTAGTAAGTTTCACGGGTCAAGGTTTCACGGGTAAGTTTCACGGGTAAGTTTCACGGGTATGTTTCACGGGTGACGTTTCACGGGTCTAGGTTTCACTGGTAAGTTTCACGGGTCAAGGTTTCACGGGTAAGTTTTACGGGTAAGTTTCACGGGTATGTTTCACGGGTGACGTTTCACGGGTCTAGGTTTCACTGGTAAGTTTCACGGGTCAAGGTTTTACGGGTAAGTTTCACGGGTAAGTTTCACGGGTATGTTTCACGGGTGACGTTTCACGGGTCTAGGTTTCACTGGTAAGTTTCACGGGTCAAGGTTTCACGGGTAAGTTTTACGGGTAAGTTTCACGGGTAAGTTTCACGGGTATGTTTCACGGGTGACGTTTCACGGGTCTAGGTTTCACTGGTAAGTTTCACGGGTCAAGGTTTTACGGGTAAGTTTCACGGGTAAGTTTTACGCGTAAGTTTCACGGGTGACGTTTTACGGGTCTAGGTTTCACTGGTAAGTTTCACGGGTCAAGGTTTCACGGGTAAGTTTCACGGGTAAGTTTTACGGGTAAGTTTCACGGGTGACGTTTCACGGGTCCAGGTTTCACTGGTAAGTTTCACGGGTCTAGGTTTCACTGGTAAGTTTCACGGGTCAAGGTTTCACGGGTAAGTTTCACGGGTAAGTTTCACGGGTATGTTTCACGGGTGACGTTTCACGGGTCTAGGTTTCACTGGAAAGTTTCACGGATCAAGGTTTCACGGGTAAGTTTCACGGGTAAGTTTTACGGGTATGTTTTACAGGTGACGTTTCACGGGTCTAGGTTTCACTGGTAAGTTTCACGGGTCAAGGTTTTACGGGTAAGTTTCACGGGTAAGTTTCACGGGTATGTTTCATGGGTAAGTTTCACGGGTATGTTTCACGGGTGACGTTTCACGGGTCTAGGTTTCACTAGTAAGTTTCACGGGTCAAGGTTTCACGGGTAAGTTTCACGGGTAAGTTTTACGGGTATGTTTCACGGGTGACGTTTCACGGGTCTAGGTTTCATTGGTAAGTTTCACGGGTCAAGGTTTCACGGGTAAGTTTCACGGGTAAGTTTCACGGGTATGTTTCACGGGTGACGTTTCACGGGTCTAGGTTTCACTGGTAAGTTTCACGGGTCAAGGTTTCACGGGTAAGTTTCACGGGTAAGTTTCACGGGTAAGTTTCACGGGTCTAGGTTTCACTGGTAAGTTTCACGGGTCAAGGTTTCACTGGTAAATTTCACGGGTCAAGGTTTCACGGGTAAGTTTCACGGGTAAGTTTCACGGGTATGTTTCACGGGTGACGTTTCACGGGTCTAGGTTTCACTGGTAAGTTTAACGGGTCAAGGTTTCACGGGTAAGTTTCACAGGTAAGTTTTACGGGTAAGTTTCACGGGTGACGTTTCACGGGTCTAGGTTTTACTGGTAAGTTTCACGGGTCAAGGTTTCACGGGTAAGTTTCACGGGTAAGTTTCACGGGTAAGTTTCACGGGTGACCTTTCACGGGTCTTGGTTTCACTGGTAAGTTTCACGGGTCAAGGTTTCACGGGTAAGTTTCACGGGTAAATTTCACGGGTATGTTTCACGGGTGACGTTTCACGGGTCTAGGTTTCACTGGTAAGTTTCACGGGTCAAGGTTTCACGGGTAAGTTTCACAGGTAAGTTTCACGGGTATGTTTCACGGGTGACGTTTCACGGGTCTAGGTTTCACTGGTAAGTTTCACGGGTCAAGGTTTCACGGGTAAGTTTCACGGGTAAGTTTCACGGGTATGTTTCACGGGTGACGTTTCACGGGTCTAGGTTTCACTGGTAAGTTTCACGGATCAAGGTTTCACGGGTAAGTTTCACGGGTAAGTTTTACGGGTATGTTTTACAGGTGACGTTTCACGGGTCTAGGTTTCACTGGTAAGTTTCACGGGTCAAGGTTTCACGGGTAAGTTTCACGGGTAAGTTTCACGGGTATGTTTCACGGATGACGTTTCACGGGTCTTGGTTTCACTGGTAAGTTTCACGGGTCAAGGTTTCACGGGTAAGTTTCACGGGTAAGTTTTACGGGTATGTTTTACAGGTGACGTTTCACGGGTAAGTTTCACGGGTATGTTTCACGGGTGACGTTTCACGGGTCTAGGTTTCACTGGTAAGTTTCACGGGTCAAGGTTTCACGGGTAAGTTTCACGGGTAAGTTTTACGGGTAAGTTTCACGGGTGACGTTTCACGGGTCTAGGTTTCACTGGAAAGTTTCACGGGTCAAGGATTCACGGGTAAGTTTTACGGGTATGTTTTACAGGTGACGTTTCACGGTTCTAGGTTTCACTGGTAAGTTTCACGGGTCAAGGTTTCACGGGTAAGATTCACGGGTAAGTTTCACGGGTATGTTTCATGGGTGATGTTTCACGGGTCTAGGTTTCACTGGTAAGTTTCACGGGTCAAGGTTTTACGGGTAAGTTTCACGGGTAAGTTTTACGGGTATGTTTCACGGGTGACGTTTCACGGGTCTAGGTTTCACTGGTAAGTTTCACGTGTCAAGGTTTCACGGGTAAGTTTCACGGGTAAGTTTCACGGGTATGTTTCACGGGTGACGTTTCACGGGTCTAGGTTTCACTAGTAAGTTTCACGGGTCAAGGTTTCACGGGTAAGTTTCACGAGTAAGTTTCACGGGTATGTTTCACGGGTGACGTTTCACGGGTCTAGGTTTCACTGGTAAGTTTCACGGGTCAAGGTTTCACGGGTAAGTTTCACGGGTAAGTTTCACGGGTATGTTTCACGGGTGACGTTTCACGGGTCTAGGTTTCACTGGTAAGTTTCACGGGTCAAGGTTTTACGGGTAAGTTTCACGGGTAAGTTTCACGGGTATGTTTCACGGGTGACGTTTCACGGGTCTAGGTTTCACTGGTAAGTTTCACGGGTCAAGGTTTCACGGGTAAGTTTTACGGGTAAGTTTCACGGGTAAGTTTCACGGGTATGTTTCACGGGTGACGTTTCACGGGTCTAGGTTTCACTGGTAAGTTTCACGGGTCAAGGTTTTACGGGTAAGTTTCACGGGTAAGTTTTACGCGTAAGTTTCACGGGTGACGTTTCACGGGTCTAGGTTTCACTGGTAAGTTTCACGGGTCAAGGTTTCACGGGTAAGTTTCACGGGTAAGTTTTACGGGTAAGTTTCACGGGTGACGTTTCACGGGTCCAGGTTTCACTGGTAAGTTTCACGGGTCTAGGTTTCACTGGTAAGTTTCACGGGTCAAGGTTTCACGGGTAAGTTTCACGGGTAAGTTTCACGGGTATGTTTCACGGGTGACGTTTCACGGGTCTAGGTTTCACTGGAAAGTTTCACGGATCAAGGTTTCACGGGTAAGTTTCACGGGTAAGTTTTACGGGTATGTTTTACAGGTGACGTTTCACGGGTCTAGGTTTCACTGGTAAGTTTCACGGGTCAAGGTTTCACGGGTAAGTTTCACGGGTAAGTTTCACGGGTGACGTTTAACGGGTCTAGGTTTCACTGGTAAGTTTCACGGGTATGTTTCACGGGTGACGTTTCACGGGTCTAGGTTTCACTGGTAAGTTTCACGGGTCAAGGTTTCACGGGTAAGTTTCACGGGTAAGTTTCACGGGTATGTTTCACGGATGACGTTTCACGGGTCTTGGTTTCACTGGTAAGTTTCACGGGTCAAGGTTTCACGGGTAAGTTTCACGGGTAAGTTTTACGGGTATGTTTTACAGGTGACGTTTCACGGGTAAGTTTCACGGGTAAGTTTCACGGGTATGTTTCACGGGTGACGTTTCACGGGTCTTGGTTTCACTGGTAAGTTTCACGGGTCAAGGTTTCACGGGTAAGTTTCACGGGTATGTTTCACGGGTGACGTTTCACGGGTCTAGGTTTCACTGGTAAGTTTCACGGGTCAAGGTTTCACGGGTAAGTTTCACGGGTAAGTTTTACGGGTAAGTTTCACGGGTCTAGGTTTCACTGGTAAGTTTCACGGGTCAAGGTTTCACGGGTAAGTTTCACGGGTAAGTTTCACGGGTATGTTTCACGGGTGACGTTTCACGGGTCTAGGTTTCACTGGAAAGTTTCACGGATCAAGGTTTCACGGGTAAGTTTCACGGGTAAGTTTTACGGGTATGTTTTACAGGTGACGTTTCACGGGTCTAGGTTTCACTGGTAAGTTTCACGGGTCAAGGTTTCACGGGTAAGTTTCACGGGTAAGTTTCACGGGTATGTTTCATGGGTGATGTTTCACGGGTCTAGGTTTTACTGGTAAGTTTCACGGGTCAAGGTTTCACGGGTAAGTTTCACGGGTAAGTTTCACGGGTGACGTTTCACGGGTCTAGGTTTCACTGGTAAGTTTCACGGGTATGTTTCACGGGTGACGTTTCACGGGTCTAGGTTTCACTGGTAAGTTTCACGGGTCAAGGTTTCACGGGTAAGTTTTACGGGTAAGTTTCACGGGTATGTTGCACGGGTATGTTTCACGGGTCTTGGTTTCACTGGTAAGTTTCACGGGTCAAGGTTTCACGGGTAAGTTTCACGGGTAAGTTTTACGGGTATGTTTTACAGGTGACGTTTCAAGGGTCTAGGTTTCACTGGTAAGTTTCACGGGTCAAGGTTTCACGGGTAAGATTCACGGGTAAGTTTCACGGGTATGTTTCATGGGTGATGTTTCACGGGTCTAGGTTTCACTGGTAAGTTTCACGGGTCAAGGTTTTACGGGTAAGTTTCACGGGTAAGTTTCACGGGTATGTCTCACGGGTGACGTTTCACGGGTCTTGGTTTCACTGGTAAGTTTCACGGGTCAAGGTTTCACGGGTAAGTTTCACGGGTAAGTTTTACGGGTATGTTTTACAGGTGACGTTTCACGGGTAAGTTTCACGGGTAAGTTTCACGGGTATGTTTCACGGGTGACGTTTCACGGGTCTAAGTTTCACTGGTAAGTTTCACGGGTCAAGGTTTCACGGGTAAGTTTCACGGGTAAGTTTTACGGGTAAGTTTCACGGGTGACGTTTCACGGGTCTAGGTTTCACTGGAAAGTTTCACGGGTCAAGGATTCACAGGTAAGTTTCACGGGTAAGTTTTACGGGTATGTTTTACAGGTGACGTTTCACGGGTCTAGGTTTCACTGGTAAGTTTCACGGGTCAAGGTTTCACGGGTAAGATTCACGGGTAAGTTTCACGGGTATGTTTCATGGGTGATGTTTCACGGGTCTAGGTTTCACTGGTAAGTTTCACGGGTCAAGGTTTTACGGGTAAGTTTTACGGGTATGTTTCACGGGTGACGTTTCACGGGTCTAGGTTTCACTGGTAAGTTTCACGGGTCAAGGTTTCACGGGTAAGTTTCACGGGTAAGTTTCACGGGTATGTTTCACGGGTGACGTTTCACGGGTCTAGGTTTCACTAGTAAGTTTCACGGGTCAAGGTTTCACGGGTAAGTTTCACGGGTAAGTTTCACGGGTATGTTTCACGGGTGACGTTTCACGGGTCTAGGTTTCACTGGTAAGTTTCACGGGTCAAGGTTTCACGGGTAAGTTTCACGGGTAAGTTTCACGGGTATGTTTCACGGGTGACGTTTCACGGGTCTAGGTTTCACTGGTAAGTTTCACGGGTCAAGGTTTTACGGGTAAGTTTCACGGGTAAGTTTCACGGGTATGTTTCACGGGTGACGTTTCACGGGTCTAGGTTTCACTGGTAAGTTTCACGGGTCAAGGTTTCACGGGTAAGTTTTACGGGTAAGTTTCACGGGTAAGTTTCACGGGTATGTTTCACGGGTGACGTTTCACGGGTCTAGGTTTCACTGGTAAGTTTCACGGGTCAAGGTTTTACGGGTAAGTTTCACGGGTAAGTTTTACGCGTAAGTTTCACGGGTGACGTTTCACGGGTCTAGGTTTCACTGGTAAGTTTCACGGGTCAAGGTTTCACGGGTAAGTTTCACGGGTAAGTTTTACGGGTAAGTTTCACGGGTGACGTTTCACGGGTCCAGGTTTCACTGGTAAGTTTCACGGGTCTAGGTTTCACTGGTAAGTTTCACGGGTCAAGGTTTCACGGGTAAGTTTCACGGGTAAGTTTCACGGGTATGTTTCACGGGTGACGTTTCACGGGTCTAGGTTTCACTGGAAAGTTTCACGGATCAAGGTTTCACGGGTAAGTTTCACGGGTAAGTTTTACGGGTATGTTTTACAGGTGACGTTTCACGGGTCTAGGTTTCACTGGTAAGTTTCACGGGTCAAGGTTTCACGGGTAAGTTTCACGGGTATGTTTCATGGGTGATGTTTCACGGGTCTAGGTTTTACTGGTAAGTTTCACGGGTCAAGGTTTCACGGGTAAGTTTCACGGGTAAGTTTCACGGGTGACGTTTCACGGGTCTAGGTTTCACTGGTAAGTTTCACGGGTATGTTTCACGGGTGACGTTTCACGGGTCTAGGTTTCACTGGTAAGTTTCACGGGTCAAGGTTTCACGGGTAAGTTTCACGGGTAAGTTTCACGGGTATGTTTCACGGATGACGTTTCACGGGTCTTGGTTTCACTGGTGAGTTTCACGGGTCAAGGTTTCACGGGTAAGTTTCACGGGTAAGTTTTACGGGTATGTTTTACAGGTGACGTTTCACGGGTAAGTTTCACGGGTAAGTTTCACGGGTAAGTTTCACGGGTATGTTTCACGGGTGACGTTTCACGGGTCTTGGTTTCACTGGTAAGTTTCACGGGTCAAGGTTTCACGGGTAAGTTTCACGGGTATGTTTCACGGGTGACGTTTCACGGGTCTAGGTTTCACTGGTAAGTTTCACGGGTCAAGGTTTCACGGGTAAGTTTCACGGGTAAGTTTTACGGGTAAGTTTCACGGGTCTAGGTTTCACTGGTAAGTTTCACGGGTCAAGGTTTCACGGGTAAGTTTCACGGGTAAGTTTCACGGGTATGTTTTAGGGGTATGTTTTACAGGTGACGTTTCACGGGTCTAGGTTTCACTGGTAAGTTTCACGGGTCAAGGTTTCACGGGTAAGTTTCACGGGTAAGTTTCACGGGTATGTTTCATGGGTGATGTTTCACGGGTCTAGGTTTTACTGGTAAGTTTCACGGGTCAAGGTTTCACGGGTAAGTTTCACGGGTAAGTTTCACGGGTGACGTTTCACGGGTCTAGGTTTCACTGGTAAGTTTCACGGGTATGTTTCACGGGTGACGTTTCACGGGTCTAGGTTTCACTGGTAAGTTTCACGGGTCAAGGTTTCACGGATAAGTTTCACGGGTAAGTTTCACGGGTATGTTTCACGGATGACGTTTCACGGGTCTTGGTTTCACTGGTAAGTTTCACGGGTCAAGGTTTCACGGGTAAGTTTCACGGGTAAGTTTTACGGGTATGTTTTACAGGTGACGTTTCACGGGTAAGTTTCACGGGTAAGTTTCACGGGTAAGTTTCACGGGTATGTTTCACGGGTGACGTTTCACGGGTCTAGGTTTCACTGGTAAGTTTCACGGGTCAAGGTTTCACGGGTAAGTTTCACTCGTAAGTTTTACGGGTAAGTTTCACGGGTGACGTTTCACGGGTCTAGGTTTCACTGGAAAGTTTCACGGGTCAAGGATTCACAGGTAAGTTTCACGGGTAAGTTTTACGGGTATGTTTTACAGGTGACGTTTCACGGGTCTAGGTTTCACTGGTAAGTTTCACGGGTCAAGGTTTCACGGGTAAGATTCACGGGTAAGTTTCACGGGTATGTTTCATGGGTGATGTTTCACGGGTCTAGGTTTCACTGGTAAGTTTCACGGGTCAAGGTTTTACGCATAAGTTTTACGGGTATGTTTCACGGGTGACGTTTCACGGGTCTAGGTTTCACTGGTAAGTTTCACGGGTCAAGGTTTCACGGGTAAGTTTCACGGGTAAGTTTCACGGGTATGTTTCACGGGTGACGTTTCACGGGTCTAGGTTTCACTAGTAAGTTTCACGGGTCAAGGTTTCACGGGTAAGTTTCACGGGTAAGTTTCACGGGTATGTTTCACGGGTGACGTTTCACGGGTCTAGGTTTCACTGGTAAGTTTCACGGGTCAAGGTTTCACGGGTAAGTTTTACGGGTAAGTTTCACGGGTATGTTTCACGGGTGACGTTTAACGGGTCTAGGTTTCACTGGTAAGTTTCACGGGTCAAGGTTTTACGGGTAAGTTTCACGGGTAAGTTTCACGGGTATGTTTCACGGGTGACGTTTCACGGGTCTAGGTTTCACTGGTAAGTTTCACGGGTCAAGGTTTCACGGGTAAGTTTTACGGGTAAGTTTCACGGGTAAGTTTCACGGGTATGTTTCACGGGTGACGTTTCACGGGTCTAGGTTTCACTGGTAAGTTTCACGGGTCAAGGTTTTACGGGTAAGTTTCACGGGTAAGTTTTACGCGTAAGTTTCACGGGTGACGTTTCACGGGTCTAGGTTTCACTGGTAAGTTTCACGGGTCAAGGTTTCACGGGTAAGTTTCACGGGTAAGTTTTACGGGTAAGTTTCACGGGTGACGTTTCACGGGTCCAGGTTTCACTGGTAAGTTTCACGGGTCAAGGTTTCACGGGTAAGTTTCACGGGTATGTTTCACGGGTGACGTTTCACGGGTCTAGGTTTCACTGGTAAGTTTCACGGGTCAAGGTTTCACGGGTAAGTTTCACGGGTAAGTTTTACGGGTAAGTTTCACGGGTCTAGGTTTCACTGGTAAGTTTCACGGGTCAAGGTTTCACGGGTAAGTTTCACGGGTAAGTTTCACGGGTATGTTTTAGGGGTATGTTTTACAGGTGACGTTTCACGGGTCTAGGTTTCACTGGTAAGTTTCACGGGTCAAGGTTTCACGGGTAAGTTTCACGGGTAAGTTTCACGGGTATGTTTCATGGGTGATGTTTCACGGGTCTAGGTTTTACTGGTAAGTTTCACGGGTCAAGGTTTCACGGGTAAGTTTCACGGGTAAGTTTCACGGGTGACGTTTCACGGGTCTAGGTTTCACTGGTAAGTTTCACGGGTATGTTTCACGGGTGACGTTTCACGGGTCTAGGTTTCACTGGTAAGTTTCACGGGTCAAGGTTTCACGGATAAGTTTCACGGGTAAGTTTCACGGGTATGTTTCACGGATGACGTTTCACGGGTCTTGGTTTCACTGGTAAGTTTCACGGGTCAAGGTTTCACGGGTAAGTTTCACGGGTAAGTTTTACGGGTATGTTTTACAGGTGACGTTTCACGGGTAAGTTTCACGGGTAAGTTTCACGGGTATGTTTCACGGGTGACGTTTCACGGGTCTAGGTTTCACTGGTAAGTTTCACGGGTCAAGGTTTCACGGGTAAGTTTCACTCGTAAGTTTTACGGGTAAGTTTCACGGGTGACGTTTCACGGGTCTAGGTTTCACTGGAAAGTTTCACGGGTCAAGGATTCACAGGTAAGTTTCACGGGTAAGTTTTACGGGTATGTTTTACAGGTGACGTTTCACGGGTCTAGGTTTCACTGGTAAGTTTCACGGGTCAAGGTTTCACGGGTAAGATTCACGGGTAAGTTTCACGGGTATGTTTCATGGGTGATGTTTCACGGGTCTAGGTTTCACTGGTAAGTTTCACGGGTCAAGGTTTTACGCATAAGTTTTACGGGTATGTTTCACGGGTGACGTTTCACGGGTCTAGGTTTCACTGGTAAGTTTCACGGGTCAAGGTTTCACGGGTAAGTTTCACGGGTAAGTTTCACGGGTATGTTTCACGGGTGACGTTTCACGGGTCTAGGTTTCACTAGTAAGTTTCACGGGTCAAGGTTTCACGGGTAAGTTTCACGGGTAAGTTTCACGGGTATGTTTCACGGGTGACGTTTCACGGGTCTAGGTTTCACTGGTAAGTTTCACGGGTCAAGGTTTCACGGGTAAGTTTTACGGGTAAGTTTCACGGGTATGTTTCACGGGTGACGTTTAACGGGTCTAGGTTTCACTGGTAAGTTTCACGGGTCAAGGTTTTACGGGTAAGTTTCACGGGTAAGTTTCACGGGTATGTTTCACGGGTGACGTTTCACGGGTCTAGGTTTCACTGGTAAGTTTCACGGGTCAAGGTTTCACGGGTAAGTTTTACGGGTAAGTTTCACGGGTAAGTTTCACGGGTATGTTTCACGGGTGACGTTTCACGGGTCTAGGTTTCACTGGTAAGTTTCACGGGTCAAGGTTTTACGGGTAAGTTTCACGGGTAAGTTTTACGCGTAAGTTTCACGGGTGACGTTTCACGGGTCTAGGTTTCACTGGTAAGTTTCACGGGTCAAGGTTTCACGGGTAAGTTTCACGGGTAAGTTTTACGGGTAAGTTTCACGGGTGACGTTTCACGGGTCCAGGTTTCACTGGTAAGTTTCACGGGTCAAGGTTTCACGGGTAAGTTTCACGGGTAAGTTTCACGGGTATGTTTCACGAGTGACGTTTCACGGGTCTAGGTTTCACTGGAAAGTTTCACGGATCAAGGTTTCACGGGTAAGTTTCACGGGTAAGTTTTACGGGTATGTTTTACAGGTGACGTTTCACGGGTCTAGGTTTCACTGGTAAGTTTCACGGGTCAAGGTTTTACGGGTAAGTTTCACGGGTAAGTTTCACGGGTATGTTTCATGGGTGATGTTTCACGGGTCTAGGTTTTACTGGTAAGTTTCACGGGTCAAGGTTTCACGGGTAAGTTTCACGGGTAAGTTTCACGTGTGACGTTTCACGGGTCTAGGTTTCACTGGTAAGTTTCACGGGTATGTTTCACGGGTGACGTTTCACGGGTCTAGGTTTCACTGGTAAGTTTCACGGGTCAAGGTTTCACGGGTAAGTTTCACGGGTAAGTTTCACGGGTATGTTTCACGGATGACGTTTCACGGGTCTTGGTTTCACTGGTAAGTTTCACGGGTCAAGGTTTCACGGGTAAGTTTTACGGGTAAGTTTTACGGGTATGTTTTACAGGTGACGTTTCACGGGTAAGTTTCACGGGTAAGTTTCACGGGTATGTTTCACGGGTGACGTTTCACGGGTCTTGGTTTCACTGGTAAGTTTCACGGGTCAAGGTTTCACGGGTAAGTTTCACGGGTATGTTTCACGGGTCTAGGTTTCACTGGTAAGTTTCACGGGTCAAGGTTTCACGGGTAAGTTTCACGGGTAAGTTTTACGGGTAAGTTTCACGGGTCTAGGTTTCACTGGTAAGTTTCACGGGTCAAGGTTTCACGGGTAAGTTTCACGGGTAAGTTTCACGGGTAAGTTTCACGGGTATGTTTCACGGGTGACGTTTCACGGGTCTAGGTTTCACTGGAAAGTTTCACGGATCAAGGTTTCACGGGTAAGTTTCACGGGGAAGTTTTACGGGTATGTTTTACAGGTGACGTTTCACGGGTCTAGGTTTCACTGGTAAGTTTCACGGGTCAAGGTTTCACGGGTAAGTTTCACGGGTAAGTTTCACGGGTATGTTTCATGGGTGATGTTTCACGGGTCTAGGTTTTACTGGTAAGTTTCACGGGTCAAGGTTTCACGGGTAAGTTTCACGGGTGACGTTTCACGGGTCTAGGTTTCACTGGTAAGTTTCACGGGTATGTTTCACGGGTGACGTTTCACGGGTCTAGGTTTCACTGGTAAGTTTCACGGGTCAAGGTTTCACGGGTAAGTTTCACGGGTAAGTTTCACGGGTATGTTTCACGGATGACGTTTCACGGGTCTTGGTTTCACTGGTAAGTTTCACGGGTCAAGGTTTCACGGGTAAGTTTCACGGGTAAGTTTTACGGGTATGTTTTACAGGTGACGTTTCACGGGTAAGTTTCACGGGTAAGTTTCACGGGTATGTTTCACGGGTGACGTTTCACGGGTCTAGGTTTCACTGGTAAGTTTCACGGGTCAAGGTTTCACGGGTAAGTTTCACGGGTAAGTTTTACGGGTAAGTTTCACGGGTGACGTTTCACGGGTCTAGGTTTCACTGGAAAGTTTCACGGGTCAAGGATTCACAGGTAAGTTTCACGGGTAAGTTTTACGGGTATGTTTTACAGGTGACGTTTCACGGGTCTAGGTTTCACTGGTAAGTTTCACGGGTCAAGGTTTCACGGGTAAGATTCACGGGTAAGTTTCACGGGTATGTTTCATGGGTGATGTTTCACGGGTCTAGGTTTCACTGGTAAGTTTCACGGGTCAAGGTTTTACGGGTAAGTTTCACGGGTATGTTTCACGGGTCTAGGTTTCACTGGTAAGTTTCACGGGTATGTTTCACGGGTGACATTTCACGGGTCTAGGTTTCACTGGTAAGTTTCACGGGTCAAGGTTTCACGGGTAAGTTTCACGGGTAAGTTTCACGGGTATGTTTCACGGATGACGTTTCACGGGTCTTGGTTTCACTGGTAAGTTTCACGGGTAAGTTTCACGGGTAAGTTTTACGGGTATGTTTTACAGGTGACGTTTCACGGGTAAGTTTCACGGGTAAGTTTCACGGGTGACGTTTCACGGGTCTAGGTTTCACTGGAAAGTTTCACGGATCAAGGTTTCACGGGTAAGTTTCACGGGTAAGTTTTACGGGTATGTTTTACAGGTGACGTTTCACGGGTCTAGGTTTCACTGGTAAGTTTCACGGGTCAAGGTTTCACGGGTAAGTTTCACGGGTAAGTTTCACGGGTATGTTTCATGGGTGATGTTTCACGGGTCTAGGTTTTACTGGTAAGTTTCACGGGTCAAGGTTTCACGGGTAAGTTTCACGGGTAAGTTTCACGGGTGACGTTTCACGGGTCTAGGTTTCACTGGTAAGTTTCACGGGTATGTTTCACGGGTGACGTTTCACGGGTCTAGGTTTCACTGGTAAGTTTCACGGGTCAAGGTTTCACGGGTAAGTTTTACGGGTAAGTTTCACGGGTATGTTGCACGGGTATGTTTCACGGGTCTTGGTTTCACTGGTAAGTTTCACGGGTCAAGGTTTCACGGGTAAGTTTCACGGGTAAGTTTTACGGGTATGTTTTACAGGTGACGTTTCACGGGTCTAGGTTTCACTGGTAAGTTTCACGGGTCAAGGTTTCACGGGTAAGATTCACGGGTAAGTTTCACGGGTATGTTTCATGGGTGATGTTTCACGGGTCTAGGTTTCACTGGTAAGTTTCACGGGTCAAGGTTTTACGGGTAAGTTTCACGGGTAAGTTTCACGGGTATGTTTCACGGGTGACGTTTCACGGGTCTTGGTTTCACTGGTAAGTTTCACGGGTCAAGGTTTCACGGGTAAGTTTCACGGGTAAGTTTTACGGGTATGTTTTACAGGTGACGTTTCACGGGTAAGTTTCACGGGTAAGTTTCACGGGTATGTTTCACGGGTGACGTTTCACGGGTCTAAGTTTCACTGGTAAGTTTCACGGGTCAAGGTTTCACGGGTAAGTTTCACGGGTAAGTTTTACGGGTAAGTTTCACGGGTGACGTTTCACGGGTCTAGGTTTCACTGGAAAGTTTCACGGGTCAAGGATTCACAGTTAAGTTTCACGGGTAAGTTTTACGGGTATGTTTTACAGGTGACGTTTCACGGGTCTAGGTTTCACTGGTAAGTTTCACGGGTCAAGGTTTCACGGGTAAGATTCACGGGTAAGTTTCACGGGTATGTTTCATGGGTGATGTTTCACGGGTCTAGGTTTCACTGGTAAGTTTCACGGGTCAAGGTTTTACGGGTAAGTTTTACGGGTATGTTTCACGGGTGACGTTTCACGGGTCTAGGTTTCACTGGTAAGTTTCACGGGTCAAGATTTCACGGGTAAGTTTCACGGGTAAGTTTCACGGGTATGTTTCACGGGTGACGTTTCACGGGTCTAGGTTTCACTAGTAAGTTTCACGGGTCAAGGTTTCACGGGTAAGTTTCACGGGTAAGTTTCACGGGTATGTTTCACGGGTGACGTTTCACGGGTCTAGGTTTCACTGGTAAGTTTCACGGGTCAAGGTTTTACGGGTAAGTTTCACGGGTAAGTTTCACGGGTATGTTTCACGGGTGACGTTTCACGGGTCTAGGTTTCACTGGTAAGTTTCACGGGTCAAGGTTTTACGGGTAAGTTTCACGGGTAAGTTTCACGGGTATGTTTCACGGGTGACGTTTCACGGGTCTAGGTTTCACTGGTAAGTTTCACGGGTCAAGGTTTCACGGGTAAGTTTTACGGGTAAGTTTCACGGGTAAGTTTCACGGGTATGTTTCACGGGTGACGTTTCACGGGTCTAGGTTTCACTGGTAAGTTTCACGGGTCAAGGTTTTACGGGTAAGTTTCACGGGTAAGTTTTACGCGTAAGTTTCACGGGTGACGTTTCACGGGTCTAGGTTTCACTGGTAAGTTTCACGGGTCAAGGTTTCACGGGTAAGTTTCACGGGTAAGTTTTACGGGTAAGTTTCACGGGTGACGTTTCACGGGTCCAGGTTTCACTGGTAAGTTTCACGGGTCTAGGTTTCACTGGTAAGTTTCACGGGTCAAGGTTTCACGGGTAAGTTTCACGGGTAAGTTTCACGGGTATGTTTCACGGGTGACGTTTCACGGGTCTAGGTTTCACTGGAAAGTTTCACGGATCAAGGTTTCACGGGTAAGTTTCACGGGTAAGTTTTACGGGTATGTTTTACAGGTGACGTTTCACGGGTCTAGGTTTCACTGGTAAGTTTCACGGGTCAAGGTTTCACGGGTAAGTTTCACGGGTAAGTTTCACGGGTATGTTTCATGGGTGATGTTTCACGGGTCTAGGTTTTACTGGTAAGTTTCACGGGTCAAGGTTTCACGGGTAAGTTTCACGGGTAAGTTTCACGGGTGACGTTTCACGGGTCTAGGTTTCACTGGTAAGTTTCACGGGTATGTTTCACGGGTGACGTTTCACGGGTCTAGGTTTCACTGGTAAGTTTCACGGGTCAAGGTTTCACGGGTAAGTTTCACGGGTAAGTTTCACGGGTATGTTTCACGGATGACGTTTCACGGGTCTTGGTTTCACTGGTGAGTTTCACGGGTCAAGGTTTCACGGGTAAGTTTCACGGGTAAGTTTTACGGGTATGTTTTACAGGTGACGTTTCACGGGTAAGTTTCACGGGTAAGTTTCACGGGTATGTTTCACGGGTGACGTTTCACGGGTCTTGGTTTCACTGGTAAGTTTCACGGGTCAAGGTTTCACGGGTAAGTTTCACGGGTATGTTTCACGGGTGACGTTTTACGGGTCTAGGTTTCACTGGTAAGTTTCACGGGTCAAGGTTTCACGGCTAAGTTTCACGGGTAAGTTTTACGGGTAAGTTTCACGGGTCTAGGTTTCACTGGTAACCCAAGTAACACACGAAGCTGTAAAAAAGCTGCGGTGACGTTGCTGCAGCAAATAATAACAGCAATATAGCTACCGCAGCTGTCATCGCAGCGTAATTATAACGTTGTTAAAGAGTTGTCATAGCCAAAGTGGTAAAAGATTTTCTTGCTTTGAAAATGTTGTCACAGCCATTTAGCTGTGACCACTTGGCAAGTAATACAGTCAAAATACAGCCATTTAGTTGTTTGGCCTTAAAATAACTATTTGGTTGTAGTACGTAGATATTATAGCTGTATTTTGTATGTCCATGCTACATATTTATGCGTGTACCTAAGAAGCTAAACTTATAAATATACATGATACCTATATCAATATCATACAGATTATAAGTCAAAATTTGCACTCTACAATACTCAAAATTTACAAAAAACATCATTTAGTCGTTAAATGTAGTTGTGATACTTCGAAATAAAAGATGCGCTTCGAAAATAACAATAATTTAGTTATTTGTTTATTAATATGGAAATAAATTAAATTTTTCTTTGTGGCTAATTATAGTTTTTATATGTTTACAATGCAAAAATATCAAGTTAGAAATGGTTTTCCGTTATGTGTAATGCAGCAATAGTGATTAAATACTTCTTGTTTAAGAAAAATTTTCTTATTTTCAAAATGGCTGTCTCTCTTCACGGCTACTTTGATTAAAAAAGATGTCTACTTGTCTGAAATACAGACATATAGCTTGTGTGGAATGAAATATTGCCCAATAATAGCCATTTGGATTATACAGTTATTTGGTTGCAATATGGTTGTCAATGTACATGGAATATACTAGAAAACAACTATTTGGCTGAAATGATGTACAATAATTTACATACGAAACCCAAATAGTTTCAAGAATAGTCACTGCAGCCATCTAGTTATATTCATCCCTACTACAGCTACCTACCAGTAATTATATGAAAATATAAACATAACCTCTGCATAAGATCCGGCTACCTTATTTTTCAAGTAAAATGTTCAAAATTGTACAAACAATAGAAGACAACGAAGTGACACTTTGTGTTGTGCCCGAAAACTGGGAGAAAAATGCAATATTGTTTTTGCTTCCGGGTAAGAGAGGCGTAGCTCTTAGAAAATATATCAACAATGTTCCGAATTGACATACGTGATCCAAACAAAATTGTGTGGTAAAATTGAAACTTCCTCCGAGACCAATAAAATTTTGGTCTTCCTCGCGGAAATTATTGGAACACATAGGTTTATCTGTGTTGTCATCCAAACTAGTTTCTTCCAAAGTATTTGGAAATTCGTTGTCACCGAAAGAGTATCTGCAATGCACTGACTTGGCTCAGTTACAGTCAGTTTTGGAATTGTGGTTGTATTTGTAAATATTCAGGTAGACTGAAAGTTCATTATTATTAAGTGTTGTTTTTGTATTCACTTCGGTATTCTCTGATACACTTGATACCGACTAAATGTGGCCATGGCTTTGTAAGATTTTCTAAGCTTCAGAATGTATTTTATAACCAAAATTACGTACAAATTTTAAAGCTTTGATTTGGTATTTATATTTTGCTTTAAACTACATTTTGCAACTAAAATTATGGACATATTGCGACAGCTGTTAGTTTGTATAAACTTATAGCTGTAAAATACATTTAATAGCTCACAATACAGAAATAAAGCTTTAGCTGTTATTTTTCTATATAAGTTAGTAATCAAATCTATTTTACAGCTGAAATTGTAGACAATAAAGCTGTGGCTGTATTTTTGCATTTTTGATGACTGTAAAGCGAACTTTACAGACAGAAAAATGGTTGGATGGTTAATATAGCTGCAATTTAGTTTGCGATAACACTTATTTAGACAAAAAAAATAACACAAAATACAGCTAAAAATAAAGCTAATATATAGCTAAAACAAGGCTGTCACAACGTTTTAACAGCCTTGTTTTAGCTGTGTTTGCCAATTTTTCCAGACTGTGCTGCTTGGGAAGTTTCACGGGTCAAGGTTTCACGGGTAAGTTTCACGGGTAAGTTTCACGGGTATGTTTTAGGGGTATGTTTTACAGGTGACGTTTCACGGGTCTAGGTTTCACTGGTAAGTTTCACGGGTCAAGGTTTCACGGGTAAGTTTCACGGGTAAGTTTCACGGGTATGTTTCATGGGTGATGTTTCACGGGTCTAGGTTTTACTGGTAAGTTTCACGGGTCAAGGTTTCACGGGTAAGTTTCACGGGTGACGTTTCACGGGTCTAGGTTTCACTGGTAAGTTTCACGGGTATGTTTCACGGGTGACGTTTCACGGGTCTAGGTTTCACTGGTAAGTTTCACGGGTCAAGGTTTCACGGATAAGTTTCACGGGTAAGTTTCACGGGTATGTTTCACGGATGACGTTTCACGGGTCTTGGTTTCACTGGTAAGTTTCACGGGTCAAGGTTTCACGGGTAAGTTTCACGGGTAAGTTTTACGGGTATGTTTTACAGGTGACGTTTCACGGGTAAGTTTCACGGGTAAGTTTCACGGGTATGTTTCACGGGTGACGTTTCACGGGTCTAGGTTTCACTGGTAAGTTTCACGGGTCAAGGTTTCACGGGTAAGTTTCACGGGTAAGTTTTACGGGTAAGTTTCACGGGTGACGTTTCACGGGTCTAGGTTTCACTGGAAAGTTTCACGGGTCAAGGATTCACAGGTAAGTTTCACGGGTAAGTTTTACGGGTATGTTTTACAGGTGACGTTTCACGGGTCTAGGTTTCACTGGTAAGTTTCACGGGTCAAGGTTTCACGGGTAAGATTCACGGGTAAGTTTCACGGGTATGTTTCATGGGTGATGTTTCACGGGTCTAGGTTTCACTGGTAAGTTTCACGGGTCAAGGTTTTACGGGTGTTTTACGGGTATGTTTCACGGGTGACGTTTCACGGGTCTAGGTTTCACTGGTAAGTTTCACGGGTCAAGGTTTCACGGGTAAGTTTCACGGGTAAGTTTCACGGGTATGTTTCACGGGTGACGTTTCACGGGTCTAGGTTTCACTAGTAAGTTTCACGGGTCAAGGTTTCACGGGTAAGTTTCACGGGTAAGTTTCACGGGTATGTTTCACGGGTGACGTTTCACGGGTCTAGGTTTCACTGGTAAGTTTCACGGGTCAAGGTTTCACGGGTAAGTTTTACGGGTAAGTTTCACGGGTATGTTTCACGGGTGACGTTTCACGGGTCTAGGTTTCACTGGTAAGTTTCACGGGTCAAGGTTTTACGGGTAAGTTTCACGGGTAAGTTTCACGGGTATGTTTCACGGGTGACGTTTCACGGGTCTAGGTTTCACTGGTAAGTTTCACGGGTCAAGGTTTCACGGGTAAGTTTTACGGGTAAGTTTCACGGGTAAGTTTCACGGGTATGTTTCACGGGTGACGTTTCACGGGTCTAGGTTTCACTGGTAAGTTTCACGGGTCAAGGTTTTACGGGTAAGTTTCACGGGTAAGTTTTACGCGTAAGTTTCACGGGTGACGTTTCACGGGTCTAGGTTTCACTGGTAAGTTTCACGGGTCAAGGTTTCACGGGTAAGTTTCACGGGTAAGTTTTACGGGTAAGTTTCACGGGTGACGTTTCACGGGTCCAGGTTTCACTGGTAAGTTTCACGGGTCAAGGTTTCACGGGTAAGTTTCACGGGTAAGTTTCACGGGTATGTTTCACGGGTGACGTTTTACGGGTCTAGGTTTCACTGGAAAGTTTCACGGATCAAGGTTTCACGGGTAAGTTTCACGGGTAAGTTTTACGGGTATGTTTTACAGGTGACGTTTCACGGGTCTAGGTTTCACTGGTAAGTTTCACGGGTCAAGGTTTTACGGGTAAGTTTCACGGGTAAGTTTCACGGGTATGTTTCATGGGTGATGTTTCACGGGTCTAGGTTTTACTGGTAAGTTTCACGGGTCAAGGTTTCACGGGTAAGTTTCACGGCTAAGTTTCACGGGTGACGTTTCACGGGTCTAGGTTTCACTGGTAAGTTTCACGGGTATGTTTCACGGGTGACGTTTCACGGGTCTAGGTTTCACTGGTAAGTTTCACGGGTCAAGGTTTCACGGGTAAGTTTCACGGGTAAGTTTCACGGGTATGTTTCACGGATGACGTTTCACGGGTCTTGGTTTCACTGGTAAGTTTCACGGGTCAAGGTTTCACGGGTAAGTTTCACGGGTAAGTTTTACGGGTATGTTTTACAGGTGACGTTTCACGGGTAAGTTTCACGGGTAAGTTTCACGGGTATGTTTCACGGGTGACGTTTCACGGGTCTTGGTTTCACTGGTAAGTTTCACGGGTCAAGGTTTCACGGGTAAGTTTCACGGGTATGTTTCACGGGTGACGTTTCACGGGTCTAGGTTTCACTGGTAAGTTTCACGGGTCAAGGTTTCACGGGTAAGTTTCACGGGTAAGTTTTACGGGTAAGTTTCACGGGTCTAGGTTTCACTGGTAAGTTTCACGGGTCAAGGTTTCACGGGTAAGTTTCACGGGTAAGTTTCACGGGTAAGTTTCACGGGTATGTTTCACGGGTGACGTTTCACGGGTCTAGGTTTCACTGGAAAGTTTCACGGATCAAGGTTTCACGGGTAAGTTTCACTGGTAAGTTTTACGGGTATGTTTTACAGGTGACGTTTCACGGGTCTAGGTTTCACTGGTAAGTTTCACGGGTCAAGGTTTCACGGGTAAGTTTCACGGGTAAGTTTCACGGGTATGTTTCATGGGTGATGTTTCACGGGTCTAGGTTTTACTGGTAAGTTTCACGGGTCAAGGTTTCACGGGTAAGTTTCACGGGTGACGTTTCACGGGTCTAGGTTTCACTGGTAAGTTTCACGGGTATGTTTCACGGGTGACGTTTCACGGGTCTAGGTTTCACTGGTAAGTTTCACGGGTCAAGGTTTCACGGGTAAGTTTCACGGGTAAGTTTCACGGGTATGTTTCACGGATGACGTTTCACGGGTCTTGGTTTCACTGGTAAGTTTCACGGGTCAAGGTTTCACGGGTAAGTTTCACGGGTAAGTTTTACGGGTATGTTTTACAGGTGACGTTTCACGGGTCTAGGTTTCACTGGTAAGTTTCACGGGTCAAGGTTTCACGGGTAAGATTCACGGGTAAGTTTCACGGGTATGTTTCATGGGTGATGTTTCACGGGTCTAGGTTTCACTGGTAAGTTTCACGGGTCAAGGTTTTACGGGTAAGTTTCACGGGTATGTTTCACGGGTCTAGGTTTCACTGGTAAGTTTCACGGGTATGTTTCACGGGTGACATTTCACGGGTCTAGGTTTCACTGGTAAGTTTCACGGGTCAAGGTTTCACGGGTAAGTTTCACGGGTAAGTTTCACGGGTATGTTTCACGGATGACGTTTCACGGGTCTTGGTTTCACTGGTAAGTTTCACGGGTAAGTTTCACGGGTAAGTTTTACGGGTATGTTTTACAGGTGACGTTTCACGGGTAAGTTTCACGGGTAAGTTTCACGGGTGACGTTTCACGGGTCTAGGTTTCACTGGTAAGTTTCACGGGTCAAGGTTTTACGGGTAAGTTTCACGGGTATGTTTCACGGGTGACGTTTCACGGGTCTAGGTTTCACTGGTAAGTTTCACGGGTCAAGGTTTTACGGGTAAGTTTCACGGGTAAGTTTTACGCGTAAGTTTCACGGGTGACGTTTCACGGGTCTAGGTTTCACTGGTAAGTTTCACGGGTCAAGGTTTCACGGGTAAGTTTCACGGGTAAGTTTTACGGGTAAGTTTCACGGGTGACGTTTCACGGGTCTAGGTTTCACTGGTAAGTTTCACGGGTCAAGGTTTCACGGGTAAGTTTCACGGGTAAGTTTCACGGGTATGTTTCACGGGTGACGTTTCACGGGTCTAGGTTTCACTGGTAAGTTTCACGGGTCAAGGATTCACGGGTAAGTTTCACGGGTAAGTTTCACGGGTATGTTTCACGGGTGACGTTTCACGGGTCTTGGTTTCACTGGTAAGTTTCACGGGTCAAGGTTTCACGGGTAAGTTTCACGGGTAAGTTTTACGGGTATGTTTTACAGGTGACGTTTCACGGGTCTAGGTTTCACTGGTAAGTTTCACGGGTCAAGGTTTCTCGGGTAAGATTCACGGGTAAGTTTCACGGGTATGTTTCATGGGTGATGTTTCACGGGTCTAGGTTTCACTGGTAAGTTTCACGGGTCAAGGTTTTACGGGTAAGTTTCACGGGTAAGTTTCACGGGTATGTTTCACGGGTGACGTTTCACGGGTCTAGGTTTCACTGGTAAGTTTCACGGGTCAAGGTTTCACGGGTAAGTTTTACGGGTAAGTTTCACGGGTAAGTTTCACGCGTAAGTTTCACGGGTGACGTTTCACGGGTCTAGGTTTCACTGGTAAGTTTCACGGGTCAAGGTTTCACGGGTAAGTTTAACGGGTAAGTTTTACGGGTAAGTTTCACGGGTGACGTTTCACGGGTCTAGGTTTCACTGGTAAGTTTCACGGGTCTAGGTTTCACTGGTAAGTTTCACGGGTCAAGGTTTCACGGGTAAGTTTCACGGGTATGTTTCACGGGTGACGTTTCACGGGTCTAGGTTTCACTGGAAAGTTTCACGGATCAAGGTTTCACGGGTAAGTTTCACGGTTAAGTTTCACGGGTAAGTTTTACGGGTATGTTTTACAGGTGACGTTTCACGGGTCTAGGTTTCACTGGTAAGTTTCACGGGTCAAGGTTTCACGGGTAAGTTTCACGGGTAAGTTTCACGGGTATGTTTCATGGGTGATGTTTCACGGGTCTAGGTTTTACTGGTAAGTTTCACGGGTCAAGGTTTCACGGGTAAGTTTCACGGGTAAGTTTCACGGGTAAAGTTTTACGGGTCTAGGTTTCACTGGTAAGTTTCACGGGTATGTTTCACGGGTGACGTTTCACGGGTCTAGGTTTCACTGGTAAGTTTCACGGGTCAAGGTTTCACGGGTAAGTTTCACGGGTAAGTTTCACGGGTATGTTTCACGGATGACGTTTCACGGGTCTTGGTTTCACTGGTAAGTTTCACGGGTCAAGGTTTCACGGGTAAGTTTCACGGGTAAGTTTTACGGGTATGTTTTACAGGTGACGTTTCACGGGTAAGTTTCACGGGTAAGTTTCACGGGTATGATTCACGGGTGACGTTTCACGGGTCTAGGTTTCACTGGTAAGTTTCACGGGTCAAGGTTTCACGGGTAAGTTTCACGGGTAAGTTTTACGGGTAAGTTTCACGGGTGACGTTTCACGGGTCTAGGTTTCACTGGAAAGTTTCACGGGTCAAGGATTCACGGGTAAGTTTCACGGGTAAGTTTTACGGGTATGTTTTACAGGTGACGTTTCACGGGTCTAGGTTTCACTGGTAAGTTTCACGGGTCAAGGTTTCACGGGTAAGATTCACGGGTAAGTTTCACGGGTATGTTTCATGGGTGATGTTTCACGGGTCTAGGTTTCACTGGTAAGTTTCACGGGTCAAGGTTTTACGGGTAAGTTTCACGGGTAAGTTTCACGGGTATGTTTCACGGGTGACGTTTCACGGGTCTAGGTTTCGCTGGTAAGTTTCACGGGTCAAGGTTTCACGGGTAAGTTTCACGGGTAAGTTTCACGGGTATGTTTCACGGGTGACGTTTCACGGGTCTAGGTTTCACTAGTAAGTTTCACGGGTCAAGGTTTCACGGGTAAGTTTCACGGGTAAGTTTCACGGGTATGTTTCATGGGTGATGTTTCACGGGTCTAGGTTTTACTGGTAAGTTTCACGGGTCAAGGTTTCACGGGTAAGTTTCACGGGTAAGTTTCACGGGTGACGTTTCACGGGTCTAGGTTTCACTGGTAAGTTTCACGGGTATGTTTCACGGGTAAGTTTTACGGGTATGTTTTACAGGTGACGTTTCACGGGTCTAGGTTTCACTGGTAAGTTTCACGGGTCAAGGTTTCACGGGTCAATGTTTCACGGGTAAGTTTCACGGGTAAGTTTCACGGGTATGTTTTACAGGTGAAGTTTCACGGGTCTAGGTTTCACTGGTAAGTTTCACGGGTCAAGGTTTCACGGGTAAGATTCACGGGTAAGTTTCACGGGTATGTTTCATGAGTGATGTTTCACGGGTCTAGGTTTCACTGGTAAGTTTCACGGGTCAAGGTTTTACGGGTAAGTTTCACGGGTAAGTTTCACGGGTATGTTTCACGGGTGACGTTTCACGGGTCTAGGTTTCACTGGTAAGTTTCACGGGTCAAGGTTTCACGGGTAAGTTTCACGGGTAAGTTTCACGGGTATGTTTCACGGGTGACGTTTCACGGGTCTAGGTTTCACTAGTAAGTTTCACTTGTCAAGGTTTCACGGGTAAGTTTCACGGGTAAGTTTCACGGGTATGTTTCACGGGTGACGTTTCACTGGTCTAGGTTTCACTGGTAAGTTTCACGGGTCTAGGTTTCACGGGTAAGTTTCACGGGTAAGTTTCACGGGTATGTTTCACGGGTGACGTTTCACGGGTCTAGGTTTCACTGGTAAGTTTCACGGGTCAAGGTTTCACGGGTAAGTTTCACGGGTAAGTTTCACGGGTATGTTTCACGGGTGACGTTTCACGGGTCTAGGTTTCACTGGTAAGTTTCACGGGTCAAGGTTTTACGGGTAAGTTTCACGGGTAAATTTCACGGGTATGTTTCACGGGTGACGTTTCACGGGTCTAGGTTTCACGGGTAAGTTTTACGGGTCAAGGTTTCACGGGTAAGTTTCACGGGTAAGTTTCACAGGTATGTTTCACAAGTGACGTTTCACGGGTCTAGGTTTCACTGGAAAGTTTCACGGGTCAAGGTTTCACGGGTAAGTTTCACGGGTAAGTTTTACGGGTATGTTTTACAGGCGACGTTTCACGGGTCTAGGTTTCACTGGTAAGTTTCACGGGTCTAGGTTTCACGGGTAAGTTTCACGGGTAAGTTTCACGGGTATGTTTCACGGGTGACGTTTCACGGGTCTAGGTTTCACTGGTAAGTTTTACAGTTCAAGGTTTTACGGGTAAGTTTCACGGGTAAGTTTCACGGGTATGTTTCACGGGTGACGTTTCACGGGTCTAGGTTTTACTGGTAAGTTTCACGGGTCAAGGTTTCACGGGTAAGTTTCACGGGTTAGTTTCACGGGTGACGTTTCACGGGTCTAGGTTTCACTGGTAAGTTTCACGGGTATGTTTCACGGGTGACGTTTCACGGGTCTAGGTTTCACTGGTAAGTTTCACGGGTCAAGGTTTCACGGGTAAGTTTCACGGGTAAGTTTCACGGGTATGTTTCACGGATGACGTTTCACGGGTCTTGGTTTCACTGGTAAGTTTCACGGGTCAAGGTTTCACGGGTAAGTTTCACGGGTAAGTTTTACGGGTATGTTTTACAGGTGACGTTTCACGGGTAAGTTTCACGGGTAAGTTTCACGGGTATGTTTCACGGGTGACGTTTCACGGGTCTAGGTTTCACTGCTAAGTTTCACGGGTCAAGGTTTCACGGGTAAGTTTCACGGGTAAATTTCACGGGTATGTTTCACGGGTGACGTTTCACGGGTCTAGGTTTCACTGGTAAGTTTCACAGTTCAAGGTTTTACGGGTAAGTTTCACGGGTAAGTTTCACGGGTATGTTTCTCGGGTGACGTTTCACGGGTCTAGGTTTCACTGGTAAGTTTCACGGGTCAAGGTTTCACGGGTAAGTTTCACGGGTAAGTTTTACGGGTAAGTTTCACGGGTGACGTTTCACGGGTGCGTTTCACGGGTCTAGGTTTCACTGGTAAGTTTCACGGGTCAAGGTTTCACGGGTAAGTTTCACCGGTAAGTTTCACGGGTATGTTTCACAAGTAACGTTTCACGGGTCTAGGTTTCACTGGAAAGTTTCACGGGTCAAGGTTTCACGGGTAAGTTTCACGGGTAAGTTTTACGGGTATGTTTTACAGGCGACGTTTCACGGGTCTAGGTTTCACTGGTAAGTTTCACGGGTCTAGGTTTCACGGGTAAGTTTCACGGGTAAGTTTCACGGGTATGTTTCATGGGTGATGTTTCACGGGTCTAGGTTTCACTGGTAAGTTTCACGGGTCAAGGTTTCACGGGTAAGTTTCACGGGTAAGTTTCACGGTTAAGTTTTACGGGTATGTTTTACAGGTGACGTTTCACGGGTCTAGGTTTCACTGGTAAGTTTCACGGGTCAAGGTTTCACGGGTAAGTTTCACGGGTAAGTTTCACGGGTATGTTTCATGGGTGATGTTTCACGGGTCTAGGTTTTACTGGTAAGTTTCACGGGTCAAGGTTTCACGGGTAAGTTTCACGGGTAAGTTTCATGGGTGACGTTTCACGGGTCTAGGTTTCACTGGTAAGTTTCACGGGTATGTTTCACGGGTGACGTTTCACGGGTCTAGGTTTCACTGGTAAGTTTTACGGGTCAAGGTTTCACGGGTAAGTTTCACGGGTAAGTTTCACGGGTATGTTTCACGGATGACGTTTCACGGGTCTTGGTTTCACTGGTAAGTTTCACGGGTCAAGGTTTCACGGGTAAGTTTCACGGGTAAGTTTTACGGGTATGTTTTACAGGTGACGTTTCACGGGTAAGTTTCACGGGTAAGTTTCACGGGTATGTTTCACGGGTGAAGTTTCACGGGTCTTGGTTTCACTGGTAAGTTTCACGGGTCAAGGTTTCACGGGTAAGTTTCACGGGTAAGTTTTACGGGTATGTTTTACAGGTGACGTTTCACGTGTAAGTTTCACGGGTAAGTTTCACGGGTATGTTTAACGGGTGAAGTTTCACGGGTCTAGGTTTCACTGGTAAGTTTCACAGGTCAAGGTTTCACGGGTAAGTTTCACGGGTAAGTTTTACGGGTAAGTTTCACGGGTGACGTTTCACGGGTCTAGGTTTCACTGGAAAGTTTCACGGGTCAAGGATTCACGGGTAAGTTTCACGGGTAAGTTTCACGGGTATGTTTCATGGGTGATGTTTCACGGGTCTAGGTTTCACTGGTAAGTTTCACGGGTCAAGGTTTCACGGGTAAGATTCACGGGTAAGTTTCACGGGTATGTTTCATGGGTGATGTTTCACGGGTCTAGGTTTCACTGGTAAGTTTCACGGGTCAAGGTTTTACGGGTAAGTTTCACGGGTAAGTTTCACGGGTATGTTTCACGGGTGACGTTTCACGGGTCTAGGTTTCACTGGTAAGTTTCACGGGTCAAGGTTTCACGGGTAAGTTTCACGGGTAAGTTTCACGGGTATGTTTCACGGGTGACGTTTCACGGGTCTAGGTTTCACTAGTAAGTTTCACGGGTCAAGGTTTCACGGGTAAGTTTCACGGTTAAGTTTCACGGGTATGTTTCATGGGTGATGTTTCACGGGTCTAGGTTTTACTGGTAAGTTTCACGGGTCAAGGTTTCACGGGTAAGTTTCACGGGTAAGTTTCACGGGTGACGTTTCACGGGTCTAGGTTTCACTGGTAAGTTTCACGGGTATGTTTCACGGGTAAGTTTTACGGGTATGTTTTACAGGTGACGTTTCACGGGTCTAGGTTTCACTGGTAAGTTTCACGGGTCAAGGTTTCACGGGTCAAGGTTTCACGGGTAAGTTTCACGGGTAAGTTTCACGGGTATGTTTTACAGGTGACGTTTCACGGGTCTAGGTTTCACTGGTAAGTTTCACGGGTCAAGGTTTCACGGGTAAGATTCACGGGTTAGTTTCACGGGTATGTTTCACGGGTGACGTTTCACGGGTCTAGATTTCACGGGTCTAGGTTTCACTGGAAAGTTTCACGGGTCAAGGTTTCACGGGTAAGTTTCACGGGTAAGTTTCACGGGTATGTTTCACGGGTGACGTTTCACAGGTCTAGGTTTCACTGGTAAGTTTCACGGGTCAAGGTTTCACGGGTAAGTTTCACGGGTAAGTTTCACGGGTATGTTTCACGGGTGACGTTTCACGGGTCTAGGTTTCACTGGTAAGTTTCACGGGTCAAAGTTTCACGGGTAAGTTTCACGGGTAAGTTTCACGGGTATGTTTCACGGATGACGTTTCACGGGTCTTGGTTTCACTGGTAAGTTTCACGGGTCAAGGTTTCACGGGTAAGTTTCACGGGTAAGTTTTACGGGTATGTTTTACAGGTGACGTTTCACGGGTAAGTTTCACGGGTATGTTTCACGGGTGACGTTTCACGGGTCTAGGTTTCACTGGTAAGTTTCACGGGTCAAGGTTTCACGGGTAAGTTTCACGGGTAAGTTTTACGGGTAAGTTTCACGGGTGACGTTTCACGGGTCTAGGTTTCACTGGAAAGTTTCACGGGTCAAGGATTCACGGGTAAGTTTCACGGGTAAGTTTTACGGGTATGTTTTACAGGTGACGTTTCACGGGTCTAGGTTTCACTTGTAAGTTTCACGGGTCAAGGTTTCACGGGTAAGTTTCACGGGTAAGTTTCACGGGTATGTTTCATGGGTGATGTTTCACGGGTCTAGGTTTTACTGGTAAGTTTCACGGGTCAAGGTTTCACGGGTAAGTTTCACGGGTAAGTTTCACGGGTGACGTTTCACGGGTCTAGGTTTCACTGGTAAGTTTCACGGGTCAAGGTTTCACGGGTAAGTTTCACGGGTAAGTTTCACGGGTATGTTTCACGGGTGACGTTTCACGGGTCTAGGTTTCACTAGTAAGTTTCACTTGTCAAGGTTTCACGGGTAAGTTTCACGGGTAAGTTTCACGGGTATGTTTCACGGGTGACGTTTCACGGGTCTAGGTTTCACTGGTAAGTTTCACGGGTCTAGGTTTCACGGGTAAGTTTCACGGGTAAGTTTCACGGGTATGTTTCACGGGTGACGTTTCACGGGTCTAGGTTTCACTGGTAAGTTTCACGGGTCAAGGTTTCACGGGTAAGTTTCACGGGTAAGTTTCACGGGTATGTTTCACGGGTGACGTTTCACGGGTCTAGGTTTCACTGGTAAGTTTCACGGGTCAAGGTTTTACGGGTAAGTTTCACGGGTAAATTTCACGGGTATGTTTCACGGGTGACGTTTCACGGGTCTAGGTTTCACGGGTAAGTTTTACGGGTCAAGGTTTCACGGGTAAGTTTCACGGGTAAGTTTCACAGGTATGTTTCACAAGTGACGTTTCACGGGTCTAGGTTTCACTGGAAAGTTTCACGGGTCAAGGTTTCACGGGTAAGTTTCACGGGTAAGTTTTACGGGTATGTTTTACAGGCGACGTTTCACGGGTCTAGGTTTCACTGGTAAGTTTCACGGGTCTAGGTTTCACGGGTAAGTTTCACGGGTAAGTTTCACGGGTATGTTTCACGGGTGACGTTTCACGGGTCTAGGTTTCACTGGTAAGTTTTACAGTTCAAGGTTTTACGGGTAAGTTTCACGGGTAAGTTTCACGGGTATGTTTCACGGGTGACGTTTCACGGGTCTAGGTTTTACTGGTAAGTTTCACGGGTCAAGGTTTCACGGGTAAGTTTCACGGGTAAGTTTCACGGGTAAGTTTTACGGGTATGTTTTACAGGTGACGTTTCACGGGTCTAGGTTTCACTGGTAAGTTTCACGGGTCAAGGTTTCACGGGTAAGATTCACGGGTAAGTTTCACGGGTATGTTTCATGGGTGATGTTTCACGGGTCTAGGTTTCACTGGTAAGTTTCACGGGTCAAGGTTTTACGGGTAAGTTTCACGGGTAAGTTTCACGGGTATGTTTCACGGGTGACGTTTCACGGGTCTAGGTTTCGCTGGTAAGTTTCACGGGTCAAGGTTTCACGGGTAAGTTTCACGGGTAAGTTTCACGGGTATGTTTCACGGGTGACGTTTCACGGGTCTAGGTTTCACTAGTAAGTTTCACGGGTCAAGGTTTCACGGGTAAGTTTCACGGGTAAGTTTCACGGGTATGTTTCATGGGTGATGTTTCACGGGTCTAGGTTTTACTGGTAAGTTTCACGGGTCAAGGTTTCACGGGTAAGTTTCACGGGTGACGTTTCACGGGTCTAGGTTTCACTGGTAAGTTTCACGGGTATGTTTCACGGGTAAGTTTTACGGGTATGTTTTACAGGTGACGTTTCACGGGTCTAGGTTTCACTGGTAAGTTTCACGGGTCAAGGTTTCACGGGTCAATGTTTCACGGGTAAGTTTCACGGGTAAGTTTCACGGGTATGTTTTACAGGTGAAGTTTCACGGGTCTAGGTTTCACTGGTAAGTTTCACGGGTCAAGGTTTCACGGGTAAGATTCACGGGTAAGTTTCACGGGTATGTTTCATGAGTGATGTTTCACGGGTCTAGGTTTCACTGGTAAGTTTCACGGGTCAAGGTTTTACGGGTAAGTTTCACGGGTAAGTTTCACGGGTATGTTTCACGGGTGACGTTTCACGGGTCTAGGTTTCACTGGTAAGTTTCACGGGTCAAGGTTTCACGGGTAAGTTTCACGGGTAAGTTTCACGGGTATGTTTCACGGGTGACGTTTCACGGGTCTAGGTTTCACTAGTAAGTTTCACTTGTCAAGGTTTCACGGGTAAGTTTCACGGGTAAGTTTCACGGGTATGTTTCACGGGTGACGTTTCACGGGTCTAGGTTTCACTGGTAAGTTTCACGGGTCTAGGTTTCACGGGTAAGTTTCACGGGTAAGTTTCACGGGTATGTTTCACGGGTGACGTTTCACGGGTCTAGGTTTCACTGGTAAGTTTCACGGGTCAAGGTTTCACGGGTAAGTTTCACGGGTAAGTTTCACGGGTATGTTTCACGGGTGACGTTTCACGGGTCTAGGTTTCACTGGTAAGTTTCACGGGTCAAGGTTTTACGGGTAAGTTTCACGGGTAAATTTCACGGGTATGTTTCACGGGTGACGTTTCACGGGTCTAGGTTTCACGGGTAAGTTTTACGGGTCAAGGTTTCACGGGTAAGTTTCACGGGTAAGTTTCACAGGTATGTTTCACAAGTGACGTTTCACGGGTCTAGGTTTCACTGGAAAGTTTCACGGGTCAAGGTTTCACGGGTAAGTTTCACGGGTAAGTTTTACGGGTATGTTTTACAGGCGACGTTTCACGGGTCTAGGTTTCACTGGTAAGTTTCACGGGTCTAGGTTTCACGGGTAAGTTTCACGGGTAAGTTTCACGGGTATGTTTCACGGGTGACGTTTCACGGGTCTAGGTTTCACTGGTAAGTTTTACAGTTCAAGGTTTTACGGGTAAGTTTCACGGGTATGTTTCACGGGTGACGTTTCACGGGTCTAGGTTTTACTGGTAAGTTTCACGGGTCAAGGTTTCACGGGTAAGTTTCACGGGTAAGTTTCACGGGTATGTTTCATGGGTGATGTTTCACGGGTCTAGGTTTTACTGGTAAGTTTCACGGGTCAAGGTTTCACGGGTAAGTTTCACGGGTTAGTTTCACGGGTGACGTTTCACGGGTCTAGGTTTCACTGGTAAGTTTCACGGGTATGTTTCACGGGTGACGTTTCACGGGTCTAGGTTTCACTGGTAAGTTTCACGGGTCAAGGTTTCACGGGTAAGTTTCACGGGTAAGTTTCACGGGTATGTTTCACGGATGACGTTTCACGGGTCTTGGTTTCACTGGTAAGTTTCACGGGTCAAGGTTTCACGGGTAAGTTTCACGGGTAAGTTTTACGGGTATGTTTTACAGGTGACGTTTCACGGGTAAGTTTCACGGGTAAGTTTCACGGGTATGTTTCACGGGTGACGTTTCACGGGTCTAGGTTTCACTGCTAAGTTTCACGGGTCAAGGTTTCACGGGTAAGTTTCACGGGTAAATTTCACGGGTATGTTTCACGGGTGACGTTTCACGGGTCTAGGTTTCACTGGTAAGTTTCACAGTTCAAGGTTTTACGGGTAAGTTTCACGGGTAAGTTTCACGGGTATGTTTCTCGGGTGACGTTTCACGGGTCTAGGTTTCACTGGTAAGTTTCACGGGTCAAGGTTTCACGGGTAAGTTTCACGGGTAAGTTTTACGGGTAAGTTTCACGGGTGACGTTTCACGGGTGCGTTTCACGGGTCTAGGTTTCACTGGTAAGTTTCACGGGTCAAGGTTTCACGGGTAAGTTTCACCGGTAAGTTTCACGGGTATGTTTCACAAGTGACGTTTCACGGGTCTAGGTTTCACTGGAAAGTTTCACGGGTCAAGGTTTCACGGGTAAGTTTCACGGGTAAGTTTTACGGGTATGTTTTACAGGCGACGTTTCACGGGTCTAGGTTTCACTGGTAAGTTTCACGGGTCTAGGTTTCACGGGTAAGTTTCACGGGTAAGTTTCACGGGTATGTTTCATTGGTGATGTTTCACGGGTCTAGGTTTCACTGGTAAGTTTCACGGGTCAAGGTTTCACGGGTAAGTTTCACGGGTAAGTTTCACGGGTAAGTTTTACGGGTATGTTTTACAGGTGACGTTTCACGGGTCTAGGTTTCACTGGTAAGTTTCACGGGTCAAGGTTTCACGGGTAAGTTTCACGGGTAAGTTTCACGGGTATGTTTCATGGGTGATGTTTCACGGGTCTAGGTTTTACTGGTAAGTTTCACGGGTCAAGGTTTCACGGGTAAGTTTCACGGGTAAGTTTCACGGGTGACGTTTCACGGGTCTAGGTTTCACTGGTAAGTTTCACGGGTATGTTTCACGGGTAAGTTTTACGGGTATGTTTTACAGGTGACGTTTCACGGGTCTAGGTTTCACTGGTAAGTTTCACGGGTCAAGGTTTCACGGGTCAAGGTTTCACGGGTAAGTTTCACGGGTAAGTTTCACGGGTATGTTTTACAGGTGACGTTTCACGGGTCTAGGTTTCACTGGTAAGTTTCACGGGTCAAGGTTTCACGGGTAAGATTCACGGGTTAGTTTCACGGGTATGTTTCACGGGTGACGTTTCACGGGTCTAGATTTCACGGGTCTAGGTTTCACTGGAAAGTTTCACGGGTCAAGGTTTCACGGGTAAGTTTCACGGGTAAGTTTCACGGGTATGTTTCACGGGTGACGTTTCACAGGTCTAGGTTTCACTGGTAAGTTTCACGGGTCAAGGTTTCACGGGTAAGTTTCACGGGTAAGTTTCACGGGTATGTTTCACGGGTGACGTTTCACGGGTCTAGGTTTCACTGGTAAGTTTCACGGGTCAAAGTTTCACGGGTAAGTTTCACGGGTAAGTTTCACGGGTATGTTTCACGGATGACGTTTCACGGGTCTTGGTTTCACTGGTAAGTTTCACGGGTCAAGGTTTCACGGGTAAGTTTCACGGGTAAGTTTTACGGGTATGTTTTACAGGTGACGTTTCACGGGTAAGTTTCACGGGTATGTTTCACGGGTGACGTTTCACGGGTCTAGGTTTCACTGGTAAGTTTCACGGGTCAAGGTTTCACGGGTAAGTTTCACGGGTAAGTTTTACGGGTAAGTTTCACGGGTGACGTTTCACGGGTCTAGGTTTCACTGGAAAGTTTCACGGGTCAAGGATTCACGGGTAAGTTTCACGGGTAAGTTTTACGGGTATGTTTTACAGGTGACGTTTCACGGGTCTAGGTTTCACTTGTAAGTTTCACGGGTCAAGGTTTCACGGGTAAGTTTCACGGGTAAGTTTCACGGGTATGTTTCATGGGTGATGTTTCACGGGTCTAGGTTTTACTGGTAAGTTTCACGGGTCAAGGTTTCACGGGTAAGTTTCACGGGTAAGTTTCACGGGTGACGTTTCACGGGTCTAGGTTTCACTGGTAAGTTTCACGGGTCAAGGTTTCACGGGTAAGTTTCACGGGTAAGTTTCACGGGTATGTTTCACGGGTGACGTTTCACGGGTCTAGGTTTCACTAGTAAGTTTCACTTGTCAAGGTTTCACGGGTAAGTTTCACGGGTAAGTTTCACGGGTATGTTTCACGGGTGACGTTTCACGGGTCTAGGTTTCACTGGTAAGTTTCACGGGTCTAGGTTTCACGGGTAAGTTTCACGGGTAAGTTTCACGGGTATGTTTCACGGGTGACGTTTCACGGGTCTAGGTTTCACTGGTAAGTTTCACGGGTCAAGGTTTCACGGGTAAGTTTCACGGGTAAGTTTCACGGGTATGTTTCACGGGTGACGTTTCACGGGTCTAGGTTTCACTGGTAAGTTTCACGGGTCAAGGTTTTACGGGTAAGTTTCACGGGTAAATTTCACGGGTATGTTTCACGGGTGACGTTTCACGGGTCTAGGTTTCACGGGTAAGTTTTACGGGTCAAGGTTTCACGGGTAAGTTTCACGGGTAAGTTTCACAGGTATGTTTCACAAGTGACGTTTCACGGGTCTAGGTTTCACTGGAAAGTTTCACGGGTCAAGGTTTCACGGGTAAGTTTCACGGGTAAGTTTTACGGGTATGTTTTACAGGCGACGTTTCACGGGTCTAGGTTTCACTGGTAAGTTTCACGGGTCTAGGTTTCACGGGTAAGTTTCACGGGTAAGTTTCACGGGTATGTTTCACGGGTGACGTTTCACGGGTCTAGGTTTCACTGGTAAGTTTTACAGTTCAAGGTTTTACGGGTAAGTTTCACGGGTAAGTTTCACGGGTATGTTTCACGGGTGACGTTTCACGGGTCTAGGTTTTACTGGTAAGTTTCACGGGTCAAGGTTTCACGGGTAAGTTTCACGGGTAAGTTTCACGGGTAAGTTTTACGGGTATGTTTTACAGGTGACGTTTCACGGGTCTAGGTTTCACTGGTAAGTTTCACGGGTCAAGGTTTCACGGGTAAGATTCACGGGTAAGTTTCACGGGTATGTTTCATGGGTGATGTTTCACGGGTCTAGGTTTCACTGGTAAGTTTCACGGGTCAAGGTTTTACGGGTAAGTTTCACGGGTAAGTTTCACGGGTATGTTTCACGGGTGACGTTTCACGGGTCTAGGTTTCGCTGGTAAGTTTCACGGGTCAAGGTTTCACGGGTAAGTTTCACGGGTAAGTTTCACGGGTATGTTTCACGGGTGACGTTTCACGGGTCTAGGTTTCACTAGTAAGTTTCACGGGTCAAGGTTTCACGGGTAAGTTTCACGGGTAAGTTTCACGGGTATGTTTCATGGGTGATGTTTCACGGGTCTAGGTTTTACTGGTAAGTTTCACGGGTCAAGGTTTCACGGGTAAGTTTCACGGGTGACGTTTCACGGGTCTAGGTTTCACTGGTAAGTTTCACGGGTATGTTTCACGGGTAAGTTTTACGGGTATGTTTTACAGGTGACGTTTCACGGGTCTAGGTTTCACTGGTAAGTTTCACGGGTCAAGGTTTCACGGGTCAATGTTTCACGGGTAAGTTTCACGGGTAAGTTTCACGGGTATGTTTTACAGGTGAAGTTTCACGGGTCTAGGTTTCACTGGTAAGTTTCACGGGTCAAGGTTTCACGGGTAAGATTCACGGGTAAGTTTCACGGGTATGTTTCATGAGTGATGTTTCACGGGTCTAGGTTTCACTGGTAAGTTTCACGGGTCAAGGTTTTACGGGTAAGTTTCACGGGTAAGTTTCACGGGTATGTTTCACGGGTGACGTTTCACGGGTCTAGGTTTCACTGGTAAGTTTCACGGGTCAAGGTTTCACGGGTAAGTTTCACGGGTAAGTTTCACGGGTATGTTTCACGGGTGACGTTTCACGGGTCTAGGTTTCACTAGTAAGTTTCACTTGTCAAGGTTTCACGGGTAAGTTTCACGGGTAAGTTTCACGGGTATGTTTCACGGGTGACGTTTCACGGGTCTAGGTTTCACTGGTAAGTTTCACGGGTCTAGGTTTCACGGGTAAGTTTCACGGGTAAGTTTCACGGGTATGTTTCACGGGTGACGTTTCACGGGTCTAGGTTTCACTGGTAAGTTTCACGGGTCAAGGTTTCACGGGTAAGTTTCACGGGTAAGTTTCACGGGTATGTTTCACGGGTGACGTTTCACGGGTCTAGGTTTCACTGGTAAGTTTCACGGGTCAAGGTTTTACGGGTAAGTTTCACGGGTAAATTTCACGGGTATGTTTCACGGGTGACGTTTCACGGGTCTAGGTTTCACGGGTAAGTTTTACGGGTCAAGGTTTCACGGGTAAGTTTCACGGGTAAGTTTCACAGGTATGTTTCACAAGTGACGTTTCACGGGTCTAGGTTTCACTGGAAAGTTTCACGGGTCAAGGTTTCACGGGTAAGTTTCACGGGTAAGTTTTACGGGTATGTTTTACAGGCGACGTTTCACGGGTCTAGGTTTCACTGGTAAGTTTCACGGGTCTAGGTTTCACGGGTAAGTTTCACGGGTAAGTTTCACGGGTATGTTTCACGGGTGACGTTTCACGGGTCTAGGTTTCACTGGTAAGTTTTACAGTTCAAGGTTTTACGGGTAAGTTTCACGGGTATGTTTCACGGGTGACGTTTCACGGGTCTAGGTTTTACTGGTAAGTTTCACGGGTCAAGGTTTCACGGGTAAGTTTCACGGGTAAGTTTCACGGGTATGTTTCATGGGTGATGTTTCACGGGTCTAGGTTTTACTGGTAAGTTTCACGGGTCAAGGTTTCACGGGTAAGTTTCACGGGTTAGTTTCACGGGTGACGTTTCACGGGTCTAGGTTTCACTGGTAAGTTTCACGGGTATGTTTCACGGGTGACGTTTCACGGGTCTAGGTTTCACTGGTAAGTTTCACGGGTCAAGGTTTCACGGGTAAGTTTCACGGGTAAGTTTCACGGGTATGTTTCACGGATGACGTTTCACGGGTCTTGGTTTCACTGGTAAGTTTCACGGGTCAAGGTTTCACGGGTAAGTTTCACGGGTAAGTTTTACGGGTATGTTTTACAGGTGACGTTTCACGGGTAAGTTTCACGGGTAAGTTTCACGGGTATGTTTCACGGGTGACGTTTCACGGGTCTAGGTTTCACTGCTAAGTTTCACGGGTCAAGGTTTCACGGGTAAGTTTCACGGGTAAATTTCACGGGTATGTTTCACGGGTGACGTTTCACGGGTCTAGGTTTCACTGGTAAGTTTCACAGTTCAAGGTTTTACGGGTAAGTTTCACGGGTAAGTTTCACGGGTATGTTTCTCGGGTGACGTTTCACGGGTCTAGGTTTCACTGGTAAGTTTCACGGGTCAAGGTTTCACGGGTAAGTTTCACGGGTAAGTTTTACGGGTAAGTTTCACGGGTGACGTTTCACGGGTGCGTTTCACGGGTCTAGGTTTCACTGGTAAGTTTCACGGGTCAAGGTTTCACGGGTAAGTTTCACCGGTAAGTTTCACGGGTATGTTTCACAAGTGACGTTTCACGGGTCTAGGTTTCACTGGAAAGTTTCACGGGTCAAGGTTTCACGGGTAAGTTTCACGGGTAAGTTTTACGGGTATGTTTTACAGGCGACGTTTCACGGGTCTAGGTTTCACTGGTAAGTTTCACGGGTCTAGGTTTCACGGGTAAGTTTCACGGGTAAGTTTCACGGGTATGTTTCATTGGTGATGTTTCACGGGTCTAGGTTTCACTGGTAAGTTTCACGGGTCAAGGTTTCACGGGTAAGTTTCACGGGTAAGTTTCACGGGTAAGTTTTACGGGTATGTTTTACAGGTGACGTTTCACGGGTCTAGGTTTCACTGGTAAGTTTCACGGGTCAAGGTTTCACGGGTAAGTTTCACGGGTAAGTTTCACGGGTATGTTTCATGGGTGATGTTTCACGGGTCTAGGTTTTACTGGTAAGTTTCACGGGTCAAGGTTTCACGGGTAAGTTTCACGGGTAAGTTTCATGGGTGACGTTTCACGGGTCTAGGTTTCACTGGTAAGTTTCACGGGTATGTTTCACGGGTGACGTTTCACGGGTCTAGGTTTCACTGGTAAGTTTCACGGGTCAAGGTTTCACGGGTAAGTTTCACGGGTAAGTTTCACGGGTATGTTTCACGGATGACGTTTCACGGGTCTTGGTTTCACTGGTAAGTTTCACGGGTCAAGGTTTCACGGGTAAGTTTCACGGGTAAGTTTTACGGGTATGTTTTACAGGTGACGTTTCACGGGTAAGTTTCACGGGTAAGTTTCACGGGTATGTTTCACGGGTGAAGTTTCACGGGTCTTGGTTTCACTGGTAAGTTTCACGGGTCAAGGTTTCACGGGTAAGTTTCACGGGTAAGTTTTACGGGTATGTTTTACAGGTGACGTTTCACGTGTAAGTTTCACGGGTAAGTTTCACGGGTATGTTTAACGGGTGAAGTTTCACGGGTCTAGGTTTCACTGGTAAGTTTCACAGGTCAAGGTTTCACGGGTAAGTTTCACGGGTAAGTTTTACGGGTAAGTTTCACGGGTGACGTTTCACGGGTCTAGGTTTCACTGGAAAGTTTCACGGGTCAAGGATTCACGGGTAAGTTTCACGGGTAAGTTTCACGGGTATGTTTCATGGGTGATGTTTCACGGGTCTAGGTTTCACTGGTAAGTTTCACGGGTCAAGGTTTCACGGGTAAGATTCACGGGTAAGTTTCACGGGTATGTTTCATGGGTGATGTTTCACGGGTCTAGGTTTCACTGGTAAGTTTCACGGGTCAAGGTTTTACGGGTAAGTTTCACGGGTAAGTTTCACGGGTATGTTTCACGGGTGACGTTTCACGGGTCTAGGTTTCACTGGTAAGTTTCACGGGTCAAGGTTTCACGGGTAAGTTTCACGGGTAAGTTTCACGGGTATGTTTCACGGGTGACGTTTCACGGGTCTAGGTTTCACTAGTAAGTTTCACGGGTCAAGGTTTCACGGGTAAGTTTCACGGTTAAGTTTCACGGGTATGTTTCATGGGTGATGTTTCACGGGTCTAGGTTTTACTGGTAAGTTTCACGGGTCAAGGTTTCACGGGTAAGTTTCACGGGTAAGTTTCACGGGTGACGTTTCACGGGTCTAGGTTTCACTGGTAAGTTTCACGGGTATGTTTCACGGGTAAGTTTTACGGGTATGTTTTACAGGTGACGTTTCACGGGTCTAGGTTTCACTGGTAAGTTTCACGGGTCAAGGTTTCACGGGTCAAGGTTTCACGGGTAAGTTTCACGGGTAAGTTTCACGGGTATGTTTTACAGGTGACGTTTCACGGGTCTAGGTTTCACTGGTAAGTTTCACGGGTCAAGGTTTCACGGGTAAGATTCACGGGTTAGTTTCACGGGTATGTTTCACGGGTGACGTTTCACGGGTCTAGATTTCACGGGTCTAGGTTTCACTGGAAAGTTTCACGGGTCAAGGTTTCACGGGTAAGTTTCACGGGTAAGTTTCACGGGTATGTTTCACGGGTGACGTTTCACAGGTCTAGGTTTCACTGGTAAGTTTCACGGGTCAAGGTTTCACGGGTAAGTTTCACGGGTAAGTTTCACGGGTATGTTTCACGGGTGACGTTTCACGGGTCTAGGTTTCACTGGTAAGTTTCACGGGTCAAAGTTTCACGGGTAAGTTTCACGGGTAAGTTTCACGGGTATGTTTCACGGATGACGTTTCACGGGTCTTGGTTTCACTGGTAAGTTTCACGGGTCAAGGTTTCACGGGTAAGTTTCACGGGTAAGTTTTACGGGTATGTTTTACAGGTGACGTTTCACGGGTAAGTTTCACGGGTATGTTTCACGGGTGACGTTTCACGGGTCTAGGTTTCACTGGTAAGTTTCACGGGTCAAGGTTTCACGGGTAAGTTTCACGGGTAAGTTTTACGGGTAAGTTTCACGGGTGACGTTTCACGGGTCTAGGTTTCACTGGAAAGTTTCACGGGTCAAGGATTCACGGGTAAGTTTCACGGGTAAGTTTTACGGGTATGTTTTACAGGTGACGTTTCACGGGTCTAGGTTTCACTTGTAAGTTTCACGGGTCAAGGTTTCACGGGTAAGTTTCACGGGTAAGTTTCACGGGTATGTTTCATGGGTGATGTTTCACGGGTCTAGGTTTTACTGGTAAGTTTCACGGGTCAAGGTTTCACGGGTAAGTTTCACGGGTAAGTTTCACGGGTGACGTTTCACGGGTCTAGGTTTCACTGGTAAGTTTCACGGGTATGTTTCACGGGTGACGTTTCACGGGTCTAGGTTTCACTGGTAAGTTTCACGGGTCAAGGTTTCACGGGTAAGTTTCACGGGTAAGTTTCACGGGTATGTTTCACGGATGACGTTTCACGGGTCTTGGTTTCACTGGTAAGTTTCACGGGTCAAGGTTTCACGGGTAAGTTTCACGGGTAAGTTTTACGGGTATGTTTTACAGGTGACGTTTCACGGGTAAGTTTCACGGGTAAGTTTCACGGGTATGTTTCACGGGTGACGTTTCACGGGTCTTGGTTTCACTGGTAAGTTTCACGGGTCAAGGTTTCACGGGTAAGTTTCACGGGTATGTTTCACGGGTGACGTTTCACGGGTCTAGGTTTCACTGGTAAGTTTCACGGGTCAAGGTTTCACGGGTAAGTTTCACGGGTAAGTTTTACGGGTAAGTTTCACGGGTCTAGGTTTCAATGGTAAGTTTTACGGGTCAAGGTTTCACGGGTAAGTTTCACGGGTAAGTTTCACGGGTATGTTTCACGGGTGACGTTTCACGGGTCTAGGTTTCACTGGAAAGTTTCACGGATCAAGGTTTCACGGGTAAGTTTCACGGGTAAGTTTTACGGGTATGTTTTACAGGTGACGTTTCACGGGTCTAGGTTTCACTGGTAAGTTTTACGGGTCAAGGTTTCACGGGTAAGATTCACGGGTAAGTTTCACGGGTATGTTTCATGGGTGATGTTTCACGGGTCTAGGTTTCACTGGTAAGTTTCACGGGTCAAGGTTTTACGGGTAAGTTTCACGGGTAAGTTTCACGGGTATGTATCACGGGTGACGTTTCACGGGTCTAGGTTTCGCTGGTAAGTTTCACGGGTCAAGGTTTCACGGGTAAGTTTCACGGGTAAGTTTCACGGGTATGTTTCACGGGTGACGTTTCACGGGTCTAGGATTCACTAGTAAGTTTCACGGGTCAAGGTTTCACGGGTAAGTTTCACGGGTAAGTTTCACGGGTGACGTTTCACGGGTCTAGGTTTCACTGGTAAGTTTCACGGGTATGTTTCACGGGTGACGTTTCACGGGTCTAGGTTTCACTGGTAAGTTTCACGGGTCAAGGTTTCACGGGTAAGTTTCACGGGTAAGTTTCACGGGTATGTTTCACGGATGACGTTTCACGGGTCTTGGTTTCACTGGTAAGTTTCACGGGTCAAGGTTTCACGGGTAAGTTTCACGGGTAAGTTTTACGGGTATGTTTTACAGGTGACGTTTCACGGGTAAGTTTCACGGGTAAGTTTCACGGGTATGTTTCACGGGTGACGTTTCACGGGTCTAGGTTTCACTGGTAAGTTTCACGGGTCAAGGTTTCACGGGTAAGTTTCACGGGTAAATTTCACGGGTATGTTTCACGGGTGACGTTTCACGGGTCTAGGTTTCACTGGTAAGTTTCACGGGTCAAGGTTTCACGGGTAAGTTTCACGGGTAAGTTTTACGGGTAAGTTTCACGGGTTACGTTTCACGGGTGCGTTTTACGGGTCTAGGTTTCACTGGTAAGTTTCACGGGTCAAGGTTTCACGGGTAAGTTTCACGGGTAAGTTTTACGGGTATGTTTTACAGGTGACGTTTCACGGGTCTAGGTTTCACTGGTAAGTTTCACGGGTCAAGGTTTCACGGGTAAGTTTCACGGGTAAGTTTCACGGGTATGTTTCATGGGTGATGTTTCACGGGTCTAGGTTTTACTGGTAAGTTTCACGGGTCAAGGTTTCACGGGTAAGTTTCACGGGTAAGTTTCACGGGTGACGTTTCACGGGTCTAGGTTTCACTGGTAAGTTTCACGGGTATGTTTCACGGGTGACGTTTCACGGGTCTAGGTTTCACTGGTAAGTTTTACGGGTCAAGGTTTCACGGGTAAGTTTCACGGGTAAGTTTCACGGGTATGTTTCACGGATGACGTTTCACGGGTCTTGGTTTCACTGGTAAGTTTCACGGGTCAAGGTTTCACGGGTAAGTTTCACGGGTAAGTTTTACGGGTATGTTTTACAGGTGACGTTTCACGGGTAAGTTTCACGGGTAAGTTTCACGGGTATGTTTCACGGGTGAAGTTTCACGGGTCTTGGTTTCACTGGTAAGTTTCACGGGTCAAGGTTTCACGGGTAAGTTTCACGGGTAAGTTTTACGGGTATGTTTTACAGGTGACGTTTCACGGGTAAGTTTCACGGGTAAGTTTCACGGGTATGTTTAACGGGTGAAGTTTCACGGGTCTAGGTTTCACTGGTAAGTTTCACGGGTCAAGGTTTCACGGGTAAGTTTCACGGGTAAGTTTTACGGGTAAGTTTCACGGGTGACGTTTCACGGGTCTAGGTTTCACTGGAAAGTTTCACGGGTCAAGGATTCACGGGTAAGTTTCACGGGTAAGTTTTACGGGTATGTTTTACAGGTGACGTTTCACGGGTCTAGGTTTCACTGGTAAGTTTCACGGGTCAAGGTTTCACAGGTAAGATTCACGGGTAAGTTTCACGGGTATGTTTCATGGGTGATGTTTCACGGGTCTAGGTTTCACTGGTAAGTTTCACGGGTCAAGGTTTTACGGGTAAGTTTCACGGGTAAGTTTCACGGGTATGTTTCACGGGTGACGTTTCACGGGTCTAGGTTTCACTGGTAAGTTTCACGGGTCAAGGTTTCACGGGTAAGTTTCACGGGTAAGTTTCACGGGTATGTTTCACGGGTGACGTTTCACGGGTCTAGGTTTCACTAGTAAGTTTCACGGGTCAAGGTTTCACGGGTAAGTTTCACGGGTAAGTTTCACGGGTATGTTTCATGGGTGATGTTTCACGGGTCTAGGTTTTACTGGTAAGTTTCACGGGTCAAGGTTTCACGGGTAAGTTTCACGGGTAAGTTTCACGGGTGACGTTTCACGGGTCTAGGTTTCACTGGTAAGTTTCACGGGTAAGTTTTACGGGTATGTTTTACAGGTGACGTTTCACGGGTCTAGGTTTCACTGGTAAGTTTCACGGGTCAAGGTTTCACGGGTCAAGGTTTCACGGGTAAGTTTCACGGGTAAGTTTCACGGGTATGTTTTACAGGTGACGTTTCACGGGTCTAGGTTTCACTGGTAAGTTTCACGGGTCAAGGTTTCACGGGTAAGATTCACGGGTTAGTGTCACGGGTATGTTTCACGGGTGACGTTTCACGGGTCTAGGTTTCACTGGAAAGTTTCACGGGTCAAGGTTTCACGGGTAAGTTTCACGGGTAAGTTTCACGGGTATGTTTCACGGGTGACGTTTCACAGGTCTAGGTTTCACTGGTAAGTTTCACGGGTCAAGGTTTCACGGGTAAGTTTCACGGGTAAGTTTCACGGGTATGTTTCACGGGTGACGTTTCACGGGTCTAGGTTTCACTGGTAAGTTTCACGGGTCAAGGTTTCACGGGTAAGTTTCACGGGTAAGTTTCACGGGTATGTTTCACGGATGACGTTTCACGGGTCTTGGTTTCACTGGTAAGTTTCACGGGTCAAGGTTTCACGGGTAAGTTTCACGGGTAAGTTTTACGGGTATGTTTTACAGGTGACGTTTCACGGGTAAGTTTCACGGGTATGTTTCATGGGTGATGTTTCACGGGTCTAGGTTTCACTGGTAAGTTTCACGGGTCAAGGTTTCACGGGTAAGTTTCACGGGTAAGTTTTACGGGTAAGTTTCACGGGTGACGTTTCACGGGTCTAGGTTTCACTGGAAAGTTTCACGGGTCAAGGATTCACGGGTAAGTTTCACGGGTAAGTTTTACGGGTATGTTTTACAGGTGACGTTTCACGGGTCTAGGTTTCACTGGTAAGTTTCACGGGTATGTTTCACGGGTGACGTTTCACGGGTCTAGGTTTCACTGGTAAGTTTCACGGGTCAAGGTTTCACGGGTAAGTTTCACGGGTAAGTTTCACGGGTATGTTTCACGGGTAAGTTTCACGGGTGACGTTTCACGGGTCTAGGTTTCACTGGTAAGTTTCACGGGTATGTTTCACGGGTGACGTTTCACGGGTCTAGGTTTCACTGGTAAGTTTCACGGGTCAAGGTTTCACGGGTAAGTTTCACGGGTAAGTTTCACGGGTATGTTTCACGGATGACGTTTCACGGGTCTTGGTTTCACTGGTAAGTTTCACGGGTCAAGGTTTCACGGGTAAGTTTCACGGGTAAGTTTTACGGGTATGTTTTACAGGTGACGTTTCACGGGTAAGTTTCACGGGTAAGTTTCACGGGTATGTTTCACGGGTGAAGTTTCACGGGTCTTGGTTTCACTGGTAAGTTTCACGGGTCAAGGTTTCACGGGTAAGTTTCACGGGTAAGTTTTACGGGTATGTTTTACAGGTGACGTTTCACGGGTAAGTTTCACGGGTAAGTTTCACGGGTATGTTTCACGGGTGAAGTTTCACGGGTCTAGGTTTCACTGGTAAGTTTCACGGGTCAAGGTTTCACGGGTAAGTTTCACGGGTAAGTTTTACGGGTAAGTTTCACGGGTGACGTTTCACGGGTCTAGGTTTCACTGGAAAGTTTCACGGGTCAAGGATTCACGGGTAAGTTTCACGGGTAAGTTTTACGGGTATGTTTTACAGGTGACGTTTCACGGGTCTAGGTTTCACTGGTAAGTTTCACGGGTCAAGGTTTCACGGGTAAGATTCACGGGTAAGTTTCACGGGTATGTTTCATGGGTGATGTTTCACGGGTCTAGGTTTCACTGGTAAGTTTCACGGGTCAAGGTTTTACGGGTAAGTTTCACGGGTAAGTTTCACGGGTATGTTTCACGGGTGACGTTTCACGGGTCTAGGTTTCACTGGTAAGTTTCACGGGTCAAGGTTTCACGGGTAAGTTTCACGGGTAAGTTTCACGGGTATGTTTCACGGGTGACGTTTCACGGGTCTAGGTTTCACTAGTAAGTTTCACGGGTCAAGGTTTCACGGGTAAGTTTCACGGGTAAGTTTCACGGGTATGTTTCATGGGTGATGTTTCACGGGTCTAGGTTTTACTGGTAAGTTTCACGGGTCAAGGTTTCACGGGTAAGTTTCACGGGTAAGTTTCACGGGTGACGTTTCACGGGTCTAGGTTTCAATGGTAAGTTTCACGGGTATGTTTCACGGGTAAGTTTTACGGGTATGTTTTACAGGTGACGTTTCACGGGTCTAGGTTTCACTGGTAAGTTTCACGGGTCAAGGTTTCACGGGTCAAGGTTTCACGGGTAAGTTTCACGGGTAAGTTTCACGGGTATGTTTTACAGGTGACGTTTCACGGGTCTAGGTTTCACTGGTAAGTTTCACGGGTCAAGGTTTCACGGGTAAGATTCACGGGTAAGTTTCACGGGTATGTTTCATGGGTGATGTTTCACGGGTCTAGGTTTCACTGGTAAGTTTCACGGGTCAAGGTTTTACGGGTAAGTTTCACGGGTAAGTTTCACGGGTATGTTTCACGGGTGACGTTTCACGGGTCTAGGTTTCACTGGTAAGTTTCACGGGTCAAGGTTTCACGGGTAAGTTTCACGGGTAAGTTTCACGGGTATGTTTCACGGGTGACGTTTCACGGGTCTAGGTTTCACTAGTAAGTTTCACGGGTCAAGGTTTCACGGGTAAGTTTCACGGGTAAGTTTCACGGGTAAGTTTCACGGGTATGTTTCACGGGTGACGTTTCACGGGTCTAGGTTTCACTGGTAAGTTTCACGGGTCAAGGTTTCACGGGTAAGTTTCACGGGTAAGTTTCACGGGTATGTTTCACGGTTGACGTTTCACGGGTCTAGGTTTCACTGGTAAGTTTCACGGGTCAAGGTTTTACGGGTAAGTTTCACGGGTAAGTTTCACGGGTATGTTTCACGGGTGACGTTTCACGGGTCTAGGTTTCACGGGTAAGTTTCACGGGTCAAGGTTTCACGGGTAAGTTTCACGGGTAAGTTTCACGGGTATGTTTCACAAGTGACGTTTCACGGGTCTAGGTTTCACTGGAAAGTTTCACGGGTCAAGGTTTTACGGGTAAGTTTCACGGGTAAGTTTTACGAGTATGTTTTACAGGCGACGTTTCACGGGTCTAGGTTTCACTGGTAAGTTTCACGGGTCTAGGTTTCACGGGTAAGTTTCACGGGTAAGTTTCACGGGTGACGTTTCACGGGTCTAGGTTTCACTGGTAAGTTTCACGGGTCAAGGTTTCACGGTTAAGTTTCACGGGTAAGTTTCACGGGTATGTTTCACGGGTGACGTTTCACGGGTCTAGGTTTCACTGGTAAGTTTTACGGGTCAAGGTTTTACGGGTAAGTTTCACGGGTAAGTTTCACGGGTATGTTTCACGGGTGACGTTTCACGGGTCTAGGTTTCACTGGTAAGTTTCACGGGTCAAGGTTTCACGGGTAAGTTTTACGGGTAAGTTTCACGGGTGACGTTTCACGGGTGACGTTTCACGGGTCTAGGTTTCACTGGTAAGTTTCACGGGTCAAGGTTTCACGGGTAAGTTTCACGGGTAAGTTTCACGTTATGTTTCACAAGTGACGTTTCACGGGTCTAGGTTTCACTGGAAAGTTTCACGGGTCAAGGTTTCACGGGTAAGTTTCACGGGTAAGTTTTACGGGTATGTTTTACAGGCGACGTTTCACGGGTCTAGGTTTCACTGGTAAGTTTCACGGGTCTAGGTTTCACGGGTAAGTTTCACGGGTAAGTTTCACGGGTATGTTTCATGGGTGCTGTTTCACTGGTCTAGGTTTCACTGGTAAGTTTCACGGGTCAAGGTTTCACGGGTAAGTTTCACGGGTAAGTTTCACGGGTATGTTTCACGGGTGACGTTTCACGGGTAAGTTTTACGCTTAAGTTTCACGGGTGACGTTTCACGGGTCTAGGTTTCACTGGTAAGTTTCACGGGTCAAGGTTTCACGGGTAAGTTGCACGGGTAAGTTTTACGGGTAAGTTTCACGGGTGACGTTTCACGGGTCTAGGTTTCACTGGTAAGTTTCACGGGTCAAGGTTTCACGGGTAAGTTTCACGGGTAAGTTTCACGGGTATGTTTCACGGGTGACGTTTCACGGGTCTAGGTTTCACTGGTAAGTTTCACAGGTCAAGGATTCACGGGTAAGTTTCACGGGTAAGTTTCACGGGTATGTTTCACGGGTGACGTTTCACGGGTCTTGGTTTCACTGGTAAGTTTCACGGGTCAAGGTTTCACGGGTAAGTTTCACGGGTATGTTTCACGGGTGACGTTTCACGGGTCTAGGTTTCACTGGTAAGTTTCACGGGTCAAGGTTTCACGGGTAAGTTTCACGGGTAAGTTTTACGGGTAAGATTCACGGGTGACGTTTCACGGGTCTAGGTTTCACTGGTAAGTTTCAAGGGTCAAGGTTTCACGGGTAAGTTTCACGGGTAAGTTTCACGGGTATGTTTCACGGGTGACGTTTCACGGGTCTAGGTTTCACTGGAAAGTTTCACGGGTCAAGGTTTCACGGGTAAGTTTCACGGGTAAGTTTCACGGGTAAGTTTTACGGGTATGTTTTACAGGTGACGTTTCACGGGTCTAGGTTTCACTGGTAAGTTTCACGGGTCAAGGTTTCACGGGTAAGTTTCACGGGTAAGTTTCACGGGTATGTTTCATGGGTGATGTTTCACGGGTCTAGGTTTTACTGGTAAGTTTCACGGGTCAAAGTTTCACGGGTAAGTTTCACGGGTAAGTTTCACGGGTGACGTTTCACGGGTCTAGGTTTCACTGGCAAGTTTCACGGGTATGTTTCACGGGTAAGTTTTACGGGTATATTTTACAGGTGACGTTTCACGGGTCTAGGTTTCACTGGTAAGTTTCACGGGTCAAGGTTTCACGGGTCAAGGTTTCACGGGTAAGTTTCACGGGTAAGTTTCACGGGTATGTTTCACGGATGACGTTTCACGGGTCTTGGTTTCACTGGTAAGTTTCACGGGTCAAGGTTTCACGGGTAAGTTTCACGGGTAAGTTTTACGGGTATGTTTTACAGGTGACGTTTCACGGGTAAGTTTCACGGGTAAGTTTTACGGGTATGTTTTACAGGTGACGTTTCACGGGTAAGTTTCACGGGTAAGTTTCACGGGTATGTTTCACGGGTGACGTTTCACGGGTATAGGTTTCACTGGTAAGTTTCACGGGTCAAGGTTTCACGGGTAAGTTTCACGGGTAAGTTTTACGGGTAAGTTTCACGGGTGACGTTTCACGGGTCTAGGTTTCACTGGAAAGTTTCACGGGTCAAGGTTTCACGGGTAAGTTTCACGGGTAAGTTTTACGGGTATGTTTTACAGGTGACGTTTCACGGGTCTAGGTTTCACTGGTAAGTTTCACGGGTCAAGGTTTCACGGGTAAGTTTCACGGGTAAGTTTCACGGGTATGTTTCACGGGTGACGTTTCACGGGTCTAGGTTTCACTAGTAAGTTTCACGGGTCAAGGTTTCACGGGTAAGTTTCACGGGTAAGTTTCACGGGTATGTTTCACGGGTGACGTTTCACGGGTCTAGGTTTCACTGGTAAGTTTCACGGGTCAAGGTTTCACGGGTAAGTTTCACGGGTAAGTTTCACGGGTATGTTTCACGGGTGACGTTTCACGGGTCTAGGTTTCACTGGTAAGTTTCACGTGTCAAGGTATCACGGGTAAGTTTCACGGGTAAGTTTCACGGGTATGTTTCACGGGTGACGTTTTACGGGTCTAGGTTTCACTGGTAAGTTTCACGGGTCAAGGTTTCACGGGTAAGTTTCACGGGTAAGTTTCACGGGTATGTTTCACGGGTGAAGTTTCACGGGTGACGTTTCACGGGTCTAGGTTTCACTCGTAAGTTTCACGGGTCAAGGTTTTACGGGTAAGTTTCACGGGTAAGTTTCACGGGTATGTTTCACGGGTGACGTTTCACGGGTCTAGGTTTCACTGGTAAGTTTCACGGGTCAAGGTTTCACGGGTAAGTTTCACGGGTAAGTTTTACGGGTAAGTTTCACGGGTGACGTTTCACGGGTGACGTTTCACGGGTGACGTTTCACGGGTCTAGGTTTCACTGGTAAGTTTCACGGGTCAAGGTGTCACGGGTAAGTTTCACGGGTATGTTTCACGGGTGACGTTTCACGGGTCTAGGTTTCACTGGAAAGTTTCACGGGTCAAGGTCTCACGGGTAAGTTTCACGGGTAAGTTTTACGGGTATGTTTTACAGGCGACGTTTCACGGGTCTAGGTTTCACTGGTAAGTTTCACGGGTCTAGGTTTCACGGGTAAGTTTCACGGGTAAGTTTCACGGGTATGTTTCATGGGTGATGTTTCACGGGTCTAGGTTTCACTGGTAAGTTTCACGGGTCAAGGTTTCACGGGTAAGTTTCACGGGTAAGTTTCACGGGTATGTTTTACGGGTGACGTTTCACGGGTCTAGGTTTCACTGGTAAGTTTCACGGGTCAAGGTTTCACGGGTAAGTTTCACGGGTAAGTTTCACAGGTATGTTTCACGGGTGACGTTTCACGGGTCTAGGTTTCACTGGTAAGTTTCACGGGTCAAGGTTTCACGGGTAAGTTTCACGGGTAAGTTTCACGGGTATGTTTCACAAGTGACGTTTCACGGGTCTAGGTTTCACTGGAAAGTTTCACGGGTCAAGGTTTCACGGGTAAGTTTCACGGGTAAGTTTTACGGGTATGTTTTACAGGCGACGTTTCACGGGTCTAGGTTTCACTGGTAAGTTTCACGGGTCTAGGTTTCACGGGTAAGTTTCACGGGTAAGTTTCACGGGTATGTTTCATGGGTGATGTTTCACGGGTCTAGGTTTCACTGGTAAGTTTCACGGGTCAAGGTTTCACGGGTAAGTTTCACGGGTAAGTTTCACGGGTATGTTTCACGGGTGACGTTTCACGGGTAAGTTTTACGCGTAAGTTTCACGGGTGACGTTTCACGGGTCTAGGTTTCACTGGTAAGTTTCACGGGTCAAGGTTTCACGGGTTAGTTTCACGGGTAAGTTTTACGGGTAAGTTTCACGGGTGACGTTTCACGGGTCTAGGTTTCACTGGTAAGTTTCACGGGTCAAGGTTTCACGGGTAAGTTTCACAGGTAAGTTTCACGGGTATGTTTCACGGGTGACGTTTCACGGGTCTAGGTTTCACTGGTAAGTTTCACAGGTCAAGGATTCACGGGTAAGTTTCACGGGTATGTTTCACGGGTGACGTTTCACGGGTCTTGGTTTCACTGGTAAGTTTCACGGGTCAAGGTTTCACGGGTAAGTTTCACGGGTATGTTTCACGGGTGACGTTTCACGGGTCTAGGTTTCACTGGTAAGTTTCACGGGTCAAGGTTTCACGGGTAAGTTTCACGGGTAAGTTTTACGGGTAAGTTTCACGGGTGACGTTTCACGGGTCTAGGTTTCACTGGTAAGTTTCACGGGTCAAGGTTTCACGGGTAAGTTTCACGGGTAAGTTTCACGGGTATGTTTCACGGGTGACGTTTCACGGGTCTAGGTTTCACTGGAAAGTTTCACGGGTCAAGGTTTCACGGGTAAGTTTCACGGGTAAGTTTCACGGGTAAGTTTTACGGGTATGTTTTACAGGTGACGTTTCACGGGTCTAGGTTTCACTGGTAAGTTTCACGGGTCAAGGTTTCACGGGTAAGTTTCACGGGTAAGTTTCACGGGTATGTTTCATGGGTGATGTTTCACGGGTCTAGGTTTTACTGGTAAGTTTCACGGGTCAAAGTTTCACGGGTAAGTTTCACGGGTAAGTTTCACGGGTGACGTTTCACGGGTCTAGGTTTCACTGGCAAGTTTCACGGGTATGTTTCACGGGTAAGTTTTACGGGTATGTTTTACAGGTGACGTTTCACGGGTCTAGGTTTCACTGGTAAGTTTCACGGGTCAAGGTTTCACGGGTCAATTTTTCACGGGTAAGTTTCACGGGTAAGTTTCACGGGTATGTTTCACGGATGACGTTTCACGGGTCTTGGTTTCACTGGTAAGTTTCACGGGTCAAGGTTTCACGGGTACGTTTCACGGGTAAGTTTTACGGGTATGTTTTACAGGTGACGTTTCACGGGTAAGTTTCACGGGTAAGTTTCACGGGTAAGTTTCACGGGTATGTTTCACGGGTGACGTTTCACGGGTATAGGTTTCACTGGTAAGTTTCACGGGTCAAGGTTTCACGGGTAAGTTTCACGGGTAAGTTTTACGGGTAAGTTTCACGGGTGACGTTTCACGGGTCTAGGTTTCACTGGAAAGTTTCACGGGTCAAGGTTTCACGGGTAAGTTTCACGGGTAAGTTTTACGGGTATGTTTTACAGGTGACGTTTCACGGGTCTAGGTTTCACTGGTAAGTTTCACGGGTCAAGGTTTCACGGGTAAGTTTCACGGGTAAGTTTCACGGGTATGTTTCACGGGTGACGTTTCACGGGTCTAGGTTTCACTAGTAAGTTTCACGGGTCAAGGTTTCACGGGTAAGTTTCACGGGTAAGTTTCACGGGTATGTTTCACGGGTGACGTTTCACGGGTCTAGGTTTCACTGGTAAGTTTCACGGGTCAAGGTTTCACGGGTAAGTTTCACGGGTAAGTTTCACGGGTATGTTTCACGGGTGACGTTTCACGGGTCTAGGTTTCACTGGTAAGTTTCACGGGTCAAGGTATCACGGGTAAGTTTCACGGGTAAGTTTCACGGGTATGTTTCACGGGTGACGTTTTACGGGTCTAGGTTTCACTGGTAAGTTTCACGGGTCAAGGTTTCACGGGTAAGTTTCACGGGTAAGTTTCACGGGTATGTTTCACGGGTGAAGTTTCACGGGTGACGTTTCACGGGTCTAGGTTTCACTCGTAAGTTTCACGGGTCAAGGTTTTACGGGTAAGTTTCACGGGTAAGTTTCACGGGTATGTTTCACGGGTGACGTTTCACGGGTCTAGGTTTCACTGGTAAGTTTCACGGGTCAAGGTTTCACGGGTAAGTTTCACGGGTAAGTTTTACGGGTAAGTTTCAAGGGTGACGTTTCACGGGTCTAGGTTTCACTGGTAAGTTTCACGGGTCAAGGTTTCACGGGTAAGTTTCACGGGTAAGTTTCACGGGTATGTTTCACGGGTGACGTTTCACGGGTCTAGGTTTCACTGGTAAGTTTCACGGGTCAAGGTATCACGGGTAAGTTTCACGGGTAAGTTTCACGGGTATGTTTCACGGGTGACGTTTTACGGGTCTAGGTTTCACTGGTAAGTTTCACGGGTCAAGGTTTCACGGGTAAGTTTCACGGGTAAGTTTCACGGGTATGTTTCACGGGTGAAGTTTCACGGGTGACGTTTCACGGGTCTAGGTTTCACTCGTAAGTTTCACGGGTCAAGGTTTTACGGGTAAGTTTCACGGGTAAGTTTCACGGGTATGTTTCACGGGTGACGTTTCACGGGTCTAGGTTTCACTGGTAAGTTTTACGGGTCAAGGTTTCACGGGTAAGTTTCACGGGTAAGTTTTACGGGTAAGTTTCAAGGGTGACGTTTCACGGGTGACGTTTCACGGGTCTAGGTTTCACTGGTAAGTTTCACGGGTCAAGGTGTCACGGGTAAGTTTCACGGGTATGTTTCACGGGTGACGTTTCACGGGTCTAGGTTTCACTGGAAAGTTTCACGGGTCAAGGTCTCACGGGTAAGTTTCACGGGTAAGTTTTACGGGTATGTTTTACAGGCGACGTTTCACGAGTCTAGGTTTCACTGGTAAGTTTCACGGGTCTAGGTTTCACGGGTAAGTTTCACGGGTAAGTTTCACGGGTATGTTCCATGGGTGATGTTTCACGGGTCTAGGTTTCACTGGTAAGTTTCACGGGTCAAGGTTTCACGGGTAAGTTTCACGGGTAAGTTTCACGGGTATGTTTTACGGGTGACGTTTCACGGGTCTAGGTTTCACTAGTAAGTTTTACGGGTCAAGGTTTCACGGGTAAGTTTCACGGGTAAGTTTCACAGGTATGTTTCACGGGTGACGTTTCACGGGTCTAGGTTTCACTGGTAAGTTTCACGGGTCAAGGTTTCACGGGTAAGTTTCACGGGTAAGTTTCACGGGTATGTTTCACGGGTGACGTTTCACGGGTCTAGGTTTCACTGGTAAGTTTCACGGGTCAAGGTTTCACTGGTAAGTTTCACGGGTCAAGGTTTCACGGGTAAGTTTCACGGGTAAGTTTCACGGGTCTAGGTTTCACTGGTAAGTTTCACGGGTCAAGGTTTCACGGGTAAGTTTCACGGGTAAGTTTTACGGGTAAGTTTCACGGGTGACGTTTCACGGGTCTAGGTTTTACTGGTAAGTTTCACGGGTCAAGGTTTCACGGGTAAGTTTCACGGGTAAGTTTCACGGGTAAGTTTCACGGGTGACCTTTCACGGGTCTTGGTTTCACTGGTAAGTTTCACGGGTCAAGGTTTCACGGGTAAGTTTCACGGGTAAATTTCACGGGTATGTTTCACGGGTGACGTTTCACGGGTCTAGGTTTCACTGGTAAGTTTCACGGGTCAAGGTTTCACGGGTAAGTTTCACAGGTAAGTTTCACGGGTATGTTTCACGGGTGACGTTTCACGGGTCTAGGTTTCACTGGTAAGTTTCACGGGTCAAGGTTTCACGGGTAAGTTTCACGGGTAAGTTTCACGGGTATGTTTCACGGGTGACGTTTCACGGGTCTAGGTTTCACTGGTAAGTTTCACGGATCAAGGTTTCACGGGTAAGTTTCACGGGTAAGTTTCACGGGTATGTTTCACGGGTTTCGTTTCACGGGTCTAGGTTTCACTGGTAAGTTTCACGGGTCAAGGTTTTACGGGTAAGTTTCACGGGTAAGTTTTACGGGTAAGTTTCACGGGTGACGTTTCACGGGTCTAGGTTTCACTGGTAAGTTTCACGGGTCAAGGTTTCACGGGTAAGTTTCACGGGTAAGTTTCACGGGTATGTTTCACGGGTGACGTTTCACGGGTCTAGGTTTCACTGATAAGTTTCACGGGTCAAGGTTTCACGGGTAAGTTTCACGGGTAAGTTTCACGGGTATGTTTCACGGGTGACGTTTCACGGGTCTAGGTTTCACTGGTAAGTTTCACGGGTCAAGGTTTTACGGGTAAGTTTCACGGGTAAGTTTCACGGGTTTGTTTCACGGGTGACGTTTCACGGGTCTAGGTTTCACTGGTAAGTTTTACGGGTCAAGGTTTCACGGGTAAGTTTCACTGGTAAGTTTTACGGGTAAGTTTCACGGGTGACGTTTCACGGGTGACGTTTCACGGGTCTAGGTTTCACTGGTAAGTTTCACGGGTCAAGGTTTCACGGGTAAGTTTCACGGGTAAGTTTCACGGGTATGTTTCACGGGTGACGTTTCACGGGTCTAGGTTTCACTGGAAAGTTTCACGGGTAAAGGTTTCACGGGTAAGTTTCACGGGTAAGTTTTACGGGTATGTTTTACAGGCGACGTTTCACGGGTCTAGGTTTCACTGGTAAGTTTCACAGGGTCTAGGTTTCACGGGTAAGTTTCACGGGTCAAGGTTTCACGGGTAAGTTTCACGGGTAAGTTTCACGGGTATGTTTCACGGGTGACGTTTCACGGGTCTAGGTTTCACTGGTAAGTTTTACGGGTGACGTTTCACGGGTCTAGGTTTCACTGGTAAGTTTCACGGGTCAAGGTTTCACGGGTAAGTTTCACGGGTAAGTTTCACGGGTATGTTTCACGGGTGACGTTTCACGGGTCTAGGTTTCACTGGTAAGTTTCACGGGTCAAGGTTTCAATGGTAAGTTTCACGGGTAAGTTTCACGGGTATGTTTCACGGGTGACGTTTCTCGGGTCTTGGTTTCACTGGTAAGTTTCACGGGTCAAGGTTTCACGGGTAAGTTTCACGGGTAACTTTCACGGGTATGTTTCACGGGTGACGTTTCACGGGTCTAGGTTTCACTGGTAAGTTTCACGGGTCAAGGTTTCACGGGTAAGTTTCACGGGTAAGTTTCACGGGTATGTTTCACGGGTGACGTTTCACGGGTCTAGGTTTCACTGGTAAGTTTCACGGGTCAAGGTTTCACGGGTAAGTTTCACGGGTAAGTTTCACGGTTATGTTTCACGGGTGACGTTTCACGGGTCTAGGTTTCACTGGTAAGTTTCACGGGTCAAGGTTTCACGGGTAAGTTTTACGGGTAAGTTTCACGGGTAAGTTTCACAGGTGACCTTTCACGGGTCTAGGTTTCACTGGTAAGTTTCACGGGTCAAGGTTTCACGGGTAAGTTTCACGGGTAAGTTTCACGGGTATGTTTCACGGGTGACGTTTCACGAGTCTAGGTTTCACTGGTAAGTTTCACGGGTCAAGGTTTCACGGGTAAGTTTCACGGGTAAGTTTCACGGGTAAGTTTCACGGGTGACGTTTCACGGGTCTAGGTTTCACTGGTAAGTTTCACGGGTCAAGGTTTCACGGGTAAGTTTCACGGGTAAGTTTCTCGGGTATGTTTCACGGGTGACGTTTCACGGGTCTAGGTTTCACTGGTAAGTTTCACGGGTCAAGGTTTCACGGGTAAGTTTCACGGGTAAGTTTCACTGGTATGTTTCACGGGTGACGTTTCCCGGGTCTAGGTTTCACTGGTAAGTTTCACGGGTCAAGGTTTCACGGGTAAGTTTCACGGGTAAGTTTCACGGGTAAGTTTCACGGGTATGTTTCACGGGTGACGTTTCACGGGTCTAGGTTTCACTGGTAAGTTTCACGGGTCAAGGTTTCACGGGTAAGTTTCACGGGTAAGTTTTACGGGTTAGTTTCACGGGTGACGTTTCACGGGTCTAGGTTTCACTGGTAAGTTTCACGGGTCAAGGTTTCATGGGTAATTTTCACGGGTAAGTTTCACGGGTAAGTTTTACGGGTAAGTTTCACGGGTATGTTTCACGGGTGACGTTTCACGGGTCTTGGTTTCACTGGTAAGTTTCACGGGTCAAGGTTTCATGGGTAAGTTTCACGGGTAAGTTTCACGGGTATGTTTCACGGGTGACGTTTCACGGGTCTAGGTTTCACTGGTAAGTTTCACGGGTCAAGGTTTTACGAGTAAGTTTCACGGGTAAGTTTCACGTGTACGTTTCACGGGTGACGTTTCACGGGTCTAGGTTTCACTGGTAAGTTTCACGGGTCAAGGTTTCACGGGTAAGTTTCACGGGTAAGTTTCACGGGTGACGTTTCACGGGTCTAGGTTTCACTGGTAAGTTTCACGGGTCAAGGTTTCACGGGTAAGTTTCACGGGTAAGTTTCACGGGTAAGTTTCACGGGTAAGTTTCACGGGTGACGTTTCACGGGTCTAGGTTTCACTGGAAAGTTTCACGGGTCAAGGTTTCACGGGTAAGCTTCACGGGTAAGTTTTACGGGTATGTTTTACAGGTGACGTTTCACGGGTCTAGGTTTCACTGGTAAGTTTCACGGGTCAAGGTTTCACGGGTAAGTTTCACGGGTAAGTTTCACGGGTAAGTTTCACGGGTATGTTTCATGGGTGATGTTTCACGGATCTAGGTTTCACTGGTAAGTTTCACGGGTCAAGGTTTCACGGGTAAGTTTCACGGGTAAGTTTCACGGGTATGTTTCACGGGTGACGTTTCACGGGTCTAGCTTTCACTGGAAAGTTTCACGGGGCAAGGTTTCACGGGTAAGTTTCACGGGTAAGTTTTACGGGTATGTTTTACAGGTGACGTTTCACGAGTCTAGGTTTCACTGGTAAGTTTCACGGGTCAAGGTTTCACGGGTAAGTTTCACGGGTAAGTTTCACGAGTATGTTTCATGGGTGATGTTTCACGGGTCTAGGTTTTACTGGTAAGTTTCACGGGTCAAGGTTTCACGGGTAAGTTTCACGGGTAAGTTTCACGGGTATGTTTCACGGGTGACGTTTCACGGGTCTAGGTTTCACTGGAAAGTTTTACGGGTAAAGGTTTCACGGGTAAGTTTCACGGGTAAGTTTTACGGGTATGTTTTACAGGCGACGTTTCACGGGTCTAGGTTTCACTGGTAAGTTTCACAGGGTCTAGGTTTCACGGGTAAGTTTCACGGGTCAAGGTTTCACGGGTAAGTTTCACGGGTAAGTTTCACGGGTATGTTTCACGGGTGACGTTTCACGGGTCTAGGTTTCACTGGTAAGTTTTACGGGTGACGTTTCACGGGTCTAGGTTTCACTGGTAAGTTTCACGGGTCAAGGTTTCACGGGTAAGTTTCACGGGTAAGTTTCACGGGTATGTTTCACGGGTGACGTTTCACGGGTCTAGGTTTCACTGGTAAGTTTCACGGGTCAAGGTTTCAATGGTAAGTTTCACGGGTAAGTTTCACGGGTATGTTTCACGGGTGACGTTTCTCGGGTCTTGGTTTCACTGGTAAGTTTCACGGGTCAAGGTTTCACGGGTAAGTTTCACGGGTAACTTTCACGGGTATGTTTCACGGGTGACGTTTCACGGGTCTAGGTTTCACTGGTAAGTTTCACGGGTCAAGGTTTCACGGGTAAGTTTCACGGGTAAGTTTCACGGGTATGTTTCACGGGTGACGTTTCACGGGTCTAGGTTTCACTGGTAAGTTTCACGGGTCAAGGTTTCACGGGTAAGTTTCACGGGTAAGTTTCACGGTTATGTTTCACGGGTGACGTTTCACGGGTCTAGGTTTCACTGGTAAGTTTCACGGGTCAAGGTTTCACGGGTAAGTTTTACGGGTAAGTTTCACGGGTAAGTTTCACAGGTGACCTTTCACGGGTCTAGGTTTCACTGGTAAGTTTCACGGGTCAAGGTTTCACGGGTAAGTTTCACGGGTAAGTTTCACGGGTATGTTTCACGGGTGACGTTTCACGAGTCTAGGTTTCACTGGTAAGTTTCACGGGTCAAGGTTTCACGGGTAAGTTTCACGGGTAAGTTTCACGGGTAAGTTTCACGGGTGACGTTTCACGGGTCTAGGTTTCACTGGTAAGTTTCACGGGTCAAGGTTTCACGGGTAAGTTTCACGGGTAAGTTTCTCGGGTATGTTTCACGGGTGACGTTTCACGGGTCTAGGTTTCACTGGTAAGTTTCACGGGTCAAGGTTTCACGGGTAAGTTTCACGGGTAAGTTTCACTGGTATGTTTCACGGGTGACGTTTCCCGGGTCTAGGTTTCACTGGTAAGTTTCACGGGTCAAGGTTTCACGGGTAAGTTTCACGGGTAAGTTTCACGGGTAAGTTTCACGGGTATGTTTCACGGGTGACGTTTCACGGGTCTAGGTTTCACTGGTAAGTTTCACGGGTCAAGGTTTCACGGGTAAGTTTCACGGGTAAGTTTTACGGGTTAGTTTCACGGGTGACGTTTCACGGGTCTAGGTTTCACTGGTAAGTTTCACGGGTCAAGGTTTCATGGGTAATTTTCACGGGTAAGTTTCACGGGTAAGTTTTACGGGTAAGTTTCACGGGTATGTTTCACGGGTGACGTTTCACGGGTCTTGGTTTCACTGGTAAGTTTCACGGGTCAAGGTTTCATGGGTAAGTTTCACGGGTAAGTTTCACGGGTATGTTTCACGGGTGACGTTTCACGAGTCTAGGTTTCACTGGTAAGTTTCACGGGTCAAGGTTTTACGAGTAAGTTTCACGGGTAAGTTTCACGTGTACGTTTCACGGGTGACGTTTCACGGGTCTAGGTTTCACTGGTAAGTTTCACGGGTCAAGGTTTCACGGGTAAGTTTCACGGGTAAGTTTCACGGGTGACGTTTCACGGGTCTAGGTTTCACTGGTAAGTTTCACGGGTCAAGGTTTCACGGGTAAGTTTCACGGGTAAGTTTCACGGGTAAGTTTCACGGGTAAGTTTCACGGGTGACGTTTCACGGGTCTAGGTTTCACTGGAAAGTTTCACGGGTCAAGGTTTCACGGGTAAGCTTCACGGGTAAGTTTTACGGGTATGTTTTACAGGTGACGTTTCACGGGTCTAGGTTTCACTGGTAAGTTTCACGGGTCAAGGTTTCACGGGTAAGTTTCACGGGTAAGTTTCACGGGTAAGTTTCACGGGTATGTTTCATGGGTGATGTTTCACGGATCTAGGTTTCACTGGTAAGTTTCACGGGTCAAGGTTTCACGGGTAAGTTTCACGGGTAAGTTTCACGGGTATGTTTCACGGGTGACGTTTCACGGGTCTAGCTTTCACTGGAAAGTTTCACGGGGCAAGGTTTCACGGGTAAGTTTCACGGGTAAGTTTTACGGGTATGTTTTACAGGTGACGTTTCACGAGTCTTGGTTTCACTGGTAAGTTTCACGGGTCAAGGTTTCACGGGTAAGTTTCACGGGTAAGTTTCACGAGTATGTTTCATGGGTGATGTTTCACGGGTCTAGGTTTTACTGGTAAGTTTCACGGGTCAAGGTTTCACGGGTAAGTTTCACGGGTAAGTTTCACGGGTATGTTTCACGGGTGACGTTTTACGGGTCTAGGTTTCACTGGTAAGTTTCACGGGTCAAGGTTTCACGGGTAAGTTTCACGGGTAAGTTTCACGGGTATGTTTCACGGGTGACGTTTCACGGGTCTAGGTTTCACTTGTAAGTTTCACGGGTCAAGGTTTCACGGGTATGTTTCACGGGTAAGTTTTACGGGTAAGTTTCACGGGTGACGTTTCACGGGTCTAGGTTTCACTGGTAAGTTTCACGGGTCAAGGTTTCACAGGTAAGTTTCACGGGTAAGTTTCACGGGTAATTTTCACTGGTGACCTTTCACGGGTCTAGGTTTCACTGGTAAGTTTCACGGGTCAAGGTTTCACGGGTAAGTTTCACGGGTAAGTTTCACGGGTAAGTTTCACGGGTTAGTTTCACGGGTAAGTTTCACGGGTCTAGGTTTCACTGGTAAGTTTCACGGGTTAAGGTTTCACGGGTAAGTTTCACGGGTAAGTTTCACGGGTGACGTTTCACGGGTCTAGGTTTCACTGGTAAGTTTCACGGGTCAAGGTTTCACGGGTAAGTTTCACGGGTAAGTTTCACGGGTAAGTTTCACGGGTGACGTTTCACGGGTCTAGGTTTCACTGGTAAGTTTCACGGGTCAAGGTTTCACGGGTAAGTTTCACGGGTAAGTTTCACGGGTGACGTTTCACGGGTCTAGGTTTCACTGGTAAGTTTCACAGGTCAAGGTTTCACGGGTAAGTTTCACGGGTAAGTTTCACGGGTGACGTTTCATGGGTCTAGGTTTCACTGGTAAGTTTCACGGGTCAAGGTTTCACTGGTTAGTTTCACGGGTAAGTTTCACGGGTAAGTTTCACGGGTGACGTTTCACGGGTCTAGGTTTCACTGGTAAGTTTCACGGGTCAAGGTTTCACGGGTAAGTTTCACAAGTAAGTTTCACGGGTGACGTTTCACGGGTCTAGGTTTCACTGATAAGTTTCACGGGTCAAGGTTTCACGGGTAAGTTTCACGGGTAAGTTTCACGGGTAAGTTTCACGGGTGACGTTTCACGGGTCTAGGTTTCACTGGTAAGTTTCACGGGTCAAGGTTTCACGGGTAAGTTTCACGGGTAAGTTTCACGGGTAAGTTTCACGGGTAAGTTTCACGGGTAAGTTTCACGGGTAAGTTTCACGGGTGACGTTTCACGGGTCTACGTTTCACTGGTAAGTTTCACGGGTCAAGGTTTCACGGGTAAGTTTCACGGGTAAGTTTTACGGGTAAGTTTCACCGGTAAGTTTTACGGGTGACGTTTCACGGGTCTAGGTTTCACTAGTAAGTTTCACGGGTCAAGGTTTCACGGGTAAGTTTCACGGGTAAGTTTCACGGGTATGTTTCACGGGTGACGTTTAACGGGTCTAGGTTTCACTGGTAAGTTTAACGGGTCAAGGTTTCACGGGTAAGTTTCACGGGTAAGTTTCACGGGTAAGTTTCACGGGTAAGTTTCACGGGTGACGTTTCACGGGTCTAGGTTTCAGTGGTAAGTTTCACGGGTAAGTTTCACGGGTAAGTTTCACGGGTAAGTTTCACGGGTAAGTTTCACGGGTAAGTTTCACGGGTTAGTTTCACGGGTGACGTTTCACGGGTCTAGGTTTCACTGGTAAGTTTCACGGGTCAAGGTTTCACGGGTAAGTTTCACGGGTGACGTTTCACGGGTCTAGGTTTCACTGGTAAGTTTCACGGGTCAAGGTTTTACGGGTAAGTTTCACGGGTAAGTTTCACGGGTATGTTTCACGGGTAAGTTTCACGGGTATGTTTCACGGGTGACGTTTCACGGGTCTAGGTTTCACTGGTAAGTTTCACGGGTCAAGGTTTCACGGGTAAGTTTCACGGGTAAGTTTCACGGGTATGTTTCACGGGTGACGTTTCACGGGTCTAGGTTTCACTGGTCTAGGTTTCACTGGTAAGTTTCACGGGTCAAGGTTTCACGGGTAAGTTTCACGGGTAAGTTTCACGGGTATGTTTCACGGGTGACGTTTCACGGGTCTAGGTTTCACGGGTAAGTTTCACGGGTAAGTTTCACGGGTATGTTTCACGGGTGACGTTTTACGGGTCTAGGTTTCACTGGTAAGTTTCACGGGTCAAGGTTTCACGGGTAAGTTTCACGGGTAAGTTTCACGCGTATGTTTCACGGGTGACGTTTCACGGGTCTATGTTTCACTGGTAAGTTTCACGGGTCAAGGTTTCACGGGTAAGTTTCACGGGTAAGTTTCACGGGTATGTTTCACGGGTGACGTTTCACGGGTCTAGGTTTCACTGGTCTAGGTTTCACTGGTAAGTTTCACGGGTCAAGGTTTCACGGGTAAGTTTCACGGGTAAGTTTCACGGGTATGTTTCACGGGTGACGTTTCACGGGTCTAGGTTTCACTGGTAAGTTTCACGGGTCAAGGTTTCACGGGTAAGTTTCACGGGTATGTTTCAAGGGTGATGTTTCACGGGTCTAGGTTTCACTGGTAAGTTTCACGGGTCAAGGTTTCACGGGTAAGTTTTACGGGTAAGTTTCACGGGTGACGTTTCACGGGTCTAGGTTTCACTGGTAAGTTTCACGGGTCAAGGTTTCACGGGTAAGTTTCACGGGTAAGTTTCACGGGTATGTTTCACGAGTGACGTTTCACGGGTCTAAGTTTCACTGGAAAGTTTCACGGGTCAAGGTTTCACGGGTAAGATTCACGGGTAAGTTTTACGGGTATGTTTTACAGGTGACGTTTCACGGGTCTAGGTTTCACTGGTAAGTTTCACGGGTCAAGGTTTCACGGGTAAGTTTCACGGGTAAGTTTCACGGGTATGTTTCACGGGTGACGTTTCACGGGTCTAGGTTTCACTGGTAAGTTTCACGGGTCAAGGTTTCACGGGTAAGTTTCACGGGTATGTTTCACGGGTGACGTTTCACGGGTCTAGGTTTCACTGGTAAGTTTCACGGGTCAAGGTTTCACGGGTAAGTTTCACGGGTCAAGGTTTCACGGGTAAGTTTCACGGGTAAGTTTCACGGGTATGTTTCACGGGTGACGTTTCACGGGTTTAGGTTTCACTGGTAAGTTTCACGGGTCAAAGTTTCACGGGTAAGTTTCACGGGTAAGTTTCACGGGTATGTTTCACGGGTGACGTTTCACGGGTCTAGGTTTCACTGGTAAGTTTCACGGGTCAAGGTTTTACGGGTAAGTTTCACGGGTAAGTTTCACGGGTATGTTTCACGGGTGACGTTTCACGGGTCTAGGTTTCACTGGTAAGTTTCACGGATCAAGGTTTCACGGGTAAGTTTCACGGGTAAGTTTTACGGGTAAGTTTCACGGGTGACGTTTCACGGGTGACGTTTCACGGGTCTAGGTTTCACTGGTAAGTTTCACGGGTCAAGGTTTCACGGGTAAGTTTCACGGGTAAGTTTCACGGGTATGTTTCACGGGTGACGTTTCACGGGTTTAGGTTTCACTGGTAAGTTTCACGGGTCAAAGTTTCACGGGTAAGTTTCACGGGTAAGTTTCACGGGTATGTTTCACGGGTGACGTTTTACGGGTCTAGGTTTCACTGGTAAGTTTCACGGGTCAAGGTTTTACGGGTAAGTTTCACGGGTAAGTTTCACGGGTATGTTTCACGGGTGACGTTTCACGGGTCTAGGTTTCACTGGTAAGTTTCACGGGTCAAGGTTTCACGGGTAAGTTTCACGGGTAAGTTTTACGGGTAAGTTTCACGGGTGACGTTTCACGGGTGACGTTTCACGGGTCTAGGTTTCACTGGAAAGTTTCACGGGTCAAGGTTTCACGGGTAAGTTTCACGGGTAAGTTTTACGGGTATGTTTCATGGGTGATGTTTCACGGGTCTAGGTTTCACTGGTAAGTTTCACGGGTCAAGGTTTCACGGGTAAGTTTCACGGGTATGTTTAACGAGTGACGTTTCACGGGTCTATGTTTCACTGGTAAGTTTCACGGGTCAAGGTTTCACGGGTAAGTTTCACGGGTAAGTTTCACGGGTATGTTTCAAGGGTGATGTTTCACGGGTCTAGGTTTCACTGGTAAGTTTCACGGGTCAAGGTTTCACGGGTAAGTTTTACGGGTAAGTTTCACGGGTGACGTTTCACGGGTCTAGGTTTCACTGGTAAGTTTCACGGGTCAAGGTTTCACGGGTAAGTTTCACGGGTAAGTTTCACGGGTGACGTTTCACGGGTCTAGGTTTCACTGGTAAGTTTCACGGGTCAAGGTTTCACGGGTAAGTTTCACGGGTAAGTTTCACGGGTAAGTTTTACGGGTGACGTTTCACGGGTCTAGGTTTCACTGGTAAGTTTCACGGGTCAAGGTTTCACGGGTAAGTTTCACGGGTAAGTTTCACGGGTGACGTTTCACAGGTCTAGGTTTCACTGGTAAGTTTCACGGGTCAAGGTTTCACGGGTAAGTTTCACGGGTGACGTTTCACGGGTCTAGGTTTCACTGGTAAGTTTCACGGGTCAAGGTTTCACGGGTAAGTTTAGCAGGTAAGTTTCACGGGTCTATGTTTCACTGGTAAGTTAATTAATTTGTTAAGATTTAGTATAAACCTTTAATAAAGTATTATAGTTATATGAAATATAGATACAAATTTAAATATTTTTGTATTTTTTTACGAATAATTTTATTATTAATTTAATAATAGACTTCTTGTTCGAATATAAATGAAATATTTTAAAAGAATTTTCATTTAGACAAAATTGTATTAACAAGCCCACAATACTTAATAAAAATCTGCTGTGGCCAGCAAACGACCTCTCGCCTAATTCTGCTTATTCTACTAATCTAATAAATAGTTTTACTTACATTTTAATAGTTTCATGTAATATATAAACCAAGATGCAATCAAAGATGTCAACTGTACTGTCACTGTCATAATTCAAACTTTGTGTAGAAATGTCAACAATATACTAGAATTTCTAAACCAGATTCAGCAAATTGTATTTAAAATTAACTGTACCCATAGATATATGCAAAAATTGTCATAAATAAATAATGTACCAGTTTGTATATCAAGCTTCAAAAGTACTACTTCCGGTTTGCGGATTTCTACCAAAATCTTATCCGGTGTTAAGATCCTTATTAAAAGCTTAAATATAAAATTTGGTTATTAAAGGTTTGATACTTTTTGAGTTATCGTGGACGAAAAATCGTCAAATACGTCCATACACACACACATAGTAGAGACCCTGAAACGTGCTTATCCACCAAAAACGCACACACAGACATTACAATAGAATATGAGGCGAGAGATAAAAATTGTTTATCATTATAGAAAAATCTGACGTGGCCATCACACAACCTTCCGCCATATCTAGACTTTAAACAGAAATGTATACGTACAATTCGGTGTCCATTTAAAATATACAAATAAAAATCTAAAATATTGAAACACAGAAATTTGCATCATCTGAATAAAAAGATTCATTCACAGGAAAACTCTTCTGTGCTGAAGCCATCCTCCGTTCAATTACTACATTTAATATCTTACTTATGACTTGTATAGCGCTAGTATGCCAATTTGTCACCTGTCAATATTTTTTACGCAGAAACAAAAATCAACCGAACATGGATTACAAGATTTCAACGTTTTATTTGATAAACTTATTTTTTTAATTTTACTGCAGTTCTTTGATGCTACCAGATAAAGACAATTTTTTATAACGTAAGTTGCAAATAACTTTGCCTCTTATTTTTATTACAAATAAATACTATATTTTTCCAAATTTATATACAATTTTGACAATTAAACTTTTCAATCTTCAAAAAATATCACTTCCGATTAAGATATTTGTACCAAAATCTAATGAGCTCTTCCAATTTATATACAAATGTTAAATACCAAATATCAAAATTTTCGGGTAATTCGTATTTGAGTTATACGACATACACCCCGGCCTTGACCACACACACATACACACACACACACACACACACACACATACATACAGACATCATCGTGAAACTATCAAAAATGAATTGTAAGGACCCTAATTCGTGCTCATCCACTAAAAACTCACCACCCGATTTTTAGCATGATTCCAATACCTTCCTTTACAGGTACGCGAAGGTAAAAACAGTTAAATTTCAGTCTGAAATGTTTAATTTCTGAAATTCTGAAGTTTGATTGTTACACGATCAATATATAAACTATTTAAAAATAATTTTATTTTACAAGTTACGCTAACACGATACATAATTTATTTTTCAGCGCTGCAGGAATCCAAAAATCTTTCTAAATCTTCTAAACGTCTCATTTCTCGTTGAATGTGCTTCAGATGTCCCCATCGTAATTTCTTTAACTGTTTTATATACAAAGGTTCCTCATCTGAAACATACAAACACAAAATAGCACAAAAATCGCCCTGTGGTGTGCCCTCCACCTTCGAGCATATACTGACTAGAGGCCGCCTTACGGCGTTTGTTGTGATCGGAAGATATGCTGGAGGGGAGATTAGCGGGGTCGGAAGCCGTGATGTATTGAGGGATGCGTAATTTCTTAGTATTATTCCACAAAGTAAAATAATACTCACACAACCTCATTAAACTTTTCACAAAGTAAACGCAGAACTTAGGGTTATAGTAAAATGACATGTGTGACAAGAAGTAACAAAGAATAACAGCAAAACGCTGCCCGCAATACACCATGACTTCCAGCCCCGCAAGTCCCCCCTACTGCATATCTTCCGATCACAACAAGCTATGCATTGGTATAGGGAATTACTTCTCTAGTCAGTATATGCTCGAAGCCCTCCACCATCAACCACGGGCGACTGGTAAACGTACACACCCAAACAGAAAATTGAACTTATCCAGAACGTATATTTGTCAAATCGCAGTTATGCGTAACCGTAATCTTGGAAACGCATTTTACTCAAATCGTAATTTAAAACATACAGTTGGTAAGATTACGATTTGAGTAAAATGCGTTTGACAAGATTACGGTTATGCATAACTGCGATTTGACAAAAATACGTTCTGGATAAATTCCGTGTTGGATGATTCCAGTTAGGTATAGTTGCGTTTTGACTAAACTACGGTTTACCTGAAAACGATTTGACAATATTAGTCGAAGTTGCGGTTTGGTCAAATTACGGAATGTGAAATTACAGTTTGTCTAGAATACAGTTTACGGGTTGGCATATTTACGGTTTGATAAATGGAACAAATTACAGTTTGACTAAAATACAGTTTGGCTTAATTATTTTTGGTCAAACTACACTTTAACGAAACTATATAGGTTGATGGAGGTAAAATGCGAACATAGGGAACATACATGACAATCGAACTTTCATGCCAGGTATCTTGATATATTTTGTAGTAGTGTCACAAAGCAAAGTGTGGCAAAAAGAGTAATGAATAACAGAAATAATAATAAAATCTAAAAGTGCATGTAAATTTTCTCGTTCTGCTCGTACACATACATTATTATGCAAAATATTTTAATGAAAATAATCAATAATATGACAGGTACTTTGACATTGACAGTACTTATTCCACGTATATCAAGATGCCTAGCATGATAACTCCATTGTCAAATATTTCCCTATGTTCGCATTTCACCTCCACCAACCTGTATTTGTCCAAATTGTGTGCTCCCATACAAACTAATAAATACCCTTTGTGAGTCTTACAAACTGAACAAATACTAAATAAAAAAACCTAATACTCTTCTTGAGTAAAATAAACATTGAATAGCTTTAATAGGGTAGTTTACCATTTTTTAAAAAGTTTTTTTCATTGAAACTTCATGTTATTTGAAAGCGATTGAGAGTACTGATAAGCCTTGGTCTTAATAAAGCTGTAATTAATTTTTAAAGTTTGTGTGACGTAGATGTATAGCTGAAAATCTTCTCAAACCGGAATTAAAATGTACTCATGTAAAACCAACTGTTTCTGTTACAATAAAAAACAATTTGGTAGTTTATTACTGTAAGTAAGAATACACGTGATACGCATTACTGTGACGTAGTATCGATACGTAAAATCTCAAATATTTAAAGAACTATTAACTTTTTGAAACTTTTTTCAAGCAATAACTCATTTTTGAGGTTTCAATATAATTGACCGGGTTGCTAATTTGCTACTATGGTAAAGTACCCTATTATATGACGAAGCTTTGTATAAAAAACTTATTTTACAATTTTCCTTCGACATACGAGTGACAGGAGGGGAAACGAATGCAGCGTTGGATAGCTGGAAGTGTCTACTATTCCGGTACGAAAACATGTCGCAGTCGCTGTAGTAGTATTTTTTCTATAAAAGTTAGAAACGAACGTGTTTTCTTCTCGTGCCGATAACAATGTATATTATAACATTGGATTTAGCACCAGGACAGCGCTGTCTGTGAAGCGTGATTTAGCCGCTAGAGGTACTCCAGTGCTCGAACATAAGCCATACTCGCCTGATTTACCACCCTGTTAAGCCCAGTTAAGCCACTAACGCTTAGATCTTGAAGAAGGTTGTCTAAGACTTCAGCTGTCATTTGCTCTATCTCTATGCGATCTTCTTCGACGGATGATGAACGAAGTTGCTTCAAACTTGATTTTGATGAGGTCTGTTTCTAAACAAAAATTAATTATTTGTATTTGACTTTAGAAGGCATAACTCTGAAACAGTAATAGCTATAGGTACTTTTGTTGTCCTCAATTGAAAAAAAATTATAGACACAATTATTAAATACAGCAATGAAAAATCTGACGTGGCCATCACACAACCTTCCGCCATATCTAGACTTTAAACAGAAATGTATACGTACAATCCGGTGCCCATTTATACAAATAAAAATCTAAAATATTCAAACAGAAATTCATTCACAGGAAAACTCTGCTGTGTTGAAGCCATCCTCCGTTCAATTACTTAATATCTTATGACTTATATGCGGCGTTAGTGTCACCCGTCTCACCTGTCAATATTTTTTACGCAGAATCAAAAATCAATCGAACATGGATTACAAGATTTCGATGTTTTATTTGATAAATTTATTTTTTAAATTTTACTGCAGTTCTTTAATGCTACCAGATAAAGACAATTTTTTTATAACGTAGGTTGCAAATAACTACCTCTTATTCTTATTACAAATAAATACTATATTTATCCAAATTTAATGAAATTTTTGACAATTAAACTTTTTACTCTTCAATAAATATCACTTCCGGTGAAGATATTTGTACCAAAATCTAATGAGCTCTTCCAATTTATATACAAATGTTAAATACCAAATATCAAAATTTTTAGGTAATTCGTATTTGAGATATGCGACATCCGGCATCGGCCCGGACCACACACATACACACACACACACATACATACAGACATCATGGAGAAAACTATCAAAAATGAGCTGTAAGGCCCCTAATTCGTGCTCATCCACTAAAAACTCACTACCCGATTTTTTGCATCATTCCAATACCTTCCTTTACAGATAAGCGGAAGGTAAAAAATTATTTGTTTAGAATTTTAAAAATTTTATAATTTTTTTACAAACAGTAAAATATTGTGTTAATAATAATATTTGAAGTATATTATTCCAATTATGTATATTTGCTGAGAAAATATTATTTTTCTTCAACCGTCTTAAAAGTTGGTTCTTTTAATACTGTTTTTAGTATTAAAAGTGGACGTTTTTGTTATTAATAAAGAAATGTAACTGTTGCTAGGTAACACTTTTAATCCTAGGCTTAAAAGTACTTTTAATCCTAAGCTTAAAAGTAGATTCTGTATTTCTACTAGAATCTTGGGAGCGTAATATTTCTTGAGCTTGATTATCACGCACTTCTTCATTTTTTCTACTGGTATTATCATCACGAATGGAGGATATTATACTTTTACTAGTGCTAGGTTCATCGAACCGTAATATTTTTTTAGCTGTCTACCATGTATGTTTACCAGTAAAGCTGATTTGACGTCTTCAATAACATCAATCTTTAAACGTACCAATTCATCGCAACAGCATTCACCCGAAATTTCCAGTATTACAACAATCTATAAAAATTAATAATATTTAGATAATTATATTCTCATTCCTCATATTTAAACACTTACTTTAATCATCAGGTATGTATTATCAGGAGCATAATTCCAGAAAAACTCTTGATTTATTTTAGTTTGACAGAACAATAAAATTTGTAAACAAAACAAAAGTTAAATCAAAGCTACCTTCTTAGTTTCAATCATATTTCAACAAAATATTTCAATAATTTAAAAAGTAATTTTCTTGGTTGAAGAAAAAATAGTATGTGTTATTTGGATTAAAAGTGTCTTTGTTTGATTCGCAATTTTTGCATCCGCTCGGCTTCGCTACGCTTCGCCTCGCAAATGTAAATTAATTGCTCATCAAACAAAGTATCACTTTTAATCCTAATAACACAATATACTATTATTTCTGAATTATATTCGATGACGTGAAAATATTTTGATTGAAAATCTGTTTTATTTTTTATCTCGAGAACCAAGCCTCGTAGAGAAAAACCTCCAACATGAAAAGTGATAATTTTTTTCTTCTCTATCGACCTGTAAAAAAAAATTTTGAAAATCGCGCAAAAAATTTCCTTTTTTTCGAGACAAATATACCGGAATGAAGATAACTCGAAACCTAAGCGCCGTAGAAAAAAACTTCAAATTACAAAGTTGTTCAGTTTTCGATTCTCTATCGATTGGTGTATAGATTTTTTCGAAAAAACCCTAAACTGCCGAGATAGCCATAAAAAATAGATTTCGCTGAAATTTGGTATATAGATAGATCTCGTTGAGTAGATTCCGAAAATGGGGTTGTTTTTTCAAAAATATTGTTTTTTACCTTAGATAATTGACTTTAAAGGGTCGAAAAAACCGACCTCCATATCTCGAAATCTAGAGGCGTTAGAGCAAAATGTCAAATGAAAAAGTTGTTCCTCTTGTAATTTTGAGCAAGTTTTGCATTTAACTTTTTTCTCTAGGAGCCATAGATCTCGAGTTATAAGGGGAAACAGATTTCCAAAAGCATGGACTATAGCCTTGACACTTTTTTGGCTCAAAATGGGTTTTTCTCTCCGAATCGATTGAAATTTAATACAGACCTTCTGTACAGCAGTGTGCATCGATATCCGGTCGCAGAAATTTTTTAAAAAATTTATTAAGGGAGAAATTAAATATTTTCGGTCAAAACAGGCTGTTTTATGAAATGACTAATAGCTCATCAAACCATCACAAGTTATATATCAAAAGATTGGAAAAAATACACAGATTCTTAATCTGTGCCGTTTATTACAAAATTCGTTACCGTTTTCGAGTAATAAGCAAAAGTTTGAAAACCTTACTTGCCTACTCGTGGCGCCATCTGTGGTAGTTGTCCTAACTATTAATTATTTGCGAATATTATTAAAACTTATCCTAGACCAATGAAAATATTACTATATATAGACTAAATTACTAGGAATTCAATATAATAAGTACTAAATTTTTATATTGCTTCTGTTTTAAGTAATTCATGTTAGATATCGATATATGTGACATCTCAATATGGCGGACTTGTCAGTAATGAAAATATTGATACTGTAAACTATAATATCTAAATAATACGTACAGATAGCCACTAAGTAGACACCTCAAACGTATTTGAATATTGTTTATTATATTGTAGCTAAACTTGAAGCAAATCGGTGACATGAGAAATCTTGACTTAAATTATATTAAATACTAATAATCCAGTTTGATTTGAGACTTGTAACCTACAGCAATGGATTCAGGAGAAAAAATCAATGAGGTAGCCACAATTTGAGTTCAATTGCCTTATTAATAAGGTTTTTACTAAAATATCGAATTACTGGAAACATGTCAAGGAATTGTGTTCTTATAAGTACATAAATACTGCATGTAGGGCCCCAAAACCTTCATCGATGAATTCAGGAGGTCAAGAAACGTGAGTACCAATAATTTGAGTTTAATTGATAAATGTATAAAGTATTTATAGGCATATTTGTTTTCTAGAATCGTAGGAAGAATCTATGTGTTCATAGCTACATATATACTGTATGTAGGGCCCCAAATCCTTCATCGATGCCTTCAGACGGTCAACAAACTTAAGTAGCCACGTTTTGCAATGCATTGATAGGGTAATAAAGTATTTAGAAGCCAATTTCAAAATTAGAGTCAAAGAAGTACCTATGTGTAATTTCTTACTGTTTAAAACCTTCAGGAGGTCAAGAACTGTAAGTATCTATATTTTTAGTCTAATTGAATCGCTCATTAAGTCTGCATATGTACATTTTCAATGCCAACAATTCCCAATGCAAAAATACACCCCCCCCCCTCATATGAATTTCATCAAAAACATTGGAAATGAACGTATCTTGACGCATTAATATTTACTGACGATAATCTAACTTATACTATTCTAGTATTTAATTAATTGTTCTCAATTTATTGTTTCAGGAGTATCATAACATATTACAACGTTCTTGCGTGTTCATAAGGATATAATGGGGCCTTAGTCATGTCATAAGAACCAGTGGGTCTTATTTGAAGATGCTGTAACTTGATTGGAATATACGAAGCTGTAGAACTTGTGCTTTAGAGTTTGCGTTGATCGAAGAAGTCAGCTGGTTACTGGAGACCTAGGAGGTAGAATGGGGCCCTACGTGAGTTGAAGACTCTATAAACCATTGTGGCTACAATTACCATCCTCTTGTGCGAGTGTTGAACCAAGAACTACTTGGTGAAGAATTCCAAGATCGAACAAAGTTGAAGATTACATTGAGATAATTTTATTTTGCCTGTAACTCTTAAATGGTTGAAGTTATGTTAATTATCGCTTGAAATATAGAAACTGCATTCAATTTTGCCTCATTTATTTATTTAATTGTAACAATGAGCAAATTATAAACGAAATACAAATTAACCAGGAACCAATGATGAACCACTTAAGTTATTTTTATTCTGTTGTCTTCCAGTACTTGTCAGATATGTAATAACGTTGTATATAAATAAAATAACATATAAACACTCTGTTAATGTTGTTTCTTTATCTGAAAATGCGAGAAGAAAGATTCAAAGCCTAATACTCTATGTAATTATAAGTCTGTCTATTTATTTACGTATAACAACGTTATCAATTAAACTCAAACTGTCGCTACTTATGTTTGTTGACCTCCTGAAGGCATCGATGAAGGATTTGGGGCCCTACAAGAAGTATTTATGTAGCTACGAACACGTAGATTCTTCCTACGATTCTAGAAAACAAATATGCCTAGAAAAACTTTATACATGTATCAATTACACTCAAATTGTGGCTACATATGTTTTTTGATCTTCTGAATTCATCGATGAATGTTTTGGGGCCCTACACGCAGTATTTATGTACTTATAAGTACATGGATCCTACCCGATGTGTCCAATTGATCGATATTTTAGTAAAAACCTTATTAAGACGGCAATTAAACTCAAATTGTGGCTACCTCATTGATTTTTTCTCCTGAATCCATTGCTGCAGGTTACAAGTCTCAAATCAAACTGGATTATTAGTATTTAATGTAAATAATGTCATGATATGTCATGTCACCGATTTGCTTCAACTTTATCTACAATATAATAAACAATATTCAAATACTTTTGAGGTGTCTACTTTCTGGCTATCTGTACGTATTGTTTAGATATTAAAGTTTACAAATCAATATTTTCATACTGACAAGTCCGCCATATTGACATGTCACATATATCGATATCTAACATGATGGATCTAAACTTGAATTACTTAAAACATAAGCAATATAAAAATTCCGTACTTATTGTATTGAATTCCTAGTAATTTAGTCTATATATAGTAATAGTTTCATTGCTCTAGAAAAAGTTTTAATAATATTCGCAAATAATTATTAGTTCGGGCAACTACCACAGATGGCGCCACTAGTAGGCAAGTAAGGTTTTCAAACTTTTGCTTATTACTCGAAAACGGTAACGAATTTCGTAATAAACGGCACAGATTAAGAATCTGCGTGTTTTTTCCGATCTTTTGATATATAACTTGTGATGGTTTGATGAGCTATTAGTCATTTCATAAAACAGCCTGTTTTGACCGAAAATATTTAATTTCTCCCTTAATAAATTTTTTAAAAAAATTCTGCGACCGGATATCGATGCACACTGCTGTACAGAAGGTCTGTATAATTTCAATCGATTCGGAGAGAAAAACCCATTTTGAGCCAAAAAAGTGTCAAGGCTATAGTCCATGCTTTTGGAAATCTGTTTCCCCTTATAACTCGAGATCTATGGCTCCTAGAGAAAAAAGTTAAATACAAAACTTGCTCAAAATTACAAGAGGAACAACTTTTTCATTTGACATTTTGCTCTAACGCCTCTAGATTTCGAGATATGGAGGTCGGTTTTTTCGACCCTTTAAAGTCAATTATCTAGGGTAAAAAACAATATTTTTGAAAAAACAACCCCATTTTCGGAATCTACTCAACGAGATCTATCTATATACCAAATTTCAGCGAAATCTATTTTTTATGGCTATCTCGGCAGTTTAGGGTTTTACCAAGCTAAGAGGACGAATAACTTGAAGTCGAGAAGAGTAAACCTAAACTTATGCCCTGTTCACACGTTGCTACTTTGAAGACGCATACTTGCTACTGTAGCATGAAAAGAAATTCAAATCGAAACAATTACCGCAAAAAATCGCTATCTACACACACAACGATCAACGATGTGAAATTATCAACGAGTAGTTCTTGATACTTTGATGCTACAAATTAGCAGCGCTGCTATTTGACAAGCGACTCAGATTTTTTCTTGCTACAGTAGCACGAATGTGTCTTCAAAGTAGCAACGTGTGAACAGGGCATTTTACTTTACTTTCGTTTAACTACTGAGTATTTGGAATGAATGAATCGATGAATGGTGCAATCAAAACAGAAAAAAATTAGATAGAAAACAATTTATAATAAAGATCATTAAAAAAGAAACTTTTGGAATTCATATTTTAAGCAATGAGCCTGACTTGATATTAGATCGATATTAGGTGTAAAAGGAAAAGACCATTATTTATTTTATTTTGATGGTTTGATTTACAGGATTAACTTCCAATTACAGAATGGTAGATTTTATAATAGTGGAATCAACCCACTCGAAATCAGTGGTATAGGATTGTCGGCTACTGAGATCTAACTGGTTTTAGTAATAAAAATTGTACGTTTCCTTTAGAAAAATTTAATAAAGAACAAAAAAGCCTCATTCACATAAGCATTTACTTGGTTTTAA